>CM069454.1:51256372-51600054 GCA_035610835.1 Ophiura sarsii
TACAGTATGATAATGTAATCCATTTCTTAGGATGATCAGGTGGTGTATGGATAAATCTACAATTAGGCAAGTGTTTAGATATTAGTCATCTTACCTCTGTAATTCAGTAAGCCCGAAGTGGTTCAGCTCCTGGGTTTGACTGTATGTTGTTACGCTTGAGTATTGAAGTAATTAAACGGTGGTACACTCTAGACATATCACCATGTATCATTTACGCCCTCATAGCTATCAAGCTGAAACACCGATTTCACTGACATATTACATGCGTTTATATTTCTCTTATTCATACCACACCAGCACAATAATATGTCACGGGTTTAAATATCGTTATACTCATTGTATCATTTTAACAAAGTGAACGGATAGGCCTGTGATGTTTATCATACATTGAAACATAAAATCATTGTACATTTTGTGTATGCCATTTCCTATTGATAACATCGATTTATCTTTGCCTGACAGCAATGTTGATACGCATACCGTGTATTATACTTATAGCCAACATTGTCAATACAGAGCCTACGGATTAAATGGCATACTTATAATAACTAGAGTTACATTTCAACATATATACGAACAATATTTCCAATAGCATACCCATTGCAACCAATAAACACCACTATATTTTCCCTGGGTGCTCGGTGAACATTACAAGTAGGGTACAGGCGCGTTTAAGCAGGACACGTTACATGTAACGGGTCATTCGGCCGGTAAATGTCACAATTCATGTCCCGACACTTTGATATCCTGTATCTGGTAATTTCGTCACACTTAACTACATCTTTTTGTGTATTTCTGTTCAAAAACGTAATCCCCATCATGACAGAATCATAATGAAGTGTGTGTAAATATATTTCTGTGGGGGTGTGTGCTGTTGAGTAATTTTAGTTTCAATGCAGGCCTACCACTTCCAGAATTGAACTATTTCGTCTCCCTTAATTCTTTGGTATTGTATTAATCGTTAAACATTAGGTAGGCCTAATTCTGATATGAACTCTAAGTCAATTCACTTTGAAGCAACCATATCAACCATTTATATACAATTTGGTTGAAACTATAACCTTGAAACTTCTGCAGGGTGTAACACAACCTTTACCATTCTATTTACATTTACATCGTCATTGAAATTAACCATTTCTGAGCGCTGTTTGTCTTTTTAAGACTCTTCTTGTTAATCTGTAACGTACGTTAAACTGTTCGTGCATTCTACATACATTCTACATACATTGTTGGATAAATCACAACATTTTCGACCTGTGCGACATTTAGAAACAGATGTGTACGTCTCTTTCCAGCCATTTGTTTAAAGATGACTCTATTTATTTGCATTTCCTGGCCCAGCATCCCCTTCAAAGATCACTGAAATACGTATGTTTTCAATTCCGGACAACTGCTGTAGATTGCTTATTTACGTGTTACTCAAAGTAAGTTTCCCTGCTCCAGTGGTCCCTGAATAGAGTACTCAAACTTGTACGTTCTGTATCTCAGCGTATCTTTTAAGATTAACAAATTACCGTTTGATTTAAAGTGATTATAGCCCTGCTCTTGTGGTCCTGAATAGATTATTCAAACGTGTACGTTATGTGTTACAGAATTTTTTAAAAGATTACCACATTGCTGTTTCATTCAATCGTGAGTTTTCCTGTTCCAGCGCTCCCTTACATCGTTTCTCTGCATAAATGCGTAACATCATCTATCATCGTTGAGGGCGAAATATGCAATTACCGTTGAGAGCGTGCTTTACCAATGCACATTTCAAGTACAGATTGTTTATATCAATGCCATTCTTAGGGAGTGTTCATAGATACTTTCGTTAGAGTGGGGGTTGACAAAAAAAAAGGGGGGGGGGGGGATAAAAAAGGTCCCGCAAAAGGGGGATCACAAAAAAGAATTGTACTTAATAGGGGGATAAAAAAGTCCAACATTTTTTGGCCGCTTCGCGAACAAGAAAATAAGGCTTTTTTTTCTCGCGCAGTCAAAACTACTTTTTCTCGATTACTTGGACATACAGTACTGAAAGATGTTCGCGGAATTCGACGTTGTTATTATTTTAATCCATTGAAGTAAGATACAGATGTAAAATAAGTCATAATCCAGTGAAAAAATTCACTCGCACCGAAAACAGTCGAAAACAATATGTGAGAGAATAATCGATGTCATGGACTGCCCTTTACCTAAATCAGACTACAATATTAGAAAATATTGTTTGGACACGTTGTAGGTGTAATGTAAAAGTGTTCCCATTTCCCCCCGATCAATGTTGAAACCCACAATTTGCCCACCATCTGCACAGGGTTTCGCAACATTGTGCGGTGGGAAATTTGGAGGGGTATGAGGAAGGGGATACGTCAGGCTACCAGTAACAAGTTTAGATGTTCAAATATCGTGCGTGTTATGGTACAAACAGCATGGCAATTAGGGTTAGTGTTCGAACACATTTTTCTATGATTGTAGGTGTAGGCTCAGATTCAATTTCAAACGTGTGTCAACTAGGCATTTTAGAGTGTATAAACGAAAATAATGGTTCACATTAACTATAGCCTCACTTCATCCTGAAGATTGCAACATTTTACCCGTGTGACTTTGATTCATAATGAAAAAAACTTCTTTTGAACGTATAAAAAGTGATTTAAATGTCAATTTCCCTGCACTCGGTGGTCTCTTTTATTATCACTGCACTGTTGTGTTGTTTTTGTGTCTCTACAATGTAAGTGCTCAGAGGAAGCCAATACTTAGCGGCAGTACGTTGTGAGATGAATAACACATTGATTGTTATGTGCAAGTTTCAGGACTAAGTCATTTGCTTTAGGGAATTGAGGTTTTCTAGTATTATTGCTATAACCATGATTTCCAACACCTATATGAAATATGTCGACTAAAGTCGCGCGAACGTCAGTTGTTTAATGTTAGAGTGTCTGTGCTCAGATGCGCCTGACCACACGAGGTGTTTATTTTGGACTTACGTAGCATAAGTCTCATCCACGTAAAAAAGTGAACCCACATTATATGACTCTGGTTCCATGAAAATTGATGTAAACATTTCCAGTTAATTGGTTCAGATCTGTAATAGGACGCCTTGGCACATGTATAGTTCAATCATATCCATATTGATCAATTCGAGCCTCATAATTGTCACCATTTTTGATGATTAAACGATAGGTAGGCATCACAAAACATTAATAACACGCTTTTATATACCTTATTTCTCTACATTATCTATACTAAATGATTCAGTGGATAAATACCAATGATCTACAAAAATAAAAATCCGGAAATCATTAAGTCAGCCTGGTATAACATGTATAACAACTAGATAATATGACTGCACTTATTCATAACATACAACAGGCTCGACGACATTACCCTACTTCTTTTGATCAGATCAACAATAAAAATGTTAGGGTGAACATCGAAGCTGCCTCTGGAATGGATCACAAGATGCAGGTGCGTGTACATACAGAGGGGGGGGGGGGGGGGGGAGAGATTTCTGTGAAATGGGCGAAAGGGATGTTTGGCTATATTCACTCGCGCACCATACATCACCATTTTATTTTTTATTCACGCTGATGCTTATAGCTTATTATCAGAGATGTCCCCTCCCTGGGAGGTTAAAAAAGTTCCCTGTGGGAAATTGCATGAGGTACAGGTGCGTGTGCAGTTAGCCAATCAATGATAACCTGGATAACCAGACTATATGTGATGAACTACGAATGAATTTATTCAATATAGTGCACAATCCACAAGTAAGATAGCAATGGAAACGATAATTCAAATTTCAAAAACGAAGAAATGGACATGTGTTCTACATACCGAACAACCAAAACTAGATTTCATTCTTGACTCGTAATAATAACGTCAATTAAAAACAAATGATCTGGGTATCTGCAAAGCAGCGTTTATTAAAACTGGCATACCCTGAGGTAAATTGACATGTTGGGGAACTGGTCATGTGGAGGGGTATCGCAGCCCGTGAAACCGGGGAAAGCATCGTGACCAGTGTGATACGTGAATGACAAATGGAACATGTCCAGCTTCTTAAATAGCACTTTGTATGAAACCTAAATGGTAATCGCGAAAGACCGAATGCACCCGTACGCGTTGAGTGGGGTTTCAACACCACGCTAGTAACCAACATCCTCTTTTTCTTTTAACTCTCTTTAATTTTTTTTCTCAACCGCTATGACAAAGACAAATTAAATATACAGGAAATATATGATTACAAATCAGTTAGAATACATAATGAGTGTGGATTACTGTTTGAGTAACATCAATAAGTAGACTATTTATCGCATGCCAAACTATGGTTAGTATGCATAAATACAGAATAACGTACTAAAACATACACTAAATTACAAAATATAAATGCAATTATACAAAAAGCATGTGGAACACGTCCCATTGTTTGTATAGAGACTATTCTTTAGAGATTTTCCCACATGTGTTGTTCAGTGTTATGGTACTTATAGGTACGTAACCAACATCCTGATGACCCGTTGTTGTTCTCCTAATAGGGTGGAGGCTGGGGATGGTGGAGGTTGATGTTCGACTTTTAATTACATTTTCTTAGAATTCCACCATCTGTGAGCTTCCTTGACCGTCGACGTGGTTCTAAGGTTGATCAATTTTTTTCTCGGACTTTGTCGCTTTAGCAGCCCGGTATTGACGATGTTGTTTGTACGGCGAAGGATGAAAAAACCTGTGGATTTTCTCGATGTTCACCTTCTTAAAATGTCACAACGAAAAGAATCTCTTCACGTGCGAATCCGACCAATGAGGGCGCTAGACGAGTGGAATTCGTGCTCAGCCGGTACTGGTACCGTAAAGATAGTCCTGGTTCTATTCCGCACTGCATCACACTATGCTTAACTCGTAATAATAATGTTAAAAAAATGATCTGGGCATTGGCTTCAAAGCTTCATTGGCTTTTAAAAATATTCTGAGGTAAACTGAAATGTTAGGGGACTGGTCATGCAGAGGGCTATCGCAGTCCGTGACACCGGGAAAAGCATCGTGACTAGTGTGATACATGAATGACCAATGGAGCATGTCACTTCCCGTAACCGTGCAACCCCCACGAGAATCGGGACAGAAAGGAAAGGCGAAAAGAAACCATGCGATAAACCCCTGCCTGTATGCAGCCTATGCCAACCACGTAGAAATACCGTATCACTAACTAAGGCATTGCCCCCTCTACAAGCAGCCTTAAAGTTAAAGTAACAAATTTATACTAGTTGTTCACCTTTTTAAAATATCAGATCGAAAAGAATTCCTTCACGTACGAATCCAAACATTGAGGGCGCTAGACGAGTGGGATCCGCGCTCAGCCGGTACCGGTACCGTTGACCGTAAAGATAGTCCAGGTTCTATTCCGGTATGCATACATTTGTTGTAGTGTCTACAATATTATACGTTCCAGCACTCCTCTTAGGGGGGAGCGTGTTGGCGCAGCGGTAGTTCCCTTGCCTCGCACCAATTAAGTCCGGGTTCAATTATGTGCACGACCGGGCTTTATGTGCATTTGGTTTATCACGATCCATGCACCTCTCGCAGGTTTTCTCCGGGTTCTCCGGTTGCCTCCTGCTTTCAAAATCGGGGATCAGTTGTTTCGGTTATCAAAAACTTCCTTACCAGTGGGGAGCTACACTGACAAATGGTGGATGTTACAATCTAAGTGAGGATAGGCTTGCGCCTGAATTGGCAGCACCCTAGTTGATGCGATCTGATTCTAATGATTTGCCAGTGGCAGCGAAATTACAGCGCTTTGATCAATCTTGGAAAGGCGCTATATAAATCCCGATTATTATTATTATTATTATTATTATTATTAAAGACAGACTACATAAGACTCCCGTATTGTGCGTGATTTTTTAATAAAGCACTAAAGTGCTTGTAATGAATGTTATGTTCACATGGATTGAGATCAGACTTGCAATAATGGAATCAAACTGCCAATTTCAATGTTTATTATGTCACAGTTTCTTCATACTCAATTTAATAATACGAGTTACACCTGATGATGAAAATACAATCAATAATGAACATTTTTGAAATATGTAGCAGGATACTTTAATCCTTGTTATCTTGACTGTTCTGATTATGGAATTTCTACCCCTATTCAAATGTGCAAAAGCAATTTAAATATTAACCAGAACAGAAGAGATTAATTGCAATTTACAAGAGTCTCATAGTGGATGCACTCATTATTACGTAAATCAATGAAATCGTTTAAGACAATATTATCGAATCCCGTAGGGTATTATTATCTTTGCGTCTGAAAACCGGCGAAACATCATAATGTGTGTAATGTTCTGTGCCGTACAACAGTGTTGATATGAAAGTAAATTTTGGGATTCTCACGCTGAAGGATATTAAAGCTAAAGTATAACAAAACGGGTAATTCCTCTAAAATGTCAACCGAGCCTTTTGAATAGTCACCCAGTGTTGATTGCTCTCCGTGTACATATCGTGTTTTGATTTGGAGTTCACAAAGCAAGAAAATTCGCCTATACTTTCCATGGGTATTAATTAACGGGTTAATAAGTTTATATTGATTTAAAATTATACTAAATAGAATAACACGTAAAACCAACTTTAAATTTTCATTAGTGTTGAACGTGTACATGTATTAATTGGGTCAATACATGCTAACGTTGTTTTTCTTCTTTGCCTGGGGTGACATAACATGTTCTAAATTACATTAAAGTTATTTAAAATCTGGCATCTCGCACGAATTCGGTGGTAATTTTAAGACCTGATTTTATCAACCTTCTCAACAAAGAAAGACAGAAAGTCATTAGCAAGATCATCAGCAGAGTTGGCAATAGGCAAAGCCTTTGTGGATGTGTTCAAGAGACCACGCAAGATTTTGAACATTTCTTTTGTATTTAAGCCGAGGAACTTGTCCGTAAAGAAATCCTGTTTGGCATCACCAATCAGCATATTGACTCTTTCCTTTTGAGCAACAAGTGAATTGTAATCATTTCCATTGCAAGTTTTGCGCCATTTACATTCGAGACGCCTCAGAACCCGCCACTCCTTGTGTATGTGGTCGTTATACCATGGAAGGCGAGCCTTGACTACACGATTTTTGGTAGTTACTGGACATAATAATAATAATTAGTATTGTTGTCGCCAATTTTGATCACTATAATGTGAGTTCTCTAGGCAAATTTCCCCCCCCCCCCCTATGACTATTATAATACATCTCATTGTATTTGATAGGTATTACTCCAAATATAGCTCCAGGTCAAATAGGCTGCAAAAATGACCAATAATTAACTGATAGATGTTCACGGAAATCGACGTCGTTGTTATTATTAGCCGGTGTGCTACTGAAGTCATCAACATGAATTCATTAACACTCACTTGGTGTTGCAAAGAAAACATTTCAAGTATCTGTAGTATATTCAATAGTGTACAACTAATACAGGAATGTACTTCTCTTAAATGTCATAACAAGATACTCGAGTTTTATCGTTTGTTTATACAGAGTTAGTCATAATATTCAGGTTCCGTTTTCAGAAATCAGTAAAAATATTCTTGATTAAAAATCAATTTTTGAATTGAATATAAATGTGCAACCCCTGTTTCATATGTAGGAACAGTTGTCATAATAATACAAAATTGCAAACCAAAATTATGACATCAGTCAAGTTTCTATTTACACTTGGCAAACTTGTTTAATACCAACACGTAATGTGCTTTCTTATTTAAAAGACGCGCGATTTAGCAACACTTCCATAGTGCTCTAGTGGAACAAGTTGGATATCACCACCTTTGGGGAAATGCTTATAAGGACTAATCCATTTGAACGAAATAAAAATTGGGTTATAGCTAACAATATGTATATTTATGCATTTTTTTATTTTTGCTTGCCACCGTGGTTTCGCTGGGACATTATTACATCATTTGGCCGATTGGTGGCGCTATTGCCTTCGGTGTAATTTGGTAAAGAAAATCAGTGAAATAGCAGCGTATACATTTATATTTTTGACGTTCATTTGCGTACTGACCAGGTCGTAGTTTGCATACGCTGACATCTTCTCATTCGACAATTTAACAAATTAAATTTTCGTTGGGTTATTAATGATATTGTCACTTTGTTTTCCTCGAATAATATGCCTAAGGTTCATGTTAATTTCGAGATGTCGTGCGTCTGTCCGCATAATTGTTGGACAAAAGCGTGTGGCATTTACATTTTAACATTGTTAGGTAATATATTGTCTTCAATACTGTCTGTCTGTTTGTTTCATTAGGTATGTGTCTCTGTCTGCCAGTGTGTCATGCTGTTAAGTCTGTCTGCCCGTCGAGATCGGTATCTGCCTGTGAGTCTGTATGGCTATCTGTCGTGCTTTCTAGCTATCTGTCGGTCTGTATACCTATCTGTGTATCGTCTAGCTGTCTAGCTATATGTCTGTTGTATAGCTGCCTACCAGTCGAGTAGCTGTCTATCCGTCTGCCTTTCTGTCTATTGTGCTTGCATCATTCATTATGCAGGTCTTTCTGTTTGTATATATTTGTTGCTACGTTTGTCACTTCATTGGTTTTTTTTGTAAGTATTTGTAATACTGGTGTTAACATGCGTGATCAACCTTTTGAGAAAATGTGATTTACGTTTGAGCTTAAATACTTTGTTACTGGCATTTATGATAGTTTCTTATGCTGAATGTAAACCGGAAACGTAACTAGCGGCAAGAATTCTATTAGTACCGGATTATATACGTACTATAAAAACAAAATTGCTACAATTTACAATTTGATATCAATATTAATCATATACCCATAAGTAGATCCGTACAAGGCTTTACTGAAAGCAAGATTACACAAACTCTATATAAATTATGTATCCCTTATGATGTCGTTAGCATTATGGCATACAATAGTGTTTTGACGGAATCATTAATAATAAACATGGAAGTATTAGGATTTCTCATGAAAAGTAGTTTAGATTTATCGTTAGTAGTACTAGTAGTTGATTATCCACACTTCAATGTCATTTTGATTAAAAGGATAATTAAATGAATTATTACAACTCCGTGGTTAATTCAATGTGCTCACCCAATATTAATATTAGCTTCAGGCGATGCACTTAAACTAAATTTTTGCCGGCTGAAGATTATGATGTTAAACATTTATGCATCTTATAATAGATAAACTAACTACCAACCGTTCGGCACCCATATTAAATACAAACTACGAGGAAAAAAAAGTAGAAATCTCTTTATAACAGCACGTTATCCAAACGGTAAAATGCCAATAAGTTGTAATATTATCAGCTCGTTGTCTCCTAAAACAACTTTAATGGCAGTTTTCCTTACAACAAAAGGTAATTTTTGATTGTGCTTTATCACCTGTTAGTCCGTTAATCCGTTAGGTATCAGTGTCATCGCACGTTGATGTAATCACTTAATCAGGTCTACCCTGCCACTAGTAAAGCAATCCAATTGGTTTTGACTAAGTAAAATAGAAGGTGATATGAGTTTACATTACCTGCACTTACAATGGTGATTACCTCTGCCATTAGAAAGCATAATAACTATCAAGTACACATATGTACCATAACCCTAATTCTACTACACAACACGGCAACTGGGCGGAATTTTTTTATTTTTTTTAAATCCTGGCGTGCAGGTTTTTTGGCTTCAAAACGGACCCAGGCTATATAACGAGGCGAATATACTTCGCCGAGTGTGACTGACAGCCGTGGTGTAGTGGATAGGATCTGGGCCCGGGTGCTGGAGGTCCGTGGTTTAATCCGTGGGGGGGGGGGGGGGGGGGGGGGGGGAGAGGGGGTCGGGTGACCTTTCTGGTGAATTTTTGTGGGTCGGAAAACAAACTTTTGCCGTGTGGTGTACAAGAGTTAGGGTTAACACTCTTCACGCGGCTATTGGTGGTGTACAATATACAAAACAGATTTTCAGAAACCTTTCCCAATTTTCAAAGTCTATCTCAATGATTACTGAACCAATACTAGGCATGTTTGTACTTATTTCAATGCATTTCTTATGGTGATTCCAAATATGGAAACGACATTCAAGGCTTTTGAAATTTTTTGAACATCATGTGACATTTTTGAATGTCGTTTGCTGACGCCTGCCGCGTGGAAAGTGTTAAGACCACACTGCAAGACTAGTACGCATGGTTCTTACGTATACGTGACTTGTACGTACCACTTATACGATGGTCCCCACCTTAATATTTTGCTTCACTATAATATACAAGCACTGATACAAATTGACTTTTAAACCAACGCGAATATATCCATCATAAATATAGAGATAATTGCATTGGAATCAGTTAAATTTGTAAGGTTGCGTGTACATATTATGATGATGCCAACTATTTCTTTGGCCACGATCGTATAAGTCCTACGTTCAAAATCCTTTTGCTTTCAATAACATGAAACAGGCAAATGTTATATTTGAAAGAGTATGAAACACCTCATTGTTTAAAATGTTTATTGAATCAAGTTAGATCGCAATATAAATGTGTGTTTTTTTAAATACGAAGCTTCCATTAACTATGCTCGTATGTAAAAAAAAGTGAAAAAAGCGAATAATGTAAAATCCACCCTTTTGTTTTTAGCAGAAATCTATCATCTGGTTTTAAGATATCGACCCACAATATGTGTATTCTCTCTGCGTGCAGGTGAATGTTGATTGAATTCTTTTTGGATAAATGATAAATACTAACAATCCGACCATATACTTTTACGAGAAGATACGAATTGCATCAAAACCACTGTGATTATTATATATATTACAATTAGTGGCCAGCTAGAGCACATCGGAATAGTAGTATCCGTTTGTGTCATATTTATTTTTCAATACAAAGAAGTAGTTATTGAACCATGTTATGTCCTATTGAAATGGACCTCTTAAATTTGATATAGATACACCCACGGTAAGATTTTAAAATTAAACTTTAAGTACAATACCATACCATGAGATTTAAAACAAAACACATTTAAAAATGCTATTTCAACTTCTCGAGAGAGTGACATGACAATAATTCATTGAAGTAAAATATATATACGTTTATTAAGTCATAGTCCAGTGAGAAAATGCGCTCACACCGAAAACAGTCCCAAAACAACATGTGAAAAAAGTATTCTCAGCTTCAATTTCAAACGTGTGTCAAACTAGGCATTTTAGAGTGTATGAATGAAAATAATGGTTCACATTAATTATAGCCTCACTACATCCTGAAAAAAAAACATCCTCAAAGGAATGTGTTATTGTTACCCGACTTCATTTACCCGTGTGACTTCGATTGTTAATGAAAATGTGACGGTTATTTTCTTCTACTTCTTTTGAACGTATAAAAAATGATTTAAATGTCAATTCCCCCGCTCTCTATGGTCTCTATTATAATCACTGCACTGTTGTGTACGCCTGGAAGGAAATACTTGTGTGTCACTACAATGTAACTGCTCAGAGGAAGCCAATACTTAGCGACAGTACGTGGCGAGATGAATAACACATTGATTGTTATGTGCAAGTTTCAGGACTAAGTCATTTGCTTTAGGAAATTGAGGTTTTCTTGTATTACTGCTATACCCGTAGTTCCAACACTCATGAAAATATGTCGACTAAAGTTTAATGTTAGTGTGTGTGCCTGCTCAGATGCGCCCGACCACATGAGAAGTCAATTTGGGACTTACGTAACATACGTCTCATCCACGTGAATGGAATAAATAGTGTATTGTTTAGAGCCAACTATATGAACTAGGTATGTGCTTCAATCTGATAAGTGATGGCACTATGAAAGACAAGATGCATTGGACTTCATCACATTTCTTCAGAAAAAATATATTTTACTTTGTCCCGTTGTGTGCATTAACTTATGGCTTTAAACATTATAAAGTCATATTTACAACTGGATCCAAACCGTAGCTTATGATAGTCGACGTTGTCACGAATTATTTCAATTTTGAACAAAACTAAAAGCGAAATATAGAGACATTACAAATTCGCTTTTAGTTTTGTTCAAAATTGGGGAAAAGTGTACTTTAGGTCCCAGATTCTGGCCTGTTCTATATAGTATCGTCCGATACTGGAATACCCAGAAACGTTCGATACAGGTACAAAGTCAGTGTTCCAGTATCGGACAATACTGGCACATACAAAATGTATACCAGTATCGCTCGATACCGGAACACAATTTGGTGTTCCAGTATCGACCGATACTAGAGCAGTAAAATAGTACCAGTATCGAGCGATCCTGGCAAAGTTTATGTATTTGGGACCTAAAGTACACTTTTCCTCAAATCATAACAACCATTGTAATACTTCCTCTGATAGGCAGTTATTCAAAATCTACTCTCTTTAAAAACACATTTGGTAAGGTGAGCAGAGGGACTACTACCCATGTTGAATTTTCACTCTAAATGTGTAAGTTAGGAAAATGTGTACTTTATATCCCAGATACTGGTATACCAGTATCATTATCATTCAATACTGGAACATAAAAGTTGCCAGTATCGAGCAATACTGGTACGAATCACTGTTCCAGTATGGGTCGATACTGAAACACCAAATTGTGTTCCAGTATCGAGCAATACTGGTACACGTGATACTAGTGAGATACTGGAACATTTTATGTATACCAGTATCGGCCGATACTGGAACACTGATTTTGTACCAGTATCATCCGATACTGGGTGTTACAGTAAGTATCGGACGATACTAGTACAGTCTAGAATTTGGAACCTAAAGTACACTTTTTACGTAAGTTATCTCACTCTGTGTGCGTATAACAAAAGTCTAATTGATTTTTTTTCTCGTAAAGAATTCTCTCAACTCACCCCAGCCTATTCTTTGAAATTCATAACCAAGGATTGGTTTTTCAATTTGTTTAATTAAAAAGAAATATAAATACATATCATAAATCTGTCTTAGAATCGGGCTAAAGGTTATCACGTTAACACGATAACATTACTCCATTACCATCGTTTATGGTGAAATATACAAATCGTCTGGTGTTAATTTTATAAACCGCTTCAAAAGATAATAAATAGTGATGTATTTTTCGCGTATTGTTTGTTTATCCTAATGAGTAAGCACCTACGTGTGCCTCAATTATAAAACTCCAACCAAAAGGAATTAAATTCAAACAAATTTGTCGTCGTCCACAGCCTAGAAAAACTGTAATAAGATATAGGCCTAGTGTCTTCCATGAGAATCGTACACGGGCCACAAGAATCGGTTGTTTTAGTGTATGGTTGGTTCATGCACAAACTATGTCTGTAAAACAAATCGTTTTACATGATACCGTGATTATCTAATTACCCGACGATAAATCTCGAGTGTACTACCCGCTTGTTTAAATACACCCATCGCCGAGCTCAAGGTTCCTCTGTGATTTCCCGCCAAAAATGCTATTATGATTTTGTCATACTATCGTGGTAAGAATTCCGTCGACAGAACTTAAAGGCTTATTGTAATCATGTCAACATAAGAGTGTGTTCATAAATTGCTAGAAAAGTATAGAATACTCAAAAACAGTAGAAATCGTTGTTATTTATACTCAGATGTACAAGGAGGGAACACCCACATTGAAGAAAAATGATTTTTAGAAACTTGCAAAATTTGCAAATTCCATATGCAAGTCAACTCAACATTGACTCTAGTCATTTTCATTTTGTGAATTCTCTGAACCTTCCGGTTCAGAGAATTCACAAAATGAAAAAGACTAGATTTGCATAAGGACAGTTAGTAAATTATTGGCTTTCCCGAACTAAAAAAAACCCCAGTGTTCCATTAGCAGAAGACTACCATCATTCTCGCGCGTCTATTCCACCAGTGAATAATTTAAAAAATCTGCGTACCACTTGAGGTTAATTAAAACTAGGAGTTGTCGGTGAGTAACCGCCGATTTTGGGGTCGTTGTACGGTGTACGAGGGGCATTCAGTAAATAATGAAAGTGATCATGGTATGGGATGCATGAGTGATTATATGGAGGGATAATGTGATCAATACAAAGTATGAACCTTTGTCTTTCAAACAATACACTTTTGGAATGTTAGATACCTTTGGTTATGTAATGTCATTAACATAAACACAATAGGTTTCAGACACTGACTGAAATCTGTCAATTATTTGGCTGGATATGTAATATGTTGAAAATGGGTTGATCGATACATTTGCGTATATCTCGGCAATGCAAGCATAAAAACAGATAACACTTGGCACATAGTTAGAACACACACTTATCTCTGCTTGACATTATTTTTTAGACCTGAATTCCTTAACGCAAATAAGTAGGGACCATCTCAAATGCGCTTTTATTTAGCAAAATCCGCAATAATATACCTTTGAAAACAACAAAGGATAAAGAACAATGGAGGGATTATAATTTAGTAAATTTGTGTGGGATGTAAAGCAATAATAGTGGGGATTTCAGAAGGAGCTGTTCATAAAATTTCCTCAAACCATTGAAATTATGTGACGATTACTTTAACAATACATATATAGTAGCTCTAAAGATAACAGTAATAAGAGAGGTTGTGGCAGCCATCTTTGATTGATACATTCATGTATATCTTTATTTTGACTATCACAATATTTAAACACATTGATTTAAGCATTTTTAATTATTTCTGATTAGAATTTGAAGGCACAGTAAGCTTTTATCTGGTAAATTTCTTGATTTTAGCCATTTGTGGCCCTGTTCAAAATTATCTGCCGTCTGCGCATGCGCACATTTTCTGCAGGTTTCATGCGAATAAGTTCAGAAAATTAGTTAACTATCATATGAAATCTCCCAAACTGGTTAATTGCTTGGATTTTTCATAAATTGTTTGATTTTCCGCAATATTAGTGATTCGCTGACTGGGCATTTTTCAATGAAAATTGGCTATTTGAAATACTGATATTTGTATACTTTTTATTCGATTGCCTCTCCTTACTTTTTACTCATATACTACATACATCAAATTACACAGGGATTTAAGTTATTGTCTTTTTATCATACTTACGTGAAAAAAAATGGGATTTACCTGCTTCTGGTGTCATGTTATGCAATCTTCTTATCACATGTTTCATACAAATAATTCAAATTTCCCGCCAAATAACTGATTAAGTAGTGTCCCAAGTGTACTTACTTTGAGACAATGCTATGACGTCATAGTTCACACTCATAAATCCAAAACTGTACTGTTTGAAAGATAAAGGTTCATACTTTGTATTGATCACATTATCCCCTCAATAGAATCACTCATGCATCCCATACCATGATCACTTTTATTATTTACTGAATGCCCCTCGTATGTACTGAAGGAAGATAGTGCATTGCATCATTTCTAAAGAAGTTCTTTAAGTTTTTGGGATGAGTTTTCGCAAAAGCGGAGTGCACATCTCTTAGGCCGTACTGCAATACCAGTGCGTTGGCTCGTACGTATAAGCGACTTGTACGTAAGACTTATACGATAGTCGCCAGTGTAATAGTTTGCATGACCATACTTACAAGCACCAATGAAAATTGATCTAAAGTAATATAAATATTACCCTGAATAATAATATAATAGTAAAATTTGCATTTGCCTCAATTAAATTCTAAAGGTTGCTCGTACGATTATGCATATTATTACTTTGCAGTCAAAGTCTTCCGTACAAATAACGTATACGTATGGGCCATACTAGTTTTGCAGCATTTAGTTATAGTCGGAATCAGCTCTATTATTTGTTACTGTCGGATTATGTAGGGATCGCTGGACCTCCAAAGTGAGTTTGTTACCTTCAAAGAACTGATGACCGCCAATACCAGTGCGTTGTACCGATGTACCAGTGCCTTGTACCAATACTATTTGAATAGATCACAAACGAGTATTTTATTTTAAAATTGTATCGGTTTTATATTACAAAATACAAAATGTCAAGTTCCGAATTAAAATTTCCTATCAAATCCTTTGATTTCCTATTAGTGTATGGTGTTTCATTCATTCATTTCATTCATTCATTCATGGTCTCTGTGTATTTGTAATGCAATGGCATCTAAGAGTGTATTGTCATTGTGCATACTTGTAGACATGTAGGTCTGTATTATATCTACTTATACATTTGTAACAACTGGTACAAATATTAACCACGATTTTTGAAGAACCCCATTCCAGAAACATCTGTGTGCCGCTCACCCTGTAATGAAGTCCCGGATGCTCACTTTGAGTTGGGTGATCACATTCCTTCAACGGTAATCAAACACAATCACTTTTCAAAACAATCATCAGCTATCACAACAACGGTATTCCACACCCAACAATTAACCTTTAACGGAAATACTGTCATTGATGGCTGATTAAAGAAAGCGCCCTACATTTGAATAACATTTTCATCCTGTTTCCTGTGGAATGAACTCCCAAACGTGCACTTTCAGAAATCATCAAATTCCTTAGAACGTGATTAAATATCAAGCACATCTGTTTTCACAAAAAAAACCAGGAGGCTTTCTATTTCCAAATGTTCAGCTATACAGAATAATTTGATCGAAGTATTGTCAAGGATGGCTGGTTGAAAGCTCTCTCACATTTGAATACAATGTAGAACGGCATGATAATTGTCATCATGAGGATTGATTTGGATGTAAGATACTCTATAGTTCTACCAGTTCCAAATATTCGGTTTTTATTTATCCGCGCGCAAAATTATTCGAAGCGTATAAGCGCGATTTTGGCATACACAAGTATCGCGCATACATTGTCACCACGACATAGTGCGCCATGCGAGCGTTTTTATGCGCGACGCTCTTCTGAATTCATCCGCTACTGTAAACAGCCAATTTGGAACTGAACTATAGTGGGTGTTTTTTAGAATGGCGTTAGCAATTATATATGTATTTTTCTTACCAATCAAGAGATTGTAATTGCCACGTTTGATAACATCATATACATATACAGGATACAATATAAAAATAAATCATATGCATATTTGATGCAAATATATTCATTTTTATTTCATCATCTTTATTATAATAATATAAAGAAGCAAACACACAAACCCAAGAACATCTAGGGCCTATGCTGACCCCAGGCATGGGAGTTACATAACACAAGAACATACAAATTAATACAGTACTCAAAGAAAGCAAAACAACGGATTTTATAAACAAAAACAACAAAATGAAAAACTATCATGGCGGCACAAAATAAATCTAAATGTGCTCATGGATGTTCAACTCCGGCTCATGTCTGGCATTGTAGATGGAATATGAAGAGGTAAGAACGGATTTTGAAATTTTGTTTTTGAGTTCAGAATATTTTGTGGAACTTTTCAGTTGCCTGAAGATACTAGTCATCCTCTTCTTATTGTCCGTGTCAATCAAACCCCTTGAGCCGATCTCAATGGCGATTAATGAGCAATCAAAGCCTGTGTCAGCTATGTTAGAGACCAGGGATGAGTATCGGTCGATCTTTGTTTGATGGGCATTAATAATGTTGGGTTCGAATGGCACGGTCAATTCGAAGAGGATGACTTTTTTCTCAGTAGACCAAACCAGAACGATGTCCGGCTTTTGCGATGTGGCAATGACATACGGAGGCACGGTTCCACCACCTATAGTGCAGTTCTCAATGTCAGCAAAGATACTTAGATCGCCGTTCCTGTATGTTTCACTGTCTTTGAAGGCAGCGAGTAATATATGAAGGACATTGTTGTGCCTCCATAAGTATCTATTGAGCATTCGTGGACAATGGTTGAGGACATAAATTACTTAATATATATAGAAGTTATGGAAATAATATTTAACTGCATGGAATACATGATGTAATCAAATACAAAAATATAATTTTTATATCAAATAATTTGGCTTTTGCAGCATGCAGAGTGATATTTGGTTCGATCATGTTTTAAAAAATGATTTAAACCATGACCTGCTGTCACGTTTTGACCCAAAAGGCGGTCATGTGACGTAAAGGATTGTAAACACACTACGCTGAATGAAGGGATCCCGATGATCCCGTAAGCTACGGAGCTCAAAAACAATGTTTAAAATGAATTAACCTTTGGATTTTGTTTTAACAAGTCGCCTGTTTTATCAATCATTTGTGAAACTAAACGACACAGTTTTCAAATGTAATTGATCTCCTGTCGCGCCCAGGCGGCCTATATATCATACGTGCTGTAATTCATTCAAGAAGAAACAAACAACTATTTTTTATCAATCTTTTTGTCTTGTCTTTTCACTTCGTGAAATCACTAAATCCGCAGAAGAGATTAAATATTCTTTACACATTTCTTCAACTGAAACTAAACTATTCGTCATTTTAAAGTTATCTTAATTTTATAAATGGACACAATCGTTCAATGAAAGGTAAACATGCATTTTTTCTCCTTTGGCCATTGATCTTACATTATGATAATTTCTAATTGTCGGTGATCATCATCTTTAAAATTGCTACCATTGTGAAAGGAGCCATAGTCTCCCTGTAACTATAGTCCGGCCTCCTTAGACATACAGGGAATGAAGTGTAAAAGTAGTGTTGCGTGTAGATACCAACGTACCAACCAATACTTTACTGTTCAGGGCGAACTATGGCTCAAGGGGACTATGTCTCCTTCTTACACCGGTCAAGAAGATTGCAATAATAACCGATGATTAGTTGATTGATGTTCGAGGAAATGAACATTATTTTTAGTCTAACGCTACTACAGTCATCATAATATTCACGCTCGTTGTTGCAAAGAAAACTGTTTAAGTGTCTGTAGTGTATTACATGGTATAACTAAACTCGGAATATACTTAACATTTACATTTAAAATTGTAAATTACAAGAGAGAAGAGGTACTTGATTTTTAAAGTTTGTTTATGTATAATGCTCAAAAACTGTGATGGCGTTATCAACTGTATGTACAAGTATTTTCACTTGTTTTTCATAATACTACCGATCACATCTTTCATTGTAGAATATACTTATAGATTTATCGTTAATTAAATGACGCACTGACAATTATTAGTGGACATAGACACATATTTGCAAATATGTGACCCAACACGAGTCAATGAGGCACAATGAGGGAAGTATGAATATTGAGTTATTTATATCATTAGAATATATGTATAAGGAACATTTTAGTACCAAAGTCAATGTTATATCACATTTCTAACTAATATTACGGATTATTGAAAATCACTTTGTCTCAAAACATCAACAAATACAAATTGTCAACTTTTGGATCGCAAAAGGTGGTTATTTTAGACCGCTCAAATGTGTGCGCTTTGTCAGCTTTAAACGTTAATTTTAATTGTTATAATGCCATTGGATATTCCAAATGCAATTTGATTATTTGTTTTAACAGTATCACACTATGTCTGCCAGCCAGTCTTTCATGTGTCCGTCTGTCATATGTCTGTCTGTCGTGTGTCTATCAGTCTGTCTAAGTTTACGAGAGCTACATTGTGGGGTGCTTTGTAAGTTCCAGCCGCTCATTGTGGTCTTTTTCTTTACACAAGACGTTTTGGCTGCTACATGTACAAAGGGCCCGTTAGGTATATATGTTTTTAAGCAAGCTTCTAAATGTTCCCAAATGTGTATGTGTCTGATGCTACGGACAGCGTCAATGGATCTGTTGGTGACCGTATCAGTGTGCAATTATTTGTGCACAATGTTCAGACAACTACAAACCCACAATATAGCTCTCATGGGTGTGTCTGTATGTCTGTCTGTCTGGGTGTTTGCCGCTCTGTCTAGCTGTTTCTCTGTGTATATTGCTGTCCGATAAAGCGTTGCGTATTAGCGAACATACTTTGCCGCTGGTTATAATTGCTACCGATTCTAAATCTCAGCCGGTGAAATTAAAGATGACGGGATGAATTATATAAAATTGCTCGCGGCAATTATTCTATTAGCATTATGAAAGCAAACTGCTACAATCTGGATGAAATTAATATTCATTATGTAGGGGAGATGCGGGAGAGTTGAGCCATTTTTTATATTTTGTGTCACCATATGCGGAAGAAAAGTACAAACCTGTAAAAAATTAGTGTAAGATAAACTTTAGAGTGTTGTTTTCGTTGTGAATCAATAACAGTTGGGATAGCAGTTAAGGCTTATTTATACAAAAGGTTTGAACAAAATTGGTAAAGTGGCTCAACTCTCCCTACAGTATGGGAGAGTTGAGCCAGCATTACAGGAGAGTTGAGCCAGCATGATAAGTCAATGGCTGGTGAAAAAAACAAAATCATATTTTTTCAACTTTTGATTTATTGATCCTTAAAGTAACTATGGTGCTCAATTGTTATTATCATGGCACAAAATAACATTTTCTCTCATTTATTATACATTTTTCACCTTTAGTCCAAAAATCAAAATGTTACTACATGTTTTCCCTATGCTCAACTCTCCCCATGACCAATGGCTCAACTCTCCTCATGATGACCATTTTGTAAATAACCCAATCCTGTCTGGTGTAGAACTTTTGGTAGTTTACAATAGTTCTCTAAAATAATGGTCATATATACCCCCTTCAATAAACAAATTACCGCTATTATATTCTAAATCTTGCTATGGGAAAAAAGACAACACATTTATTTTTCTATTTTTCACTCAAAAGTGAAAAAAATGATTTTGTTTAGGTATCTTTGATACTGAGCACACATGACAGTAGAGTTTGACACTAAGAATGTCGTATTGATGCTATATAACAATATATGCCAATATAAATTTTAGTAAGTTACTACTTTTCGAGTTATAGGGGGTGGTTCAACTCTCCCGGTGGCTCAACTCTCCCGCATCTCCCCTACCCTTAAGTAGATACGTAGAAAACATTAGTGAAATAAGATTAACACTTTTCATGCGGCTATTAAATTTACCAATATACAAAACAGATTTTTCAGAAACCTTTCTGTTTTCACAAAAAAACACCAGGATGCTTTCTATTCCCAAAATTTCATCTATACGATAATGTATTTATTATTTGACATTCACCAAACATATAGGTACAGAATATTCCTATACAGAATAATTTGAATATTCTATACAGAATAATTTGATCGAAGTATTGTCAACGATGGCTGGTTGAAAGCTCTCTCACATTTGAATACAATGTAGAACGGTATAGTAATTGTCATCATGAGGATTTATTTGGATTTTTATCTATCCGCGCGCCAAAGTAATCCAAGCGTATAAACGAGATTTTGCCAAATGCAAGCGTCGCGCATACAATGTCACTGCGACCTTGCGCGCCATATTGCGCCATGCCAGCATTTTGCGCAAGCGATGCTCCTCTGAATTTATTCGCTGCTGTAAACAGGTTTTGCCAATTTGGAACTGACTGAACTATAGTGGGTTTTTTAAAGTGGCGCTGGCATATTGTATATGTCTTTTTCTTACCAAGCAAGATGTGTTAATTGCCACATTTGATAGCATCATATAAATATACAGGATACAATATAAAATATAAATCATACACATATTTGATGCAAAAAAATGTTCATTAACATGAATTACTTAATATGATATAGTAGTTACGGAAATAACAAAACTGCATGGAATGCATGATGTAATCAAATACAAAAATACAATCAATATTGATATCAAATAATTTGGCTTTTGCAGCATGCAGAGTGATACTGGGTTTGATCATGTTTTAAGGAATGATTTTTGCGAATCATAACCTGTTGTCACGTTTTCACCTAAAAGGCGGTCATGTGACAAGTAGAGGGATGTAAACACACTACTCTGAATGAAATGATCGCGATGATCCTGGAAGTTACAGAGCTTAAAAACCATCGTTCGAAAAAGGTATCTAAATTAATCTTTAACTTTGGATTTTGTTTTAACAAGTTGCCTGTTTCATCATTCATTTGTGATACTAAACGACACAGTTTTCAAATTATGTAATTGATCTCCTGTCGCGCCTAAGCGAACTATATATCATACGTGCTGTAAATCTTTGAAGAAGACACAAAAAACTACAAATCTTTTTATCTTGTCTTTTCACTTCATGAAATCACTAAATCCCCAGAAGAGATTAATTGTTCTTTACTCATTTCTTCAAGTGAAACTAAACCATTCGTCGTTTGAAAGTTATCTTAATTTTATAAATGGACACAATCATTCAATGAAAGGTAAACGTGTTTTTTTTAACTCCTTTGGCCATTGATCTTGCATTATGATAATTTCTAATTGTCGGTGATCATCATCTTAAAAATTGATACCCGTGTGAAAAGAGCCATAGTCTCCCTGTAACTATAGTCCGGCCTTCATAGACATACAGGGAATGAATGTGAAACTAGTGTGGCGTGTAGAGATGAGTTCCCTGTACCAACCACTACTTTACTGTTCAGGGCGAACTATGGCTCCAGGGGACTATGTCTCCTTCTTACACCGGTCAAGAAGATTGCAATAATAACCGATGATTAGTTGATTGATGTTCCTGGAAATGAACATTATTTTTAGTCTAACGCTACTACAGTCATCAAAATATACACAAGCGGTGTTGCAAAGAAAACTGTTTAAGTGTCTGTAGTGTATTAAATGGTATATTACTAAATTCGGAATATACTTAACATTTACATTTAAAATTGTAAATTACAGGCGAGAAGAGGTACTTGATTTTTGAAGTTTGTTTATGTATAATGCTTGAACTGTGATGGTGTTATCAACTGTACTATAAGTATTTTCACTTAGTTTTCATGATACTACCGATCACAGCTTTCATTGTATAATATGCTTATAGATTTATCGTTAATTAAATATAGCACTGAAAATTATTAGTGGACATAGACACATATTTGCACATATGTGACCCACCACGAGTAAATGTGGCCCAATGAGGAAAGTATGAATATTGAGTTATGGATATAATAATAATATGTATAAGTTAAGGAACATTTTGATACCAAAGTCAATGTTATATTTCATTTCTAACCAAAGTTACGGATTACTGAAAATAGCTTTGTCTCAAAACATCAACAAATACAAATTGTCAAGTTTTGGATCGCAAACGGTGTGTGTTTTGCAAACTTTAAAGGTCTATCTCAAGGATAAATGAATCAATACTAGGCATATTGGTACTTATGGTATTTTCAAATATGGTGATGACTACATTTCAATAATTGTGACATTTTTATTTGAATTGTTAAAGCCATTGGATATTCCAATTGACCAATTGTTTTTAGTATCACACTATATTGTGTGCCAGCCAGTCTTTCATGTGTCTGTCTGTCTTATGTCTGTCTGTCGTTCTGGGTGTCTATCAGTCTGTCTATACAGTTTACGAGAGCTACATTGTGGGGTGCTTTGTGAGTTCCAGCCGCTCATTGTGGGCTTTTTCTTTACACAATACGTTTTGGCTGCTACATGTACAAAGGGCTCGTTAGGTATGTTTTCACGCAAGCTTCTAAATGTTCCCAAATGTGTATGTGTCTGATGTTACGGACAGCGTCAATGGATCTGTTGGTGACTGTATCAGTGTGCAATTAATTGTGCACAATGTTCAGACACCTACAAACCCACAATATAGCTCTCATGGGTGTGTCTGTATGTCTGTCTGTCTGGGTGTTTGCCGCTCTGTCTAGCTGTTTCTCTGTGTATATTTCTGTCCGATAAAGCGTTGCGTATTAGCGAACATACATGTACTTTGACGCTGGTTATAATTGCTACCGATTCTAAATCTCAGCCGGTGAAATTAAAGATGACGGGATGAATTATATAAAATTGCTCGCGGCAATTATTCTATTAGCATTATGAAAGCAAACTGCTACAATCTGGATGAAATTAATATTCATTATGTACCCTTAAGTAGATACGTAGAAAACATTAGTGAAATAAGATTAACACTTTTCATGCGGCTATTAAATTTACCAATATACAAAACAGATTTTTCAGAAACCTTTCCCAACTTTCAAAGTCTATCTCAAGGATTACTAAATCAATACTAGGCATATTGGTACTTATTTGATTGCATTTCTTATGGTATTGTGATGAAATTCAATATTGGTGATATTTTTTGAAACATTTTGTGAAATGTTGGCATGCCGTCTGCAGTGTTAAGCAAACTCTATTCAAACTCTGCCTTTATAATAGCTTTGACGCTTGTTCGTACAACAGTTTTCCACTTAAGTCATCAATTATAAATGTGGAAGTTATTACAGGCATTACGCTTTCCTGCGAATAGTAGTTGTATGTTATGAATAGAAACGGAATATCAAAACTAAAATGCCAGACGAGTTTAATTTGTCTAATAAATGAGTTGAAACAAACCAGTAGTAATTTCATTGTGATAATGTGATCATCCAATATTCAATTCAATTCAATTCAAATCAATTCAATTTAATTCAATTTAAATCAATTCAATTCAATTTAATTTAATTCAATTCAATTCAATTCAATTCAATTCAATTCAATTCAATTCAATTCAACTCAACTCAACTCAACTCAACTCAACTCAACTCAACTCAACTCAACTCAACTCAACTCAACTCAATTCAACTCAACTCAACTCAACTCAACTCAACTCAACTCAACTCAACTCAATTCAATTGTATGATGATGGATGAGGACCCTAAAGATTCATACCATACGCCACATTCGCCTTTGCTTTTAGCGCACGGCAATCTTCACTATAAGGTATTCTGGGGTCTTCCATTGTGATCTTCTATGCGCATGCAGGACATTAAAGGTTAACCCAAAAATGTGTGTGAAGGGCTAATCGGACACCAATATTATCCGTAACGGCATGCTCTTCTAACTCTCAATAAAGAACAATTTGTTGAACATTCGTCTACTCATCATCAATTTTAGCCCGAGGTTTGATTATACGCTTATGTTTTTCTATTGATCCTTTGTACCCGTCGCGACTGCCTATGGCTATAGCGAATATGCATCATCTGAACAAACCTACACAGTAAGACAATGGGTATTCCTGGCCATTGGAAAAGCTTAAAATTATCAAGTTCAAACAAATGTTAATTAAATTAATCATTTTAAAATGCCTCAGTGCTGGATTAAAGCTATTTCTTGTCAATGTCATTGAACTGTCTATGAGAATGAAGCTTTTTGAAGGTTATCAGTTTTTAGGCAGATATCACACAATTATTATTGTAGACAGAATTTGAAATATTGCATTGTTTAAAATATTCACTGACAAAAATCCCCTTAAGATGTTTTCAATGAAGATCGCAATCGTATAGAAATTGTGTTTACACTTTTATTCCTGATTGATGTTGAACCGATACTATGCATGTTTGAACTTATTTTAATGCATTTCTCATAGTGATTCCAAATATGGTAAGGAAATTCAATAAATTTGACATTTTTGAAAATTGTGTGAACATTTGGAATGTCGTCTGCAGACGCCTACCGCGTGGAAAGTGTTGAGACAAAATCGATACTGAAGTTGTGGTAGACAGAAAGATGTTCGTAAACCGAACGTGAAATATTCCTTTTTCGTGGAAAATGGCCTTCCGGCTGTTAGATTTTGACCCCAAGCTTCCTTCAGAAATGCAGGTGGATAAGATTTTAATTAATGATAGTTTCTTAAATCTCTACCACGTTTAATTATACCAAATGCATTTCCTCTAAGTATTTTATAAACATTACAGTATTAGTGAAAAGATTCATCAGGTTTGTTGAAATTCATTGAAATTAACAATCTGCTTGACAAAACCAATTAATATACTCACATATTAATATTTCATCCTCATACATCGGAGGATTTCATCAGAATGGCAATGATCCACTTTGGCGCGAAGAAACATCATCTTCAGAGTTGCCAGTTCGTTTTAGTAGTGGATCATAGACGTGACTGAGCAAAAAAGTCCCCTCCTCACGGTTGAGCGTTTTGTCCCCTCTCTTTCTTATTTCCATCGCCTCGCGTACCTCTCTGGATCTCCTGTTGTGTTCACGACCTAATATGGTGGCCTCATTCCAGTCTATGACGTGATTTGCCCTAGCTACATGATCCGTGATTTGCCCTAGCTACATGACTTTTTTGCTCAGTCACGTCTATGATCCACTACTAAAACGAACTGGCAACTCTGAAGATGTTTCTTCGCGCCAAAGTGGATCATTGCCATTCTGATGAAATCCTCCGATGTATGAGGATGAAATATTAATATGTGAGTATATTAATTGGTTTTGTCAAGCAGATTGTTAATTTCAATTACAGTATTAGAGAAGCTCATCCCAACTGAAAGTGCGAAATAATTACATAACAAGCCGCGCCGCTGAATGTCCCAACTTGAAAAAAGCAAGGACATTCACCGGCACGGGACTCGAACCCACGATCTCCCGCATACTAGAACAGGGCTGGCGCCTAACCATTATAAACATTTACATTAGTAAAAAATATAAACATAACTGTGTTGTTTAATATATCTCGAGTGAAAAGCAACGTCACGATTCGATATTTCGTTTTGATATATTCGTTGTGTTACAAAAGCTAAATAAGAAGAACTGGGACACCTCTAACCAGGGCAGATTTATTTCGTAATGGCTGTAATGCTTATAGATAAATTACTTCAACTCTTTCCACGCGGCTATTAATTTGACCATATTATATCGAAACAGATTTTTCAGAAACCTTTATCAAATTTCAAAGTCGTATCTCAAGAATTACTAAACTAATACTAGGCATATTTGTACTTATTGTAATGCATTTGTCATGGTGATTCCAAATATGGTAATGAAATTAACACTATAATGTTGACATTTTTGAAACATTTTGTGACATTTTTTATTATGTCGTCTGCAGATGCCTGGCGCGTGGAAAGTGTTAAGATCTCTATATTATATCCAGACATCATTAAACCGATTTCATCATTTACGAAATGAACAGGAACGGATATATTCTATTATCATACTCGTAAGTACAGATCTTAACACTTTCCACGCGGCAGGCGTCTGCAGACGACATTCCATTTTCCCCCAAAATGTTTCAAAAATGTGACAAATATTGTATTCCATGTCATTGTATGGAATAGAATGTATTCATTAATAAAATCGGGAATGCATCAAATGAACGTTCAGTATGCACTCAACATATGCACCATGATGGTGTTGCGAAAGGAAAATCACGACGTGAAATTGGTGCAATATAATAGTTAAATTGGTCCAAATTGTTAATTCAACGCAGGAGTTGAACTACCATACTTATATAATAGTTTTCAGTGTTTAATTTAAACACATGGTCGAGAATTGCGTTTAGATAAACCATGTGTATGAAGTCAAAGTTAAAAACGCGTGTTTAGCTTTAAACCGCGTTCAATACGTACGAGAGAATACGGCCCGCTGTATCTTATCATACCGAACTACATTTTGCCAGTAGTGTAGTTGTGTGACTTCGACTAATAATTAAATTTTTACGGTTAATATATTTTACATGTCAATTTTCCTAATATACGCGGTCTCCTTTATTATCACTTCGCCATTGCGCACGCCTGGAAGGAATTATCTATTGTGTCTCTACAATCTGACAATGTAACTGCGCAGAGAAAGGCAATGTTTAGCGGCCAAATGTGGAGAGATTAATAACACATGTGTAACTCTCTAGTGGTACAGAATCAGGATCGGGTCATTATTTTTAGAAAACTAAGGTTTTCTAGTGTTACTACTACAACCAAAGTTCTCAAATCTAGGACAATAATCCGGCTAAAGTCGCGGGCACGCCGATTGTTTAATTCTTGTGTTAAAATGAATTGCGTACCCATTGGAAGAATCTCTTTAAGCCTGCTCCCGTTTCCGCATGATTTCAATAAACTGCAAAGTACGTTGCTAGCTTCACTCGACGAAATTGAGGAAAAAGTGTACTTTAGGTCTAAGATTCTGGACTGTAATAGTATCGTCCGATACTGGAACATCCAGTATCGTTAAATACTGGTACAAATTCAGTGTTCCAGTATCGAACGATACACTCTTAGAAAAAATGGTTCGTTTAAGAACCCTTTTTTTGTCCCGCGGGGAGCACCTTTTGGCCTAAAAGGTTCTAAAAAGAACCTTAGAATGGTTCTTTGAAGAACTTTCAAATTTTAAATAAGACATAAAGGTATATTTACTTTTTTGTTTTTATGTAATATGCAAATTCAAGAGAAATGTAAACAAATTTAGTCCTTTTCAACTGTTAAAAATCATTTCTTCTTGGCTAAAAACATTTTTTACCGTTTTACCAAGAACCATTGAGGGTTCTCCATAATTTTTCCCCAAAAGGTTCTTGAAGCTTGTGGAAACCATTTTCTTGGCTAAAGAACCCTTTTAGAACCTTTTTTGGTTCTAAAAGGAACCCAATGAAATTTCTATAGGGTTCCTTTTAGAACCAAAAAAGGTTCTAAAAGGGTTCTTTAGCCAAGAAAATGGTTCCTCAAGCTTCAAGAACCTTTTGGGAAAAAATTATGGAGAACCCTCAATGGTTCTTGGTAAAACGGTAAAAAATGTTTTTAGCCAAGAAGAAATGATTTTTAACAGTTGAAAAGGATTAAATTTGTTTACATTTCTCTTGAATTTGCATATTACATAAAAACAAAAAAGTAAATATACCTTTAGGTCTTATTTAAAATTTGAAAGTTCTTCAAATAACCATTCTAAGGTTCTTTTTAGAACCTTTTAGGCCAAAAGGTGCTCCCCGCGGGACAAAAAAGGGTTCTTAAACGAACCATTTTTTTCTAAGAGTGTACCGGCACGATACCGGGCGATACTGGAACACACTTATGTAGCAGTATCGTTCAATACGTGAACAAATTACTACTGGTAGTACGTGTACCAGAATCTACCGATACTGGAACAACATAAAAACGTTCCAGTATCGGTCGATACTGGAACACAATTTGGTGTTCCAGTATCGACCGATACTGGAAAAGTAAAATCGTACCCGTATCGACCGATACAGTAAAACAGTAAAATTGTACCAGTATCGACCGATACTGGCAACTTTCATGTTCCAGTATTGAACGATACTGGTAAACTAGTATCTGGGACCTAAAGTACACTGTTTCCAATTTTTTTCTTCTCGTTTTATGCATCGATCTATGACGTAATAAAAACGTAACAAAATCAAATTTGTAAATGGCCGAATCATAGGTCATATTGGCTTATCGTGAATAAGATATGTTTAAATATAACAATTTGAAATAATTCGAATCAATTGTTATACTTCTCATGATATGCAATAATTTAATCCATAATTCATAATTATAGTTTTAGGGTGTCAATAATAGTAAATATTAAAAAAACTTTATCTATTATTTATAGAAGTTGTAATGTACATCCTACGCATCTACTTAAGGTGATTTAAACATAGCTCGTCCGCCGGTAATTTAAAGAGTTTTCACAAATTAGTTCTCGTACATTATTTGCATTGAGTATACCGCGTTATTAGAAGTACACACAAATATTGAATATAAGAAGTTGAAACAAGCATGATGCGCAGCGTTACCAAATGTTTAAGTGTAGGTTCGTTCACGAGCGTATGAAGTGTGTTCTCAGCGTTCTATGAAATCATTATGAATGTATACTTATTCCGACTAGGCATTTCCCGATAGAAACATCACATGTCTGCAAGACAGCTGAATACTGAAGAAGAAGACACGGAATATGTTTGATTTGTTGCTTAATTGAATGGATTTAATTGGCATAAAACTGTATAATTAGTTGTTACTATTTTTTAGTGATTTTTGTAATGAAATAACACTAAAAAATTAAATTATATAAGACGGACTGTAGCTTTTATCCTGTACGATCTAAACTATTTCAAATCAAGCATTTTATGACTACACTTAAACCATCTTTTTCAAAAGACACTACGGTGATTAAACCTCACTTACGGTAAATCTCGAGTGTATCCGCGTCGTTTGAATTTGCTCATCTTCGAGCACAAGGTTCCTCTGTGAATTCCCGCCAAAATTGCCTTTGCGATTTGGTCATACCCAGTTGATGAGAAATCTGCATCAAAATGGACAGGTTGTAGGCCCAAGTCAATTCAGAGTTATTGGAAAACTTGACAAAGTACATTTTAAGCTTTGAAATGATACCACGTTGAAGGTAATCGGACTTTCTAATCACAAGATATGAATTCAAGAAGCATATTTTTTTCTATAATTTTCTTTATATTTCAAACTGTGTTTGTCGACAACATGTCCTTTTTGACGTGACTGGTCACATATCGGCAAGTATTTGTTTCAGGGAACTTAAAGACCCACTAAATGTTGTCATACAAAATTTATTCGTAATGTATCAAAAAATAGCAATCTGTTATTTTCAACCAGACAATAGTGAAACAACTAAATTTGAAAAAAATGTAAACATCCAGAAATTAAAAAAAATCTTACTGCAAGTGCAATATCTTGATTGTCAATTCCTAATAGTTTCCATGGTATTATATTTATATCACCGCACAATTGCATACGCCTGGGAGGTATCCGTTTGTGTCGATACACAGAAACTGCTCAGAGGAGGCTAATCTTCAGCGATAGTCCTCAATCAAATACACTTTATCTTATTAAACTTGACCTCATAACTCCTTAGATATAATTTATTTGATATCTGAGAACTCGCAAGAAGTAATTTGAATTGAATTGAATAATTATGTCAACCAGACTGGACTCTTTCTTTGATTGGGGGCGCATCTCCATATTAATGACTAAACGTGCCTTTAATTGCAGACTACCACTGTAGTTCCCGCGCTCCTACTCAACTAGTGAATTACTGAATAGTCTATGTACCTCTTGGGGTTCATCTTAATTATTCGACGGTAAGAAACCGCCGATTTTCAGGGTCGTTGTACGGTTTTAAGTACTTTAGAAAAAATAGTGCATCGTATAGCATTTAAAATATTCTTTGAAATATTTCCGATGGATTTATTTAGATATATAGTACAACAATCAACTAATTCACAAAGGGATAACGTCTTGTATGGTGCTGAATTCATCTTAAAAACGAGAAAGGGATCGAGTCAACTTTTCTATAAAATCAAAATAACTAGCAAGGTGTGCAAAGACAGAATCAAATGAGGGGACATTTCAAAGATAAAAGGTATGACACATAAAAAAGGGATCGTCATTTTGGAACGCTAGAACAATTCCATCAGAAGAAAAGTATTGGGCACGTAAAAAACTAGACCACATTAAAGTTAACTGCTCAAAAATGTTCAGAAATTGTATCATATCAATGGAAGGCTGATGTGTTCTTCTTTATAACGACACCTCATTTGTAGCAATCACTTGTGTCAGTGCTTAGCCACTTGCTTGTTAATGAGGAGGTCTCATATAAAATGTGCCAAATTTACCACTATTTCGTTTTCAAAGGAATTGCAGTAATGGAAAATTCGGAATTTAAAAGTTTGAATGTATGTTTATCACTAGCATTATATCGCTTTAATGTATTTTGGATATACTACAAATCACTTTGCTGCACACGAGATGCAGAAACATTTCGCAAATTTATTTGAAACTTTTGATTAAGAAATCATTATAAAATAATGTTAAGGGAAGTGTCAACCCTAAATATATGAAATATATCAAGCACTGTAACTTTTAAACTAATAATGTAATGTACATAAAAGTATACAATTTTTCAAATGAAATGAGTCGGAGAATCCATTTTTGGTATTAAATTTCGCCCAAAATAGTGATTTCTATATTTTTGCCCAAAAATCACTTTTTTGGCGCCAAAAATTTACGGACAACCTAACAAAACCAGTTTTTTATTCAAAATTTCAAAATTTCACCAAAATCATCTAAAGTCAATTATCTAGGAAGCACTTTTTTTTTTTGGCTTAAAAATGTTTAGTTTTGAAAATATTGACCAAAAAGTGCCAAAAATGTGATTTTTGAGATAAAAAACATTTTTTTGGCACTTTTTGGTCAATATTTTCAAAACTAAAAAAATATAAGCCAAAAAAAAAAAGTGCTTCCTAGATAATTGACTAAAGATGATTTTGGTGAAATTTTGAAATTTTTAATAAAAAACTGATTTTGTTAGGTTGTCCGTAAATTTTTGGCGCCAAAAAAGTGATTTTTGGGCAAAAATGTAGAAATCACTATTTTTGGCGAAATTTAATACCAAAACTGGATTCTCCGACTCATTTCATTTGAAAAATTGTATACTTTTATGTACATTACATTATTAGTTTAAAAGTTACAGTGCTTGATAAATTTCATATATTTAGGGTTGACACTTCCCTTAAACGAAAGAATTGTAGCTCTTTTTCTATATATGATATTCAAATTGTATTGGATTTATATTACAAAATATGAAATGGCCAATAGCAAATTAACATTTCCTAGCAATATTGTTTGAGTAATTCGGTGAGGTGTATTTGTAATTGAATATTGCGATCTGGTAACCGTTAAAAGTGTGCATACGTCATTGTGCCGATCTGTAGGTGCAACTGATTACAATTGTTGTAATTTAATTAAAAAACGTCAAGCTTTTCCAACAAATTAAAAAGTCCAACAAATGCACTTTAGAAAAAGATATTCCACTCCCGAAAATCCCTATCGATAGAAGGCGGGTAAGGCAATCAACAAAAAAGGCGGATTTGTCAGGTCCTAATAAAAGAAGGTCTGTCTCACATACATTGGGAAAAGAGCTATTCTAAATGATGATTTTGATGGTGTTTTAAACCCACTTTTGGTATTTTTGCTCTTTCGGAGCTAGTGTTTTTGGACAACTAAGAAAAAAAGAAAAGCAAGAGTTGGCTCATCGCGTAGGTTTAAGATGCAAAAGTCCACATACTTATTCGCGCGTGGTATGTGCTAGCCCAACTAAGGAAGAGGAAGCGTGCAAAGTATGGTCACTGGAAGCGACGTGCGGAAAGCATAGTAATAGGCACTATTGAAGGAGAGGTAGAAGGGAAGGCTCTACCAGGACGCAGAAAAACTGCTTGGACAGATAACATCAGAGACTGGACAGACGGCGGACTGGTAGCAGCAAGAGTGAAAGCAAGCAAGAGAATGCCGACGGTTCTCTAAAGGACTATGGCTAAACAGCAGCAGCAGGTATGTGAGACAGATATTTTGTCTACGACTGAGTAGAATTCCAAATTCAAAACTACATGAACTTTTCATCAAAAAATAGACAATATTGTCTATCTGGATCGTCTTTTACATTTTCCTTCATGTATTTTCTGATTTTCCTGAATGTGACAACAAAATATAATTCGAATTGTTTACAAAGAGATTAGAATGTTTGCCTTACGTTAACCGTATACCGTGCGTTACCTACGTACGTAAGATGATGTTGCATTTAAAAATGTTGATTAGAATAAACATCGCGTCCTAGGATTGGGTAGTTATTTTAAATTGAGCTAACATTTAGGTGGTTCACGACTGTCTGGTTGAAAATAACGGAGTGTTATATTATTGAATTATATGCTTCTAAAGCAAATAAAACATATATTCTAGTATTTGAACCAGACATCACACTAATGTATGACAAAAAACACCACCGGTACATTGACCGAAATGCCATAGACTTGATTTTGATGTAGCACATATACCATTGATCTTGACCTTAATGTTATTCTCACGGACATCACTTACTAGCTGTCAATAATGATATTACAAAATTGACGATACAAATATTAGGCATCGTAACTCGTGCACGCTCCGTGATAACATGATTAAAAGATAACATTACATGTCTTTGTTACGTAAACATCAAACAATTAATCATATTATATAGCGTGAAATTCGCCCTCATACTTGTTGTAGCATGTATAACCATGGTATAACTAAATGCGTGATTGCGTTCGTCGTAGGGGACTCTGTTTGTTTTGTAAAAACATCAATCAATTGCTGTGGAGCCAAAATAGGAACTCTCATTTTTAGTACTAAGGAAAACAAACGTTCTCAAGGCAAACAATATTTTCACTCACATAAGGCAGTTTAGCCCTAAGTTTTTGGCGATTTGTACACGCTCACAAAAATGGATATTCACTGGTAACTAATTAAGATGTAATCGTTCACACACTATTCGTTCCATACGATCTCTACATATAGCCTGACTCTATAGCAGCATGTACAACTGAACGAGTTGTCGCGAAAAGTTGGGGACTCTGCCTGGAGTTATAATATATCTTATATCATACTCTACTATGCTCGAACTATTTCCGCTCACACATATGCGTATAAAAAAGCGTATAATGAACCATTGACTGGTTACTTACGTGTACACGAAATCTAGAATCGCCGCCATTTTCTATGATGTGACAATATCGGGTAGGGAAGAAAGATCCCTATCACAGGAAACATTATCCATCATAATTCTCGAAATAACGACTCAATCAAACTCAGCAGAGGTAAATACTGTCCAAAAATCTTAGCCATTCAAGTTGTCATTTTTGAGATATTTCACACACAAACATTGATTTCAAAATTTTAGGATGCCGGTACCCGTCCTCCAATTACATTGTATATTATATAGTATAGTTTTGTCATTTGCTTATTTTCTAGCGTGTATTATTACAAACCTCTCCGCCATGAGAGTATATCAAATTTTCCAAATTCATGTCACACAAGTTGTATGAACATATTGGAATGACGACTGGTTTGTGTCAAATAATTCAAACCGTCTGACATTTAATTGTATATATTCACCTTCTAATCATAACAGGCAGCTACTTTTCGTACGAAAGCGTATTGTCATAATCACTTGTTTATAATTGATGAATTAAGTATAAACCTATTGTACGAACAAGCGTTAAAGCCATCATAATAAAGACGTAATTTGCATAGAGTCGGTTGAGGTTTGCTTTCAATAATTCCTTCTACGGATCTACTTAAGGGTACATGATTAATATTGATATCAAGTTTGTAGCCGGTTGTTCATGATGCTAATAGATTAAATGCCCGGAGCAATGATTTGTTGTAATTAATTCCGTCATCTTTTATTCATAACGGCTGAGATATTGTATCATCAGTAACCGTTAAAACAGGCGCCAAGATATGAGCTGCTATGTTCGCTAATACGCTTGAACAGACATGCAGAGCAGACAGACCGACAACTAGACACTCAGACACCCCCGACCGATAGACAGACACCCAGACATACACCCAAACAGATACACAAATCAACCGACCGTTACTCCCTAATCAGACACCACCACATCCTGAGAGACATACTAAAAGATGGGACGCGTAATCAGTACTTAAGCAGACAGTCATATAGACTACTGATAGAATTGCAAAACAGACACTCAGACAGACAAAATGAACCCAGACAAACCGACCGTTACACTGTAACTAGACACCCAGACAATAGACATCCTGACAGACAGAAAGAAAGAGAGGACGAACCCAAGACGTACTACACTAAAGCAGACAAAGATAACAGGCTGGTAGACACATATGTTATCATTGTATATTAACCTTAACTCCGGTTTAGGGTTTTTGACCGGAATCACAATTTTTAGGGAAAAAACAGCAACTAAATCTCCGGGAGACCTGCCGGGATTCGATATGGGGACCCTCCGTTCTCAAGCCCCACGTCCAATCCACTAAGCCACGGCCCTCAGCTAAACATTCGCGCAGTATACTGTGCTCACTATAATAGGCTCGGTTGACTACGTCATCGAAAACCGGCGGCGCACGCGCTTGGAGAGGGACTTAGGATTAGCATTTTTTAGAGGGTGGTTAGGGTCAACACTAAAATTACCCCGCTAAACGCTTTTCGCGGCCAATTATAGGTGCAACCTCACGATATAAATATACTTATCCTAAGCATTCAAAAAAAAACCTAGGAATATTATAATTGATAACATGATGTACATTTCAATTGGTGAATTGTAAATATTACAGCGCATAAAAAATAAAATATAAAAAACAATATTGTAGAACTGTAAGGCCAACAAGGTTTAAGATCTACATTTTTGACCTGATTTGTCAACTCAAAGTATTACTATTTTCTGCTTGTAATGAATAATGAATCGACCGACCGACTTCAATGATTTTGGTACTTGAGGGCAACACAACAATTTTCTTTGATGCCTAATCTGACGACAACTAAAAAGATTTAGCCATGTCTATGACACTGCGTCCTCCAACGATAAATGTATGAAATAGACAATTGAGGTACTTGGTATTGGTAATATCATCATTCAAGACAATTGAATATCTTTTGGGAGCAGATAATAACGCCAGCATATAAGTAAAGCAGTGCAGCTATATAAACAGATGACAAGACTCAAATACCTGTTCCTCTCGCTTCAATTATGACATTTTAGCGATTTATACTTCCGAAATACACGATTACAAACGTTACAGCCACTTGAACAGTTTCCTTTCCAACAACAAGCGTGTGTATTTCGATGAATCTATTTAATAGCGTTAAGCTATTTACCGATGAAGCATGATTCATAACGTTACGTTACGTTGGGGAAAGCGAACTTGAATAGTAAACCGTATCGAATCGATGTATGTCAAGTGAAACACATATTTTATTATATATTTACTATGAAATTAAGTGTGATCAAAACATATTCTGACACACTGTTATTGTATTTTTTCTTTAGTTAGCTGGGAAGCGCGCATGGTTTTCGGTCCCGGTCTGCTGGCACAGGGAGTCATATACAAAAAGTTCCTTGATGTCTGTAGTATATAACCTAGGTGGATATCCTTGCCAATTTGGATGTCAAGTTGACCTTTGACCTCGATTTAGGGTTAAAGTTCACATGTGTTTCAATGGGACGTCAACACTTTAATTTAACATGGGAATAAAATTCAAAAAAACCTATTGACCACAAAAAGTATATCATATTGTTGGGCAGACTGTTTAGAGCAAAAAAGTTAACACAACTTTGATCGTCGATCAATATTTTTTTACCTGAAAATGACAAGTCATTCCAAAAAGCCATTTTTTTGGCCAATATTTGACAAATTCGGCCAAAATTCCACTATTTCCTTCTTTAATTTATTTTTTACTCATTGAGAAATGATAAATATACTTTTAAGGTTGGTATATATCTTTACTTGATATTAAGATAAATTTCAAACATGAATGGTGTGTTGCTGTCATGGCAACATACTTAAATGGCCTTCAAAAACGTCACAAATTGGCCAAAATGGAGGAAAATTAAGACATAAATGGTGGTTGCTATCGAAACTGCATTGCCTGTAAATGTTATAATTGTCTTAAAATCAAAGAAGGTATATTAACTAGCCATATTATATGTATTCCGATCATCCGGGGGAGCGTGTTGGCGCAGCGGTAGTTCCCTCGCCTTGCACCAATAAAATCCGGGTTCAATTCTGGACACGACCGGGCTTTATGTGCATTTGGTTTATCACGATCCATGCACGCTCTCGCAGGTTTTCTCCGGGTTCTCCGGTTTCCTCCTGCTTTCAAAATCGGTGATTAGTTGTTTCGGTTATCAAAAACTTCCTTGACCCAATGGTATTTGGGGAGCTGCATTGAAAAATGGTGGATGTTACAATCTAAGTGCGGATAGGTTTGCGCTAGAAATTGGCAGAAATTGGCAGTTGATGCGACCTGATTCTGATGATTCACCAGCAGCGAAATAACAGCGCTTTGAGCCATTTGGAAAAAGGCGCTATATAAATACTGATTATTATTATTATTATTATTAATATTTTTAAAATAATGATTACATGTGAAAAACGATAACAAATTGCCGTTTTTTGCTGACATGTCATTTCCAAATTATCAAAGGTCAAAAAGTATTAATCGACAATTATAGTTGTGATTGATTTTTTTGTTCTAAACAGTCAGCCAAAGAATATGACTTACTTTGTATGGTCAATGTATTTTGTTCCATTGAAACACAAACATTTGGTATATGTCTCCCTGTGCCAGCATACCGGGACTAAAAATAGGCCTCCGCTCCCCAGCTAGGTATGATGTCAAATTGTGTTTGCTAAAATATAGATTATGTTCTGATGTTATATTTGAGAAAATCGGAGAAAGCCACGAGCAATATAAACAACGATAATCTCATGTGTGTATGTTATTTCTAATGGATCCTGAGAGTGTAATTTGCTTATACGCGCTTTATTTTAAAACTATGCTAGAAAAAACATTATTTTAAATTCAAGCCAATTCCGCATGATAATAAATACTAAGACGCTCTACATCTATTCAAATATAGGGCGCTTCCTTCAATTCAATCAGCGACCATTTTTTAAACATGCTTGATATTTGATCACGGTATAAGAAATTCGATCTGAAACGTTTAGGAGTTTATTCCTCCAGAAAACTAAACCACAGGGTGACGATTACCACGCCGTTCTACTTATTAATATCCTAAATAAACCAGCTATGACAATAGTATGCGTCAACAATCAATGTTTTGTTGTTGAGTTCTTATTGCTTTGACAAGTGAATGTGTTTGATTTGATCTCTTAAGTTTAACACTTTCCACGCGACTATTAGTTTTACCATTAAGAGATTTTCCAACTTTTAAAGTCTATCTCAAAAATTACTGTAAAAATTGCCTGAAATAAGCTTTATTTGTTCTGAATTTGTTCAGACCAATTTTAAGATAATGTTATGTGATTTTGTCATTAAAACTGAACATTTGCGATTGTGGTTGGATTCATTGAGCCTTTTTGTGCAAGAAAATGTATACTTTTATATAGATCAAATAAATAATGAAGGAGTTACAGCATTGGTTACGGAGGCTGAGGGTCCAAACCCATTAGGAGTATATGATTAATATTGATATCAAATTGTTAACTGTTTTTATAGTACGGATATAATCCGGTACTAATAGAATTGTTGCCGCGAGTAACGTTTTACAATTCATCCACAATGTTTTAGTTATTCCGGCTTACATTAGAAACTATCATCAATGCTAGCCACACAGTAGTCAAGCTTACACGTAAAACACATTTCCTTAAACGGCATATTAACACCAGTATTACAAATACCTAATAAAAACCCAAATCAAGTGACAAACATAGGAACAACAATATACAACCAGAAAGACCTGCACAATGAATGACGCAAGCATAACAGACAACGTAAGACGGATATACAGCTACTTGACAGTTAGGTAGCTAACAGCTAACAACAGACAGATATCTAGACAGCTAGACAGCTAGACAGCTAGACAGCAGAAGGCAGCTACCCATATAGCACGGCAGATAGCTAAAAAGACACCCGACCTACCGACAGACAGCCAGACAGACCGACATAACAGCATGACACACTGGCAGACAGAGACACACACCTAATAAAACAACGAAAATGTAATTTGTCGAATTGTACGATTTAAGCGTATGAAAATTACGGCTTTTACACTAATATCAGAATATCTAGATCATCCCTTTCGTCCCTTTCTATTTGGTCAATATGCAAAAGAACGTCAAATATGTAAATATATAAATGTCACAGCGAAATTCACGGATGAAAACAGAAATGAATAGATTACAAAAATTACCCATTTATAGCTATAAACATATTTATACATCGTTTATCTATTATTCTATGGGCATTTCCCCAAAGTTGGTGAAATCAAACTTGTTCCAAGGGAGCACTATGGAATTGTTGCTCAAACGCCCGTCTTTTAAATGAGAAAACACATGGCGTTTTGGTATTAAACAAGATTGCCGGATGTTAATAGTTGACTGTTTTTAGTTCGGTTGCATTTTGTTATTCAGACAGCAATATTGTTTCAGTTTAAAATCGACGTAAACATCGACGGAAATGTTGGACCAGGATAACTCACATTTTATAAATCGGTAATTGAGTAATATTCGAAGAAGCGCTGGAAAGAGACGTACACATTTGAATTATCTTTGAAGGGAAAGCTGTAGGAGGGAAATTCTCCTTCCCTACTCTAGTTTTGGATGCTCCATTATGTAGAACACATTTCCAATTCTATGCTTCGTTTGTGAAATTTTAACAATGCTATCGTACTTTTGGATTGTGCACTATTTTTAAACACATTCATTAGTAGTGCACCGGACATAGCCTGGTTATCCAGGTTATCATTGATTGGCTTACACACGCACCTGCGCCTCGTGCTTCTTTCCCACGGGCAACTTTTTCAACCCGAGGAGGGGGCCACTCTAATGTAAAGTTGTAAGCATCCGCTTGAATGAAAATTAAAAAGGTGATGCAATGTGGGAGTATGTTTCAAAAGATTGTGATGAATGTTCAGTATGTATTCATATGTCCATTAACAGATTGTTCATACAATAAAAAGAGTGCGTGTAGCCGAACATCCTTTTCGCTCATTTCACAGACCCCCCCCCCCCCCCCCAATGGTTGTGCACGCACCTGCATCTTGTGATCCTTTCCAGAGGCAACTTCGATGTTCACCCTTACATTTTTATTGTTGATCTGATCACAAGAAGTAGGTTAATGTCGTCGAGCCTGTTTTATGTTAGGAATAAGTCCAGCCATATTATCTAGTTGTAATACATTTTATACCATGCTGACTTAATGATTTCCTGGTTTGTATTTTGTAGATCATTGGTATTTATCCACTCAATCATTTAGTATAGAGAAAGAGGTACATAAAAGCGTGCATGTTATTAATGTTTTGTGATGTTTACCTAATTCTATAGTTTAATCATTTCGAAATTGCCGACAATTATTAGGCTCGAATTGGTCTACGAACAAAGTGGGTGCCATGAGCATACGTCCGTAAGGGGTTCCGCTACCTGTCTATGCTGTGCTGTCAAGTGTCGTTGTATGAATTTTTCAAGCACTGTATTTTTCAAGCACTTTAACTTTCAAACTATTTATGTGTTGTACATAAAAGTATACACTTTTTTCAATGAAATGAGTCAGGGAATCCATTTTTCTTATCAAATTTCACTGAAAATCGTGATTTTTATATTTTTGCCCAAAAATGCCTCTTTTTTGCCTAAATGTTTTCAAACAACCTAACAAAATAAATTTTTAGGTAAACAATTCTAAAATTGTACAGAAAGCATCTTAATTCAATTATCTAGGACACGTATTTTTTGTTTGCCTTTAAAAAAAATTGAGTTTTTTTTAATCTCAAAATTCACATTTTTAGTACTTTTTGGTCAATAATTTCAGAACTAAAATGTTTAAAGGCAAAAAAACAAAACGTGTCCTAGATAATTAAATTAAGATGCTTTCTGTAAAATTTTAGAATTTTTTTACCCAAACATTATTTTGTTAGATTTTTCCCCCCAACTTTTCCCCCGATATTTCGCATACGTTGTTATACGTTCAGGCGATACGCCATGGTGTGACAGGGCTACTGTACAGCTAGCGCGCATTCGGAGTTTTGGGAACTTATGGAGGGTTTGAGTATATAAATGGGTCCCTTGAGTATGTCATCCTCACTTCTTCATGGTCTGTCTTGGCCTTCTTGCTTTTTCCTCCTCCTCGGCGGGAATGATGGAATGTGAGATCGGCGCGGTATTTATACGTGCTACAGCGGCATAATAAGCCACGTGTTCGTTGTACGTCGAGGATACGCTGACGATACGTCGAACACGGCAGACATACGCTACGAATACGTTAAGTATACGTTAAGCATACGTTAGTCATACGCTGCCGCGCTCGACGTATCCTCAGCGTATCCTCGGCGTACAACGAACACGTGACTTATGCCGATGCAGAAATTGAGTTTCGTACACGGCGGGACAAGTGTTGCCAGTTCAAGTAAACGCAGCCTAGATGATAACTATTAAAATATCTAGAAGGGTAAATCTATATGTCCAACCTATACCTTAAGACGATTAACGTACCTCTAACGTATGTCAGCGTATGTCTAACGTATGTCAGCGTTTGTAAACGTATGTCTAACGTACCACGAACCTATCGGTAACTTATGCAGAACGTAAGTTAAGCACACGTTGAGTACGTCGAGAAATTTTGAACATGCTCAATAATTTTTCGCGGGCTCGACGTGTTCCATATTTACACAACGTATCACAGCGTGCTCTTTACGTATACGACGTATCCCAAACTTACCCCTAACTTGTATCAGCGTACACCAACGTACGCCAACGTACGCCAACGTATTTTTCGATATTTCGCATACGTTGTTATACGTTCAGGCGATACGCCATGGTGTGACAGGGCTACCGTACAGCTAGCGCGCATTCGGCGTTTTGGGAACCACAAACTTACCGGGAACTTATGCAGAACGTATTAAGCACACGTTGAGTACGTCGAGAAATTTTGAGCATGCTCAATATTTTTTCGTGGTCCAAATTGTCACAGCGTATCACAGCGTGCTCTTAACGTAAACGACGTATTCCCAACGTACCCCTAACTTATATCAGCGTACGCCAACGTACACCAACGTATTTTTCGACATTTCGCATACGTTGGCATACGTTGAGGCAATACGTTATGGTGTGACAGGGCCTTTACATTAAACAACCAACATTCGCGCAACTTACGCTGTAGACATATTTTCATAGGTGTTGAAACTACGGCTATATAAGTAATAGTAGAAAACCTCAATTTTCTTAAGCAAATAACTTAGTCCTGAAACTTGCACATAACAACAATATGTTATTCATCTCTCCTTTTTGAGCATTGGCTTCCTCTGAGCAGTTACTTTGTAGAAACACAAAACATTTCCATCCGACACAAATAACTGACACATTTTCATTATAAATCACACAACCATCATGCGGGTAAATAAAAAAATCCTTTCTGGATGTTGTAATCTTCAGGATATAGTGAGGTTATAATAAATGTGAACCATTATTTTCATTCATACACTCATAAATGCCAAGTTTGACACTCGTCTGAAATGGAATCTGGGCTTACGCCTAGTCTGATTTAAAATGTCGTCCATGACATCGATTACTTTTTCACATATCGATTTGGAACTTTTGTCGGTGCGCGAGTGAATTTCCGACTGAATTAAGAATCAATATCCGTATATATTTTTTACTTTACTTCAATGGATTAATGTCACGTTACTCTCTCGAGAAGTTGAAATAGCATTTTTAAATATTATTTAAAACCTCGTGGTATAGTGTTGACAAAACGACAAACAGTATCTTTATATTACCTTTATAAAAAAGATTTAATTTCACTGGGAAGATTTATATATGCAAGTATTACTATAAAATCGTCTGTTTCTCGTTCATTTCCTGTATGATGAAATCGTTTCAATCATATTGGGTCATTTAAGTACGATCATGAAGCGATTTATCTAGAACCATTACGGACATAAGAACTTAAGTGGCTCAAATGCAACCCTTATTTTCTTGTAAAATTATATGGTCGGATTTTTGGTTTCTATCATTTATTAGAAAAGAACAATTTGATTAACCCATCCACATGCACGCCGAAAGAATGAAAATATTATGGGTCGATATCTGAAAACCAGATCATCGTATTTCAGCTAAAAAACAAAAGGGTGAATCTTACATTATTCGGTAAGCCAACAGTTAGAAATATTCTAAAATATTGCTTAGGTGTGGCGTCGTAACGTATCGACGATATATTGCTGACGTACGCAATCACATCCTCAAGTTCATGTCCCCAATATTTCTGGTTGGGATTCTCAATTTTGTAGATTTGACAATCACAATCAGACCAAGTAAGACAGCGCAAGCAACTTTGAAGATCCCCAATATTGCTGATACGAATTTAAGTGGCCAATAGCCACTTCACACGTAAGACACTAGCTATTGTTGTGGAGAGATCATAAACCCGAACTGGCAAAACGTTATCGATTACCGTCTCCCAGTCCAAAAAAACTTGTCTCGTGTAGAAGTAGGCATGTAGGCCTATATGTAATTACTGTTTTGTTAATTAGCAGTATAGTTCCCCCATTGTTTCTATACTTATTTATACTATAATAATTTTCTCCAAATTGTCAATGTTACATTAGTTTTGATAATTTATTTGTCATCATTCCTTGCAAGATGTATGCAAAAGGTAAATACAATAAATAAATAAATAAACTAATAAAGTTCAAAGTTGTATTATTTACGAAATAATGACTACTTTTGGCAAGTTGAAGAACTCTGCACGGAATTGTTTTAAATGTATATTATGTGATCTTTTCCATGGGACGCCCTCAATCCTGAAAAAAAAATGGAAGCAGATTTTCTTGCAGATTTACTTATCTGATCAAAAATCATCAATATATTCCAAGTTGCAGAGCGATACGATTCATAATAACCTCAAAAGCATGGTTTTAGAGTGAGTTTAGAGTCTCGGTACAATCTATTTTTCAAACCATGATTTTGAAGTAATTAGGAATCGTATCGATCTGTAACTAAGAAGATCGTTTTGATTTATGATCAAAAATGCAAATCTGCAAGAAAATCTGCTTTCATACTAAATATCAATATTAGAGGGCGCTACTTGGAAAAAATCACATAATATGCCTTTAACAAAGGTAATACTATGAATCGCATGCTCAAAGTTTTGGCTATTTAAATTTGACCATAAAATTAAACGGCTTTATATGTTGGTTATTTGTTGTTGTCTGAAACTTTATCTGACCAAAATAGCCATGGAAGGCGTAATATACAAACAATTGTCTTCAGATTTGGAGATTTCATAAAAAAACCAAATTTGCAGTTTAGAAACACAAAACAAAATTGTATACATGTACATATCATCGTCTTTGTTAAATTAGAGGTCAAAGTACAAAATTGCCCTTTTTTACGAAATAATTCCTATTTGTCGGCAAGTGTAAGATCTTTGTACGCCTATAAATTGACTTTTTTTAAATGTAATAATATGATTGACATCCCCTAAGTGTTGGCAATTTATATTTGACATAATAATCAACTTTTGAGTTTAGCAAATGCTAGAATTTAAATTAAATTTAAAAATTAACGTTAAAAGAATTCTAAGACAATTTAGCGCGCTGAAACACATCATTCTGCACTAGAAATTTCTTTGAAAAGTCTGAAACATTTGGAGGGTTTATTAAACACATATTTGCAGTTTAGGAAACACAAAACAAAATTAAATACATATCATCGTCTTTGTAAAACTAGAGGTCAAAGCTCAACATTTTCTTTTTTTTACGAAATAATTACTATCTTTCGGCAAGTTTAACATCTTTGCACGTCTATAAACTAATTTATTATTAATATGCTAGAATTTAACTTAAATTCAAAATGTTACGTTAAAATATTTTAAGAGACTTAAGTTATAAAAAGGCGGAGAGCCCTAGAAGGGACCTGCTTCTGGACCAAAATACGGTATGCTTGCTTTATGCGACCCGAAGGGTCGAACTTCTGTGATGGCCTTCCACACTGATCTTTCAAGCATGCAGTTGTTCATGTCCTGCCTAGTTAGTCCTGTATCCTCTGATAAAAGCTTGATGTATTTCTTTCGTTGTGGTCTTCTAGCCTTGTGTCCATGCTCAGGTTGCCACAGGAGGACTTTGGAGACTGTTTCCTCTTCCCTTCTGGCACAATGGCCGGCAAATGTTAATCTCCTCCGTCTTTAGCTTCTCTGATATTGGTAGCAGGTTCTCATATAGACCTTTGTTGGTGGCGTGAGATTGCCATGATACATTAAGTGCTTTTCTTAAGAGGCGAGTGTAGCAACCATCTAGCGCTTTTATCAATTTAACTGTTAGTGTCCAAGTCTCGGCTCCATAGGTCAAAACAGATTCAACAGTGGTGGTAAACAAATTTATTTTCAGGTTTCTTAGGAGTTTACTGTTCCATATTTTTGTCATGCTGTTACAGACTTTCCAAGCTTGAGCCTTCCTTATGTTGAAATCTTGTTCACTTCCAGCAATCCAGGCACCAAGTTATTTGAAGTCAATTTCAAGATCATTACCATCCAGTGTTTTAATTGGTGTTGTACAGCATTGCCTTTGTTTTTTAGGCGTTCATCCCAAGACCAACTGTAAGCGCTGCTGCTTCCACCATATGTAGTAGTTCCTCTGCATCCCGTAGATTGTCAGCAAGGAGAGCAATGTCGTCTGCGAAGTCAAGGTCTGTAATTGTCTGCGGCCCTATTTCTCCTACTTTGCCTGGGAACAAGTGTAAAGCCAAGTTGCTCTTCTTTTACTGCTAATGCCTTCCTCAGTACATAGATTAGGATGATTATGAGCAAAAACGGTGCTAGTGTATCACCCTGGTGTATCATGGTTGGATCCATTGAACCCTTTTCTGCAAACAACTGTATACTTTTATATCGATTACATGAATAATGAAAAAGTTACGGCAGTTTTACGGAGGCTATGCTGAAGGTGCACAACCCCCTTAAATACCTGAAGTGCGTGGAATTGATTACTTTTCAACTATCATGGGTCTGATTTTATCTATAAAGCTTCTGTCATCTGTCCTTATTGCAATAAATAAATTAATGAATTAAATAACAAAATCAACCCCTCTCCCTTCTCTATAATATTTTAAAGAAAAAAAGATAATATGATAATTGTAGGCCACAATACCGGGCGTTTTTGCCGCGTGGTAGGCAACATTGTCTGTACAACCATAGCCGTAATGTTAGTAATCAACGTTTGTTTGTGTCCGTTGACGAATCGAAATTCATTAGTTTTATTTTATTTATTCTATTCTTATACATTTCTTACCATGAGAACTGATAAAAAAACGTTTCAAACGTCCTGAAAACGGCCACAAAGTTACTACTTTTCAATTATCGTTTATTGATTGAAGCACTTAAAAAGGTCTGGTTCTGGTAAAATACTCCAACAAATCGGGATCCCGCATCGCGTCAGAGGATAAAGGTCACGCTGGCAAACCGGCTTTGTTACTTACACAATAGAAAAGGAAACCAATTATTAGGTGATTAAAATCCAGGTGTGATGACACTCATACCTAACAGATGAACTCTCTGGACCACAAGGACTCACATGGGATAAAGCATAATCAAAAATGTCCCTTTGTTGTAAGGAACATTGACATTAAATTTGTTTTTGGAGACGACAAGCTTTCATTACAACTTGTTGCCATATTACCGGTTCGATAACGTGCTGTTATAAAGAGATTTCTACCTTTTTTCGTAGTTTTCTAGTTTGTATTATGGGTGCCGAACTGTCGGTATATATTTATCTATTATAAAATAAATACATGTTTAACATCATAATCTTCAGCCGTCACAAATTTAGTTTAAGTGCATCGCCTGAAGTGCACTTATTCAATTCAATTCAATCAATTCAATATTTATTTTCCATCATATCAACAAAGACAAAATACAATGACAGTTTAACAAATAATATGATGGAGGAGGAACAACTAAAAGCAAAAGCCTGACGTTGTTGCACCCCCTTAAACAAAGCTTACATTCTACAAATACAGAAAAATATACAAAATATACAATTACAGAAATTATAAGTTAACATAACAGAAAAGAAGAAAAAAATCAACAACAACAACAAGAAAAGACAACGAAAAAGTAAACAAGCAGTGGGTATACATTATATCCCACGTGGAAGCAGCAACGTGATTGTTTTGTTGTTTGTTATTGATTTAAGATTTAAGTTACTTGACATAATATTGGTTTAGTTTGATAAAGTATGTGCTCTTGATTGTTGTTTTTAAGTATAGCATTGTCACAGTGTTGTACACAAGTTCTCAAGATACCATTACAGTACGGATCCTGACGGAATGTTTATAAACTACTGATAAAAAGGGATATGAAATATTTAAAATAGTATGCTGTATACAATATATTCTACTGAATTATCTGTCGGTCTGTTAATTAACTAATTAATCAATAAATTAATAAATTAATTTATGGTATTACAAATACGATTACAAAAGCTATTGAATATTGGGTGAGCACATTGCAATAACCACTGGGTTGTATTCATTTATTTATTAGTACATTTATTCAAAATTAAGTTGAAGTGTGGATAATCAACTGCTACTATTAACGATAAAACAAAACTATTTTCATGAGAAATCCTAATATTACTAATAACTTCCATGTTTATCATTAGTGACTCTGTCACAACACTATTGTATGCCATAATGCTAACGAAATCATAAGAGAGATATAACTTATATTTTACATTGTATTATTTGCATATACAATGGTTTAACCAGTGTTTCTGGTCAGAATCCATTTTGGATTTCTAAGTATGTTAACAATGCACAAATACTAGATATGAGTTGATAGTGGTCTAATACATACATCCCATTATTAAAACTATATTTTCATCATATATTTCCGTTAATATTATGCAATTTTATGGAATTTGACAATTTTGCAGCCACTTTAGGAACCATTTTGGGGGCCATTTTGGCAGCCATTTTGGATTTTGAACTATTTTAACAGAGCACAGATACTGGATATGAGTTACTTGTGGTCTAACACATACATCCCATCATTAAAATTATATTTTTATTATACATTTCGGTTGATATTATGCTATTTTATGGAATTTTGACCACTTTTGACAAGTTTTGGCCATTAATTTGGCGGCCATTTTGCTTTTATAGTATGTTAACAAAGCAAAAATACTAGAGTTTCTAGTGGTCTAACACATCCCATTGTTAAAACTGTACTCTGATCATACATGTTGGTTCATATATGACAATATATGGAATTTTGGCGGCCATTTTGGCGGCCATTTTGGCGGCCATTTTGGCGGCCATTTTGGCGGCCATTTTGGCGGCCATTTTGGCGGCCATTTTGGCGGCCATTTTGGCGGCCATTTTGGCGGCCATTTTGGCGGCCATTTTGGCGGCCATCTTGGATTTAGGTGTGTTAACAAAGCAAAAGTTCTGGATATGAGTGTCTAGTGGTCTAATACATACATCCCGCTATTAAAACTATACTTTCACCATATAATTTGATTGCTATATGTCATTTTATGAGATTTGACCAGTTATGGCGGCCATTTTGGACGCCATCTTGCATAACCCCTTAGCAATATGAAAATATTTTTGGTAACATCCTGATTATGTCTTAGGATCATAATAGGAAGTAAAAAAGTTGGTTTGGGGGAGTCCTGGGGGGGGGGGGGGGGGGTGCACACTAACCCTCTGTAGATACCCGACTAATAGAAGTGGATTTATATTCTCACTCAGGCTTAACCTCCTTACGCATCCCCCACGTTGAATGACATTTTTTTTGGTTACTTACTGATTACTGACTTTGGACTGACGTTAATTCTTAACGCTTTCCATGCAGCAGGCGTCAAAATTATTAAATGTCATACCATATTTGGAATCAATATGAGGAATACATTAACATAAGTATAAACATAAACATTGGTTTAGTAATCCTTAAGATAGACTTTGAAAGGGTTTCTGAAAAATCTGTTTTGTATATGGTAAAACATTAGCCGCGTGAAAAGTGTTAAACAGCCGACGAGCACGCGACTTTAGTCAAATAATCAATATGAGGAATGCATTAAAATAAGACTAGTACAAACATGCTTTTTTGGATCAGTAATCCTTGATATAGGCCTTGGAAGTTGGGAAATGTTTCTGAAAAATCTGTTTTGTATATGGGCAATTCCGTAAATAGGTAAACTAAATGCCAAATCACATTATTGGCTCTCATTCACTGAATTTGTTTTAACCTGATTTTGGTTAAACCTGATGGCAACTATAGGGTCACTTCATGACTTTATATCTGACCTATATTTTTTGACGAAATTGGGCATCATTTTGTCACGGAGAACCCAAAAACATATTTTGGGGTAAAAAAACCCCAGTGTGTTGGACGTACAATATTAGTATGCACATTTTCAAGAGGATGTCCTCTGTATATTGAATGGATGAACCATCAAACTATCATATTATAGAAGTACAGTATCAACACTATATAGGCTGATACCAATACATAATGATGTGACTTGTACTATGAAAGAGGGAGCAAAGATGGTCGGACGTATGCTGTGTGAATTATTTGCAAAGAGTACGTCCGCCCCCTCCAAAATGTACGTCCGACCCCAACCTTCTTTTGGTGAGTTTTATTTTGTTGGATATATGAATGTGGGTATTTTGTCTTGCATTATGTAGACTGTCTCATACAAACCTCATCAATTAAAAATGCACTAAATCCCTAATACTTTCTTGAAATGTGTAATCTTTGAAACATGTCTGAAAAAATCATTTCGTGTGAGTACGTCCGAGCCAAGAGGGTTTTGGCAACTTTTCCCACATTAATTTTTTATTGATTATCCATTATTTGATGTTAGAATAATAGTTCTACAAGGGGGTCACAATGGATAACAATATCCACCCAACACTAATAGTGAGAACTACCCAACCCTTTGAAGTGTACGAAATGTTTTCTTAGAGAATTGCCCATAATTGTAAAACTAATAGCCGCCTGGAAAGTGTTAATGTGACATTTTATTCTTCTCAAAAGTGACATTTTATTCTTCTCAAATCTGACATTTTATTCTTCTCAAATCTGACATTTTATTCTTCTCAAATCTGACATTTTATTCTTCTCAAATCTGACATGTTATTCTTCTCAAATCTGACATTTTATTCTTCACATATGTTCTCATCTAATTTAGATTAAATAATAGTGCAATATAGCATTGTGTTATTTGAATGAACAGAATATGCGGCGATTTGTTCTTTATTCTTGCCGTGTTAATCCCCACATGTGTCGTTGTCAATAAAACCTTAACCAAGAGAATCAAATTCACCCTATAGAAAATATAGTCATCGTCCACAGTCTAGAAAATATTATTATTGAATATTAATTATGCTTTTATCGTAAGGATTGTCGCCGATCAAAATAAAATTAGATAAAGTAAGTGCACGCAAGGCATTATAAGTGGTCAAAGAAGATTTCTTGATGCACCCCAGGATGCTTCACTTTCATCACATGACCACTGATTTCTGTCACCAGTGTCTACTGATTCCAATCGACATTACAGTGCAAGGAAATGCTTATAAAGTTGTTAAACGAGGGTCTTTAAGAAAACCCTGTTGCAAGTAATATGATTGGTTTGTATTTAATACAATCCTCTCTTGATTTTCTGAAAGACCCTATTATTTTATAAATACAAGTTTTAGTTGAGATTTAACTTCTTTCATATTTGTAGCCAAGTTTACCCTATCTGCACCATGTATTGCTATGGTAGAGGTCAGACGACCTCCAGCTGTCAATTACTTTAACACATGTGCGGCACTGTTTGTTTTGGTGATAAAGCCCTGCTGGTACTGTAGGGGCGCTAAGCACGGGGCTAAGCATAATGGGGTACATCAATAAATCATATTTGATAAGTGTTCAAGTGTATCGTTGGTTCAAGCGTCATGATGTGTAAGCGTTCTATGAGACAGATATGTATTTCCACGTGTTCCCCATCGACATGATCGAAGCGTTTCTAATCCGCACGATGGTTATCTACAGTCATCAAAAGAAGTAACTATACAGGTAATAATAGAACTTTTAACTCTAAAACTACATATCCTACCTAAAAATATTATGAGATATTGCACGCTAGGATCGGTTGAATAAATTGAAGAAGTGACAATCTAAAATGTAAGGTAAAGTCACAATTTCATTTTCACATTTTACATTTCAACACGGGGGAGAGTATGACAGGTAGCGTGTGTGTGGCGTATTGATCCATCGGAACAATACGGCCTACTGTCCAACCTGCGCATGCATCCTCCAAAGCACTACTGGTAATCGATAAGGTACCCGTAGATGGGTCCGCGTGTAGAAAATAAAAATGTGAAAATAAAAATCGGACTTCACCTTACATTTGGGAGTGTCATTTCCTCAATAATCACCCGATCCTTGCTTGCAATATCTCATATTAAAAAAGATAAATTTTCTAACAACTAATAATTTAATATTTTTAGGTAGGATATATCTTTTAGAGTTAGAAGCCCATTTATTACCTTTATAGTTACTTTTTTTGATGACTGTAAAGACATAAAGCAGATTCGATTTAGTTTTAAATATCAAAAAGCGTAAATCTATATAAGAAATTTGAAATTAATCGTAATTTTCAAGTTTTAGTCAGGTGTTGTTTGCTTGCAGTACAATTTTGTTCAATTTCAAGAAATGTACTTTTTTTTTAGATTGGATCAAATGTACCTTTAGCTCACGTTTGAAGAACAAAATGCTATTGTTCTAAAAAAAGTAACGATATATTGGTCCTCTATAGAGATGTTTCGCAGCTTGGCAAAAGTGTTGCCATATTTTGCAACTAAAACTTCAGATTGAACTGCCCCGAGATGGTTTGGAAGCCTGCATCAGAGTAACAAATAAATGTTGATCCCGCTGATTAACTGTAAATATTGACCGTATCAATCAGAACAGCCTACACTTTAATGTACAACAAATTTAAGCTGAATCCTTTGTTTTTGACACGAATATTATATCCTACCGGACCCGATATCATTTACGTAAAAACGATTTCATTCGTTCACCAACATAAAGATAACACGAAATGAATGCATCAAACATGAGATACCGCAAATTATTACGTATCTCTCTTGATAATATGCTATCTGCAGTCGATAACAGATGTACTACATAATTTATTATACACACAGATGATTTATTGTGTAGTCCAGCATGCTCAGCTGAAGATCGTCTGACTTCCACCTTCACAATAATTGGTGCATCTTTGCCACAGATATGAAAAGAAGTTGAATCTCAACTTAAATGTGATATTCAAAAGATATAGGGTCTTTATAAAAAAACAAAAGAGGACTGATTGAAGTCACATCAATTGTACTACTTGCAGTCGGATTTTCTTAAAGACAATCATTTAACAGCATTATAAGCTTTCATTGTAATGTAATGTCAGTGGGGACCAGTAGGCACTGGTGACAGAAATCAGAGGTCATGTGATGTAAGTTAAGCATGCTGGGGGGATTACTGGTGCTGCTCAAGAAATCTTCTTAGAGATATACACTACATAAAAGTGGGACAATTTTCTATTACATACAAGGGTCGTTCAATAAATAATGAATATCTTTTTCTAAAAGTGAATTTTTAATTTGTTGGAAAGCTTGACTTTTTTAAGAGCTCATTTAATTAAAATACAACAGTTGTAATCAGCTGCAGCTACAAATCGGCACAATGACGTATGCACACTTACGGTTACCAGATCGCAGTATTCAATTATAAAATACACCTCCCCGATATCAATAATGATTTCTAAATTAAAAGTTTCAAATAAATTTGCGAAATGTTTCTGCATCTCGTGTGCAGCAAAGTGATTTGTATTACATCCCGAATACTGTAGAGCGATAGTGATAAATATACATTCAAACTTTTAAATTCCGAATTTTCCATTACTGCGATTCTTTTGAGCACGAAATAGTGGTAAATTTGGCACATTTTATATGAGACCTCCTCACATTAACAAGCAAGTGGCTAAGCACTGAAATACGTGATTGCTAAAAATGAGGTGTCGTTGGAATGGGGAAACACATCAGCCTTTCATTGATATGAAACACACTATGAATATATCACAAAATATTGGCGATTGAAAACAAATTTCCGAACTTTTTCCGAGCAGTTTACTATAATTTGGTATAATTGCTTACGTGCCCAATACTTTGCTGCTGAAGGAATTGTTCTAGCGTTCCAAAATGACGATCCCTTCTTAATGTGTCATACCTTTTATCTTTGAAATGTCCCCTCCTTTGATTCCGTCTTTGCACAACTTGTTAGTTATTTTGATTTTATGGACAAGTTGACTCGATCCCTTTCTCGTTTTTAAGATGAAATCAGTACCAAGACGTTATCCCTTAGTGAATTAGTTGATTGATATACTAAGCTATCTAAATAAATCCATCCGAACTCTTTCAACGAATATTTTAACTGCGATACGATGCACTAGTTTTCTTAAAGTACTTAAAACCGTACAACGACCCTGAAAGTCGGCGGTTTCTTACCGGCGGTTTCTTACCGTCGAATAATTAAGATGAACCCCAAGAGGTACGCAGACTATTCAGTATTTCATAGTTGAGTAGGAGCGCGGGAACTACAGTGGTATTCTGCAGTTAAAGGCACGTTTAGTCATTACTATGGAGATGCGCCCTCAATCAAGGAAAGAGTCCAGTCTGGTTGACATAGTTATTCAATTCAATTCGAATTACTTCTTGCGAGTTTGCAGAGATCAAATGAATTATATCTAAAGTGTTATGGGGTCAAGTTCAATGAGATAAAGTGTATTTCATATAGAGGACTATCGCTGAATATTAGCTTCCTCTGAGCAGTTTCTGTGTGTATCGACACGGATACCTCCCAGGCGTATACAATTGTGCAGTCAATATATTTGGTGAAATATAAAGAAAATTCCGATAACCTTTAAAGTGGTATCAGTTCAAAGCTTAAAATGTACCTTTTTCAGGTCTTACCAATAACTCGGAATTGACTTGGGCCTCCAACGTGTCCATTTTGATGCAGATTTCTCACCAACTGAGTATGACCAAATCGCAAAGGCAATTTAGGCGGGTATTAACAGAGGAACCTTGTGCTCGAAGATTAGCGAATTTAAACGATGCGGATACACTCGAGATTTACCGTAAGTGAGGTTTAATCACCGTAGTGTCTTGTGAAAAAGATTGTTTAAGTGTAGTCATAAAATGCATGATTTGAAATAGTTTAGATCGTACAGGATAATTGCTACAGTCCGCCTTATATGATTTAATTTATAGTATTATTTCATGACAAAAATCACTAGAAACTAGTAAGAATTAATTACCCAGTTTTGGGCCAATTAAATCCATTAGCGACATCAGAGTTCTACCAATTGGTTCACATTCAATTAAGCAACAAATTAAACATATTCCGTGCCTTCAGTAGTCAGCCGTCTTGCATACATGTGATGTTTCTATCGGGAGTGCCTAGTCGGAATAAGTATACATTCATAATGATTTCATAGAACGCTGAGAACGACAGTTCATACGCACGTGAACGAACCTATACTCAAACATTTGGTAACGCTGCGTGTGCTTGTTTCAACTGATATGCTTGTGTCCCGTGTCCTATTCTCAAGGAATAAACTATATCTTATCACGCTGAGGCCTAGGACGATGATAAACCTGTTGGTTAAATTCTTTCCCTCGTGAATCCAGTGCCATGATGGCGAAATACCACCTAATACATGTAGAGGTACCTACAAATATACATGGGATTCAGATACATAATCCATGTTACTTTGTATAACAGATTATAATCTGACCACATGGCATAATTAAAATTAAAAACACCTCTGAAACGATATTCATAAATAAGTTTATATGAATAATTAAATATTGGAGGTCCTTTATTCTTAAAGCTTTGTCACTGCTATTGCGCTTTATTCCGTTGAGGGCGCTATGACGGAATAAAGCTACTCAAGATCATGGAGGAATACTAATGAGCAGTCACTCTAGTAGAAATCTACGACAGTGGTCGACCGGTACGCCCTCTATAACACTGCGGCAGTTCCGCCTAAAATTAGCCTGCATTGCCGATACCAAATTTGCCACCTAACAACAAAGATAAACCATGATTAGCACCATTTAAAGAAAATTGGTTACTTTTCAAAAGTCACATTTTCAACGCAAGCCGCGAGAAAATGCTATGCGTGGCATATGAATGGCCGGCAATGTAATGGATATTGATTACACAGGGCAACTGCGTTGGGTAGTGCCTGAGCGAGCGGGCTATTTGACTATGAACAGGTAACATGTGGTCTTTTCTTCCCGCGTAGTGTATTGAAAATGTGACTTTTGAAAAGTGACTAATTTTCTTTAAATGGTGCAAATCATGGTTTATCTTTGTTGTTAGGGGACAACTTTGGTATCAAATTGTTCCGGAAAGATTCATCTAAATGTCTATCTAGTCTGTTTGGTCAAAAGATAATAGGAAGTCACTCTAAAGGACCAAAACAAAGTGTATGACTTTCTTTTGTTGAGCACTTTAGTCGGGCAACCACAAATAAATGTCCATTTTTCGCAGTTCGTCGCTGAGATGGTCGACGTCCACCACCGTCCACCACCGCTCTGCGAACAGGCGCAAAACGGGTGCGCCCTCCTTATAAGGTCCTCATACCGGGCTATCACCGTTCGCAACCGCTTTTACACACCCGCCGTCCGTACCGATTTTTCACACGGATACATGTGCAAAATACAGATGTTGCTCGTACGAATTCCAGAATGCGAGTGAAGCGGCGAGCTTGAGCGCTCAGAATATAAAGGGTGGTTTGATGACGTCATCAAGGCGGTTCGGTCGGTACCCAGGCGGTCCGGCCGGTGAGGACCCGGTGAGTTGGTGGTATGCACCCGGTGAGTTGGTGGTATGCACCCGGTGAGAACGGTAAGCTAGAACTGTTAAGGACGGTGAGCCCGGTACCAGGCTGGGGTGGACCCAGTATAGACCCGGTATAGAACGGTAGGGACCCGGTGACAAAATTCAATGCGGCCGTCGACATTTTTTGCTGATTGTTCACCGTGTTCATGGTGTTGGACTATGTAGTTTTTCTATTAGACGTTAAGGGACCGCCCAGCTCACACGGATACATGTGACTTGCATAGGCCTATATTATGTATATCGGATTTACCCTTATCAGCACCCGGTCTCCTGAAAGTAATATACACCGTGTGCATAACCACCCTTGACTGCACACAACTAAATTGAAGTGAATCTGGCGTGGCGCGAATTTCAAAACGAATGAGTATGATAATAGAATATATTCGCTTCCTGCTTATTTCGTAAATGATGGATATAATATGGAGATCTTAACACTTTTCACGAGGCAGTAGTCAGTAGAAATCATGAAATAAATCTGGCCCCTTTTTTGTGGTGTCCCAGTTCTTCATATTGTGCGTTTTGTAACACTACGACGATCCCACTGTGTTATATCTGTAGGAAATATCGAATCATGACGTTTCCTTTCACTCAGGATACATTATACAACACAATTGTGTTTACATTTTTGACGAATGTTTATAATGGTTAGGCGCCTTTTCTAGTATACGGTAGATCATGAGTTCGAGTCCCGTGCCGTTGAATGTCCTTGCTTTTTCAATTTGGGACATTTAGCGGCGCGTCTTGTATGTGTTTATTTCAGTTGGGATGAGCTTCTCTGTTACTGCAATGTTTATAAGTTACTGAGAGGCAATGCATTTGATATAATTAAACGTTCGGAAACTTTCATTAATTAAAATCTTATCTGCATGCATCCCTAAAAGAAGCTTTGGGTTAAAATATAAAGCCGGAAGACCATTTTCCACGAAAACGGAATATATCATGTTCGGTCTACCGTATCGTTAGTATCGTTTTTGTACGGCCACATCAATCAAAAATAAAAGCGTAACCAATATTTCTATACGATTGCGATCTTCATTGAAACCGTCTTAAGAGGGTTGTTTCAGTGAATATTTTAAACAATGAAATATTTCAAATCCTGTCTACAATAATAATTGTGTGTCATCTGCCTAAAACCATATAACCTTCAAAAGGATTCTTTGTCATAAACAGTTCAATGAACTGGAAGAAAAGTAGCTTTACTCCAGCACTGAGGCATTTACAAATCATAAATTTAATTAACATTTGTTTGAACTTGATAATTTTAAGCTTTTTATTATAGCAAGGGATACCCATTTTCTTACTGTGTAGGTTTGTTCAGATGGTGCATATTCGCTATAGCCATAGGCAGTCGCGACGGGTACAACGGATCGATAGCAAAAATCAACTTCAGCATAATATCAAACCTTTGGGCTACAAATTGATGATGATTAGACGAATGTTCATAATAAAGTATTCTTTTATTGAGAGTTAGATGAGTATGCCGTTATGGATAATATTGATTAGTTGGTTACACACATTTTTAGTTTAACATCAATGTCCTGCATGCGCATAGAAGATCACAATGTAAAGATCCCCAGAAGACCTTAGCAAAGGCGAATGTGGCGTATGGTATGAATATGTTGAGCAACGAGGGTGCTCATCCATTATCATACACATTGTCCTCTCTTTTTAGTTTTGTCTTTTAACACTGTGACAAAACTAAAAAGAAAGGAGTTGGCTATTTGAATTGAATTGAATTGAATTGAATTGAATTGAATTGAATTGGATTGGATTGACTTGACTTGACTTGACTTGACTTGACTTGACTTGACTTGACTTGACTTGACTTGACTTGACTTGACTTGACTTGACTTGACTTGACTTGACTTGACTTGACGTGACCTGACTTGAATTGAATTGAATTGAATTAAATTGAATTGAATTGAATTGAATTGACTTAAATTGACTTAAATTAAATCAAGGGGTGTGAACCACTGCCGTAACTTCTTCAACTTTTTTTAAATCTTTTTAAAGTATACAGTTTTTTGCAGGAAAGGGTTCAATGAATATAAAAAACACGTTTTTGAACCATTTTAGGTTCTGCAAATAAATTATAACTAAAAATATATTTTGTCAAATGTTGTCATGCTAGTTTTATGAATATTGAAGAAGTTACGGCAGTTTTATGGAGGCTGTACCTGAGAGTCCACACCCCCCCCCCCCTAAACTGAATTAAATTGAATTGAATTACATTAAATTAATTAAATAAATAAAATAAAATAAAATAAAATAAAATAAAATAAAATAAAATAAAATAAAATAAAATAAAATAAAATAAATAAAATAAAATAAAATAAAATAAAATAAAATAAAATAAAATAAATAAAATAAAATAAAATAAAATAAAATAAAATAAAATAAAATAAAATAAAATAAAATAAAATAAAATAAAATTATATTGAATTGAATTGAATTGAATTGAATTGAATTGAATTGAATTGAATTGAATTGAATTGATTTGAATTGAATTGAATTGAATTGAATTGAATTGAATTGAATTGAATTGAATTGAATTGAATTGAATTGCATTGAATTAGATTAAATTGAATTTGGTTAAATTGAGTTGAGTTGAATTGAATTGAATTGGGTTGAGTTGAGTTGAGTTGAGTTGAGTTGAGTTGAGTTGAGTTGAGTTGAGTTGAGTTGAGTTGAGTTGAGTTGAGTTGAGTTGAGTTGAGTTGAGTTGAATTGAATATTGGATGATCACAATGAAATTACTACTGGTTTGTATCAAATCATTTATTAAACAAAAAATCGTCATTTTTAGTTTTGATATTCAGTTTCTAATCATTACAAACAACTACTAATCGCAGGAAAGCGTAATGCCTTTAATAACTTCCACGTTTATAATTGATGACTTAAGTGGAAAACTATTGTACGAACAAGCGTCAAATATATCATAATAAAGACAAACTTTGTATAGAATTTGCTTAATCTTATTTTCACTAATGTTTTCTATGTACCTACTTAAGGGTGCATGATGAATATTTCATCAAGATTGTAGCAGTTTGCTTTCATAATGCTAATAGAATAATTGCCGCGAGCAATTTTATATTATTCATCCCGTCATCTTTAATTTCATCGGCTGAGATTCAGAATCAGTAGCAATTATAACCAGCGGCAAAGTATGTTCGCTAATACGCAACACTTTATTAGACAGAAATATACACAGAGAAACAGCTAGACAGAGCGGCAAACACCAACCCCGACAGATAGACAGACACACCCATGAGAGCTAGGTGTCTGAACATTGTGAACAAATGAGTGCACAATGGTACAGACACCAAAAACCCATTGACGCTGTCCGTAGCATCAGACACATACACATTTGGGAACATTTTAGAAGCTTGCGTGAAAACACACCAACACCCCTTTGTATATAGCAGCCAAAACATCTTATTGGGATAGCCTCATTATGTAAGAGACAGCCCCACAATGAGCGGCTGGAACTTACAAAGCACCTCACAATGTAGCTCTCGTAAATTTTATGCAGACTGATAGACCCACGACAGACAGACATAAGACAGACGGACACATGAAAGACAGGCTGGCACTGCAGACATAGTGTGATACTGTTAAAAACAAATGGTCAAATTGTCAAACTGAATTTGGAAAATATCCCATGGCTTTATAACAATTCAATTAAACGTTTAAGGCTGGCAGAGCGCACACATTTGAGCGTTCAAAAATAACCACCTTTTGCGATCCATACATTGTATTTGTTGATGTTTCGAGACAGGGTGATTTTCAATAATCCGTAACTTTGGTTAGAAATGTGTTATGACATTGACTTTGGTACCAAAATGTTCCTTAACTTATACATATTATTTTCAGTGCGTAATTAACGATAAATCTAAAAGCATATTATACAATGAAAGATGTGATCGGTAAGTATCATGAAAACTAAATGAAAATACTTATATATACAGTTGATAACGCCATCACAGTTTAAGCATTATACAAAACACACTTTAAAACTCAAGTACCTCTTTTCTCCTGTAATTGTAAATGTAAATGTTAAGTATATTCCGAGTTTAGTAATATACCATTTAATACACTACAGACACATAAAAAGTTTTCTTTGTAACACCGAGCGTGTATATTTTGATGACTGTAGTAGCGTTAGACTAAAAATAGTGTTGATTTCCACGAACAACAATCAACTAATCATCGGTTATTATTGCATTCTTCTTGACCGGTGTAAGAAGGAGACATGGTCTCCTGGAGCCATAGTTCGCCCTGTACAGTAAAGTAGTGGTTGGTACAGGGAACTCATCCCTACACGCAACACTAGTTTCACACTTCATTCCGTGCATGTCTATGGAGGCCGGACTATGGCTCTAGGAGGACTATGGCTCCTTTCACAAAGGTAGCAATTTTAAAGATGATGATCACCGACAATTAGAAATGGTCATAATGCAAGATAAATGGCCCAAGGAATAAACAATAAATGTTTACCTTTCATTAAACGATTGTGTCCATTTATAAAAGTAAGATAATTTTAAAACGACGAATGGTTTAGTTTCACTTGAAGTAATGAGTAAAGAACATTTAATCTCTTCTGCAGATTTAGTGATTTCATTAAGTGAAAAGACAAGATAAAATAATTTATAGGAGATCAATTACATTTAAAAACTGTGGTTTATTATCACAAATGAATGATAAAACAGGCAACACAAAATCCAAAGTTTAATTAAGATACTTTTTTTTCGAACCATTGTTTTTGAGCTCCGTAGCTTCCGGGATCATCGCGATTCCTTCATTCAGCGTAGTGTGTTTACAATCCTCTCCTCTACTTGTCACATGACCGCCGTTTGGGTGAAAATGTGACAGCAGGTCATGGTTCGAAAAACGTATCTTAATCATTCTTTAAAACATGATCGAACTCAATATCACTTTGCTAAATTATTTGATATCAAAATTGTATTTTTTTTATTTAATTACATTTCATGCATTCAATGCAGTTAAATATTATTTCCGTAACTTCTATATTAAGTAATTTATGTTAATGGAACATATTTTGCATCAAATATACGTATGATTTATTTTTTATATTGTATCCTGTATATGTATATGATGTTATCAGACGTGGCTTGGTAAGAAAAATAAAGATTCAATTGCTAGCGCCATTCTAAAAAAACAACTTCTATAGTTCAGTCAGTTCCAAATTGGCTAAACTTGTTTACAGCAGCGAATGAATTCATAAGAGCGTCGCGCACAAAACGCTGGCATGGCGCACTATGGCGCGTAATGTCGTGGTGACATTGTATGCGCGATGCTTGTGTATGCCAACATCGCGCTTATACGTTTTAATCCATTTTGCGCGAGGAAAGATAAAACCGAATATTTGGAACTGATTGAACTATAGAGTATCTTACATCCAAATCAATCCTCTTGATGACAATTACTATACCGTTCTACATTGTATTCAAATGTGAGAGAGCTTTAAACCAGCCATCGTTGACAATACTTCGATCAAATTATTCTGTATAGATGAACATTTGGGAATAGAAAGCCGCCTAGTTTTTTTTTGTGAAAACAGATGTGCTTGATATTTAATCACGTTCTAAGGAATGATTTCTGAAAGTGTACGTTTGGGAGTTCATTCCACAGGAAACAGGATGACAATGTTATTCAAATGTAGGGCGCTTTCTTAAATCAGCCATCAATGACAGTGTTTTCGTTAAAGGTTAATTTTTGGGTGTGGATTACCGTTGTTGTGATAGCTGATGATTGTTTTGAAAAGTGATTGTGTTTGATAACCGTTGCAGGAATTGATCATCCTAAAAGTGAGCGTCTGGGACTCCATTACAGGGTGAGCGGCATACTCATACTGGAATGGGGTTCTTCAAAATTCGTGGTAAATATTTTTACCAGTTGTTACAAATGTATAAGTAGATATAATACAGATGTACAAGTTTGCACAATGACAATACACCCTTAAATGCCATTGCATTACAAATACACAGAGACCATAGACACCATTATACACACCCATACGTATCTCTCAATGCCCCTTTAACATTTTGTTCGTCTGCACGCAGCCTCGGACTAGCAACAGCATTGGCGTAGCTCAGGGGGGGGGGGGGGGGGGGGGGGCAGGGGGGCCAAATGCCCCCCTGACGAAAAAAATCAATTTGGGCCCCCGCCCCCCACCCCCCTAAAAAAAAAAAAAGAGGGTGAAAAAAAAGGAAATAGGATAAATGTGAGAAAAAAGATCGAGGTTATTAGCCAAATAGAAGGAAAACTTGTACATGTAGTACATTTATTGTGCGATTTTTTTTGGACTGCGATTTTTTTTGGACTGTGCGACATTTGTTGACCTCAACCCCCCCCCCCCCCCCCCCCCCAAAGGATTTGATAGGAAATGTTAATTTTTAACTTGACATTTTGTATTTTGCAATATAAAACCGATACAATTTGAAAATGAAATACTAATTTGTGATAGTTTAATATCATAATGTTGAGTAATATAATTATTTTACCTCCTTTCTATCTATTCAAAGCTCGTATTGGCGGTCATCAGTTGTTAGAAGGTAACAAACTCACTTTGGAGGTCCAGCGACCCCTAGACAGTCCGACGGTAACAGTAACAAACTAGAGCGGTTCTCGGGCTTCGCGGTTCGCGGGTTTTGCGGTTATCGGGTTGCATGGTTTTTGGTTGAGCGGTTTCGGTAGACATGTTTAATGTGGTTGGTACTTTAGGATCCCAGCGGAACCAGATTCGATGACTGTCACACTCACATTGTTAGCGATGTGTTGTTATAATGGATAGTTTGATTCTCGAAATGTCTCTAAACATTTGATTTGAAAATTATCCATCATTTCATTCATCAAAATAATAAACAAAAATAATAAAAATAAGCTTACTTAAAAACACCTTTTCGGCTAAATCACGATTATTTAATGTAAACTTATATTGGAGATAAAATTTGAAATGCGAACATCATTTGATACGTCAAATGTGTTGCGGTTTGATCAGTTCATTTTACACATACTTTACACGTAGCTCAAAAAGTGAAATCATATCAAAAAAATCAAATCGGGACACATTTTATGGTGTCCGTCATTTTTTAGGCTAAATTGCCGGAATTTTTTTCTCCATCAAATTTGTTGCGGTTTGACCAGTTAGCTACACAAACTTTATACGTAGCTCATAAAGTGAAATCATATCTAAAAAATCAAATCGGGAGACATTTTATGGTGTCACTCATTTTTTAGGCTAAATTGCCAGATTTGTTTTCTCTGTCAAATATGTTGCGGTTTGACCGGTTAGCTACACAGACTTTATACGTAGCTCAAAATGTGAAATCATGTCCAAAAAGTCAAATCAGGACACATTCTATGGTGTCTGTCATTTTTTAGGCTAAATTGTCGGATTTGTTTTCTCCGTCAAATGTGTTGCAGTATGACCGGCTAGCTACACAGACTTTATATGTAGCTCAACATGTGAAATCATATCCAAAATATGAAATCGGGACACATTTCATGGTGTCCACCATTTTTAGGCTAAATTGCCGGAATGTTTTTTCTCCGTCAAATGTGTTGCGGTTTGACCCGTTAGCTACATACGCAGCTCAAAAAATGAAATCATATCCAAACAATCAAATCGGGACACATTTTATGGGGTCTGTCATTTTTTAGGCTAAATTGCCGGAATTATTTTTTCTCCGTCAAATGTGTTGCAGTTTGACCCGTTAGCTACACAGACTTTATACGTAACTCAAAATGTGAAATCAAATCCAAAAAATCAAATCGGGACACATTATTATGGTGTCCGTCATTTTTTAGGCTAAATTGCCAGATTTCTTTTTCTCCCAGTCAAATGTGTTGCGGTTTGACCCGTTAGCTACACAGACTTTATATGTAGCTCAAAAAGTGAAATCATATCCAAAAAATCAAATCGGGACACTTTTTATGGTGTCCGTCATTTTTTAGGCTAAATTGCCAGATTTTTTTTTCTCCGTCAAATGTGTTGCAGTATGACCGGCTAGCTACACAGACTTTATACGTAGCTCAAAATGTGAAATCATATCCAAAAAATCAAATCGGGACACATTTCATGGTGTCCGCCATTTTTTAGGCTAAATTGCCGGAATGTTTTTTTCTCCGTCAAATGTGTTGCGGTTTGACCCGTTAGCTACACAGACTTGATACGCAGCTCAAAATGTGAAATCATGTCCAAAAAATCAAATCAGGACACATTTTATGGTGTTTGTCATTTTTTAGGCTAAATTGTCGGATTTTTTTTCTCTCCGTCAAATGTGTTGCAGTATGACCGACTAGCTACACAGACTTCATACGTAGCTCAAAATGTGAAATCATATCCAAAAAATCAAATTGGGACACATTTCAAGGTGTCCGCCATTTTTTAGGCTAAATTGCCGGAATGTTTTTTTCTCCGTCAAATGTGTTGCGGTTTGACCCGTTAGCTACACAGACTTTATACACAGCTCAAAATGTGAAATCATGTCCAAAAAATCAAATCAGGACACATTTTATGGTGTCTGTCATTTTTTAGGCTAAATTGTCTGATTTTTTTTCTCCGTCAAATGTGTTGCAGTATGACCGGCTAGCTACACAGACTTTATACGTAACTCAAAATGTGAAATCATATCCAAAAAATCAAATCGGGACACATTTCATGGTGTCCGCCATTTTTTAGGCTAAATTGCCGGAATGTTTTTTTCTCCGTCAAATGTGTTGCGGTTTGACCCGTTAGCTACACAGACTTGATACGCAGCTCAAAATGTGAAATCATGTCCAAAAAATCAAATCAGGACACATTTTATGGTGTTTGTCATTTTTTAGGCTAAATTGTCGGATTTTTTTTCTCTCCGTCAAATGTGTTGCAGTATGACCGGCTAGCTACACAGACTTCATACGTAGCTCAAAATGTGAAATCATATCCAAATAATCAAATTGGGACACATTTCAAGGTGTCCGCCATTTTTTAGGCTAAATTGCCGGAATGTTTTTTTCTCCGTCAAATGTGTTGCGGTTTGACCCGTTAGCTACACAGACTTTATACGCAGCTCAAAATGTGAAATCATGTCCAAAAAATCAAATCAGGACACATTTTATGGTGTCTGTCATTTTTTAGGCTAAATTGTCTGATTTTTTTTTCTCCGTCAAATGTGTTGCAGTATGACCGGCTAGCTACACAGACTTTATACGTAACTCAAAATGTGAAATCATATCCAAAAATTCAAATCGGGACACATTTCATGGTGTCCGCCATTTTTTAGGCTAAATTGCCGGAATGTTTTTTTCTCCGTCAAATGTGTTGCGGTTTGACCCGTTAGCTACACAGACTTGATACGCAGCTCAAAATGTGAAATCATGTCCAAAAAATCAAATCAGGATACATTTTATGGTGTCTGTCATTTTGTAGGCTAAATTGTATGATTTTTTTTTCTCCGTCAAATGTGTTGCAGTATGACCGGCTAGCTACACAGACTTTATACATAGCTCAAAATGTGAAATCATATCCAAAAAATCAAATCAGGACACATTTTATGGTGTCTGTCATTTTTTAGGCTAAATTGTCAGATTTTGTTCTTCTCCGTCAAATATGTTGCGGTTTGACCGGTTAGCTACACAGACTTCATACGTAGCTCAAAATGTGAAAAAAATCCCAAAAATTCAAATCGGTACACATTTTATGGTGTCCATTCATTTCTTTAGGCTAAATTGCTGGACATTTTTTTTCTGCGTCAAATGTGTTGCAGTTTGACCCGTCCCTTATGAAAATCGCAATCAATTCTGCAACCTTGCGCAAGGTTAAATTTGGAAAAATACAACCTTGCGCAACCAGTTTGGTTGTTCTGAGAAGGTTGCGCAACCTTGAAGCAATCATCCACAACCTTTGTGCAACCTTGCGACAAACTTGTGCAACCTTACGCAACCGTGCGACAACCTGTGACAAACTTGTGCAACCTTACGCAACCGTGCGACAACCTTGTGCAACCTGGTACCACCTTGCTGCAATCACATTTTGGTGATTGCATTTTCGTAAAGGGAATACAGTACACAGACTTTATAAGTAGCTCAAAATGTGAAATCATCCAAAAAATCACATCGGGACACATTTTATCATGGTATCCATCATTTTGTAGACTAAGTCGATATCCCGGGGCCCATTTTGGGACCCGAGATTCCCAAAATGTCTCTAAACATTTGATTCTGGAATTATCCATCATTTCATTCATCAAATTCAAAATAAAAATAATAAAAAATAATAATAAGCTTATTTAAAAAAAAATTGTCGGCTAAATCACGATTATTTAATGCACATTTAATGTGGAGATTCATTTGAAATTGATTTATTTTGTATTTAATCTGTGCATTATTTTTACTCTTTCGCTAAAATGTGATTCTTCGCCGGGTATTTTCATTTTCGTAACTGATGTAAGCTCTAGTTTCGATAGATTGGTACCAAATCTATAATTTGGGTATCGGGTAAAAGTACAATGTTGGAAGGGAATCATTTTTATGGCCCACTTGGTCCCACCGTCCATGGACTCACTCACATTTTTGGAGACTCAAACTTGTCCTTTTATGTTCTCTTTGGAATTCATGACATTGCTATGAAACTAAGAGCTAGCAAAAGTGGTTCAGAAAAGTCGCATTGGATCTTTTTATTTATGACTAGCAAGTAAACAACTGTGGTATTAATACAAAATCCTGAGAGTGGTATATACGTACTAGTCTCAGACAAAATCTTCGTCGGCCATCTTAAAAAACAATAATCACATTGGTAATTTTGTTTTTCTGTGTAAGCATGTAAGGCTACCGGATTGAATTTCATCCGAATAATAGATGCATATGGGTCAAGAAACAGGTGAGCACTCATTTTTAAGTTAAACCTGTCCGATATGTCCGTGAAAAACCGAATTTAGACATTAATTATTATGTTAAAATTAGTCACATGATAGCCTTGTCTTTTTGGTATGGTTCCCCCTTATTCATTTGCCTGAAGAAGTACTGAAAAGGACTACGTGAGCTCATGGTATCAATGAACTCACGCCAGCCGATTTGCTTGAATTATAATTGACTATAACTATCCGCATTCATTAACGTAGGCAAATAACCTTATAAATAGCGTATAAATGACAACAAACACCAACATATTATGCCAGTGAGAAGAATGAGAGGAAAATGATTGATGAAATACAATAAATACAAACACAAACCACATTTTAATTCCATGTAATTCGGGGTCTACTTCTTTATGCGTAGAAACTATCGTAGGGGCGCATCACTGTACATCCTAACACATATAATACCTAAATGTGAAACAGAGAACGTGCCTTGGTTACGGCCCAAAAACATCTTAGTAACGCCTAATTCTGGACCTCAAAAATATGCTCATGCAGTAGGTATCAATATAATACACAACTTATCAAAATTTTCTTCAACCAACGTCCTTACTTTTCAAGATTCTTGTGCTACAAAAAATACGATAAAAAGCCACGATAAAAGGCAGTAACTGGTCCGTGATAACACAACACATACGGACAAAAAACCCTAAAAAATGGCTCCAAATGGAGATGATCAGAATCATGCTACCAAACACAGTATTCGAGACTTGTAGTCATCTCATAATAATAGAGCTGATTCCGGCTATAAGTAAATACTGCAAAACTAGTATGGCCCATACCATACGTATACGTTATTCATACGGAAGACTTATTCGGTTGTTTGCAAAGTAATAATTTGCATAATCGTACGAGCAACCTTAAGAATTGAATTGAGCCAAATGCAAATAATAATTAGGGGAAGGTGGGGTAATGGCGGACGCGGGGTAATCGCGGACACTGCTACAACTGATAAGTGGCGATAGAGGGCACTATTGAACTATCGTACGCTGTTACGTATTACTGCACTAAGCTTGCGCAGCGGCAGACCGAAGGGCTCATCTGCTTTATTTTCTCAACAATCGCAAAAATCAGGTAAGTGACTCTTTGACTTTTTGGTGTCTATGGCTTAAAACGATTATAATATACTTATGCAACGTAGGCCAGAGATTTTGTTTATTTTTTATTATAATGTATATAGAATACTTTTAAAGATAGTTGTGGACACATTAACGTGTATAATGTTTGATAAAGAAATACATTATACAAGATTTTTGGGTACAAAATGGCGTCGTCCTCCATTGCCCCCAAGGCGCGGGGTAATGCCGGACGACGCCATTTTGTTTATTGCGTCGTAGCTTCGAATTTTAAAATGATGAGTTGATAAAAACTTGATAAAAGGTAGAACCATTACAGTGCTTTGTGTTTACATAATAATAATAATAATAATAAAGACATTTTTGAGCGCCTGATACAACAGATAAATTCTCTAGGCGCTTTACAAAAACATCATAGCTGACTGCAGATGAACCAAAAACATAAGAGCGAAACAACAAAAGATTTGGTCACTGCAGTCAACTATGATTAACATGATAAAATCAAATGGTCTTAAGCTACACATTATACACATTATACACAATATTAAAAACATGAGAAATGATTAAAAATTACAGTCCCGCTGTACAAAAATCACAAAGCAAGTTCATACATAAATGTTAATCAGTACATCTGAAGAAATAAGTCTTTAAAGCTTTCTTGAAAGCAACAAGTGATTTAGTCTTTAAAGTGATTAAGTCTTTAAAGCTTTCTTGAAAGCAACAAGTGATTTTTATTGTTATATGACGTATTATACAATGTATGTGTGTTATACCTCTCTGAAAAAATGTGTCCGCCATTACCCACCTTCCCCTACTATATTATTAGGGTAATATTTATATTAGTTTAGTTCAATTTTCATTGGTGCTTGTACGTACGGTCATGCAAAATATTACCTCGGCGAATATCGTATAAGTCTTACGTACAAGTCGCTTATACGTACGGTCCACACGTACTTGTATTGCAGTACGGCCTAAGAGATGTGCGCACTCCGCCTCTCTGCGAACACTCATCCCAAAAAACTGAAAGAATGTCTTCAGAAATGATGCAATGCACTATCTTCCTTCAGTACATACACCGTACAACGACCCCAAAAATCGGCGGTTACTCACCGACAACTCCTAATTTTAATTAACCTCAAGTGGTACGCAGAGTTTTTAATTATTCATTGGTGGAATAGACGCGAGAGAATGATGGTAGTCCTCTGCTAAAGGAACACTCGTTTTTTAGTTCAGGAAAGCCACTAATTTACCAAATTTCCTTGTGCAAAAGTAGTCTTTTTTATTTCGTAAATTCTCTGAACCGGAAGGATGAAGATCAATGTTGAGTTGGCTGGCATATGGAATCGAATACCTTGATAAAATATAACTTGTCTGACTACTTTCAATTTTTTTTTTAAATTGCAAGGTTTAACATTTCTTACAGCACGACATTTCCCTACATCATTTAGCTTCTAAAAATCAATTTTCTTCAATGTTGGTGTATCCTCCTTGTTCGGATTTCTGAGTATAAATTACAACGATTTCAACTGTTTTTAATATTCTATATTTCTCTAGCAATAATGAACACACACTGATGTTGACATGATTACAATAAGCCTTTAAGTTCTTTTGACGGAATTCTTACCACGGTAGTATGACAAAATCATAGAAACAATTTTGGCGGGAAATCACAGAGGAACCCTGCGCTCGGCGATGAGTGTACTTAAACGAGCGGGTGGTACACTTGAGATTTAACGTTGAGTAATCAGATAATCACGGTATCATGTAAAATGATTTGTTTTACAGACACAGTTTGTGAAATATAACAAGCTTGGATACTTACAGTTTACATCTAAGGCCAACAAAAAAAGGTCTGTCTAGAAACAATAGCTATGCTAAATGCGGACTTTTAAATTTATTGTGCTCTGGGCCACTTTTTCCCTTTATGAGCAATTTCTTCCACTTTTTTCGGACAGCTAATTTTTTTTTTAAAAACTCCACATCCTTATGCGCTTGGGGTATATAAAACAGATCTTTTTTCGTTTTTTTCCTTGGCCTAACAGCATTAAAATATACTCTCTTATAAGATAATTCCTGTTGTAATGTAGTGATACTTTACTTGGAAAGAATACACATCAATTAACAAGTTCATTTCTACTTCTGGAATTCCAAAGTCGAACTTTAGAATCAAACATTGATGAAACTCATCATTTTAAAACTCCATAAGTTTGCATTCAAACCATTTCAACAAATGTTATGTTAAGTTAACATTAAAGATGAATTTGACGAAGCGATAAACATTAGGTCATACGCTTTACATACAGCATGATTATAGTATAACAGTTTTTATCAACAAATTAGTCAAAATAAGTGCATTTCCAACATGAAAGTCCTGCCATTGGTTCAATTTTAATCAAGCAATTATACTTGTCAGCCAAACTGTAGACAGGTGTACAGGGTGAGTCATAAGACTGCGATAGTCGAAGGAAGCCATTTTGTTTTTAAAACCAAGTTGAAGTTGGAAACTCTGTAAGCGTTGAATGAATGATATATTTGTTTCTAACATTGTGTTAAAAAATCATTTTTCGTTTGTCTTTGGTGACCTTTTTGCTGCACACAGCTCATTTTACGTGTTTGTCTAGATTGGTCTTTTTCACCATATATGATGTTGATGGAGTAATGTTATATTGTTATGGCATATTGAATCCATAGCCCGATACTTAGACAGATGATTAATGATATGTATTTGAAAAAACAATCCTTCGGTATGAATATCGAGAAAAAAGGTTTTAATTCGACTTTTTAAAATGTTATACGCACATAGAGGGAGATAACTTACGGAAAAGTGTCCTTCAGGTCCCAGATTCTGGACTGTACTAGTATCGTCTAATACTGGAACACCCAGTATCGTCCGGTAATGGAACACAATTTGGTGTTCCAATATCGGTGTTCCAATATCGACCGATACTAGAACAGTAAAATGATTCCACTATCGCTCGATACTGGCAACTTTTATGTTCCAGTATTTAATGATAATGTTACTGGTATTAGTATTTGGGATCTAAAGTCCACAACTTACTCTTTTAGAGTAACATTTCAAAATGGATAGTAGGCTAGTCCCTCGGCGTAAGCTCAGATTCAATTTCAAACGTGTGTCAAACTAGGCATTTTAGAGTTTATGAATGAAAATAATGGATATTTTCTTTTTCTTCTTTGAACGTATAAAAAGTGATTTAAATGTCAATTTCATCGCTCTCTATGGTCTCTATTATAATCACTGCACTGTTAGGTGTACCCCTGGAAGGATATTTTTGTGTCTCTACAATGTAACTGCTCAGAGGAAGATAAAGCTTAGCGGCAGTATGTGTTGAGATGAATAACACATTGATTGTTAAGTACAAGTTTCAGGACTAAGTAATTTGCTTTAGGAAATTGAGGTTTTCTTGTATTACTGCTATAACCGTAGTTCCAACACCTATGAAAATATGTCGACTAATGTTTAATGTTAGTGTGTGCCTGCTCATATGCGCCCGACCACATGATGAGTCTAGTTAGGACTTACGTAGCATACGTCTCATTCTACGTGAATGGAATTAGATAGTGTATTGTATACAGCCAACTATATGAACTAGGTCTGTGCTTCAATCTGATAAGTGATGGCACTATGAAAGACAAGATGCCATTTTACCTTGAACTTCATCATATTTTTTCAGAAAAAAATACATTTTACTTTGTCACGTTGTGTGCATTTCGTTATGGCTTTAAAAATTATAAATTCTTATTTGCAACTAGCTCTAAACCGTAGCTTATAATAGTTGACGTTGTCACGAATGCTTTCAATTTTGAACAAAACTAAAAGCAAAATATAGAGACATTACAAATCATGGAAACAAAATGTGCTTTTCGTCCCAGATTCTGGACTGTACTAGAATCGTCCGATACTGGAACACCTATAATCGTTCGATACAGGTACAAAGTCAGTGTTCCAGTATCGGACGATATACTGGCACATATAAAATGTATACCAGTATCGGGCGGTACTGGAATACAATTATGTACCAATACTGGGACAAATCACTACTGATATCATGCGTACCAGTATCGCCCGTTACTGGAATATAAAAACGTTCCATAAAATCGTACCAGTAAAATGGTATCAGTATCGAGCGATCCTGGCAAATGTTATGTTCAAGTATTGAACGGTACTGGACCTAATGAACACTTTTCCCCAAATCATAACAACCATTGTACTCTCTTAATTCAAAAGATTGAAAAAGTCATTCCTCCTTAGAGTGACTTTTTTGCCAATCGAATAGATTGACATTTCAATCTACAAAGAGTGAAAATCACTTATTTTCATCCATACGAGTACAATTTCAAACTGTAAAGGTTGAATTTACACTGTGCAAATAGTGAAATTTCAATCTTTTAAGAGTGAAATTTTCAATCTTTCTTACGATCTTTCCCTAAGTACAATCTCTCTCGATTGAAGTGTGTTTAAATTTAATAAACATAAAGAGAATCACTCGACCTTTACAGTTTGACATTTTACTCGTATGGATGAAAATAAGTGATTTTCACTCTTTGTAGATTGAAAAGTCAATCTATTCGATTGGCAAAAATATCACTCTAAGGAGGAATGACTTTTTCAATCTTTTGAATTAAGAGAGTAACAGTTCGTCTAATAGGTAGTTATTCAAAATTTACTCTCTTGAAACACACATTTGGAAAGGTGAGCAGGAATTCCATGTTTATCATTAATGACTCCGTCAAAACACTATTGTATGCCCTAATGCTAACGACACATCATAAGGGAGACATCATTTATATAGAGTATGTGTACTCCTGATTTCAGTAAAGCCTTGTACGGATCTACGGGTATATGATTAATATTGATTTCAGATTGTAAACTGTAGCAGTTTGTTGTTATAGTATAATCCGTTACCAATATAATTTTTGCCGCGAGTTACGTTTACAATTCATCTGCAATCTTTTAGTTATTCCGGCTTACATTCAGCATCAGTATTTAAGCTCACAGGTAAAACACATTTTTTTAAATGGTTGATCACACATGTTAACACCAGTATTACAAATACCTACAAAAACACACAAGTGACAAACGTAGCAACAAATACATACAAACAGAAAGACAATAGACAGAAAGACAGACGTATAGACAGCTACTCGACTGTTAGGCAATAATACAAACAGACATAGCTAGACAGCTAGACAATACACATATAACTATACAAACCGACATATAGCTAGAAAGCACGACATATAGCTAGACAGACGCCACGACTCATATGGCTCCGACACCCAGACAGACAGAAAGAAAGAGAGAACGAAACCAAGACGTACTACCAAAGCAGACAGACAGACAGACAGACAGGCTGGTAGACATAAATATACTTATTCTTAGCATTAAAATATCAGGAATATTATAATTGATATCATGATATACATTGAAATTGGTGAATTGTGAATATTACAGCGCTACATAAATAACCAATATTGTAGAACTGCAAGGCAAACAAAAAAATGTTTAAGATTTAAATATAAACAAATTGTTCAACTCAAACAATTAATATTTTCTTGAAATTAATAAGTTTGCTTAAATAGATTGCTTTTAAACTATTAGCACACTTGAAACATTAGTTAATTTGACACAAACCAATTTGGTCTTGTCGTGAACTACAGTCAGTCAGTTATATTTGTCAGCCTAAATAAAAAGGGGAAAAAAAGAATAAAAAAAAGGAGGAAAATCGACCGACCGACTTCAATAATGTTGGCATTTGAGTGCAACACAACAATTATTATATAAGTTAAAAGTTTTAACGGGTTCGCCGTCGGACGAGTTTTAATCTGTCAAGCGTTCGTCAGGATTAGCTCTGACTTCTTCAGGACCAAATTATTATAATATTAAACAAAACATAGAGATTGCCACTTCTCTTGTTATCATCATTTGGGCTGCCCCTTGCCCGATGATTTGAGAGTAGGTGCCCTTTCCTACTTATGAAAGAATTGGTGGCTCTGAAAAGAGCCGTTCAGATGGATTGCCGCTTCCACTGAACACGTAGGTTGCCACTGGCCTACTATACATAAATTTGATTCTAATAGAACCTCCAAAGGACTGCCCCTTGACCAATGGTAAACGTAGAGACTGCCCCTTGTCTACTACAGACTACAAAAGTCGAAAGCTTGACAGATTAAAACTCGTCCGACGGCGAACCCGTTAAAACTTTTAACTTATATTATGAATACCCGTCATAAAAGCCTATCTTACAATACAACAATTATTGTTTGTGCCTAATCTGCAGACAACTAGAAATGTTTATCCTTCAAATATGTCCATGACACTGCGTCATCCAGCGATTAATGTATGTGTGGCAATACATCGGCGCACATGTGTTGTGTTTCTACTTTATGATAATTATCCTGAATTCAATTGGGCTTTACTTAACTTGTTCATAATCCTGATACAAATCCATTTATTACTGTAATTTTCCCAGAGCCAACTTAATTACCCACAATTCAAGGTATAACATTGATGATACAATTATTTTCCTGTACTTATTACATAATGTTTAGGATGTTTCACTATATAGAATCAATGGTATTTGTTTACAACTGTCAGATGAAACTGAGGAATTCGACTCTCGAGTCACCGAATAAATACCCAAGACGTTAAAACGTGTACTAATTTCCCTTTAAATCTATCGGTGGAGTTTCCATCACTCCGCCGGACCCAGCATTGGAACACTACTATAAGGCAAATTACCACATATGAATATATACGACAATTGAGGTACTTGGTAACATTCAAGCCAATTTAATTGGGTTTTCTTGGAGCAGATTATTTAACGCCAGCATATAAGTTAGCAGTGCAGCTATATCAAGACTCAAGTACCTGTTTCTCTCGCTTCAATTATGACATTTAAGCGAATTATACTTCCGAAGTACACGATTACAAACGTTACAGCTGTTTCCCTTCCAACACCAAGCGTGTGTATTTCGATACCGATGAAGCACGATTTATATGTTCTGTTACGTTGAAGAAAGCGAACTTGAATGGTATACCGTATCGAATCGATGTATGTTTTATTATTTACTATGAAATTAAGTGGGATCAAAATATATTATGACTCACTGTTATTGGATTTTTTCGCTAGTATGATGTCAAATTGAAATTAGTAACATATATATTATGTTCTGATGTTATATTTCAGAAAAAAATCAAAGAAAAACACGAGCGATATCTCATGTGTGTATGTTATTTCTAATGGATCCTTTGCTTATAAGCGCTATATTCTAAAACTATGCTAGAAAAAACACTATTTTAAATTCAAGCCAATTCCGCAAGATGATACATTTGTTTTCTTCCTCAAATATAGGGCGCTCTCTTCAATTCAATCAGCGACCATTTTTAATTCGATCTGAAACGTTTGGGAGTTCATTCCTCCAGAAAAATAAACCACAGGGTGACGATTACCACGCCGTTCTACTTTTTTATATCTTAAATAAACCAGCCATGACAATAGTATATGCGTCAACAATCAACGTTTTGTTGTTGATTTCTTAATTGCTTTGAAAAGTGAATGTGTTTGATTTGATCTCTAACGTTTAACACTTTCTACGCGACTATTAGTTTTACCATGAAACAGATGTTACAACTTTCCCAACTTTCAAAATCTATCTCAAAAATAACTTAACCAATACTTATCTTAATTCAGTTCTCATGGCGATTCAAAATATGATAATGACAGTCAATAATGTTGAGATTTTAGAAACATTTTGTGAAAACTGTCGTCTGCAGACGGCTGTCGCGTGGTGAGCGCTAAGAATGTCGACAACATTTCTTAAAGTGAACGTTTTGGGACTTAATTAATGACATACTTCATGGATGTTATACACCTATCAGTTGTAAGACGCACTATACGACCCCCGGGAGAGGTGCGTCGTGGGTGCGTCGTTTACCAATAATTATTGACGGAGGGTACGTCAGTGGCAGCCTTTGGTCCGTCAAAGAAATGACGGAGGGTGTGTAAAGGTCCGTCACTTTACATGGGTGCGAATGGGCTGATAGTTGACTGAGGGTGCGTATTTGGATGGCAATGGTCCGTCGTTTTTTTTGACACAGGCTGCGTCATGGTACATGAGAAGTTGACGCACCTCGGTAAAGTGACGCACCACTCCCGGGGGTCGTATAGTGCGTCTTACAACTGATAGGTGTATTAGTTTAAGTAAGCTCTCGAGGAGTTCTTAAAAAAGACAAGCAATATCTTCTCAGATAAACATAAAACAAACATTCTTATCGTTGCATTGTCTCAAGGCCAGCAAATGTGGTATCAAAATGTGCCTAACAATTGGGTGCATCTTTCTAGCTGAACATTATTTAAATCCATCAAATATTTTTGGAAATATTTTAGTATATGCTAGGGGGGAACTTACATATTTTGATGGGTGTATGTATGTATGTATGATTATATTTAAAAGCAGTTTGAATCATTGCATTTCAATACAATGAAAATTCATCCAAGCGCTTTACAAACAGTCAGTAAACATGCCCCGAATTTAAAATGATGTGCCATATATTAAGTCTATGCTTATAAATATGCATAGGGCAATGCACGCTAAAACACGCCTAGTAACCATTTACAATACATTCACCATAGCATATTATTAGCGTTCGCAAGCGGGTTCAAGAGACATTTGAAATTTAGAATGGTTTTAATTGACCGATAGGTACGTTTTGTCTTTTAGAACTGGCCAAATGAATAGCACTTATGATACATTCGGCTGTTTTTATCCGTTTCCGTCGCATTAAATGGACGTCTGGGTTTCACTGCATCTCCAGAAAAGTACAACCAGTACTCAGACCAATTTAACATGAATTTGTAGCTGAGATTCAAAGCTACAATTGTGGAATATTTCATACGACTGGCTTATATAGTAGCAAAGTTATAGTAGGAGGTAGAACTTATTGAATGACCTTCGTAGCAGTATATTAATGGTGTACAAAGCAAGCGAAATTTTCGACTGCACATTATATTAGATACAACGGTATGAACCTAGTTATATGGTTACATGGTTGTGATATTCAGATGACCCATACATTTGTCTGTATATACCCCTTTCTTTAATGATTTTATTTACTTCATATAATCTTCATTTAGTAATATAATAAACCATCTTGATATTTAGCCAGCTTTTCAGGTTACAGGGAAAGTTAGTCAATATGACAATGATGACCCAACGGTTAATATACACAAAAGGTAGTGGATACAATACATAAATCATGATATTTTGTCATTGCAAATACCGTTACAGACACCATTCAAAATATAATAAAGATGAAATTCATAATACCGAGGTTTTAAACCATTCCAAAGCAATTTCATGTCATATTGTAATTATTCAGTAGCAGAAATAGTGGTATTAGATCCAAAATGCCCCAAAATGTCTAATAACTAGAAAGAGTGTGAATTATTTCATATTCTATTCACATTTCAATACCGAGTTATGTTTTATTGACACTAACAACTAATTTTCCAAATGAATTTTAAAATTTTGATTAAGTTTTTTGCAGGCGGACCATTTGCCCCATACTCAAATAACTAGGATGGCGATTCTTATTTTGAAACCACTAATGCATTTAATGCATCGATGCAAAATTGTAAACAAACAAAAAATGTTCGCAAAATCTTTTCATTTTTTCGGCGTATAAATGCATTTCGCCATGCAATCCTTAAAGTTAGCAAACAGCTTTATATACCCAAATGTAGCGATATCCCTGAGGAAAATATGTTTGTTTATCTTGAATCGACAACAGTAAGACGGGTTTATTTTGCTCGCAAAAATAAACCCGTCTTATTGTTGTCGATTCAAGATAAACAACTCCGAAACCTTATTGAACCCCTAAATCAATAATGAACATTTTTGAAATGTGTAACCTTGTTCACTTATTTTTATCTTGACTGTTCTATTTATCAAATTTCTATCCGTATTCAACTGTGCAAATGAGTTTATAGTGGATGCATTCATTATTACGTGTTTTAAATAATTATGTTCTAATTTTGGTAAATCAAAGAAATCGTTCAAGACAATATTATGTAATACCCCTAAGGTATTAATATCTGTTCGTCTGAAAACCGGCGCATTTAAGTAATTTAAAAAAGGGGGGTGTGCAGACTCTGCCCTCCCATGACAAAACGGCATAACAGACAATTTTTTCAAAATGCATTTGTTTGGCTTTTTGTACTCAATACATCATATTACACATGTTAAACCATTTTTGTTTTTAAGTGTCTCTGTTCCTAATTAATTAGCATGTCTAAATGGCACAACAGCATGTTGGTCTTATAAAACCCATGACAAAAGAGAATAACATCACAAAGCACTTGAGCACTGAAGCAGGATGTGCTTGAGTGTGCAAGGAGACACTAACAAACAATTATAATTGACATTTCTGCATGAATGATCTTCACTTAAGTACTACATCCTGGATACAGTGTACTTTCTTTACAACAATCCCCATCACAAAACAGCACAACTTCATTAGTTCATTTTAGTTTACAGAGTTTGAAACATCTTCATTTTAAGAGCAAAATTCATCAGTATTTAATTAAGGTGATTATTTGACAAGTTGAAACATAAATTAAACAGTCACAAAGTCTCTAAAGGCTTTTGAAATAACATGTTTTGCCTTATATCTCATAAACTTCAAAATGTCTGTTATGCTGTTTTGTCATGGGGGGGGGGGGGGGGGGGGCAGTGCTGGTAACGTCGTGGAGTCATCGAGAAAGGAACTCTGGAATACGGAAACGTTTGTAATGTATTCTTTAACGGGAGTATTAGAAAGGGGAACGGTACTTTAGTACTCTTTTTACAGAAACACTGGAACAGAGAATGTACGTATATGAGTGGTGTTTTTTTTATAAAACAGGAATCTGATATTGACTGATCTTAAGCAGGTTTATTAGAAGAGGGGAAAGGTTATTGGGAAATATTACCATAAACGCTGTTAGAGTATGCTAGAACAGGGAAACTTACATTACATGAAACGGTAATTTATTAATCTTAAAAGAAATAATGGAACACAGAACTACACGTTTTAGTGACAACTGGAGCAGAAAAACTCACATTAAACGAAACGGTCATTTATATTGAATGAAACGGTCATTGAGTAATCTTCAGCAGATACGCTGGAATAGAAAACGTACATATTTGTGATTTTTGAAGGGAATGCTGGACAAGAAACTGACATTGAGTGAAATGGTAATTGAGTAATCTTCTGCAGATACGCTGGAATAGAAAACGTACGTATTTTTATTGATCTTTGAAGGAATTTTGGACCAGGGAAACTCACATTAAATAAAACGCTAAATGAGTAATCTTTAAGGAAACGTTAGAAAGAGAGAAAGAGAGGTAAACATTTGAATTATCTTTGAAGGGAACGCTATAGGAGGAAAATTCACCTTAAGAAAAACGGAATCATTGCAATAAAGAAATGTACGTCCGATCAGCAAATAAACACGGCCACCAGCATACAATATCGCCACTAAAAGGTGTATTCTATAAAGTGTATGTATCGCACGGGATCGAACATTTTGTGATTTTCCCAAAAATGTACGAATAATATACAGGGTGTCCCTAAAAAAAGGGTTAATATGTTTGCGAAACTTGTTGACCATGAAGTCCTAAAGTGTGGTGTTATATGTTTATACACACAGACAGGGAAAACATTCAGCTTTCAGATGCCGTTTATTTTATCTGATTTGGATTTGTCAATCCTGAGATATACCCAGTTTATTAAAGCTACCCGAAATCGACGTTGTACACTTTTACAGATAGAATGATGAGCGTTAAAACGATACTAACATTGGTCTATCCATGGGCATCAATCGTCTTGAAACATTGGGGTGGGCATTTGACCAGAATTGTTTAAAAGAGGCGGAGGAACAAAAATGATGTCCTTGGAATATGTGGTAAGGGATTTCTACGAGCAGTTATTCTGGAATCCCTCTGACGTGCACGCCGCACGTTATCAATGTATTACTGTGTCCTGCCACTTTTCATATCTTAGTCTTCCAGGATGTTCTTTATTCATATTGGTGCTTGTACCATCTACTAAGTATTTCCAATACTACTTTGGAGGGGTATTCCTAGAATACTACTTTGTAGGTGTATTCCCAGATTGGTACGTGAGTGTTTGGGAAATGAATGGCAAGTTCTCTGGTGACTTCTGCTAGACTTCTCATTTCATTATATGTTAAGACCTCTTCTAATGAAAATTGAGGCCGCACCCAGCCATATGGACGTCTGTCTTGTTTTGAAAATGTAGGCCCAATAAACGTTTTGTAAAACCTCGTTAAAGGACTGGTTCGAATCATGTAACAAACATCTTTATATTCAGTTCTGCTTGGATACACAGGCACTCATTCTATTATTTAAACCTATTCAATCTCAAATACAAAAATTGACATTTTGCATAACACTGGTGAAGGGCAATAGTGCAAGTGGAAGTTGTATCTTAGGAGTAAACATTTGAAACTGTAAAGTGGCACAACATCGATTCCTGGTAGCTCTAGTTAATTGTCCATATCCCAGGATTGACAAACCCGGATCAGATGAAATAAGCAGCATCTGAAAGCCAGGTGTTTAGTCTTTCAATATGTGTAAACATCTTACACCAAATATTAGAACTTCATAATCAACAAGATGGGTAAACACGTGCACCTCTTTTTAGGGACACCCGGTATGTAGAATGCACGAACATTTATTCTAACGTACATTTTTTATTCTGCACTGTAGCTTCTTTTATCAGCATTAGTTATGTGATCATTGAGGCGTTTTAATACATAGTAAACATTGTGATATATCAATCATATACGTTCAAAACAGACTTATCCTTCCAATCACGAAAAAAATTATTCTCATTTTGGGGTTTCCCTATTCATGTTAGGCAAACAATTGAGATTCGGAATACATGACCGTTCATGATTTAACATCTACTCTTTATCAATTACATGTATGTGATGTAAAACAATTATTTACATTTATATTGTACATTGCTGATGTGCATTGTATATATAATAAAATCAGATATATACGAACAAGTATCAAGATTAAGTAGCTACCTGCTTATTATACCTGATTTATGTACGAGAACTTCCCTGCTCTAGTTTTGGTTGCTCGATGTGTAGAACACATTTCCAATTCTATGCTTCGTTTGTGACATTGGATTATCATTTCCAATGCTATCTTACTTTCGGATTGAGCACTATTTTTAACACATTCATTAGTTGTGCACCGGACATAGTCTGGTTATCCAGGTTATCATTGATTGGCTTACACACGCACCTGCGAGCGCCTCATGCTTCTTTCCGACGGGCAACTTTTTCATCCCGGGGGAGGGGACCACTCTGATGTAAAGCTGTTAGCATCCTCGTGAATAAAACTGAAACGAATGCGGTTGTGTGTGTGTTAAGATAATATCATGAATTTAGCCTACCATCCCTTTGTCATAGAAAGCCCCCCCCCCCACCCCCACCCCCGCCCCCTGGCTGTGCTAGCACCTGCATCTTTTGATCTTTTCCACTGGCAACTTCGATGTTCACCCTAACATTTTTATTGCTGATCTGATCAAAAGAAGTAGGGTAATGTCGTCGAGCCTGTTGTATATTAGGAATAAGTGCAGCCATATCATCTAGTTGTTATACATTTTATAGCATGCTGACTTAATGATTTCCTGGTTAGTATTTTTGCAGATCATTGGTATTTATCCACCAAATTAATTTAGTGTAGAAGAAATAAGGTATATAAAAGCGTGTTGTTAATGTTTTGTGATGCTTACCAAATTCTATAGTTAAATCATTTCGAAATTGGCGACAGTAACGAGGCTCGAATGGATTTACGAACAGAGTGGGTTAAATCTATATATTCCGATAAAATAGGAGCCTCACAATTACGCCAATTTGGAAATGATTAAACTATACATGTGCCAATGCGTCCCAATGCATATCTGAACCGATTCATTGGAAATGTTAACATCAATTTTCAATTTTCATGGGAACAGAGTCATCGTGGGTTCGCTTTTTTACGTATACTACGTAAGTCCCAAATAGACTCCTCGTGTGGTCATGCGAATCCGAGCACCCACATACTAACAATAAACATCCGACGTTTGCGCGACTTAAGTCGACATTTTGTTCATAGGTGTTGGAACTAAGGTTATACTAGAAAACCTCAAGTACCCAAAGAAAATGACTTAGTCTTGAAACATGCACATAACAATCAACGTGCTATCCATATCGCCACATACTGCCGCTAAGCACCGGCTTCCTCTGAGCTGTTACATTGTAGAGACACAAAACATTTCCTTCCAGGCGTACACAACAGTGCAGTGATTATAAAAGAGACCACTACAGAGAGCAGGGAAATTGACATTTAAATCACTTTTTACACGTTCAAAAGAAGTAAGAAAAACATAACCGTCAAATTGTCATTATAAATCGAAGTCACATGGGTAAATGAAGACAATCTTTGAATCGGGTAACACTAAACAAAAATCCACGGTGGATATAGTAGTTTTCAGGATGAAGTGAGGCTATAATTAATGTGAACCATCACTTTCATTCATACACTCTAAAATGCCTAGTTTGACACACTTTTGAAATTGAATCGGAGCTTACACCGATTCTGATTTAGATAGAAAGCAGTCCATGACATCGATTACATCAAGGTGTGACGACAATCATACCTAACAGATTAACTCTCTGGACCACAAGGAATATCATGTGATAAAGCACAATCAAAAAATCCCTTTCGATGTAATGAAAATAGTCATTAAAGATGTTTTTGGAGACGACGAGCTCTCATTACAACTTGTTGCCATATCACCGTTAGGATAACGTACTGTTATAAAGAGATTTCAATCTTTCTTTTTTTAGTTTTCTAGTTTGTATTATGGGTGCCGAACTGTTGGTGTATGTGTTATATATTATAAAATGACAAAAATGCTTAACGTCATAATCTTCAGCTGCCAACATTTTTGAATATTGGGTGAGCACATTGAAATAACCACTGGGTTGTATTATTGTATTATTTGCACGTTTAATCAAAATAAAATTGAAGTGTGGATAATCAACTACTACTAACGATAAAACTAAACAATTGTTCATGTGAAATCCTAATATTACTAATAACTTCCACGTGTATCATTATTGCTCTGTCACAACACTATTGTATGCCATAATGCTAACGTAATCATTAGAGAGACATAATTTATATAGAGTTTGTGTACTTCTGCTCTCAGTAATGTTTTCTACGGATCTACTTTAAGGTTATATGATTACTATTGATATCAAATTGCAGACGCGTGCGCAAGAAGTCAATAAGTCCATTGTTGGCCAAATTGAGTTAAACATGGTTTTAGGCAGCTTTAGGGATACGAAACATGAGGATATTACTGATTTTTAAATTTGAGACTTTTAAATATATTTTTTCAGGGGGCTAATTTAACACTGTCACCAATGTGAGTGTAAGAAGATGTAAGTCCACCCATTATAGTGTTTCTAAAACATGAACCAAAGTAAATTATCAATGTTATTGCACAAAACATTCATTTTTGTTGCACTTAAAAGTCAAAATATATTAATTCGTTAATAAATCAAACAACTTAAATGGGGAAAATATGTCGTTTTATCATAAATATGTTTTTATGGTATAAGAGAGTCTGGCTGGAATACCGCTTGTAACTCCACAAAATAGAGCCAATTTTCCTTTCATTTTTTCTGTTTGTCTTCACCATGGTAAAAAGGGGACTAAAGGGAAACTAACTGTCAATTTCATTGAATTACACTATTTGCTAAAAATATAATTTAAATAAATGTTAGTATTACTTGCTCCAGGCTAGAATAACGTTTTGCAAGGTTTGTTATTAATTGGTAATATAACAAACTCTGTAAAAATCCTATGGTGCCAACGTGAGCGCAAGAAGTTCGTAAGTCCAAAATCAATAATTGACTAATAATAATTGATCAATAAACAATTTAAGTACTTATTTTGTGTAGAATATAAATCCCAGAGACATAACCTATATACTCACCAAGTAACAGCCAAATTGAAATTTTATGTTGATTCCTACAATATTTTGTAAACTTTAAATGCCTATATCTCAAAATGTCAAATATGGACTTATTGACTTCTTGCGCTCACGTCTTCAAATGTAAACTGTAGCGGTTTGTTGTTCATAGTACCGACATAATCCGGTACACTCTAAATCTAGCTAAATCGGTTGTGTAAGAAAATTGCTCAACACTGTTTAATATATGAACCTAGCAACTATTGTTTAAAAAAATACACAATTGTGTAAATTTCCATACAACTTCTTGTAACCTTGTGCAACATAAGGTTGTGCAACATTTTAAACAAGTTGTATACTTTTGTTAAACAACTGGTTGCTAGGTTCACATGTTAAACAGTGTGGTTGTGTAACGTCTCTTTTACACAACCGGATTAGCAGTGTACTTATACAATTGTTGTCGCGAGTTACGTTGTATAATTTAACCGCAATGTTTTAGTTAGGGTTAAATTCAGCATCAGAAATCAATCACCACATATTTAAGCTCACGCGTAAAACAAATTTTCTTAAAATGTTGATCACGCATATTAACATTAGTGAAAAATGAAGTATTAATGGTTTGAACAACAATATGTTACAACAGCAGTTTAAAATAGAAAGGAACCAAAGATATTAGCAGACAAGAGATTTAGAGAATGTATTAGTTTCTTTCAAACAAGCTGTTTAAAATCATATTTTTTTGCAGTTTGCCAAAAAGGTGAAATCACCATGTCTTACATAATGGAGTGTAACTTCATTAAAAAAAAGTCCGATATTCAAGATCCAAAATTCTAATGAAAGGGTACAGTATAGCAAATATGATAGAAAAACAATCGATCTAATCTCATTGATTTTGATGATGGAAAAATGTATTAAACTTTGGGCATAGGGCCATGTGTCTTTAACTCACTACCCAAAAAGGGTGGTGGCGTTGCATTTTTGGTGACGAACCATCCATCTCTCTCTAATAACTCAACAACTAAATGTGTTAGATCTATGGTTTAGGTGTCATGCAAAAGCCTATTTATCTAGCTACACTGTGTGAATAAATCAGGCATTTCTATAACTGTTTGGCTGAGATATGATTGATTATATTGTGAAAGTCAGGGGTGGTGGCGGTGGCGGCGCTGTATACAATCTCTATTGGGGAATATAGAAAATGTTCCAAATTCTACGTTCAATTTAAAATAACTCCTCATCTCTGTATGGTACAAACATGATTTTGCTCTCATTTTATAGATTAGTTTATATTCTATAATGTTCTGTTTCAACAAACGTGACAACTATTATGTAACAATTGTAATCATGAATCGATTGCATTGTCTTTGGCTTTTTCCCTATTCGCCACACAGTGAAGTTGCCCTAATTCATCGGTTTTACATACATGACTGTAACAAAAAAAAGTATAAAACCGATGATAGCAAAATGATACATTTTTGGAAAGCTCTCAAATAGGGAAATTTAAAGATGCCGTTTAAATCAGGGTAGGGTACATACCCCAAAACATATACTTGTAAACTCTAATAAATATGCTCATTTATTTACTTCTCGATATAGTATATTTCAGCAAGTTGCCATTGACAGCCATTATGTTCTGATGGGTAATTGCATGAGGAACTAATGTGCACTTTTAAAATTATGATTGGGATAGGTATAAAAATAAGCTTAAAAAATGAGCTTAAATCAAAATCTGAAAACAAAATCGATATTTTGTGAACATTCTTAATTACAACATGTTACCATTAGGTCCTATCTAAATTCCAATAGCATATTTTGATTCCTTGTGACATTACCGCTCAGAAAATATATACTTTTTATGGGATAGAACAAGTAGTTATTGCGATATGCTAATCCAAATCTCAGATGGTGTAAAATGTAAAAATCTGGACATGCAACGGTAAGGGTGGCGAGTTCAAAACACATGACCAGATATGAGTACTAATCATTTTGGGACAGCCGGTATAAGTTAAAATTTATATTTTGTTGAACAAATCCAAGAATTGTGCTCACAATAAGACAGTTTCGTCAACCAGTTCGGTTGACTTTTTCAGTAATGGTTTGATCCACTCTTTTCCCCGCGAGAAATGATATTTGAATACAAAGTTGTGATAAGTGGATCAAACACTTGACTCAAAGAATAAATGCCCTGATCGTCGCGGGTGAGGATGTTAGGCCCCTTTCTTCGTATCCAAATTGCTTCTCGTATCCATGTTTTCTGCTTGTCTGTGTCTTTATCGAGCATTTTTGCCCCTGTCCAGTTTAAATGGTGTGATTTTCCTGCGCGATGTGGTCTGTCACTGCAGATTTGTGTTGTTCAGTTGTAAACTCTTTTTCTGTTGGATCGTGTGAATTTTCTGTCACTGACTTTGTTGGCGTCCTTTTTGTGTTCATTTAATCTGGTGCCAAAGAGACGTCCCGTTTCTCCAACATAGACCTTATCGCAAGATTGACATGGTAGTTGATAAACACAGTCTGGCGTCTTCGCCGCATCACGCTTGTCTTTGAGGTAGACAAGTAGAATTTTGAGAGTGTTGTACGGCTTCATGACAGTTTGGATGTTGCATTTTTTGAAAGATCTTTGAGGTCTTTCCTGGAAGCGAGAATATCATCTCTCGCGGGAAAAAGAAGCGGATCAAGCCATTGATCAAGGAGTCAACCGGACTGGTTGACGAAACCGTCTAATTGTAAGTACAATTCTTGGATTTGTTCAACAAAATATAAATTGTAATTAGTAACTTTATTGATAACAAGATGCAAATTTAAATTGGCGATTTGTGCATATTACAGCGCCACAAAATAACCAATGTTGTAGAAATTGACATAAGCATTTACCAATTTTCGAGGGAAAATGAACCAATATATTTGCCAGGGACCCATTATTTCTCTACATATTTGACATATTTTGCTAAAATATCTGTGACAAACAGCAAATTGAAGGATTTTAAACCCATACATTTACCAAAAATATCTTTGAAAAGGGGCCATTCATTTACCAGACGGGTGAAAATGAGATCCTATATTTTGGCGGCAAATCCACGTTACGTCATATCCACTACGTACCCCCCCCCCCCCCCCCTCCGGGTCTGAAGACAACTAGAAAGGTTTAGGTTTAGCCTTCACATACATGTATGTCCATGACACTGCGTCATCCAACGGTATGAATCTATATACACCTAGCACATAAAGTCCCTGCTCAGGTGCTTTGAGGTTGACTAATTCAAAATATATAATCGGTACCAAAAATCTGAGATATACATTAAATGAGCAAATTTCTTCTCCGCAGTTTGATACCTCATTCAATAAAATCGAATGGATACTTTTAAAGTTATGTCGATTTCAATGACCGCGGATGCAACAGAAAAGTGATTTACCATAGACGGTAAAAATCAATGTTTTACCCGTCTATGGATTTACGCACTGAAAAACTCACAGCTTATCAGCTAAGACTTGTATTCTTCACAGCCTGATACACCCTTTGTCCCGCACATTGCGGTTATCACTAAAGACCCATTCATCTGTCACGTTCAGATAGCACACAGTTATCACACACAAATCAATGATTCCTATACCTAGCGCCACTTTTCTGTTGCATCCGCGGTCATTGAAATCGACATAACTTTAAAAGTATCCATTCGATTTTGTTGAATGAGGTATCAAACTGCGGAGAGGAAATTTCTAATTTAATGTATATCTCAGATTCTTGGTACCGATTATATATTTTGAATTAGTCAACCTCAAAGCACCTGAGCAGGGACTTTATATGCTAGGTGTATACGACAATCGAGGTACTTGGTAATATCATTCAATTCAAGCTAATTGAAATTCTTTTGGGAGCAGATTATAACGTCAGCATATAAGTAAGCAGTGCAGCTATATCAATAGACGACAAGACTCAAGTACCTGTTCCTCACGCATCAATTATGACATTTAAGCGAATTATACTTCCGAAATACACGACTACAAACGTTACAGACACTTGAACAGTTTCCTTTACAACACCAAGCGTGTGTATTTCGATGAATCTATTTAATAGCGGTAAGCTATTTACCGATGAAGCACGATTTATAGTTTTCTGTTACGTTGAAGAAAGCGAACTTGAATGGTATACCGTATCGAATCGATGTATGTCAAGTGAAACGCATAGTTTTATTATTTACTATGAAATTAAGTGGGATCAAAATATATTATGACTCACTGTTATTGAATCTTTCTCTAGTATGATGTCAAATTGAAATTAGTAAAATATATATTATGTTCTGATGTTATCCACGAGCGATATCTCATGTGTGTATGTTATTTCTAATGGATCCTGGTTGTGTACTTTGCTTAACAGTAAGCGCTATATTCTAAACTATGCTAGAAAAACCACTATTTTAAATTCAAGCCAATTCCGCAAGATAATAAATAGTAACGCGCTCTACATTTTTTCAAATATAGGGCGCTCTCTTCAATTCAATCAGCGACTATTTTTAAACGTGCTTTATATTTGATCACGGTATAAGAAATTTGATCTGAAACGTTTGGGAGTTCATTCCTCCAGAAAACTAAACCACAGGGTGACGTTTACCACGCCGTTCTACTTTTTTATATCCTAAATAAACCAGCCATGACAGTGCGTCAACAGTCAACGTTATGTTGTTGATTTCTTAATTGCTTTGAAAAGTGAATGTGTTTGGTTTGATCTCTAACGTTTAACACTTTCCAAGCGACTATTAGTTTTACCATAAACAGATTTTCCAACTTTCCCAACTTTCAAAATCGATCTAAAAAATAACCAATACTTTAATTCATTTCTCATGGCGATTCAAAATATGATGATGACAGTCAATATTGTTGAGATTTTTGAAACATTTTGAGAAAACTGTCGTCTGCAGACGGCTGTCGCGTGGTGAGCGCTAAGAATGTCGATAACAATTTCTTAAAGTGAACGTTTGGGACTTAATTAATTGATGACATACTTCATGGATATTAGTTTAAGTAAGCTCTCGGGGAGTTCCTAAAAAGACAAGCAAGATCTATCCGGATAAACATGAAACAAATTACCCGCTTACAAACGCTATGAATATGCTCTGGTGAATCTATTGTAAATGGTTACTAGACGTTTGTGTTATAGCCTACTCTAAAGCAGAGCCACGGGTTCGAATCTCATAGCGAGAGCCATTCTTTACTATGGATTTCTTTTTAAACATGTTCGTTGACAATTTTTTTAATACAATAAAAACCTGACGACGATTTACCACTATGATATTTTCAAAAGACACATTTTTCAATAATTATAGGCCTAATCTGTTAAAGAGTACACCCGTGCGTGAATAAAAAATAAAATTGTATAATTATAACAAAACATCCACCACATTTCAGATGACCAGTCTCTCACAATGTTCTTAATGTATTTATTAAACACGGACGATTATAATGATCTCAAAATTAAATAAATTCCATAAAAATACAGTAATCAAAGATCTCATAATGTAAAATAGCGCTGCGATCATTGGCACATACTTATTACTTGATAATAGGGTTGTGACCGGTCCCTAATCAAAAAGAGATAAAGAAAGTTATAGAAACAAGTATTTCAATGGATTGTTGCATACTAAACTAATGTCAAACATAATTTTAAATGGTGTAGTTCACCATTCACCTTAATGTAAGCCTTTACACGTATGCAGTCCGTATAAACGGATCATTATTACGCATGAAATGAATAGACAATGTAAATGTTTTTAACTTGATTTTTATAATATATAATGAGTACATACATATCTCAAAACTCCCCAAATTTGAAGATAATGCAATGTATAGAACACGAGTTATTGCCTATAGATATGATAGACGGATGCTATATTTAGTTAATCTCTGTAGCCTCAGACAATCTCGGAATTAACTGTTGGAACACTTTGAGGACTTCGTTGAAATCAACCTCCAAGTCCCCCCCCCCCCCCCCCCCCCCCCACCCCTTCAATGTTTTTCGGAACCGTTTCATCTCCACGGTCGATGGGACCCTCAACATTGATTGGTGGGTTTGGGGAATGATATTAGTTAGTAGATAGCTCAAGCGTTTCATACAAGTTCGTAGCAACATCAGCGCTTGAAAATAGTCCCTAAACGTGGGATATTAGCAGAGAAATGGACTCTTTGTTCAAACACCAATTTTCCTGAATTGTAGGTTCGCGCGACTTAGTCGACATATTTTCATAGGTTTATGAATTACGGCTATAGAAGTAAGACTAAGAAACCACAATATCCGAAAGAAAATGACTTGTTACTGATTCTGTAACGGGAGAGAGCTAACATAACCATCAATGAACGTGTTCTACTACATCTCCCCACATGTTGCCGCTGATCGCACAGGTTGCGGCACTAATACTCGCTAGCTCAACAGTATCTCGGTGCGACCTTTGGTCGCCATAGGTCGCAACGAACTACTAAATCACGCAGACGACAACCTGGATAATAGCTGCTGATTGGTTATGCTAATTTCGATGCAAAATAACCTCCCCCCATTGGTTAAAAAGTACGGTGTTCATTACGTCATTAGCGACCGATCTTTCGAGTTGAAATGAAGTTAACTGGCCGCGACTGGTCGTTTCCAGTCAAGCGATCACTTGATCGATGTATCGGGTTTTTTTTTAATATGACGTGAAACTCGTCATAGGAGCGACCGAATCGCAAAGCGACCGTAGTATGTTTTAAACATTATACCGTAGATAGAGACACAAAACATTCTTCCCAGGCGTATGCTACAGGCGTATGCTACAGGCGTATGCTACACTAAGAAAAGTGCAGGGATAATAAAATAGACCATGAAGAATGGGAATTTAAATCACTTTTATCAGTTCGAGTTGAAAGTAGGAACGCAATCGGTCGTACTAAGAGCGCAATGAAAACGTTTCTTAGACACCTTAAAGCATTTGGCTTGGCGCTTTGATACTGTTTGATATTTTTTTCAGCGCAATGCCTGATCGCTTTAGGTGTGACAGCCCTATAACAGATGAATTATCTGGACCACAAGGACGTGACAAAGCACAATCAAACATTCCCTTTTGTTGTAATGACAATTGCCATCAAAGTCTTCAAGTGTTTGTTTTTCAGAGAGGACGAGCTTTTATTACAACTTTACCATTGTACGTTTCGATAATGTGCTGTCATAAGAAAAGTGTTGGTATACATTTGATATATTATGAAATAAATAAATGTTTAACATCATACATGTAGTTTACAGCCGCCAACAAAGTAGTTTAAGTGCATCGCCTGAAGCGCACTAACACAAAGCTAATATGGGTATTGGGTGAGCACATTGAACTACCATTAGGTTGTATTTACTTATGTATTTGTACGATTAAACACCATTAAACTTACTACTTTCCTTGTATATTAATAATGACACCGTCAAAACCCTTTTGTATGTCCTAATGCTAACAACATCATTACAGAGACATAATTTATATAGAGTTTGTGTAATCCTGCTTTCAGAAATGTCTTCTTCAGATCTACTTAAGGGTATATGATAAATATTGATATCAAATTGCAAACTGTAGCGGTTTTTTTTATAGTACGTATTATAATCCTGCACTAATAGAATTGTTGCCGCGAGTTTCGTTGTATAATTCAACCGATTTTTTAGTTATTCCGGCTTACATTCAGCATCAGAAACTATCATAAATGCCAGTCACAAAGTATTTGAGCTCACACGTAAAAATACAATTTCTTGAAAGGGCGATCACGCATATTAACACCAGTATTACAAATACCTACAAAACACACCAATCAAGTGACAAACGTAGCAACAAAAATATACAACCATAAAGACCTGCACAATGAATGAGGCAAGCACAACCGAAAAAAGGCAGACGGATAGACAGCCACTCGACTGTTAGGCAGCTATAAAACAGACATAGCTAGACAGCTAGACAGCTAGCTATACAGATCGACTTATAGCTAGACAGCACGACAGATAGCTAGCAAGACACCCCGAACTACCGACACCCAGGCAGACAACCCGACAGACAGACTGACATAACAGCATGACACACTGATAGACAGAGACACACACCCAATAAAACAAACAGACAGGCATGCTTGAAGACACTATATTACCTAACACTGTTAAAATAAAATTGCCTAACACTTTTGTCGAACAATTATGCGGACAGACATGCGACATCACGAAATTAATATGTACCTTAGGCATATTATTCGAGGAAAACACAGTGACAATATTATCAATAACACAACGAAAAGTAAATTTGTTCAATCGTCGAATGCTAAGATTTCAGCGTATGAAAACGACGACTTGGTCAGTACGCAAATGAACGTCAAATATATAAATATACACGCTGCTAGAGATGGTTGGAATATAATGCAAGCCACATATAATTGGAAAACACAGTGACTATATTATTAATGAAAATTACGGCTTTTACACTATCACAATATCAAGATCATCCATTTCTATTTGGTCAATATGCAAAAGGATGTCAAATATATAAATATATACGCTGCTAGAGATAGTTGGAATATAATGCAATGTAACTGATCATATTCATGCAACAGCTTATATCGCCATCAGACGCATGCAATGAATCTATACTGCGTGAGTCCAAATTATTTTAAAACCAAATCACACCGAAGGCAATAGCGCCACCAAGCGACCAAAGTATGTAATAATGTCCCAGCGAAACCACGGTAGAAAACGGCCCGGAAATTAATAGATTAAAAGAAATTACACAGTTTTAGCTATAACCCAATTTATATTTCGTTCATATCTATATATTATTCTGTGGGCATTTCCACGGTAACACTATGGACTTGTTGCTAAAGCGCTCGTCTTATTATAGTTTCACATTTATATTCAATTCAAAAATTGAACTCACTCTGTATAAACAAACGATAAAACTCGAGTATCTTGTCTATCTTCAATTATGACATTTAAGAGAAGTACATTCCTATGTTAGTTTTACTGGATTGAATACACTACAGATACTTGACAAGTCTTCTTTGCAACACCAAGTGAATGGTAATGAGTACATTTTGATGACTTTAGTAGCACAACGACTATTAATAACAACGTCGATTTCCGTGAACATTTATCAGTTAACTATCGGTCATTATTGCAACCTATTTGACCTGGAGCTATATTTGGAGTAATAACTATCAGGTACAATGAGATAATGATCATAGGGAGAGATCTTTTGCTTAGAAAACTCACATTATTGTGAGTGAAATCGGCGACAAGCATAAAGTACAAGACTGTGTGACGTTGGTTATTCTATCTATCTATCTATCTATCTATCCCGTAGTCTTGTCGACCGTTGGGGCGCCACAGATGCCCTGACCACCAGCTCTCTCCATCCTTGTCGGTTCTCTGCCAATCTTAAGGTATCACTAAGCTTCAGGTCAGTCCATTCAGATATGTTGTCTTCCCACCTTCTTCTTGGCCGACCTCTTTTTCGCCCTCCTGGCACCGTGCCGTTGGTTATTACGAATGATATTAATATACACCTAGCGCACAAAGTCCCTGACCAGGCGCTTTGATGTTGACTAATCCAAAATCAATGATCGGTACCAAAAATATGAGAAATACATTAAATGGGCAAATGTTCTTCTCCGTATTGTTGAAAAGATTCATCAGGATTGGTGATAAACATGAGAAAAAGGTTAATTGTAACTATTCCAATTATTTCCACTTACTTAGTATTGTGGACGTTTCAGCAACAACTGTTGCCTTTATCAACACATGATAGGTAGTGAGTGATTAACTACTGCTACTATCGACGCTAGTTGGTTGTTTAGCGACGACTCTGGAGTTTCTAGATGTTTTTTCTCCAGATAGCAATAGTTCATCAAAAACATGTGAGAGATGATACTGCCCCTCGTCACGATTCATGGTGGTGGGCCCCTTCTTTCTGATCTCCACTGCCTCCTTGATCCATCTCTTGTATCTATCCTGCTCCTGTTCTTCTCCGTAGTTTGATACCTCATTCATTAAGATCGAATGGATACTTTTAAAGTTATGATGATTTCAATAACCACAAGTAACGACAACAAAGTTGCACTAGAATCGGTTTCCTATGGGATATCATTGATTTGCATTGTCCACTGTGTGCTAAAAACGGTAATTTGTTAATCTTAAAACAAATACTGGAACACAGAACGTACACGTTTTTGTGATATATTCAGGGAGCGCTGGAACAGGGAAACTCATATTGAACGAAACGGTAATTGAGTAATCTTTAAAGAAACGTTGGAAAGAGACGTAAACATTTGAATTATCGTTGAAGGGAACGATATAGGAGGGAACTCGCCTTGAGAAAAAACGGAATCATTGCAATAAAGAAACGTACGTCAGATCAGCAGATAAACACCGCCACCAGCATAAAATATTTCCACAAAAAGGTGTCTTTCTATACGATACCACACTGGTAATTCCATTGCCTAATAAATTACATGTAAAAGGGGGTAACAAAAGCCAATGTTTTGCTTATTAAGACGCTGGATTTTTCAATTTGACATTATCCTGAAAGTTTATGATATTTTTTGATCTTTTAACACAAACATTGTATGCGATGACCCCGAAAGTTCTGAGTATTAAGCCCTTGAATTTGGAGAGCTGTTGTATCGCCCTCAATCAACAGAAATGGGGCCAGAACATTGTTTACAATTAAAATCTACAAAATGCATTGAAAATGGGTGTTTTTGCACTGTCGTATTAGGTCCCACACCACCAAATCAGTTCCCTATTGCTTTGTGTGGTTAAGAGGTCAAGTTTGTGTCAATTTTTTCACCTTTAGAGCAAACTGGTTCATTCAAATCATTGTTTTTATTGAAGATCTAGATGTCTTCTGCTTCAAAACAAACACTTTTGTGGGGGGTAACCAGCATTTGTTTTCGCTACGGGCCAATGATATCTATCTTAGGTACGACAGACTGCCTTTATCCTAAGATCAGAGATTCTAGCTCTAAATTGGTGGAAACAGTGAAATCGTGTAAAATGATACCATTCAAGACAAAGCTAGAGATGTGGAGGAAATAACCTACAAATGCAAAATTATGAAACATTTAGGTACATTTACAGCATTTATTACCTTTTCTAGGATGTTAAATTTAGACTTATGGTGGGGTCAATCTTAATTTCAAACACTGCCGTGTAATGTCAGAATGCAAAATATGATTTGGTGGTGTGCACTCATTAGGTAATTGTTCTAAAATCAGGATTCAATTCAACTTTAATCATTTGGGAGCAATAAGTACAATAAGTACCTTTCCTGATTACATTTTATTATTAGTAGGCCACAGTGCTGAACCTTTTGATTGTTTGATACCTTTGGTTATGTAACGTCATTAACTTAAACACAATAGGTTTCATACACTGGCTGAAATTTGTCAATTATTTGGCTGGATATGTAATATGTTGAATATGGGTTGATTGATACATTTGCGTATATCTCGGCAATGCAAGCATACAAACATATAGTACATAGTTAGAACACATACTAATCTCGTTTTGACACTCTTTTTTAGATCTGAATTCCTTAATACAAACAAGAAGGGACCATCTCAAATACGCTTTTATTAAGTAAAATCGGCACCTTAGAAAACAACAAAGAATTAAGAACAATGGAGGGATTATAATTGAGTAAACTGTTGTGGGATGTAAAGCAATAATAGTTGGGATTTCAAAAGGAGCTAATCATAAAATGTCCTCAAACCATTGAAGTTTATGTGACGATTACTTTAACAATACATATCTAGTAGCTCTCAAGATAACAGTAATAAGAGAAGTTGTGGCAGCCATCTTTAATTGACACATTTATGTGTATCTTCATTTTGTCTATCACAATAATTATACACATTGATTTAAGCATTTTTCAATATTTCTGATTAGAATTTGAAGGCACAGTAAGCTTTTATCAGGTAAATTTCATGATTTTAGCCATTTTTGGCCCAGTTTAAAATGATCTGCCGTCTGCGCATGCGCATATTTTCTGAGGGTTTCATGTGAATAAGTTCAGATAATTAGTTAACTATCATATGGAATCTCCCTAACTGGTTAATTGATTGGATTTTTCCTAAATTGTTTGATTTTCCGCAATATTAGTGATTCTCTGACTGAGCATTTTTCAATGAAATTGGATATTTGAAATACTGATATTTGTATACTTGTTATTCAATTGCCTCTCCTTACTCTTTCTTCTTATACTACATATATCAAATTACACAGGGATTAAAGTTATTGTATTTTGTATCATACCTACGCGAAAAATAATGGGATTTACCTGCTTCTGGTGTTCATATTATGCAATCTTCTTACCACATGTTTCATATCAAAAATTCAAATTTTCCGCCAAATAACTGATTTAGCAGTGTCCAAAGTGTACTTACTTTGAGACAATGCTATGACGTCATAGTTCACACTTAGAAATCCAAAACTGTATTGTTTGAAAGACAAAGGTTCATACTTTGTATTGACCACACTATTCCTCTATAGAATCACTCATGCATCCCATACCATGATCACTTTCATAACTTACTGACTGACCCTCGTATATCAATCATATACGTTCAAAACAGACTTATCCTACCAATAACGAAAAACATTTATTCTTATTTTGGGGTTTCCCCTTCCATATTAAGCCAGCAATTAAGATTCGGAACACGCATGTACGTTTATTATTTAACATCTACTCTTTACCTATTACATCTACATGTATGTACTGATATGTAAACCAATTATTTACATTTACATTGTACATTGATGATGTGCTTTGTATTATAATAAAATCAAAAAAATACGAACAAGCTGATTATCAAGTTCAGTAGATACCTGCTTCTTATATCTGTTTGCCCTACAATGTATGTACAATAACTTCCCTGCTCTAGTTTTGGTTGCTCGATGTGTAGAACACATTTCCAATTATATGCTTCGTTTGTGACATTTGGATAATAATTTCCAATGCTATCTTACTTTCGGATTGAGCACTATTTTTAACACATTCATTAATAGTGCACCGGACATAGTCTGGTTATCCAGGTTATCATTGATTGGCTTACACACGCACCTGCACCTCATGCTTCTTCCCCAAGGGCAACTTTTTCATCCCGGGGGAGGGGACCACTCTGATGTAAAGCTGTAAGCATTCGCGTAAATAAAACTAAAACGAATGCGGTTGTGTATTAAGATAATATCATGAGTGACAGCATGATCATACAAGAGTGAATTTAGCCGACCATCCCTTTCACCTATGTCATAGAAAGCCCCCACCCCCATCCCCTGGCTGTGCACGCACCTGCATCTTATGATCTTTTCCTCTGGCAACTTTGATGTTCACCCTAACATTTTTATTGCTGATCTGATCAAAAGAAGTAGGGTAATGTCGTCGAACCTGTTTTATGTTAGGTATAAGTGCAGCCATATTATCTAGTTGTAATACATTTTATACCATGCTGACTTAATGATTTCCTGGTTAGTATTTTTGCAGATCATTGGTATTTATCAACTCAATCATTTAGTGTATAGAAATAAGGTATATAAAAGCGTGTTGTTAATGTTTTGTGATGCTTACCAAATTCTATAGTTTAATCATTTCGAAATTGGCAGTAACGAGGCTCGAATGGATCCATGAACAGAGTGGGTTAAATCTATATATTCGGATAGAATAGAAGCCTCACAATTACCGCCAATTCGGAAATGATTAAACTATACATGTGCCAATGCGTCCCAATGCATATCTGAACCGATTCATTGGACTGACTTAGTCTTGAAACATGCACATAGCAATCAACGTGTTATTCGCCACATACTGCCGCTAAGCATTGGCTTCCTCTGAGCAGTTACATTGTAGAGACACAAAACATTTCCTTCCAGGCATAAAAACAGTGCAGTGATAATAATAAAAGAGACCACAGAGAGCAGGGAAATTGACATTTAAATCACTTTTTACACGTTCAAAAGAAGTAAGAGACAATAACCGTCAAATTGTCATTTTAAATCGAAGTCACACGGGTAAATGAAGTCGGGTAACAATAAACAAAAATCCATTGTGGATATAGTAATTTTAAGGCTGGAGTGAGGCTATAATTAATGTGAATCATTATTTTCATTCATACACTCTAAAATTCCTAGTTTGATACACGTTTGAAATTGAATTTCCTTTTGATGTAATACAAATAGTCATTAAAGATGTTTTTGGAGACGACGATCTTTCATTACAACTTGTTGCCATATCACCGTTAGGATAACGTACTGTTATAAAGAGATTTCAATCTTTTTTTTTAGTTTTCTAGTTTGTTTTATGGGTGCAGAACTGTTGGTATATGTTAAATATTATAAAATGACAAAAATGCTTAACGTCATAATTTTTAGCTGCCAACATTTTTTAATATTGGGTGAGCACATTGAAATAACCACTGGGTTGTATTATTGTATTATTTGCAGGTTTAATCAAATCAAAATTGAAGTGTGGATAATCGACTACTACTACTACTGACGATAAAACTAAACAATTGTTCATGTGAAATCCTAATATTACTAATAACTTCCATGTTTATCATTATTACTCTGTCACAACACTATTGTATGCCATAATGCTAACGAAATCATTAGAGAGACATAATTTATATAGAGTTTGTGTAATTCTGCTCTCAGTAATGTGTTCTACGGATCTACTTTAAGGTTATATGATTACTATTGATATCAAATTGTGTGCGCAAGAAGTCAATAAGTCCATTGTTGGCCAAATTGAGTTAAACATGGTTTTAGGCAGCTTTAGGGATAAGAAACATGGGAATATTACTGTTTTTTAAATTTGAGACTTTTAAATATGTTTTTCAGGGGTCTAATTTAGTCCTGTCACCAAACTGAGTGCAAGAAGATGTAAGTCTACCCATTATAGTGTTTCTAAAACATGAACCAAAGTAAATTATCAATGTTATTGCACAAAACATTCATTTTTGTTGCACTTAAAAGTCAAAATATATGAATTCGTTAATATATTAAACAACTTAAATGGGGGAAATATGTCATTTTATCTTTAATACGTTTTCATGCTATAAGAGAGTCTGGAACACTGCTTGTAACTCCACAAAATAGAGCCAATTTTCCTGTCATTTTTCTGTTTGTCTTCACCATGGTAAAAGGGGACTAAAGGGAAACTAACTTTCAATTTCATTGAATTACACTATTTGCTAGAAATATAATTTAAATAAATGTTAGTATATCTTGCTCAAGGCTAGAATAACTTTTTGCAAGATTTGTTATTAATTGGTAATATAAAAAAAACTCTGTACAAATCATATGGTGCCAACGTGAGCGCAAGAAGTTCGTAAGTCCGAAATCAATAATTGACTAATATTGATCAATAAACAATTTAAGTACTTATTTTGTGTAGAATATAAATCCCAGAGACATAACCTATATACGCACCAAGTCGAGTTACGTTGTATAATTTAACCGCAATGTTTTAGTTATTCCGGCTTACATTCAGCATCAGATATCAATCACCAACTATTTAAGCTCACACGTAAAACATATTTTCTTAAAATGTTGATCACGCATATTAACATTAGTGAAAAAAAAGAAGTATTAATGGTTTGAACAACAATATGATACATCAGCAGTTTAAAATAGAAAGGAACCAAAGATATCAGCAGACAAGAGATTTAGAGAATGTATTAGTTTCTTTCAAACAAGCTGTTTAAAATCACATTTTTTTGCAGTTTGCCAAAAAGGTGAAATCACCATGTCTTACATAATGAGTGTATAGTAACTTCATTTAAAAAGTCTGATATTCATGATCCAAAATTCTAATGAAAGGGTACAGTATAGAAAATATGACAGAAAAACAATCGATCTAATCTCATTGATTTTGATGATGAAAAAAGGTATTGAACTTTGGACATCGAAGAGTACTAATAATTTTGGGCACCCAATTCTGATAGTCCAATACAGTAGTAACTGTAATTAAAGTGCGTATTATATTACAGTTTTACTGTGCCTGTGTAACACGTGTTACGGTATATTACAGTTGTTACTGTACCCTGTGTTATAACACTTCCGCCGCACTTGCACGGAATAAATCGCAATAACACTAACGAAAATAGTTTAAGAATGTTGGATATCCGATATTTATTGTTTAAGATTGTTGGATATCCAATATTTATAGTTTAAGAATGTTGGATATCCAATATTTATTGTTTAAGATTGTTGGATATCCACTATTTATAGTTTAAGATTGTTGGATATCCAATACTTATAGTTTATGATTGTGCCATCATTGTCTTTACCTCCTTGTTTTTACCTCCCCGACCACCAACCCCCTGAGTGTTTTGGCATATATGTAGTATGTATCAATATCATTTCAAAGGTGTCAAATATAAAATACGTACAGTATACGTATTTGTACGTATACTGTCATTGTCAGTGTTATTGCGATTTATTCCGTTGAGGGCGTTAACACAGGGACAGTAACAAATGTAATATACCGCAACACATGTTACCGTGTTATAACACAGGCACAGTAAAACTGTAATATAATACGCACTTTAAATACAGTTATTACTGTATTGGACTATCATAATTGGGTGTTTTGAGACAGCCGGTATAAGTTAAAAATTATATTTTGTTGAACAAATCCAAGAATTGTGTTCACAATAAGACAGTTTCGTCAACCAGTTCGGTTGACTTCTTCAGTAATGGCATGATCCACTTCTTTTTACCGCGAGAGATGATATTCTCGTTCCCAGAATACAAAGTTGTGATAAGTGGATCAAACACTTGACTCAGAGAATAAATGCCCTGATCGTCGCGGTTGGGTATGTTAGGCTCCTTTCTTTGTATCCAAATTGCTTCTCGTATCCATCTTTTCTGCTTGTCTGTGTCTTTGTCGAGAATTTTTCCCCTGTCTAGTTTAAATTGTGTGATTTTCCTGTGCGATGTGGTCTGTCACTGCAGATTTGTGTTGTTCAGTTGTAAACTCTTTTCTGTTGGATCGTGTGAATTTTCTGTCACTGACTTTGTTGGCGTCCTTTTTGTGTTCATTTAATCTGGTGCCAAAGAGACGTCCCGTTTCTCCAACATAGACCTTATCGCAAGATTGACATGGTATTTGATAAACACAGTCTGGTGTCTTCGCCGCATCACGCTTGTCTTTGAGGTAGACAAGTAGAATTTTGAGAGTGTTGTACGGCTTCATGTCAGTTTTGATGTTGCATTTTTTGAAAGATCTTTGAGGTCTCTCCTGGGAACGAGAATATCATCTCTCGCTGGGAAAAGAGGTGGATCAAGCCATTGATCAAGGAGTCAACCGAACTGGTTGACGAAACCGTCTAATTGTAAGTACAATTCTTGGATTTTTTCAACAAAATATAAATTGTAATTAGTAACTTTATTGATAACAAGATACACATTTTAATTGGCGAATTGTGCATATTACAGCGCCACAAAATAACTAATGTTGTAGAAATTAAAATTGACACAAGCATTTACCAATTTTCGAGGGAAAATGGACCAATATATTTGCCAGGGACCCATCATTTCCCTACATATTTGACATATTTTGTTAAAATATCTGTGAAAAACAGCAAATGTAAGGATTTTAAACCCATTCATTTACCAAAAATATCTTTGAAATGGGGCCATTAATTTATCAGACGGGTGAAAATGGGATCCTATTTTTATGGCAGCACATCCCCGTGACCTCATATCCACTAAGTACCCCCCTTCCGGGTCTGCAGACAACTAGAAAGGTTTAGGTTTAGCCTTCACATTCATGTATGTCCATGACACTGCGTCATCCTACGATAAATGTATGAATCTATACGACAATCGAGATACTATCATTCAATTCAAGCTAATTGAAATTCTTTTGGGAGAAGATTATAACACCAGCATATAAGTAAGCAGTGCAGCTATATCAATAATAATAATAATAATAATAAACAGGCATTTAAAAGACGCATTTCAAACCGCAAGGAAACACAATGCGCCGCACAAAGATAAAATCAATCAATTAAAAAAATCAAATTTAAAATTTAAAAATTTAAAATTTAAAATTTAAAAATTTTAAATGTAAAATTTTAAAACTTAAAATTTAAAACTTAAAATCTAAATTTAAAAATTAAGAATACGCACAATCTGTACAATCATAAAATACCATAACAAATTAACAAAATATATACATGAGTAAAAGGCAAACACAATTGAAGCGCAAAAGTCAATATAGATACAGAATTGCCAAAATTACACACGAGTGAAAAGGTAGTGCTTCAGCTTGCACTTAAACTGTTCGACAGTGGAAGCAGATCGAACCTTGGTGGGAAGCGAATTCCACAGTTTCGGGGCAGCTGCCGAAAACGCACGCTCGCCATACGTACGGGTATGAATTACACATGGTGGATCCAGCAGGTCCATGGATGAAGATCTAAGAGTCCGAGGAGGATCGTGTTTCTTCAAGAGTTCTGTCAGGTAAGAAGGGGCCAGACCATGAAGGCATTTGTAAGTTATAAGCAGTATCTTGTATTCAATGCGTTCGGTGATTGGCAACCAGTGAAGGTCCCTTAATATGTCACTGACGTGGTTGCGTTTCATTGCAGTAAGCCTAGCCGCAGAATTCTGTACACGCTGAAGCTTACCAATCAGATATTGTGGTAAGGCATAAAGAAGACAGTTACAGTAGTCAAGGCGTGACGTCACAAATGCGTGGATGAGTCTTTCCGTGGTTTTCATATCAAGATATTTCCGAATTTGACCAATTCTATAAATGGCCAATGCTGCGGAATGACAGATGCTATTGACTTGCTGTGTCAATCTGAGATCGTTGTCAAAGGCGACACCAAGATTACGGGCAACTGCAGAAGGAATTACAGATGATGATCCGATAGTAACTGTCGGCACAGGATCCGAGGGCACAAAACGGGAAGCAAAGCACAAGGCTTCTGTCTTGCTATCATTGAACTTTAATTTGTTCAAAACCGACCACGTTTTAATGTCATCAACACATCGTTGCAGTTTCTGAAGAGCGATGGTTTTGTCAGAAGGATGGAAAAGCACATACAACTGGGTGTCATCAGCATACATAACACAGTCTAGCTCATGTGCCTTGATGATATCCTGCAAAGCCGCACTGTATAAGGTGAACAAAATTGGTCCAATAACGGAGCCCTGAGGAACACCGTAGCGAAGTGGATGAGTGTCAGAGAGCGTTCTGCAAATAGAGACAGCCTGGACACGCCCCGACAAATATGAAGCAAACCATGACAGCGCAGTGTCAGATAACCCGTATCTAGTCCTTAATCGCTGGATAAGAGTCTTGTGGTCAATGGTGTCAAAAGCGGATGACAAATCTAATAACACAAGAACAGCTTCCTGATGTTGGTCAACAGCACGCAAAAGATCATTGTTCACTCGGAGAAGGGCCGTCTCTGTGCTGTGGTAGCGACGGTAGGCTGACTGCATACTAGCACTAAGATCCTGATCGTCAAGGTAATTTTGTAACTGCTTTGTGACAATCCGTTCTAGAACCTTTGCTAAAAGAGGCAAATTAGATATTGGTCGATAGTTCTGCATGTTCTCAGGATCTAATTTAGCTTTCTTCAGTAGAGGGATGATGCGCGAGGACTTCAGTGCAGATGGCACTACGCCAGTTGCTATGGATCTGTTGATGATCTCAGTTATTACAGGAAGCAGTTCTTCTTGGCATTGTTTGAAAAGCTTTGCAGGAAGGGGATCGAGATCAGACGACTTGGAGGCTGATGTTTTAAGCACTTCACGGACATTTTCCTGAGACACAGCAGAGAATTCAGACATCGAAGAGTTACAGCTGTCCTCAATGTCAACAGACAGGGGAGATGGTTGGGTAGCGTCAAGTTCTTGTCTAAGGCGAGTTATTTTAGCATCAAAGAACGAAGCAAATCGATTTGCAAGCTCAACGTCGGATGTATGAGGTGGCATTGCAGCCTCGTGCTTAACGGTTGTCATCTGATCTATCATGCGAAACAGTCTTTTACTATCACACTGTGATATTCGCGTACGATGGTAATTAGTCTTGGCTTTCTCAAGATCACTTCTGTACGCTCTACACTGGTCACGGAAAGCAATTCTATCCACCTCCAAACCAGACTTTCTCCACCTGCGTTCACATTTACGCTTAAGTCTTTTTGATTCACGATGACTGTCGTTGAACCAAAGGGCATTGGGACGTAAGGTGATGGAACGAGTCACAAGAGGTGCATGACGATCGAGAAGCCCTGTTAGGACAGAGTTATATTGTTCAGTCCGCTTCTCGAGATCGATCTCTGGCTTCGTGAACAGTGGAGAGTTCACAATATCATTCTTAAATTTGCAGATATCAATCTTTTGGATATCACGAACAGTGAGAGTCCGTTTCGATGCAGGAGGGCGAGTGATGTTGACATTGCAAGTCACAGCATAGTGATCAGAGGGAAGATCACGGTGAGTGGCGATTTTAGACACAAGATTAATATCGCGCGTGATGACAAGATCAAGCGTGTGGCCGTGTATGTGAGTTGGCTCGTGAACATGTTGTTTCAACCCAAACGAATCAAGAACTTCAAGAAACTTGGAAGCCTCACGATCATTAGGGACATCCACGTGAAAGTTGAAGTCACCGACAAGAAGTAAGTTTTTGTTTGCAAATGTCAGTGATTCTAGAAAGGTGGAGAAATCAGATCTGAAGTCCTTGGCTGTGAATTTATTGCTCGTAGATGGTGGTGGCCGGTAAACAGTAATTAACCGAACAGAATATGAGCCAGAGTTTAGTGTAAGGTCCATATGCTCGAATGACCTATAGCTGGATGTGACATTGTGACAGATCTTGAAACCCTTCCTATGCAAAACACACACTCCGCCACCTTTTTTTCCTATTCTTGGTATATGCAAAAGTTGGAAGTGAGGTAAAGTGTTCTGCAAATCAGCAATTGTCCGATTGTCTTTGAAATTTCCTCTAAACCAGGTCTCAGTAAGACATACAATGTCTAACTGGTTTGAGATGATGAAATCGCATAAACTAGCGACCTTAGGCTTGGCAAATGATTTGATACACTGTGAATTCCAGACTGCGATTTTAGTACGTGGAGCACGGAGGTTTGTTCTTTTAACTTGCACCAAGTTTGCATGATTAACTTTACGAACAGAGTGAATTTGAGATGTTTGGTTTCTTGCAGAAATACAAGGTGTAATTTGTCTCTGTTTGTATTTTCCGCTTCGGCAACCCCGATGTGTTGGTTGAAACTTGGCCTTTTCAATACCCAAAGATAATACAGTTTTCCAAGTATCTTGAGGGAGATGATCATTGCTCATCACAGAGCTTCTAAACTGAAGTAGTTCACTCCTGGTATAAACACCCATTATGTGAGGTGAAGTGATTATGGGATAATCAATCAACCGTTGTGGAGGTGCTATAATCCAGTCAATATTCAATAGCACAAGTCCAATGAAGCTACTGATCACATGAGTATACATATGTCAAGATACTATAGAGCAATGATAGTACAGGTAGCATGACAAAATAAAGATGAAAAATACTTGCAAACTTCACCATCAAATCCAAAATAGAGTTGATCAAAACAGTCAGTAGGCATCCAATGACCATCAGTAAAAATCTTAAAACTGTATTCCAATTGCAAACAGTAAAAATCATAACACATTTCTGGAGCTGGCTGCCATACACAGGCGCATCAGTCAGGTGTTTCTATATATAAATAGACGACAAGACTCAAGTACCTGTTCCTCACGCATCAATTGTGACATTTAAGCGAATTATACTTCCGAAATACACGACTACAAACGCTACAGACACTTGAACAGTTTCCTTTACAACACCAAGCGTGTGTATTTCGATGAATCTATTTAATAGCGTTAAGCTATTTACTGAAGCACGAGTTATAGTTTTCTGTTACGTTGAAGAAAGCGAACTTGAATGGTATACCGTATTGAATCGATGTGTGTCAAGTGAAACGCATACTTTTATTATTTACTATGAAATTTAGTGGGAACAAAACATATATGACACATTGTTAGTGGATTTTTTTCTCTAGTATGATGTCAAAATGTGTTTGTTAAAATAATGTATAGATTTTATTCTGTCGATATATTTATGAAAATCGGAGAAAACCGTGAGCAATATAAAACAACGATAATCTCAGGCTTGTATGATAATTCTAATGGTACCTGAAAATGTATTTTGGTTCTACGCACTATATGAAGAGCTATGTTCCAAAAAAGAATCAACTCCATATAAGTGAAATAGGAGAAAAGCGACGGGTTTTTTTAATTAAGGAAGTTACACTTTGGCACATTTTTGAACACTTCTGTTTGTGTGAGATTTCAACAAAAAAAATGTTATCCCATACGTTTTACGTTTTCTTCATTGCATTTCATTAAGGACATTCCTATCAATGTTTTACCATGATAAAAGAACCTCATTTCTACCATTTTGGCTTACAACATAGTGAATTATATTCAAATTTCCGGAAACTTCCGGAAATTACCGGATATTTCCAGAAATTACCGAGGGTTATAACTTTTGACCCGAACATGCTAAAGATGTAGAACAAAGTTTAAAATATGTATTTCGTAACTTTCTTTCATGTACTCAATTTTGACAAAAAAATGGAGTTGATCCCATTTGGAATAGAGCTCTTCATATTCAAAACCCTACTAGAAAAAATAATATTTTAAATTCAAGCCAACGCGTTTGAATTGCTATAATGATGAATAATTTCACTGGGGAAAAATACATGAAGCACTTGTTTTCAATCTATAGCACCAAATCTTGTATTCCTATTTTAGAAAGAACTTGATTAAAATAATCATGTCGTGTTATATTATGCATGAGATATTTGATCTATACATATTAATCTTACATATTTACAGCGTTTGTTTTTAATCGATTGTCACATATGTACATACTTGTTCTTAATATCTATCTATCTATCTATCTATCTATCCCGTAGTCTTGTCGACCGTTGGGGCGCCACAGATGCCCTGTCCACCAGCTCTCTCCATCCTTGTCGGTTCTCTGCCAATCTTAAGGTATCACTAAGCTTCAGGTCAGTCCATTCAGATATGTTGTCTTCCCACCTTCTTCTTGGCCGACCTCTTTTTCGCCCTCCTGGCACCGTGCCTTGCATTACCGTTTTGGCTAGTCCTGTTGATCGTGACACATGTCCATACCACTGTAGCTTGCGTCTTTTCACTGTGGTTAGGAGGTCTTTATAAGCGCCGAAGGCTGCAACAATTCTTTTTCTGACTTCAACGTTGGTGATGTGGTCTTTGTAGGAAATACCAAGGAGTTTGCGAAGGCACCTCATCTCAGCAGCCTGGATTCTCCTCTCTAAGTCCGCTGTTAGGGTCCAAGATTCGCACGCATATAGGAATATTGTGGTAACCAAGGAGTGCATCAGTCTGATCTTTGACTTAAGTGAGATGTTTTTATCACTCCAGATGACCTTCAGTTTAGTCAGAGATGCTACTGTCTGTGCGATCCTGGATACAATTTCAGGTTTGGAACCCTGGTCTGTGATGATTGACCCTAGGTACTTGAAGCTTTTGACTGTTTCCAGCTTCTCGCCGTTGGCTTTGATGTCAGTGCTGATGCCGTTGGTGCTGTTGGTCATCAGTTTAGTTTTCCCTGCACTAATCTCCATGCCGTAGGCCATAGAGGTCCTGTCCAGACGTTCGACGAGCTTTGCTAATTCTCCCTCTGACCCGGCTAGTCCATCGATATCATCGGCGAAGCGCAGATTGGTGATTATTCTGCCTCCGATGCTGACCGATCCTTGATGGTCTTCCAAAGCGTCAGTCATTATTCTCTCCAAATACATGTTGAAAAGAGTAGGTGAGAGCAAGCAACCTTGTCTAACCCCGACTGTTGTTTTGAACCATTCCCCTAAGCTGCCGTTGAGGTAGACTGCACTGGAGGCCTTGTTATAGAGGTTTTCAATGGCTCTGGTCAGGTTGGTGTTGATATTGTACATCCTCATGGTAGACCACAGGGCTGCATGCCAGACTCTGTCAAACGCCTTTTTGAAGTCCACAAATACATGGTAGAGGTCTTGTTGATGTTGAAGGTATTTTTCACAAATTATCCTAAGGTTAAGGATCTGCTCTGTAGTGCTACGTTTTGGTCTGAAGCCTGCCTGTTCCTCAGCAATGATATTTTCTGCTTGTGGGTTCAGTCTGTTTAGTAAGATCTTCAGCATGACTTTGCTTGGGTGACAGATGAGGCTGATCGTCCGGTAATTAGAGCACTGCTGAAGGTTGCCTTTCTTGGGAAGTGTGATGACCATTGACTGGGTCCAAGGTGCAGGCCACTCTCCTGTCTGCCAGATCTTGTTGCAGATAGTTCGAAGGATGTCGACCATGGTATCTCCTCCTGCTTGGACAAGCTCTGCTGAGATGTTGTCAACTCCTGCGGACTTCCCCTTCTTCAGTGAGTTTACAGCTGTTATCACCTCTGCCCGAAGAATGGGATAGTTTTCGGTGTCATTTGCTGGAGGAACGTTCAGGACCTCTGGGTCACCTGAGGCTGTATGGTTATACAGGTCTGAACAGTATTCAGTCCACCTTTTTAGGATGTCCTTCTCTTCAGTAAGGCATTTTCCACCCTTGTCTTGTATTGTGGTGGTTCGTCCTTGCTTTGTGGAAGTCAGGTCTTTTACAAGCTTGTAGGCTTTCTTGCTGTTGTTCTGCCGAAGGTTCTTTTCGATCCCTTGGCACTGTTGCTCAATCCAGCTCTGTTTTGCCTTCTTCATACCTTTCTTGACTTCTCGGTTGACCGTTCTGTACTGTTTTTCCCCTTCCGTCTCAAACTTTGTCTTCTTCAGCTCCCTTCGCTTGTCACAGAGATTGAGGATGTCAGCTGTAACCCATGGTTGTTTGACTGGTCGGTGTTTGCCAAGGATCTCGCTGGCTGTTTTCGTCACCGCTTTGTTGAAGTTGTCAATCAAAGTGTCCATGTCAGTATCGTCCGCATCTAGCAAGGCGAGTGGAGCAAATTTCCCTCCTAGCATTGCTTGGAATTCCTCTGCTACAATTGGGTCCTTTAGTTTTTCAATGTCGAACTTGATCCTAGTTTGTCCCTTCTTGTAGATTTTCTTGAGGCGGAGTCGGAAATTCATCATTACTAACTCATGGTCACTTCCGATGTCAGCTCCTGGGAAACTTCGAGTCTTGGCGATGTTCACACTCGATTGGAAGCGTCTCTTTACCACGATGTAGTCAATTTGGTTATGGTACTCTCCATTTGGGCTGTGCCATGTCCATCTCCGAGATGCTTTATGTTGGCCAAATGTGTTTGCCAGCATCAGATCGTTGTGGTTTGCAAATTCAAGGAGTCTCAGGCCTCTCTCATTTGTCTCCGCATTGCAGTAACGCCCACATGTGCCTTTCCAGGTATTGCTAGCATCCTCTTCTACTTTGGTTTTTTCAATCGCCTTGCACAACAAGAATATCCTTCTCGGGGGTCTGCTCCACGACTTCTTGTAGCTGATCATACAATTCCTCTACATCATCATCACTGTAGTCAGATGTTGGAGCGTATGCCTGGATAATTGTAATATTAAAGGGGGTTGCTCTCAGACGAATGGTAATGAGTCTGCTGGAGATTGGCCGACAGCTCATGACTGTGTTTGCGAAGTCCTTGTGAACCAGGAATCCAACGCCATGCTGATGTTTGTCCTCTCTGCCACTGAAGTAGAACTTGTGGCCTTCCTCCGTGGATGTTTCTCCAAAGTTTTTCCAGCGTACTTCACAGAGCCCGACGATATGCCAACGATATCTGACTATTTCATGTGTTAGTTCATTTAGCTTGCCATTTGCTCTTAGTGTTCGGACATTCCAGGTGCCAATAGTGATGTTGTTTCTAGTACGGATCTTGCTATCTTTTGCACCAGTATCGTATTTAACACCTCCACCCTGGTGTTTTGTGCCGGTGGAAAGCGCGGTCCTTGTTAACCCGGGCGACGACCGAGCCGGTATGGTTATAGAATTGGTTGTCATTGTCATTGTGGCGTATCTTGGGCAAAGCATCCATCCCAGTGGTGCCCATCTCCTCTCCGGGACAGGTAGATGGATGAACTCCTTGGACTCCAGTCCGATCTAAAGGAGCTCTTAAGTCAGATCTTGATCTTATTCTGACAGGAGGTCCAACACCCCCTCCTCACTCAAGGACAGATGTCCTAGAGTGGGGGCCTCGGATTAGTCGCCGAGGAATCGACCATGTGACAGGTGGCACTGGGCTACAATGTTACCAGTGGGAGGGAGGATCACTCCTCAACCTGACCTGACCAAAGAGGTAAAAAGAGAAAAGTTGTGTCAAATCTTACTATTTCTGAAAGTACCAGGGTTCTTTGGTTAAATATTAAGTTTATAGTCTACAAATCACAAATAATACAAATTTCTTTCAGATTAAGATCATTGTATACCTTTTCTGTACATTTAAATTAATAGTTAGAGGTTCTTGAATTAAAAACACAGGCTAGTGTTGTGCGCTAGGACAAATTTATTTGGAGGTGTGGAATCATAAATGGAATATTAATAATCTATAATAGGTGTGAAGGTTATAAGTTGTATAGGTGAAAGTTATTCACCAGATTAGGTAGGTAATCACTAATCAGTCATACAGTAGGACTAATTAGTAAAACTATCCTGGAAAATATCAACAATGCCATCAAACAAGCAACTCGCGTTAACCAATGGAAATCAACTTCAGAAACTATCAAATGGTTTAAGCCGATTAACAACAAGCAGAACTGCAGCTTCCTAGTGTTCGATATCGTAGATTTCTACCCGTCAATAAGCGTGAAACTACTCACCAAAGCGATTCAATTTGCCAGACAGTTTGTTCCGTCCAACCCACTTCATCCCCATCAATGGAATACATCGGTCTTACAAGCATCACCTTCAAGGAGAGACTAGGTAATCATACCCAATCATTCAAGGATGAATCAAAATCTCTTGCATGAATCTAAAACGCGAAAAATATCCATTCCACATCAAATGGTTCATCGTCAAACACGCGACTCCATACAACCCGGCCTCAAAGCGCTGCAACCTATGCATCGCGGAGAAGTTTCACATCATGACTGCACCCAGGATATGTACTCTAAACAAATTATCGGAACTATACAGGCTGTCCCAAAATGATTAGTACCCATCGAAGCCCAAAGTTCAATACATTTTTTCATCATCAAAATCAATGAGATTAGATCCGTTGTTTCTTATCATATTTGCTACACTGTACCCTTTCATTAGAATTTGAGATCATGAATATCGGACTTATTTTAATGAAGTTACACTCCATTGTGTAAGACATGGTGATTTCACCTCTTTGGCAAAGTGCAAAAAAATGTGTTTTTAAACAGCATGTTTGAAAGAAACTAATACGTTCTCTTAATCTCTGGTCTGCTAATATCTTTGGTTCCTTTCTATTTTAAACAGCTGTTGTATCATATTGTTGTTCAAACTATTACTACTTCTTCAATTTGATTCAATTTGAAGAGTAAAAATGGATCGTCACGCATGAGCGACCCCAAGCTTTGTTTCTATAATGAGCTAGTTTTGAGGCTAAACTTGAGGGACAGTTAAACAGGTAAAGACGTAGTCATGGGTAATTAGCAGTGGCTTTAGACTTCTTTTTCATATTGGGGATGCAATTTCCTACAAACTTGGTAAAAATGATATAGTCCCTTAGTGTTTAACCTCACGAAATCCTTTCTCCAATGTAAAAATGAAATCTAAGCCACTGGTGATTTACCAAATACCGCTTCACTCATTACATTCCAGTTGCCTGTAAGGTTTGAGCCCAAGTTTGATCCATCCAACACCATTTACCGCATGCTGAGGGACCTTGAGTGTGGCAGCGGTGGAACTAGAAACAAGCCTGAGGGGCTGCAGTATTGCCACATGACTATTTCCACACGTGGTGATTTTCCGCAGATTTGGGCTAGTTTTACAACTAAAATCTGCTCTTTGGATAATATAATGTGATTTTTTTTTCTCGAAATTTGAACATTTGTTTTGATAAAATATGATAAAGTACTAGTTTTTTTTATGACAAATTGAAATTAAAAGTTGGAATTTGTTATCACAAGAACATTTTCAAAAGTAGTATATGGCTTCTAGTTACACCAACACCAAAGAGCCTTGAGCTATGCTTAGGATAGCGGTGGAAATGGTAGCACACATGCTGGCAAGACACAGTTGGTGTAAAATAAATCAGATAAATGGCGTAGGAGGGGATAATTTATTACCCTGGATATGTCACCAAAGACGTGGTCAAGAAAGTTGGATTTTATACAGGGCACGGAACCGTAATGACTATTTAGAAGTCCCTAAACACTTGTCAAATAAAACAATGCATGGGAGTCACTCAAGTGTGACAAACTTCTTTTACCCGTTAAATTGAATTAAGGAGAATAATTATTAATGATTTGAACACCCATTACTTATAACAGTTTCAACAGAAAGACACACAAGATTATATTGAGTAGACAAGAGATTATGAGAATACACAAGTTTCTTTCAAACAAGCTGTAATAGCACACACATTTTTTAGCACTTTGCCAAAAAGGTGAAATCACCATGTTTTACATAATGCAGTGTATCTTGAGTTTGATAAATCCGATATTCAGATCTAAAATTCTAATAACATTATGACAAAGATGTTGTAAAAAACAACGGACCGAATCCTATCGATTTTGATGATGACAAAAATTATTGAACTTTGGGCATCGATGGGTACTAATCATTTTGGGACAGCCTGTACGCTATGTGCAGACACAAACGGAAACACAAACTCAATGTTTTTGGTGTAAAGTAATGTTTTTTCTGGATGGGCACATTTTTTCCTGTCTACCAGCTCATCCTGTTTTCTATTGACTATTGTTTTCATTTTTCATTATTATGATCCAACTTTAGGATGACTGATTAGTGATTACCTACCTAATCTGGTGATTAACTTTAACTCATAATGGATTATCCAATCTGGAGAATGACTTTCACACCTATTATAGATTATTGATATTCCACTTATGTGTGTCAAAATTTTGGAAATGCTGTATTATTATATTATTATATTTGTTGACTATTTTATAATTAGATATACTCCAGTCTGAAGATTGCAACCGACCTGTGTGGTTGCTGTACATGAAACTGCCAGTTACTATGTATAAATAATTCTTAATTTACTGCTTGAGGCGATACGTTATGGTGTGACAGGGCCTTTAAGGCCTTTAAGGCCCTGTCACACCATAGCGTATGGCCTGAACGTGGCCTGAACGTATGCCGACGTATTCAAATAATAGCTCGAAAATTGTCAGAGTCCGAGAACGTCCAAGAACGTCCAACTTCCCAACGAATTGCGTCAACATCGGTGATGGAATGGACGTATCCATAGCGTATTAAACGCATACATAGCGTATGACTATCGTATTGATAGCGTATCACTAACTTATAACAAACTTATGACAGCGTATCACAGCGTATGCGATCGGCGAGCGTATGACCAACGTATTCGTAGCGTATGTCTGCCGTGCTCGACGTATCCTCCGCGTATCCTCGGCGTACAACGAACACGTGACTTATGCCGTTGCAGAAATTGAGTTTCGTACACGGCGGGACAAGTGTTGCCAGTTCAAGTAAACGCAGCCTATATGATAACTATTAAAATATCTAGAAGGGTAAATCCATATGTCCAACCTATAACTTAAGACGATTAACGTACCTCTAACGTATGTCAGCGTATGTGTAACGTATGTCAGCGTTTGTAAACGTATGTCTAACGTACCACGAACCTATCGGGAACTTATGCAGAACGTAAGTTAAGCACACGTTGAGTACGTCGAGAAATTTTGAACATGCTCAATAATTTTTCGCGGGCTCGACGTGTTCCAAATTTTCACAACGTATCACAGCGTGCTCTTAACGTATACGACGTATCCCAAACTTACCCCTAACTTTATCAGCGTACACCAACGTACGCCAACGTACGCCAACGTACGCCAACGTATTTTTCGATATTTCGCATACGTTGTTATACGTTCAGGCGATACGCCATGGTGTGACAGGGCTACCGTACAGCTAGCGCGCATTCGGCGTTTTGGGAACTTATAGAGGGTTTGAGTATATAAATGGGTCCCTTGAGTATCTCATCCTCACTTCTTCATGGTCTGTCGTGCTGAACACATCAACCCATCATCATACGCTACGAATACGCTACGCTACGTTAAGTATACGTTAAGCATACGTTAGTCATACGCTCGCATACGCTGTGATACGCTGTCATAAGTATGTTATAAGTTATTGATACGCTATCAATACGTTAGTCATACGCAATGTATACGTTCAATACGCTATGGATACGCTATGGATACGTGACAGGTCCTTACACGATCGCCCGGCATAAGGTGAATACGTGAGAATACGTCGAAACTCGTTGGAAATACGTCAGGCATACGTTACACATACGGCACATATACGTTATCAACTCGTTATCATTACGATGTCTGTGCGTTTCCCCGTCAGCCTACGTTCATCAACGTATACCAACTTACGAGTAACGTACGAGTAACGTACGAGTAACGTATGTCAGCGTATGTCAACGTATATTTAACGTACCACAAACTTACCGGGAACTTATGCAGAACGTATTAAGCACACGTTGAGTACGTCGAGAAATTTTGAGCATGCTCAATATTTTTTCGTGGTCCAAATTGTCACAGCGTATCACAGCGTGCTCTTAACGTAAACGACGTATCCCCAACGTACTCCTAACTTATATCAGCGTACACCAACGTACACCAACGTACACCAACGTATTTTTCGATATTTCGCATACGTTGGCATACGTTGAGGCGATACGTTATGGTGTGACAGGGCCTTTAGTTTAACAAACTTATGGCCCTGTCACACCATAGCGTATGGCCTGAACGTGGCCTGAACGTACGCCGACGTATTCAAAAAATAGCTCGAAAATTGTCAGAGGTAGCCCTGTCACACCATAACGTATCGCTTCAACGTATGCCAACGTATGCGAAATATCGAAAAATACGTTGGTGTACGTTGGTGTACGCTGATATAAGTTAGGGGTACGTTGGGGATACGTCGTTTACGTTAAGAGCACGCTGTGATACGCTGTGACAATTTGGAACACGTCGAGCCCGCGAAAAAAATATTGAGCATGCTCAAAATTTCTCGACGTACTCAACGTGTGCTTAATATACGTTCTGAATAAGTTCCCGGTAAGTTTGTGGTACGTTAAATATACGTTGACATACGGTGACATACGTTAGTGGTACGTTGCTCGTACGTTACTCGTAAGTTGGTATACGTTGATGAACGTAGGCTGACGGGGAAACGTACAGCCAACGTAGTGATAACGAGTTGATAACGTATATGTGCCGTATGTCTAACGTATGCCTGACGTATTTCCAACGAGTTTCGACGTATTCTCACGTATTCACCTTATGCCGGACGATCGTGTAAGGCCCTGTCACGTATCCATAGCGTATCCATAGCGTATTGAACGTATACATAGCGTATGACTAACGTATTGATAGCGTATCACTAACTTATAACATACTTATGAAAGCGTATCACAGCGTATGCGAGCGTATGCCTAACGTATGCTTAACGTATACTTAACGTAGCGTATTCGTAGCGTATGATGATGGGTTGATGTGTTCAGCACGACAGACCATGAAGAAGTGAGGATGAGATACTCAAGGGACCCATTTATATACTCAAACCCTCCATAACTTCCCAAACGCCGAATGCTCGCTAGCTGTACGGTACATACGCTAGTCTACGGTAGCCCTGTCACACCATGGCGTATCGCCTGAACGTATATGACAACGTATGCGAAATATCGAAAAATACGTTGGCGTACGTTGGTGTACGCTGATACAAGTTAGGGGTAAGTTGGGGATACGTCGTTTACGTTAAGAGCACGCTGTTATACGTTGTGAACATTTGGAACACGTCGAGCCCGCGAAAAAGTATTGAGCATGTTCAAAATTTCTCGACGTACTCAATGTGTGCTTAACTTACGTTCTGCATAAGTTCCCGATAGGTTCGTGGTACGTTAGACATACGTTGACATACGCTGACATACGTTACAGGTACGTTACTCGTCGTAAGTTATAGGTTGGACCTATAGATTTACACTTCTAGATATTTTAATAGTTATCATCTAGGCTGCGTTTACTTGAACTGGCAACACTTGTCCCGCCGTGTACGAAACTCAATTTCTGCAGCGGCATAAGTCGCGTGTTCGTTGTACGCCGGGGATACGCTGAGGATACGTCGAACACGACAGACATACGTTTCGAATACGTTAAGCATACGTTGGTATACGCTCGCCGATCGCATACGCTGTGATACGCTGTCATAAGTTTGTTATAAGTTAGTGATACGATATCGATACGTTAGTCATACGCTATGTATACGTTTAATACGCTATGGATACGTCCATTCCATCACCGATGTCGACTTTTTCTACGCAATTTGTTGGGAAGTTGGACGTTCTTGGACGTTCTTGGACTCTGACAATTTTCGAGCTATTTTTTGAATACGTCGGCATACGTTCAGGCCACCTTCAGGCCATACGCTATGGTGTGACATGGCCTTTAAGCGCCGTATATAGCCGAACAGCTGACGAATAAGCAACCTACTCTCAACGTGCGAAACGTTCATGCAGTGAATGCTCATAACGTATATATAGCGTATATATCACAACGTTGTCACCCACTCAAACTTTAGAACATACGCAAACATTTGCATAAACTCCAGCGTACCTCAGCGAACCCCTAGCGAACCCCAGCGAACCCCTAGCGAACCCCTAACGAATACAGCGTATGCCGAATATATGTCACGAGCGAATGATACACCCAAATTTCCAAAACGTCGGGCGCACGTCAGCTCTATACGCAACAGAAGACTGAGATGCTGCGTTTATTTGAGCACGTATTTACTAAATGTAAACCTCGACAACAGTTACGGATAACAACAGTCAGGTCGTAGTCATATATAATTACACTTATGGCAAAAGAGTAAGTCTTTGCAAGACCATTTGGATGCAGTCAGTCGTAAGGATCAGGAAAAAGAGAGGCTATTTACCGTATTTTAATAATCTGTACTTAACATAATTACAATAAAAAATGTCCTTTTTAGTTTCCTTTGAATTATATTTCGATATTTAATAGTAAAACCAGTCTAGCCACGGGTCCCCTTTGGCAGGTTTGACAATCACTATTAGGTTTTCGAATTGAGGCTAATACGCAAGTTTTTTACATCAATAGATTGACGTCATTCTCTCGAGAAGTTGAAATAGCTTTTAAATGTCATGGTATTGTATTGACAGACGACCGACAAGTACGTTAACATTTTACTTTAAACAAATGTGATTAATTTCACAGAGTAGTTTTTAGAAGCTGTACTTATATCCGTGTACTTAACATGTGGACGAAATCGTTTGCTTACTTGCTTACTTGCTTAAGGCGACCCGAAGGGTCGAACTTCTGTGATGGCCTTCCACACTGGGTTTTCAAGCATGCAGTTGTTCATGTCCTGCCAAGTTAGTCCTGTATCCTCTGATAAAAGGTTGATGTAATTCTTTCGTGGTGGTCCTCTAGCCTTGAGTTTATGCTCGGGTTGCCACAGGAGAACTTTGGAGACTGCTTCCTCTTCCCTTCTGGCACTAGTGGCTTGCACATTTTAATCTCCTCCGTCTTAGCCTCCCTTAGATTGGTAGCAGGTTATCATATAGATCGTTGTTGGTGATGTGAGACTGCCATGATACATTGAGTGCTTTTCTTAAGAGGCGAGTGTAGCAACCATCTAGCGCTTTTCTCATTTTAGCTGTGTGTGTCCAAGTCTCGGCTCCATAGGTCAAAACAGATTCAACAGTGGTGGTAAACAGCTTTATTTTCAGGTTTCCTGGGAGTTTACTGTTCCATATTTTTGTCATACAGGCTTCCCAAGCTTGAACCTTTCTATGTTAAAATCTTGCTCACTACCAGCAATCCATGCACCAAGGTATTTGAAGTCTGGGACAATTTCAAGATCATTACCATCCAGTGTTTTAATTGGTGTTGGAGCTTCTTTGTACTGCATTGCCTTTGTTTTTTTGGCGTTCCTCCCAAGACCAACTGTAAGCGCTGCTGAAATTGTTTAATCATGGCTGATGATAACATTTATATCTAAGAACGGATTTTTATCTAGAAGGATTACAGCCAAAACGAACTGGGTCCATCATAGTTCGACTTGGCCTACTTCCCCTGTAAAGCCTTAATTTGTGTTTTTTTGTGGTCATCAAAATGTTTAGAGGCCAACAGCCGTTTACAAATGTCACCACAGCAATAGCATTTGTAAACAGGATTTGAACTCGCACACTCCCCATTCACTTGTATGTTATATCTGACTGCCATTATTCTTCAGGAGTTCATGTACCGACAAATTTAAACAGAGTTTGATAGATTGCTGGTATGACGAAACGCTGAGTGATAGCCTCTGTTTAACGTTTAACCGCCTGCGAACTACCTGTCGATTGGTCAAAAAGATAGATACATCATTAATTGCACCAATGAGAGACATTGTTAGAATAATTGTATCCCTGATAAGGATTGGATAGTCCGTCGAAAAGTCCCAATCGCCGCCACGGGGAGGGAGCGCCACCAGCGAGAAACACCGCGCACGAGCCGAAGGCGAGGGTCCTTCGACTTACGTCCATACCCCCTGCACCGCGCTTATTATAATAAACAGTGACCTGTCAAATGACAAATTTAACGAATGACGTAGATAACCAAATATGGTATGTCCACGTCCAGTCTGAGTTAGTTTACTGAAGATATACACTTTTATGTACCGATAGAGGGCTCACTCACTGTGACTGCTCCCATTCAGTCTGCTCCCCATCTTACCCGGAGAAAAAGTGTCTACTGTACTTGACCTTTCGACCTTCTTATTCTGTCACACTGTGCTACATCCAAAAAACTGGATGCATGCGTAATGAATAAAGTGTTCGTGTGGGGTACAAATTTGACCAATGGCAGACACGATCAATACGAAGTAAATGAATATTTATATACCGTCTTCGCAGGAAGAAGAATCTTGCCTGTTTAACATTTTTAAATAAATTCAAAATGTCGATTTTCTCGGACTGGATAGCCGCCGTTTCGGTGTAATTAAAATCACACTTTAGGAGTAATCCTTGACTTTGGTTTTCCTCAGATATTTAGCTAAATTTGCGCATATGTGAATATTTCCATGCTATTTGCTATCTTTCAATATCGTGTAATAAAAAGCCTTTATACGTCCGAACAGGGACAGATAATTTGGTCATTTTTTACGATAAACTAAAAACTCTTACACAGCCACATAACTATCACCTTCACGTGTTTCTAAAGTACTGGCGGCAAATTCAATATAAGCGCGTTATGAAGGGGTGTGATACTATCGTGACGCGAATTATGCATAAAACGCATCGTCCCTAGTATTCCCTAGTGTGCTTAAAGCGCAGTTCTTTGGTAAATCCAATGTCAGTAGACCTTGTATTGGTCGGTTCTCGGATTGGAGCGGTTTTCGGCAAGGCGAAGTATCAGGTTGTTCGATTGTGTGTCAGTGAAATTATACAAGGTCTAAAAAGTTGACTAAGTCTCATTGTGTTTCCCCAAGAGAGCGACATGTGTGTCACTATCGCGCGTGCTCAGCGTTTCAAACAATTACACATACCAGCGTACCGCGTACATAGACTCGTGCAATGCGGCGCGTGATAACGGGTCACAGCAGGTCCCGAGAGCTTCAAAATGCAATCATTGAGGGTGAACGCAAAGTCAACGCTGATTGGCTAACTGTAATGTCAAACTTTCTTTGACCATGCTTTGACTTTCCATAGCAGGTTTACTCTAGGTCGAAGGACCCTCGCCTTTGGCTCGGGCACGGCGGTTCTCGGTGGTGGTGGTGCTCCCTCCCCTGGCGCGTGTGGGACTTCTCGACGGAATAGGATGGGAGCGAAACATTTGATAATTGGTTATTCAAATGAGTATATCATGAATTTAACCAATCATAAATATTGTTAAATAGGCAAGTAGTGCCCAGGTGGTTAAATTACATTATTTTTATCAACCTTTAATTAAATTGTATCAGGAGTTTATTCATGAGCAGATTTATGAGGGTCCATTCTATTTAGTATTTTATGCAATCACTCATTTGTGGTAAATGAATAGAGTCCAAAAGAATGTTTATATTGTTACCATGGTTATGGGGTCCAGTGGCAGTAAATAGACCAGAATTGGCTGGAATGTAGACGTAAACATGATCGAGAGTTCTGCATTCTATCATTAATTAAACCGTATACAATCGGCCATGCACCTGCACGCCTGGAAGGTAAATGAGACGTGTCAATAAATTAAAGCCAGACGACCATCTCCCGCCAAAACAAAAGGATGTATTTGATGTTCAGTTTACCAACAGCGTTCAATGAATTTATCATATTTGAATGTCGATTACGACTCAAATATGAATAGAAAGTGTTCAGTCATAAGGCCTGCAATTCATCATGATAAATAAGGTTCACTAATGCATCAATCATGATAATTAAAAGAGGTCCATCAATCGTAATAAAATGGGTGGCTAATCATATTACACACGAAAGTCCATAATATAAATAATGGGGTCGCTAGTCACAATTACGATTAGGGTTAGGGTTTGACTAGCAGCAACTTTGTTTAAGGAGGGGTCCCGCAAGCATAACATTATGCATTATACGAGTATGTAAGTTAGACCTATTATTATTGAGCCCAAATCGCGTATAGTTATACTATATAGAACAAAACATCATACTTATGACAAAAACGAATAATAACTGCCATCTCTCAACATTCAATTTTTAAAATTTGCGGCAATCGAAAGTCCCGTTGTTGATAACGAGTTAAAATTCGTATGGCAGAAGAATAGAGAAAATATCTCTTTTGGCAAGCCCTATAATTGTCTTCTATTAAATACCCTTAATTTCATTACATTTTAACACTTAACTCCCATGATATGATAAATTCAGTAACATGAGTGCGAATCCCACTTTGGCCACTTTTGGACAGAAATGGGATTTGAAACTGAAAAAATGCCTTTGATGATGATGTTTAGAATACATCAAATGTATTGTGTAATATACATCTAATATACAAATATTCTGTGCTTTCCATGGATAATATGAAGAAAATATGTTTTCTGCTCAAACTATCAACATGCTCAAATTAGATTATTATTGACTTTATTGATTTATGTTCAATTACACATTGAATGATGATCCTAATAAAAGAGTGCTCTGTACATGAAAAATGCCAGAGGCTGAATATGACATATGCTGGTTCCCTGCACCCTGGATCCCCGGCCCAACTTATCCATAGGTGCAGGTACGGGCAAATAAATTGCCGTCCGTAACCGTAAGATCAACACATTGCATTGTCGCTCTGTTATGGCATATAAGATAAATAACGATCAACACACTGTAGCTGAGATACCGCATCGAACGCTGAAGCGTCATTGTCGCGCTGCCATAGCTACGGCGCGATGGGGAACGCGCTATGACATGCGTGCAAGTGCGTGTGAAGTCCGGCGCTGTGGTTAGCGCCGATACACGTGTAGTTTGTGCCAATCAGCAAATCTGTTATCATTCTATGCGTGACGCTGACTTGATCGAATTTATTTGTGGATTTTTTATGCCAGCAAATCAGCTTCGAGTGGAAATCGGCGCGTACCTGCATCTATGGATAAGTTGTGTGGAGCCCATAGATGCAGGGAACCAGCATAAATATGACATGGCTGAGTAGATTTTCCATAATTTGATATAACGAAAGCTTCAAACGGATAGGACAACATTCTTATGGCACATTAATACACCTATCAGTTGTAAGACGCACTATACGACCCCCGGAAAAGGTGCGTCGTGGGTGCGTCGTGGGTGCGTCGTTTACCAATAATTTCTGACGGAGGGTACGTCAGTGGCAGCCTTTGTGGTCCGTCAAAAAAATGACGGAGGGTGCGTCAAGGTCCGTCACTTTACATGAGTGCGTCACAGTGTACATCTGTTGACGAACAACAAAATACGACCTTTAAATATACGCTATAGGCCTACTATACCACATAACTCCTTGATACCGCCAACCATGCTCTACTTTAATACCGCAAACATCACTCCGATATTTATACCGCATGTTCTAAAATGCATGAAATCACTCGATCATCGCCAATTGCAATACAAGAGTTTGGCAAACGAAAAAAAAACCAAGGAACCGACAGTAGACCGAGAACCTTTCATTTTTAGAGTAGTATCACGTATAAGATAGGGGATCAGCATGGCGCTCTTCCGCACAAGCGCAGAACAATCTAACATCACAGAAGTAGGAGGACAAGCCCCCGGAATTGAATTTGTCGGGGATGTGCAGGAGATTCAAATAAAAAACATACCCATTTCTAAGGATTTTGCTTCATTTATAGACCCTGTTCGAAAATATGAATGGGAAATGTTCTCGAAATTGTTTCATCTTCATCCTGACGTTGATAATCAGTTAAATATTTTATGAATTTTAGACCCGTCAGACATTATTGTGCATATGGAAGTTCTCCTCTTGGCTCCGTCCATCCCGGTCCCGGTCCGGGGTCTATATATTCGAGGGCCAGGGTTGACAATATCGAATAAGGGCAGATCCCCCGTGAATCAAAAGTAGTTTCATTTTCAGTAGTCATCGTGTTTTATCCAGTTTAGTCAACGATATCTGACGACGGGGTGCGTCGTCATGGTCCGTCAGAATCCACCAACGGTGCGTCCAAAAAATTGACTGAGGGTGCGTATTTGGATGGCAATGGTCCGTCGTTTTTTAACACAGGGTGCATCATGGTACATAAGAAGTTGACGCACCTCGGTAAAGTGACGCACCACTCCCGGGGGTCGTATAGTGCGTCTTACAACTGATAGGTGTATAAACATTGTAGTGGACGTGAGTATTACTATTTCATGTACAATTTTTATATTGTTCATGGCCTAAAATTCATAATTATTTGTATCAAATCGTTTATTTTGTATTTTTAATCAGTTTGACATTTTATTGTGGATATTCCGCAGCTAACGATCTTAGACTACTATTTTTTTGCGAGAAAGTGTAATGCCGCTAATAACTTCCATGTTTATAATTGATGACTTAAGTAGAAAAATAATGTACGAACAAGCGTCAAAGTCCTCGTAATAAAGACATCATTTTGTATAGAGTCTTCGTAATCCTGCATTCATTAATGTAAGCTACCGACCTAAAGGTACTACGCTTAATATTGATTTCATCTGATCTAATGTTATAGCAGTTGTATAATGCTAATGGGTTAATTGCCGTGAGCTGTGTTATATAATTAATCTACCATCTACTATTGTCGCGGGTGGCAGCGCGCTCTCCCAAGTGTGACGTACGGATGTGTCGTCAAATCTGACACCCCCATTCTTTTTTATATACCAGGGTTGAAATTGGTAACCTGTTATACGTGAGTAAGTTGTGGGGACGGAAACCCACGGTTTTGACTTTCGGACAATAAGCACTGAGTAATACTCAATTATAGTAAACTATTATAGAAGTCACAACAATGAAGTTGCATTACTACAGCTGATAATTTTGTTAAACTTTCACACCGGCATCATTTAGTTAGCATTGGTTTCCAGTTTCCAATACGATTTATTCCGAAAATATATACTACCGCGTTCCAAATTGTCGGTTCCTTTCATCTATGCTTAGCACCAAGCTGCTCAAAATTAGATTCATTTAGTTATGTCACCAAAGGCAGCCCCAGCTGAGAATACTGTCTTTATTTTGTTATGTCATCCTTTACATCACTTCTTAGCCTGCTTGGTGTAAGACAGCACAGAGTTAACCGAGCACTAACTCTTTTTGATGGATTAAATGATTACACAGCTTTATTTCGTAACAGGGTCTTGAAAATAGTGTTAAACTTATCAATGTCTTTTACCAAGGATATACCGAAACATCAAACCATAAAGAGACAAAACCCGAAACAAATTCACGTAAAATGTAAATATCTCGGCGCTCAAAAATCACTCACTTTGCCAGTATGATATTTGCATTAGGAGTTTAGCCTTTACATTCAATTGTTCAACTGAGTGCCTACTTTTTTTATTAAACGGAAAATATATCGATAATTAGGGTAGTTATCACATACTTATATTAAGAGAGCTAAGCAAAATAGCCTCGGGCGAACAATACATGATACTCAACAACAATAATTAAATATTTCACAGCTCAAAATAAGTAATTTTGCATTACTATAAAATCAGATTTCTAGAAAGGTCGAGCCATCCGATATGGCCACTTGTGGAGAGCGTAAATGAATGAATGATAAGTATATATAAATACGCAGCGATGGAAATACCCACATGACTTTCCACCCGGGGTTGACAGTCCCAAGATAGACAGTCCCGGGGATGATCAACCCTAAGTCGACCGACCCTGACAGACGACGGTGGCTACGATCGGCCGTTAATTTTGAATTTCCGTTGGTTTCAATGTAACAATGGATTTTGATTATATGACCCCATAAAATTCATCATAGGTTAGAAGAAAATTTTTCCAATCCAAAACCGTTCGGGATGGCTAATCATCCCAATTGTAAATGCTATTTTTTGAATTCAAACCGTTGTTAAGCGGTCGTCCCATTCACTTGATCACGTAACCTCGTTCGCATATTTTAACCTGAATACTCGTGAATACGCCTATGTCCAGCGTCGTCTGGACCCTGAGTGGACTACAATAGCGCCCTCGCGGAATAAACCGCATAATATTGTTTAAAAAACACCTTGGAAACTATATTCATTCTAAATTATATGTTAAAACACTGAGGGCGTTGGCAGTCGGGGAGGTAAAAACAAGGATGGATCATTCTAAAACAACCCGGGACTGTCCAGCCCCGGGACTGTCCAGCCCCGGGACTGTTCACTTAGGGACTGTTTCCAACCCTAAACCTAACCCAAACCCTAACCCTAACCCTTCTAAAACAACCCCGGGACTGTTTAGCCCCGGGACTGTCCACCCAGGGACTAACCCTAACCCTAACCCTAACCCTAACCCTAACCCTAACCCTAACCCTAACCCTAACCCTAACCCTAACCCTAACCCTAACCCTAACCCTAACCCTAACCCTAACCCTAACCATAACCCTAACCCTAACCCTAACCCTAACCCTAGTCCACCTAGGTTGGTCGACTTAGGGTTGGTCTACCCCGGGACTGACCCCGGGTGGAAAGTCATGTGGGTATTTCCATTACTGCATACAGCGTGAGTCAAACAGAAATTCACCACAATTGAAACACCAAACAAATTTGACGCACTTGGCAGCACTTGTTAAAAGAACGTGTTCTTCTACTCATCTGGAAAAAATAAATAAATAACATGGATCTCTACTGTAGAGGAGTTTTATAAAAGTATGGATATAATAACTTATCATTGACTAAAGTGAGTGGGTTTAAGGAGCTATGCCCTTTTGACTAAAAGAACCATTTTCAAACTATCCACGGTTTACAAAACTACAACATCAAAAATGTGACTAAAAGATTCATCCAAATGTTTATCTAGCCTATTTGGTAAAAGAATAATCGAAAATTAAATGCCCTAAATCCCCTAAATGCCCTAAACAAAGTGTACGACTTTCTTTTGTTGAGTACTTTAGTATCAGTTCTTAGGCTAATGAAAGTGAATTGTTAGTTTTCCGTTACCCGACCGACTCACATTTTGGTCCCCGCGTGAATATTTCATTATTTGGTAAATATTTCATTATTTGTTTGTTAAGAAAAAATAAGCCAAGTTTGACTACAATTATATCGTATTTCATCAATAAATAAGTACAAATACGATGTACATGTATGTAAATCGAATAGGCCTACTCGACATACCAACCCGTCCATATAACCATTTTTTTTCATTTTTAGCGATTTCGAAGCACTTTTCGAAGCCATAATCGTATCATTATGATTTGAACTTCTGAGTTTGTTAAGATGGGTGGTGGGTATGTGTGTGTTATGAAAAATCTTCTGAAAAGCATTAAGAGGAAGACAGTTTTAAAATAAACAAGACTTTGTATGCAAAATGGCCTGGAATTCATTTATTTATTGTAGTAAGGACATATTTATGCCCCTATTCACAATTATACACTCTTGGTTCTATACGCTACACGTATTTGGGCACATATTATACAAATAATGAATGTTTTAAAAATAATGAATAATGAATAATGAAATAGTCGCCTACTCACTGACCCCAAAAAATGTAACGGGAAACTAACATTTCACTTTCATTAGCCTTAACGACAAAAGATATTATCACCTGCATTAGCAAATCTTTGATTCTCTTAATACGTTTTTCATGGGTGTATCAAATTTGTTTGGTTTTTTTGAAAGAAAAACAATCCTGGTCAACTTCTTGGTAACGATAATTGAGATGATTGTTTACATCATGCAAGCTAATTGAACATATTTTGGGTAAAGGTTTAAAGCGCTGTCACAGGTAATGTGGTGTATATGTATAAACAAAAGATACAACTTGAGTACCTGTTCGCGCTTCAATAATGATATTTTAGCGACATTAGTAACACACGATTCATATACTTGGTTACGTTTCATTACAACACAAACATGACAAACGTGAATATGTTGATGACTTTGGTAGTAGTATGGCTAATAATAACAATGATTTGCATGACAACATCTGACAGTTAACTATCGGTCATTTAGTGCGAACCTTTGGCCGGTAGTCATATTTATGATATAATTTTCACAATGCAAGATAACACACCTTCGGAATTATGGGAGATTGAGATTACAGAAAAATAAGATAATGATATGCAAGAGCAGATTATAATACTGTGCCATACTGTTCTTAAGCGCGTGACCAGCAATGAGGCACCCTCACCGACAAATTAATAGTATTGATATTGATATTGCGCCCTCAACGACGATTACTATATGTTGGTAGATGATATAATATAGTAAACAATTTGCCAAAGAGGAAACAAATACGATTTTGAGAGTTAAAAATATTATAAATAAATAAAAAAGGTATGAATGAAGACCAAAAAAAAATCAATTATAAAAACTAAAATCATAAAATTAAAATTAAAAATTAAATGGCAAACGATATGTAGATACATTGCATAGACTGTTTTGAAAGTTGTTGTGTTTAGAAATTCAAACTTTGTACTTATATTGTTTATAAAAACTAGTGCTATTTCAGATTTTGTCACATCAAAAGATCAAATTAAAAAAAAGTCGCAATATATATATATAGTATCCATGGAGCAGATTTTAGTTTAGCAATTTAGCCCAAATTGGCTACTTAGAGGGATTAAAAGCCCGTTAAAAGTTAACACGTGGCAAGACTGTAGATTGCAAGGTCTCGACATGTGGCAAGTGTATACATGTAGCGTATTACTAACTTCATGGCCTGTCAACCTGTCAATAAATATATCGTAAAATATACAGAACGTAATGTTGCGCTAAATATTGACTATATGGATGCAGGTTACCAGGGTTACAGTGATTTTAGAAACTCTATTAAAGTATCCCCATAGTATATATTGAAGACGTTTCATAGGGAGTCTGCCTCCTAATAAAGGTTAAGACGAATTGTATGTTTTTTTAAACAAACTATTCAACTAACTACATTTACATGAACAATAACAAATAAAAGCTCAAACATTCAATAGTAACCTGTAAATGTGACAGTATAGCATACGTATGTGTGAAAATCCGAACTTCTTAAACCAATGAGGGCTCTCTTCTGAAGCCCAGTTACAAGTGAGTGACATTGTAACTAGCATTGCACGGGATTTAACCAGTCAGCGATATTGAACACGATTATCAGTGTTTAGATTAGAATAATAATGATAATAATTTCCATAATTAGTATACTTTCATCATGTGGTATAATACCTGTATTGTTTGAATTTGGAATTGTTGTAGAACGCTGACTGTGTGTTCATTCTACTGTCGCCGAGCATCTTTCGAAATTGAAATTTGAGTTAAACACAATGTCAACTTTCAACCATCGACGTCAACGAATGCAAAACGGCAAGAGAATGAGCGGGCCGATATTCACAGAAAAAGGTCTAAATGATAAGCTTGCTAATGATGAAGATTATATACCACTTTCGTGTTTTAGGTTTGAATTATCTTTAAAGGAGGTGTCCAGCAAGCACAACATTGTTCATTTATTATGTTAGAAAAAAATTACGAACCCATATCGCGTTATTTAGAACAAAAACATCATACTTATCATAAAAGCCAATAAACTCTGGCATCAATGACGTCATGGTCATTGGTGCGCAAGTGCATTTCATAACTATGACTTCATTGATACCGGGACTTTTGATAGCCGCGAATTTTAAAAATTGCATGTTGAGAAACGGCAGTCTTTATTTTGTTTTGTTATGTTTTTTTCTATATAATTGCGCCATTTCGGCTGGATAATTATTTTTCTAACATATAATGCGCAATGTTGTGTTTGGTGGACACCTCCTTTAACAAACTGTGTTCCCTGTGTCCCTGTAAATAGGATTCGTAGCTGTTCTAATTCATAATTATAAGGTGATTGAAGAGATTCTTTATATCTATAGTTTGATCAGCTCTAAAGTGGCGAAGCCTCCTTACAGCAGCGAATGAATAAAGAAGAACACAAGCGCATATCAAAGTAACACATGTGCATCATATGCGTAACGCTTGCGTGCGTCCAAAACCGCGTGCGTATGACCAAAACCGCGTGCGTGCGATCATAAATACGCGTACGTTTGGATTACTTTTGCGCGCGAAGAGATACAAACCGACTATTTCTCGCCAATTTGGAAATGATTAAACTATAGTCTAAAGCAAACTCACTTGTACATGAACGTTTTGGAAACAACCAGTTTCTTTTCTCAACACTTGTTGCGCGGTGATGACGATCTGCTATCAAAACAAGACGAGATATTGGATGCTTAGTTGCAGTGTTTCTAGATAATTTATATGCAATCAGTAGATCGTCAAACGAGTGATTTAGATTATATTGCACCTCGTCTTTGTTCAGTGTCCTGCCCTGATTCCTAATCACTATTGCCTTTTTTTATCAAACGAACTTATTTGTCTCTCTACTCGATCACATGTTTTTGTCCGTGATAAGGTCGGTGATAGCTGATATGTTGATGGTGGGTTGGGAACCTTTACGGGCTGCTCTAGTGCGAAAAAATGTCACCCAAACTAAGCAACCGGCATCACGTGTTGTAAACAGTAGATCGTCATCACTCCACACCAATTGATTTTCTTTGGACTACATAATTATGACGAATGTTATCAATCAGCGTGCCCACACATTCTTTATCATTTGCATATTATGCATGAATGCAATGACTGTGCGCTAGGTAACACACTTGGTCAGGGGTTTATGTCATGTCATTTAAAACAAAGTTTTCTAGTACACGCGCGCGCGCGCGCGAGATGATCATTTTGGCAAAGGGACATATTCTTTAAAACAAAATCAACGTGGTAATCATTCTCACAAATCAATGTTGAATTATTCATACACTGATTCCAGCCTCGTTTGGATTTAAATACACTTGCAACCACTAACTACCCGATGTTTTAGTATTTTGTTTGAAATGTTTTGAAAATATATCGGAATTACCCTCAAATGGGTCTCCAAAATTAAAGATAGCAGTTCTAGCCGAAATTTGTTTACTTTGAAAGTGATAGCTGCCTTGTGTAAACATTGTTGACCCGACCTATATCACAACATTGGAATGGATAATGTAAAATCTGTCGAATGTGTACTTCTCCTCAATTTACACACATATAAGGCCACACGTGAGGCATTGAGAAGAACCGTCAAGCTATTACTAGTGCGGGTCGCATGAAGCTATAATGGTTCGCTATTCAACAAACCCAACTATATTTTTGGCCGAAGATGCTATTCACGTTTTCCAATGTTCTGTGGGCGCATATATATAGCAACTACTAATACACTTAAGATGGTCAATGACTTCGCTAAAACATACAAAGACGGTGCACACAATTTAAGGAGGTAAAACGTTTAGAGGATTGAGTGCCGATACACACACTACTATCTCAATAGAAGCATATACATTTGTAGAAAATATGTTTATACTTGCAGACATTTATGATATTCCTTATAGGGCATATAGTTCAATAAACAAAACATACCTATTGCAGTCCAAATTTAACATCTGGAATGACTTTGACACCATAACCCAGTGTCCTACTAGTTATGGATGCTAGTGTATTTCTTGTAGTTGGAAATAGTGTACTTCAGGTCCCAGATTATGGACTGATACTTGAAATACCAGTATTGTTCGATACTGGTACCAAGTCAGGGTTCCAGTATCGGACGATACTGGCTCCTAAAATGTACCAGTATCGGGCGATACTGGAACACAATTATGTACCAGTATCGTTCAATACTCGGACAAATCACTACTGGTAGCATATGTACCATTATCGTTTAGTAGGTATACATGTATATACCGCAATTTCATTGGTTAACACGTATGCAATCATGATCCATATCGTTGTAAACGAGAAGGTCAAACCGGCGATATAATCCATATCGCCAAATGACCGCGTTACCAGCATTTGCGCGGTATGATTACGTGTAAAGCGATTGGTTTGCGTCTGTGGAAGAGTTGCTTAAAATACGACACGTAACTGAGTCGATTTCTGTTACATTCTGAGGCCGAAATAGACCGTAAAAAACCGAAAAATAAATTATCTTCAAATAACATAACCGGACATGTTTTTGCGATGATTTTATGGACAGAGGTGACGGCACTGCTTGTTAACTGTGCCATATCACATTAGGCCTGCGGCCTCATGTGATATGACATGCCAAATTTGTTCGTAGTGTGTGAATATGCAGGAGATAGCTAACAGTATCGCTCGGAACGGTAAATTCGTACCAATAATGGCAACTTTTATACTCCAGTATTGAACGATATTAGAATACCAGTACACTCTTTCCCAATTGATTATGATACTAATTTTTTAACAAATGGTATTGCGTTTGTTTCACTTGGTCCTTAACATATAGCATATTTATGTATGTCAATTTCATCAGTGTGTGAACACACAACAATGTATTTTGTAGCCACTATTGATAATACTAATTACTAATTGTTTTTATTATTTTGTTTATATAATGTGTAAATAATGAAACATATCCCCGATAGATCACCGATACTGAAGTTTTAAATTGTTGCAATTTACTTCATACACTTTGTAATTGATAGCTGCCTTGTGCAAACATTGTTAACCCAACCTATATTTCAACAAGGAATGGGTAACAAGCAGCTAACATAATTATAGCGAATGTGTACTTCTCCTAAAAACACTTTTCACGCGGCTATTTTTCAGAAACTTTTTCCAACTTTCAAGGTCTTTCTCAAGGATTACTGAACCAATGTGTGTGCTTATTTTAATGCATATCTCATGGTGATTCCAAATATGGTAATGTTAATTAATAATTTTGACATTTTTAAACATTTTGTGAAATTTTCGAATGTCGTCTGCAGACACCCGCCGCCGCGTGGAAAGTGTTAACATACATGTACATACCTCTAAGGCCACACATGAGGCCTTGCGCTTGAGAAGAATCGTCAAGCCATTACTGGTGCGGGTCACGTCAAGCTAATGGTTTGCTAGTCAACAAACCCAAATATCTATTTGGCCAAATATGCCATCCACGTTCTTTCAATGTTCTGTGATTGCATATATATATAGCAACCAGACACTTAAGATGGTCAATGACTTCGCTAAAACATACTAGGATGTTATTTAGTGCAGACCGTTTAAAGGAGGTTAAACGTTTGAAGAATTGAGTGTCGAAAATCATGAAACTATCTCAATATATTTGTGAAATAAGCGGCAGTAATATAGTTCATTAATTAAACTGTATCATCTGTGGGAAAATAGCGCCATCTTTTTTTAATTAAGTTTTCTTTCATGGTGAACATATAACTTGATTTAATATTTAGAGAATAAAATATAGTTCTTAGCTGTTTTGCTATACTTTCTCGTGGAGTCGTCGGCGACCATACACAACGACACAACTGTGGTACGGCATACATTATGAGACCAACTTATATAGCAAAACAAGACTCTACGAACTATATTTTATTCTATTCTATTTTTATCATTTTTCATATCATTTTGTTAGAGATTTATTTTATCAAAATCAAACCACAATAAATGTCCCCTAGGCTTTAAAATTTCTTTGCTTTATGAAATCGGCAAATCCAGTGAGTTGTTTACCATTAACTTGCCTGATTCGAATAATTGCGTTCTTTAGCACACGCACACACGTAAATTATGCGTTATATGCACAACGCATACGCCGGCAACTGTAGGTCACGCTTGAACATCTTAACGCTACGATCATCGTACTGAAAATATGAATAAGCCCCGCCCAAACTATACATTAACGGTCTCATAATATATTGTACGCATCGGACAAAAATAAGCCGAAAACCAATCAAATTTCCAGTTGACATCAAAAACCACACCCATAATTTAAACAAAAATAGGTGCCTTATGCAAATAGTGTTGACCTGATATCCCAACATTTGATTTGATAACAAACGAGTAATGACTACAGTTTCGAAATGTGAACTTCTCACCAAACTTTTGTACCGGTAAAAGTACCGGCAAGCTATACAGAACATATATATGCAATACAGGTATCTCTATATTTGACCAAAAGATGCAGTCCACGTATCTCTACGTCTTTTGTCGCGATCGCATTCTCATTGCGTATAGTAACGCAGATACTTCATATCAGCGTTCGAAATAGCGGCCATCCGGTCATCCGAAATGACCAAATCTACCGGCGGATGACCAGTGTTTCTTGGCCGATCATCCGGCGGATGACCAAAATGATGGGAGAGGAAAGTGAAAAAGAGGATCACCAGGACGCATTAGACCTGACCGTCCTATTGAGAGACTTACTCAAAGAACAAGTCATGGTCGCGAATGAACCAACCATAGACGCTGCAAATGAGGATGTCACTGACACAGCTGACGACACCGACCCTGCAGCTGCAGTTGTGGAACTTGAGGCTGGGTCAGATGAGGATGACCTGGATACAGATCCAATGGAGTCGGGAGATAAGAGTGAAAAGGTGGATCATCCGGATCAGGATGCATTATAAGCTGTAAATGAGAATGACACTGAAACAGGGGACGACACCGACCCTGCAGTTGTGAAACTTGATGCTGAGTCAGATGAGTATGACCTGGATACAGATACAATGGAGTCGGGAGATAAGAGTGAAGAAGAGGATCATCCGGATGCATTAGAAGTTGCAAATGAGGATGACACTGACACAGCGGACGACACCGACCCTTGTGGAACGTGAGGCAGAGTCGAATGAGGATGACCAGGATACAGATCCAATGGAGTTGGGAGATGAGAATGAAGAAGAGGATCATCAGGATGCATTAGAAGCTGTAAATGAGAATGACACTGACACAGCGGACGACACCGACCCTGCAGTTGTGAAACTTGATGATAAGTCAGATGAGGATGACCTGGATACAGATCCAATGGAGTCGGGAAGAAGAGGATCATCAGGATGCATTTCAGGGCTTACAGCTGGTCGTCCCATTGAACAAATAAATGACTGAAGAAAAGTAGTAGTTAAAAGAGGGGAGATTGTAAAATAAAGAGAAAGTTGTTTATGGAGCATAAAGGTTAATGTGGAGTTGTCGTCATTGTATGTGTCTAATATATAGTAAATAATATATATATGTATGTGTATATATGATGACTCGCTTAAAATGTGATTTTTGAGCTTGCCACTGAAAAAATGCGGATAACCAAAAATATTGGCGGATGACCAAAATCCCAACCTAGGTTATCCGGTGGATAACCAATTTATTTTTCTTATTTCGAACGCTGCTTCATATGCTCAGCGACTTCAGTAGAACATACAAGGATGTCATTTAAAGTGCGCACCGTTTAAGAAGGTAACTGTTTTCCATCTCAACAGAATCCGAATACACATTTATGGAAGACTTTTTAATATTGCTAACATTTATGACATAAAATCCTATATGGTCCGGTATATGAATAACCATAGCCACACATGTGTGGTAAATAGCGCCATCTATTTCCATATATACAAACTCTACAACCGAAGAATACAAGGTTTTTGCATCACATACCATCATAATAACAGCTGCCTCTCTGTTATTTGTTTTCATAGTACAGTCCTCAAAATAAGTAACTGACCAGGTAATATATTTGCTCTCAACTCCAACACTATAGCTTTTACGTAAAAGTATTAAATTAAGTGGTGAGAAAATTTCTCTTCTTTAATTTGTTTACGTCTTATTTTTTTCTTAAATGTAAGTACTCTAATTTCAGACCTATGCCATAGCTTAAAATGTGTGTAGTTTTCAATATAAAGGGGCTAAAAACATGAAATTTATCACTGTAACTACTTAAATGTTCAGATTTTAAAATGTTGACCAAAAAATTGCCAAAAAGTGAATTATTAACTAATAACATTACGGTTCCGTGCCCTGTATAAAATCCAACTTTCTTGACCACGTCTTTGATGACATATCCAGGGTAATAAATCATCCCCTCCTACAACATTTATCTGATTTATTTTACACCAACTGTGTCTTGCCAGCATGCCTGCTACCATTTCCACTGCTATCCTAAGCATAGCTCAAGGCTCTTTAGTGTTGGTGTAACTAGAAGCCCTGTATACTATTTTTGAAAATGTTCTTGTGATAACAAATTCCAACTTTTAATTTCAATTTGTCATAAAGACTAGTACTATATCATATTTTATAAAAACAAATGTTCAAATTTCGAAAATAAATCACATTATATTATCCAAAGAGCAGATTTTAGTTTTAAAACTAGCCCAAATCAGGGGGAAAATCACCACGTGTGGAAAGTCATGTGGCAATACTGCAGCCCCTTAGGCTTGTTTCTAGTTCCACCACTGCCACACTCAAGGTCCCCCAGCATGTGGTAAATACTGTTGGATGGATCAAACTTGGGCTCAAACCTTACAGGCAACTGGAATGTAAGGATAAGTGACTTTTATGACAAAACGAGAAAAAAACCTCCATAGAGAAGTGTCTTTAGACGATTTGGGTGCAATTTCAGCATTTTTACCAACTACCAATAAGTGCTACGTTGTCAGCAATTGTTGAGCCCCAAAAGTGTTTTTTTTTGGTCAAAATTCAAGATATCAGCATTTTTAGTGAAATATGGTACCAAAAAGGATTCTTTGACTCATATCTTTTCTAAAAATGTCTATTAGTAGGCTATAATATACATCGCATTAATAGTTCAAAAGTTGCAGCGCTTGATAAATGTTATGTTGTTAGGGTTGACAGCCCCCTTAATAGAAAACTAAATTATACCCAAAATGACACTTACGAGCCTCTTGCATTCAGTCGACGACATAAAACTAGTTTGATTTTTCAAACATTTGAAACATTATTAACTTATTAAATGCACACACTCACCGAACGATTGCTGTAACGCTCTCTGTGAAGTCAAGTGTATAGACACTTATTTCACCAAGTTTTTTTATTACACTTTAACTCGAACCCATGAGCGAGACGGAAAATACCACATTTAAAAAAGAAATCGATACCTACAGATTTGACGCCTGGGAACGAGAGTGACGTTTTATTTAGGGATGTTGAGAAGTATTTTTTTATGACACGGCGAAAGGTTACATAGATTTTTTTTTGTGTTGAGCGACCTTTGTCCGAAACACAAATAGCTTCGATAAAAAATACTCACTTGTCATACCTGTCTTGATAAGCTATGCTCATAAATAAACGCTGCACAAAAAGAAAGTATCCACTTTTTCGAGGCGTCCTGTGTTTATTTTTTACGAACCTGAAGACATTCAACAAGTGCGAAAAACCGGCATTTTCTCCCGCGCAACAAAGGAAACTGCATCATTTTGTATCCAAATGGTCAATGCTTCATCAATATTGGTACTATTGTAACAAATAAGGTGTTAAAATGCGCGGGAGGAAATGCCTGTTCTATCCCAGTTAATGACGAGTGCGCAAGAAGTCAAGTCAATAAGTCCATTTTTGGCCAAATTGAGTTAAACATGGTTTTGGGCAGCTTTACTGCTTTAGGGACAAGAAACATGGGAATATTACTGATTTTCAACTTTGAGACTTTTAAACTTGTTTTTCAGGGGGTCCAATTTAGCACTGTCAGCAATGTGAGTGCAAGAATAATGTAAGTCCACCCAATATGGTGTTTCTAAAACATAAACCAAAGTAAATTATCAACGTTACTGCACAAAACAATTTTAGTTGTTTGCACTTAAAAGTCAAAATATATTAATTCGTTAATTTCCCACTATATTCAACAACTTAAATGGGAACAACATGTCGTTTTATCATACAATATGTTTTCTGCTATACGAGAGTCTGGAAACATTTCTAGTAACTCAACAAAATCGAGCCAATTGTCCTGCTAATTTTCCAGTTTGTCTTCACTATCAGTATCCATGGTAAAAATGGGGCTAATTCACCCTCATATACTTGAGAGTTCACTGAATTACATTATAATTGATGGAAATCTAATTTAACTAAATGTTAGTATTACTTGATCAAGGCTTGAACTATATTTTGCAAGATTTGTTATGAATTGGTAATATAAAATACTCTGTACAAATCCTATGGTGCCAATGAGAGCGCAAGAAGTCCAAAATCAATAATTTGATTAATATTGATCAATAAACAATGTAAGTACTAATATTGTGCAGAATATAAATCTCAGATACATAACTTATATACTCACCAAGTAATAGCCAAATTGAACTTTTATGTTGATTCTTACAATATTTTGTAAACTTTAAATGCCTGTATCTCAAAATGTCAAATATGGACTTACGCACTTCTTGCGCTCACGTCTTCACTTGAATTTCTTTAGGGTCCTAAGAATTAAACACAGGGCATCTCAAAAAAAGTGGACACTTTCTTTTCATGCAGTGTTTAGTTGTCGTACACAAGTGCATGAAACAATGTTGCTTTTTTATAACTTTTATTTCATACACTTTCATCTTTTTGACCAATCGGCAGGTAGTTCTAAGGGAGTTAAAGACCTGGCATTGGGATCCATATATTGCGCCATTGACGTATGCTAAAGTGCTCAACAAAAGAAAGTCGTACACTTTGTTTAGGTCATTTAAAGTAACTTTCGATAATTTTTTTACCAAACAATCTGGATAGACATTTGGATGAATCTGTTAGGTACATTTTGATACCAAACATAACACCTAACAACAAAGATAAACCATGATTAGCACCATTTATAGAAAATTAGTCACTTTTCAAAAGTCACATTTTCAATACACTACGCGGAAAAAAACACCAATTGTTAACAAGCACATAATGCCCTTTATGTTCGGAATCAAATATCCCGCTCACTAGTGTACGCCCAGCGCAGGGTAGTATACACGGCTACACTCTGTGATCGATTGCCCGCCGGTCAATCCTGGTTAAAAGCAGTGTCACACACGGGTTGAACCTCGCACACACACATTTTCCCCCGTGTAGTAATTGAAAATGTGACTTTTGAAAAGTGACTAATTTTCTTTAAATGGCGCTAATCATGGTTTATCTTTGTTGCTAGGTGTTATGTTTGGTATCAAAATGTACCTAAAATATTCATCCAAATGTCTATCGAGCCTGTTTGGTAAGAAAACAATCAAAAGTTACTTTAATTGACCTAAACAAAGTGTACGACTTTCTTTTGTTGAGCACTTTATAAGCCGTTTCATGCTCGCCTTACCGAGTCACATTACTTGGTACTCATTTATTTTCTATGCTTACGTCAGGATAAGATTATTATATAGCGCCATCTGTTTTGGGACATTTCAAAGATGAAATGGCCTGTGGAAAATTTACCTGTACGCAATCATGGTTGAAATATTTTTCATCGGAACCTGTGTCTTACCCTCGACAATGTTCGCGATTATTTACCCTACGTATGGGCGTATGTCCTAAATAACGAATCATAAGTCTGCAGCTTACGTAAGTTGAAGTGGTTTGCCTAAAAATTTCGGATAAGTCATCAGCTTACGTTTTACGTGATATCATACATTTAGTATGTTTAATTTATCACCACAACTAAAATCAAATCAAAATACAGCAATATTTGTGTTCTCTTGTTTGTAAAATATCTGAGGTAGATACATGTAATTAAAGAGGAGCTGTTAAAACCAGAATTTTAAAATAGAAGAGAACAAATCATTTATCAAATTTCATATAATATATACGCTTGTTGTACGTGCTCGTTCTAGAGATCATTGCGTAAAAAGAAAGAAGAGAAATACACATCATGGACATAAAACTCTTATTACTTTTGAGGTAGGACTTGACATTTGGTTGTTAGACAATGAAGGTATTACGAGGATACTTATGTCATGAAACGATTTGAAATACAGTCATAACAAAAAAGTAACTATACAGGTAATAAATGGGCTTCTAACTCTAAATATATATATATCCTACCTTGAAATATTAAAATAAAAAAGTTGTTGAGAAATTTAAATTCTTCAATATGAAATATTGCACGCTAGGATCGGGTGATTATGGAGGAAGTGACACTCCAAAATGTAAGGTGAAGTCCGATTTTTGTTGTTGTATTGTTCTTGTTATACACGCGGGCCCAGCTACACGTACATTATCGATTGCCGGTAGTGCAATTTGGGGATGCATGCGAAGGTTGGATAGTCGGCCGTATTGTTCCGATAAATCACACACACCTGTCATACTCTCCCCCGTGTTCAATTGTAAAATGTGAAAATGAAATTGTGACATTACCTTACATTTTGGATTGTCACTTTTTTAATATTCAACCGATCCTAGCGTGCAATATCTCATTTTAAAGAAGATACATTTAGCAACAACTTTATGATTTAATATTTTTAGATAGGATTTATATTTTAAGATTTAAAAGCCCATTTATTACCTGTATAGTTACTTTTTTGATGGCTGTATAAGCAAACGATTAAAAGCATAAACATGGTTGATTAACGTAAATATCGCTCCACGTAGTAAGATAAATTGTTTCCCTTTTATAATGATTTGAGGGAAACGTATTTTGATTGGTTATCGAAATGAGAGTCTTGTTATACACTCTCAGAACAGGTATTAAAAAAACATGGGTTAAAAGAATGTTGGTTAAAAAGTATACTACATTGGTTAAAAATGAAGCGTTGGTTAAAAATTACTTTTAATACTGCGTTGGTTAAAGAGTAAAATTATAATTCATTTTTAGTTTATTCAACGTTGGTTAAGGCAACATAATTTTAACCAACAATAGGTCAAAACAAGATTCCCGCCAAAGAATTTCAATGGCGTGAAAATATTTTGCGCACAATATTTCGACCACGTAAGAATTTGTATATGCAATCAATCGTGTTAGGCCGCCCCTTATACATTATGCCCGATATTAGCCTTGGTTCAAGGCGACTCTATCCTCCCCAACCTCTATCCTACCACCCTCCCTACCCCACCCCTCCCCTGCCCCATCCCACAACACCACCCCACCCCATCCAACCACACCCTATTCCACCTTACCTTACCTCACCTAACAAAAACCACCGCGACCGGTGGGCAATTTTCACGGTCCGGCGACTGATATAGCTCTACACACAGGCAACCAACTGATAGCTCTACTCTACACACAGACAGCCGCGGACCAGGGGGGGGGGGGGGGGGGGGGGGGGGGGGGGGAATAACACGATTGATTTCATATACGAATTCTGACGTGGTCTAAAAATTGCGGCCGGTTTTACAAGTTATCGCTTACCGGCCTTTTGGCTAGGATCGTGTGTCCTGTCCCTTGCCCTTTGCCAAAGTTTGTCCTGGTTCTGGGGTTGCCGCCAATATTGAAAGCCAATAATGGGCCAATGAAACATTAATATTGTAATGTTGTCTGGGTTAAAGTTTAGCGAAACAAATAAATGTTTAACCAACATTTTTTAACCAACTGCTGTTGGTTAAAACATATTAACCAACAATTGATTAAACATTGTAACCAACCCCAGGTTAAATTTTAACTAACCACTGTTGGTCAAAACATATTAACCAACAAATGATTAAAAATTGTAACCAACCACAGGTTAAAGTTTAACCAACAGCTGTTGGTTACGGTTTTAACCAACCAATTGTGTGGTTCACCTGGTAACCTCCCGTTGGTTAAAATTTTAACCAACATGGTTAAAGATTTTAACCTTTGTTCTGAGAGTGTATTATTCAATGAGACACAGTTTTAGGTAGTGCCTAACGGGATAAGGAATATGTATATGGTCGAATCCAACGAAAAGTGTCCACGGCTAGATATTTAGGGTCCAGTTTCAAAATGCTTCAATCTCTTATTCCTTTTCCCAACTCAAAGTCAACATATCAAGCTTGTATGGAAAAAAAGTGCCATCACTAATCGCTCCAATTGACCACGTGGCGGAATGATGAAGTTGAAGGTACACTTCTCAATGTTACCTACAAATACAAGTACCATATTTTAATCAAGTGATGATTATTCCACATATTTACATATTTCATTCAAATTTGTGATTGTATTGTATTCAGAAGATGCTAATGCTGATAGAAAGTGATCATATTTGTCCAGGTGCTCATTTTTTGTTTTCATTTTAGATTCACACAGTTAGGTAGCATTTGCAGACTCTCAATACCATGAAACATGAGGTTGAGTCACTTTGTGTACTTTCACCAAGATGATTTTAATGAACATTTGTTTTCATGTACCTCAAAGAGGGGGAATGACCCTTTCTGTAAAATTTAGAATTTTGAGCATGCGCCCAAAACCTAAGTACATAGAGGAATGTGGAAATTTGGTATTCGAAGGTAACAGGTAATGTATACGTAGGTAAGAGAAGTAAAACTGTAATAAATTAATGTTCTGCTTAATTTATGTTACATTTTGGGGTGAAATAATTATGCAGGGCTGTTAACAATATTTGGTTTTTTAAATAAACATGTTGAAACATGTTTAAATCCTAATATTATGAACATATTCCCAGAAGTATACTTTAAATAGATACTAGAATATTAATTTAATGTTAAAAAAAATATACAATATCTAACTGTCAGTTGTAATTTTGAAAAGGTTTATTAAGAACAATATATCAGGCAACATTTTTAAGCATTCCTATAAGAGAAAAACATGTTAAGACTTAAAACACAGTAGCTTACATTGCAATAATCAAAGTATTCGTAGGTAACACATTTGTACTCAACTTCAACTTCGTTGACTAAGAACAGTTGAATCTGTTGATTTGACATAGGTTTAAGGGCAAAATTGTACTCGACGTAGTTTTTTATGCCCTGAATCGCGTGTGAGGGGAATTATCGTATCAAAATGGTGTCTTGATTGACTTTGTAAGTAGATTTAAAAATGTGCACTCAGCGCTGCTTTTACAAAACAATCAGAATTGCGTAATATTCAACATTTGAATAAAACAGCAAGATTAACCAATTAAACATTAAAATAATATAAAACCATGTTCCTATTTCTAAGATATAAAAGAAAACACCCTAAGCATCAGTAACCTCACTAGTGATAGACATATAGGCTACTGAATAGAATTAACCTTTTACACATGATAATTATGGCAGAAAATGTGTTTATTATGCTAACGTATCTGATCATCAAATTTTGTTAGTGTCTTTCTTGCTTGACTTTCAATTATTAAGAATGTGCGTTTAACTTCTACAAAACAGTCAGAAGTGTGTAATATTTAACATCTGATTTAGGGCAAGATGATGACAACATACATATCGTTCTGGGTTAAAATTTCGTAAAGGTATAGTTAAACAATCAATTAACTCGCTAGTAATACTAATATAATTACTGATCTAATTTGGTAAAAAGCATGTTCATCATTAAAACTAAACATGATAAAAACTTTATTAAGAAACATCTGATCATTCAGCCTCGTGATCATTCAGCCTTATCTCTAATCTCTACTTAACAAGTTTAGTGGTTCTTGATGTATTCTGTGTGTAATTAGTTCTTTAGGTCTCTCATGTCGCGAGGATAAATATATAATAGAACTTAATTACTCTTTGTTTATTATATAGGACATTCTAGAATGTTAAGAATGAACGTTTCAGTTTCCGTGTGAATCCAAAGTATTGGATCGAATCAACTATTGAATAGTTCACCGAGCCATCTTTAATTAGAAAGCGAGCGGTTTCCTTTAAGCAAACAGTTTGATTTGCCTGTAATTCATAGTCTTGAATGTCAGGTTATTTGTTTTAAGCAATAAAACAACCGGTTGCCTTCCTCAATTTGTTCTAAATAAAGTGAGGTCTTCTGGAAGTTATCATTTTGAATAGCTGTTTTAAACACGAAAGCCAGATCGCCTTTTGATTCATTAATATATACTTTGAAATAATTTCATATCAGACCATATATATATATAAGTTTAATATGAGCCTAACATGTTCAAAGTCAAAGAACATTCAAATATTTTGCCTTTCAGTCCACAACGGAATAAAGCACGTACAACTTTCTGCACTGAGACATTCAGTTGTCAGATTAGAATTAAGATATAAATTCCTAGTTTGGAATTTGTATCATTCTGAATGTCGTACATAGTCAGACTTTATCGAGTTTCAACCGGAGGCAGACCCCGTTTGACATAGAATCACCATTATGATATATTTTGTCAGATGTAGACAAACTAGTAATTTTATGTTTAGAAATACAATGTTGTTTGATTTAACAACACTAATCTAATAAGTTTTGCCACGACAGAGATATTGTCGGGCATGTGCCTTTCATTATGATTTGTTTTAAAAATCAACCACTGCTTAGTTCAATTACACTAAGAAATAAATGTCGGAAGCATTATTCATGAGCAATTTTTATTTATTTAAGACTGAAATCAGTATAGGCCTACCCTCGATTCCCTCACAACTTTTAAAAAAATGAAAAGGTTTTACTAAATTTCTTGTTCACTTAAAATACGTTTCGGTGACATTACACAACCTGCCAGAGCAAAAATGAAGCAAGTTATTGTATATTGTTACACATGAATTCCATTTTCAAATACAACTACAATGATGGCCAATATTAAGTACCTCAGTAGTCACTGCTCTGCAATTCCTGGGGAAATTGGATAACTACGCATACATCATATCGACAAGCTGGTTTAAAACAATATTACGCACCAAACAATATTATTCCCGTCTTATACATTCCTACATAATATTTACATAATATTAGGTGCGAATGAAAGCGACAAACAATGCAGGAATTGTACCATGCCCATTAACTAATATATAAGTTACCTACGAATACAAAATGGAATATGAGAAAATTGATTATGAAGCCGAAATTTCATGGATATTATGACTAAATGTACCCATTTTAAGACGATCAACGTGTAATCTATGGATATAAATAACATTCATTCACTCTAACTCCAACAAAAAAAAAGTTCTCAGCAAAACCAGTGTGATTACACCATGCATTTTATTTAAATTAACACCTCCTATTTTCATTTAATAAGGGAATATTAATTTTTTCCCTCCAAATATAAATATAATAATATATCCAGTCAGATTGATTGATTGCGCACTGCTTTTATGTAAAATAAAATCATTTAGGGCCAATATGCACCGTGCATATTATTGAATGTTGCCTACATATACACGTTACCTCCGAATACAATATGAAGTCAATGCACGAGAAGCTGTTCCTGATTATTTATATAAACATTAATCACCCCCATTGCGATTTAAATCAACTGTCAGAGGATGTCTTTGCGTGAATAACATAAACAACTACACTAATAGGAGTAACAAGATTGAGACATAGGGAGGCTATATTCAATCAACTTTTAAGACAACAACAAATTATTGATGCACTTGTACGCAAACTACAGAATTTTGTGAAAAGTTACTTACAAAAGCTGAAAGATTGATGCAAAACTTCTCTGTGGCTTGCCGAACGCAGCACACATATCTACTTTATTCCAGTCGATACAAGTATGTAACAACAGAGGGAATAACCACGGTATCGTTATTTGTATTTGAAGGTAAAAGTTCATATTTCAAATTTGCCTACGAATACAGCCTTTTATTGCTGATATTTCAAAAAATGTTGCCTTCAAAATGATAAAACTTGGCACACATGTACATTGTATCACACTTCGCTTATTCTATAGATATCATTCACTAATCTGTGTTTATATTAAAATGGCAGTGTTTTAAATAGGTATTCGGAGGTAATGCATTTTTTTTACCAAACCGATCGTTTCCGCTTTTAAAATGTCTAACAGCTTTATCAAAAAATCGACTTGAATGTGGACAATGCATTTAAGTATTTAACATATTTAGGTATCCTTACAGCACGAATTACACTACCTCAGGTGAATTCTTCCCCGAAAGTGAGATTTAACAAAACATGTATTGGTAGGTAACGTCAAAACTTACCACAGCCAAAAAAATCACAACAATTCAGGGGATTGATCAAAAGTAACAAAAATTACAAGAAGCATTCTTGAGATATCCACCAATCAAACAGGTAAAATTAATTCCGCTTAAGCTCGTTTTCATCTAAACGGTTATATGTCTAAAATAAAACCTTAACAACTATTTTGTAAAAAGGGTGAAAAATAGCAGGTTTATTGCTCGCATACGCCCAATTGTGCATAGAAGTTAGTCATATTATATATGGCGCGAAGCGTCTCATCGAGGCGGATACGTATAACACAAAAATAAAATAGTCAAGATATAGATTATTTTATTATAGGCCTGAACATCACGTGTACACTTTTCGTTGGATTCGACCATATACGCCTGAAGCCAATTTGCGTAAATTGTGTATACCTGCACCGACTGTAGCAGGAATCTCTCTTGTAATGTCAATCGGAATCAGTAGACACGTAAGATGAAAATGAAAATAATACTAGGGCTTATCAAGATCCAAGGCCTTGGATTGACACAACAACATTAGCAATAGCGATTGATTTCCTCGAAGGAAAGGAGAACGACTTCGTTTATTTCAATTTCATTGACCCTCAATGACAACTACGTGTATGTACATTGTTCGTTTACAAACAAACCATTATTGCAAGACAAACTATTTCTTGACCATAGTCAATCTGCACTTTTCTTTTCTCATAACTGGTGTTTTTTCCCCAGTGCCTCTTGGATCTCATTGGATTGAATCTATTATAACAATCTGAGTTTACTAAGGATTAAAACGCACTATAAATGCCCATAAATGTGTTATAACACATTGTAAATCCATCAACGAGCAACATGACTTTGGACAGTTGTGTTTTTTAGTCCCAACGCCTAAGGCTGGTTTCTGGAATAAAACTTACAAGCAGTACAAAATGGCCAAATATTAACGACGAGAAACGGGCCCTCAAAGCCGATAATCAAACTCGGGTCCATCCACACGAGTTAGCTTTATAGCTATGGATGACAATGTGCGTTCTTAAAAGCGCATTCTACTATAAAGCCTTCTGTAATTATACAATGAAACCACCCAGTTGTTGAGTACCAGAACAGACTTGCTGTAATGAGTTTTGTCAAGGAGTTCAAACCAAGCTAGAATTCCCTGTTACTGCATTACTACATTGTGTTATGTCTTATGTTTATTACCTTTGCTCTCTGTTTGACTCGATCACATTAGGCTGAATTGCGTATATCCCGAACCTCCGTGTGCACGAAACATGTGTTTTGTGATAGATGCAGCTTAGAGCAAACGTTTCCTGTAGTAAGGGTAATTTACATTTTTACATAAGTGGCATCTTTCAATAATGTACATGATCTGCCGAAACCTACGAGAGTTTCACATTAGCGCCTTGACAGTGCTAACCAGTATCGGTCTCGGTCTCGGTCTCGGTTTCGGTCTCGGTCTCGGTCTCGGTGTCGGTCTCGGTCTCGGTCTCGGTCTCGGTCTCGGTCTCGGTCTCGGTCTCGGTCTCGGTCTCGGTCTCGGTCTCGGTCTCGGTCTCGGTCTCGGTCTCGGTCTCGGTCTCGGTCTCGGTCTCGGTCTCGGTATCGGTATCGGTCTCGGTATCGGTATCGGTCTCGGTATCCGTATCGGACTCGGTATCCGTATCGGTATTCGTATCGGTATTTGTATCGGTATTTGTATCACATTTGCGGTTAGATCAAGAACTATAGGCGAATTTGTGTATCACTGTTTCAATGTCTAATATTTGAATTTAATGAATATCATAAATCATCTGTGTATTTATATGTAATAAAACATCAACAATATCTATGCAAGTGGAAGATCTTGTCTTTGGAACAATACCACTCAAAAAGCATATATTATTTAAGCTAATAAACGGCACCATCAACATCCTATTTTTACTGAAACGAAGCAGTGCTATAGCGCCATCTATAATACAGTGTCAGAATTAAGGAACAAAAATCTGGTTGTCCGCCGGACAACCTAGCAGGAAATTATGGTTGCCCGGCAGAATTTGTGGTTGTCCATATTGTATGTGTTTATTTGGTTTAACTTAGTAATCTGCACCCAACGCGATTATGCGCCGCGCAAGACGTCACAGTCGTGATACATACTGTACGCAATTATGACAGTAATTTAAAACATGAATATGTAATTAATTAATAGTAATCACAGTCACTGAAACCATCATCATCTTTTTATTTTTAAACTTTTATTCTTTCAGTTTCAAAAATGTCTGTTGTTAGAGTTATTACTAAACATATTGAGATTGAGAATCTCGACCCAAGAAAACTTGAACTTGAATGTACTTAATATAGTTATTTGTATCACATGATATAAGTGTAAATGTTGAATTGACAATTCAAGTTAAATATTGGAATTGTTAAGGTACACGTAGGATACATGTACAAATAAGGCCCAAATGAGATCATGGAAGTACGATGATAGATTGATATTTTTTCGTATAAAACTTGAATTTATATAATTATTATTTAGCTGCTGGTTTTGTTTCATTCACAGCTCTGTAAAATATTTAAATTCTGCAATAGTAAATGTTGGTTGCCCGGTGCCACTTTTGGTAGTCCCGGGCAACCGGACCACCATTTAATGTGAACGCTGCTAGCCTATAATAGCTTTAGTGTATGTTGGAGGCGGGACTTGAGAATCAAATATGCATATTCATAACGATTGGTGATGAATAATTTAATGCGTAAGACGGACTTTTAACCAATGAGGTGAGATCCAGTTTCTTATCTTTGGGAAAGGGTGGTTTTATCTTATTACCACTTTATAAGTTAATGACAGCATACATTATAAATTTCTTGGCTATGAATATGAAAAGAAGGCGGAGTAAGGGCGAAGTTGGGCGGAGTTTAAGACTATAACTAAATGTTGAAATAGAGGCTGCAAATCACCGCAGTCTAGTTCCGGTATAAAGCGGAATTCATTTTAAATAAAGGGGAAATACTCGTCAAAAATGACTCAGGTTATAGAATATTTTTTCTTCTGGTTGAGGATTTGTTGAAAAATCACATCAAATTGTAAAAAAATGACGTGTTTTATTGAAACATTTCATATTGTATACAATGTAATTTCGGTATTATAAGGAAATAAATAAGAGAGAGGAAGAATCAAAGACAATACGAATTTACCTACAGGATATACTGTGAACACACTTTGATATTCTGAATCATTATTTTCCGTCTCGTGGATTATACTGGATGGGCAAGGACGGTTCGAGTACACAATTTATAAGACAAATGCACGAGTGTTTTGTTTTCACGTTCAACAACGATTACTAGGCGTTTACTTAAGGGGTTTCACGCAGTAAAGGGCAATTTACATGATTAAGTGTTATTTTCGAAGGATGTACAATATGTTGCGACAGTTTTGATAACTTTTATGAGCTTAACATTTATTTAGCGGTTAGATTCATCACGTAATTCATCTTACTGTCAATATCCTGAATATCGTATTACTCTGAGCGAAGTACAACATGATTGGATGGCTCAATATACCTGTTTCGGTTCACTGACCATACTAAGTAATTGTCTATATAGCACGGGCAAGGACGGTTTGAGCACTGAATGTATATTAAAGTTGAATGCATTATATCGAGTGCATTGAGTTTGTCGTTAAACACGAATGTCGAAACGCCCACGCTAGATGTTACATATGTGATGAAGGCTAATACACATGATATATGACGCCTTATCTTTTGATTATGCATGTGTTTGTTCATGTTGTAGGTCGGTCAGTGCGGAATCGAGCTTAAATCCTGATGGGACCAGAATCAAGCAAAATGGTTAAGACCGCCCGTATGAAATGCTAGTGAGAAGGATTTGGACAAAAAGAATGAGAGCCACTCCCGTCAAGCAAGTGAGGAGCTTAACTTTCAGCCTTATTGGTATAGGACACGATAAAAGAAGTCTTAATCTAATCTTAGTTGCCTCTTAGGTTTTGCAGGCCAACTTCAAGATGTTCTTAAATTTAAGTGACTTTTAAGAGATTCTCATTACGTTTTGAAAGTGTTTACTATATAGTAACGGCAAGTTAAATACATCAGTGATGTCTTACGTCACTTTGTTATATGAGAGTCCCCTCCCCCGATTTTATACTGGTAATGGCATTCTTCATTCGTATTTCTCATACTATTCCTTAGCGACCTCTTCTAGGTTTAGTAGGAACATGACTCAAAAAGAACTGACATGATATGACATTATTCGGATTTCTTATGGAAGTATGCCAAATATGAGATTGTATTCAGCACGCATTCATTATAGTGTGGTAACATGTCAGATCTGATCTAGTAGTTAGTGCTGAGAGTTTTCTGCTTGAATATGATGGGTATAGAATATCCTTATTTGGTTCATGCTTCAAGTTGATTTACCTTGTAGACCTACTTTGGCGTCAGAGGGAATGTATTTGCAATTGCACCATTGATAACTCATATAGACGGTGGTATTACATATGACGTATGGTCGGTGGTATTACATAGTTACGTATGGTAAGCTGTTGTAGTTTTTGTGTGATATATGAAATCCCCCCCCCCCCCTCAAAAATGATTAGTTCATTGATAGTCAACAAATTGATGCCAATCTTAGTTTACACACTATAGGTCAATATTTATTACTACAGACGATATGTGGAATTGAAAACAGTTCATCGGTTGTATAGACAGTGTACTTTAGATCCCAGATTCTGGAATGTCCTAGTATCGTCTGATACTGGAACATCCATTATCGCTCGATACTGTTACAAAGTCAGTGTTCCAGTATCGGCCGATACTGGCACGTATACAATGGGTATTCAAGGGTATGCGTGCGATTATGAAGACACGCACGCAGTTTTGGCATCACGCACTCGTTATGCATACGATGCACAGTGCGCTTGTTGCCTTCATGCGCGCCCATATCCTTCTGTATTCATTCGCTGCTGTATAAGGAGACTTCACCAATTTGGAACTGATCAAACTATAGCGACGTACATATCACCACAAAGTTGTTTGCCATTATAACACCTCTTTTACCTACTATGTGTTTGTAAAAGTTATATACGAGGGTCATTCAATAAGTTATACCTCCTACATCATAACTTTACTATTATATAAGCCAGTCGTTTGAAATATTCAACAATTACAGCTTTGACTCTCAGCTACAAATCCATAGTAAATTGGTCTAAGTTCTCGTTTTATTTTTCTGGGGATGCAGTAAGAAACAAACGTCCATTTAATGCGACGGCAACGGATAAAAAACAGCAATCTATATCCCAAGTGCTATTCATTTGGCCAATTCCAAGATAATTAGAATTTGGCATCACGCACTCGTCATGCATATACGATGCACAGTGCGTGTGTTGCCTTCATGCGCGCCCATATCCTGTAAAATATCTGTAATTTAGAACGTTCTAAATTACTGATATCTCTTTAACGGTCTATAAACAATAAGAATGACTGATTTCTTGGGGAAAATGCCCTCTAATTAGCCAGAACCAGACCAGGACAGCCATTAATTTTAACCCTACCCTAGAGAACCGCTGCAAAAGTCATGTTTGCTTTTCATAAGAACTAAGATATCTTCAATATACAGGACTAAATGGATAGATTTCAAGTCCCTAGAAGAGATAATTTTCAACAAATGACTCCCTGATTGACTGTTCTAAAGGTTTCATATAAGGAAAACACATAAAGTGACTATCATTTTAAGATTTAACATTCGAGACATCACTGTGGCTTGACTTGTAACAACGGCAATTTGACTGAACAGCGGCTATCCAATTTGCGAAGATGTAGCAGTACATTCGAGTTGATATTATACTATTTGAAAGCTTACAAAGATTAATATTGCCTACAATCTGATTTATACATGATTTACAGTATTATATTCAGAAATCATCCTTTGTTTTCTATGTTTATAATTCAAATCAGGCTGTTATATCTAAACATACAATACGGAGAGAAAACGAAAAGACATGTATTAATCTTTAAAGTAATTGTCCGTGTCCGTTGTCCAAAATCTCTCTCTGGCTTGGATCGCATCATAATAAAAGTGAAACAGATATCAATCATCATTTACTATACATGTGTAGTTATAATTTAGAGCTAGAATAATGACAAATGTCTTGAGGCTGACATTCATATTAACGATGTTGTGAGTGAGGAGGTAGAACTTATTGAATGACCCTCATAGAACAAAGTATTTTCAACCTAGCCAAAATTACGGTGACATATACTATAGGCGTAATTGTATTTATAATTGAACGAACAAATGGAACGGCGTATCGCGTGCATTACGTGAAGCACGCACGATCATAAGCGTTATAATTTCGGGCACGATAATCGTTGTGCTGCGTGCGTGTTGTTCGTTTAATACATAATCAGATTATGGTACCCCAAGACGGTGCTCTGTTTTCTAGGTGTTGAAAATAAATATATCATTCTAACAAATTAATTTCAAATTTAGGGGGTAAGTAACGAAACAGGTGATATTTAGGGGTTTGGATAGCACGGTGAGTGGCATCATTTATGTTGTTACTGAAAACTGTATAAATACATTCATTTTAAACCCAAGAACAAAAAAAAAGCATCACAAATACCAATTTACCCAACAACATTTTGATATGTGCCGTTTTATTGACATCATGTTTTGCTGTGTTTCAAACGTGCTTTTGTGATCGAAGTAGTTCACATTCGCAAAACAAGGCAATGCATACAACAACTATATCACGTTTTATATGATTCAAAACACAGCAGTGTCTGTAACCAAAATCTAAATCGCAAAAGCCCCCGAAAAATTATCGTTAACATGAATGGTATATACGATAAACGTGCTCTTCACACTGAATTAGTTTGCTGCCACAAGGCAAAATGATAAAAGCATATCTACTATTATGTTCTCTGTAAGTGGGAAACTTCATATAAAACAAGGCGTTATCAACGAATGGAAAATGTAATACACACAATACCTCGCCACATATATCGTTTACATTAATAGCCCCATATTTATAAGTGGTTTGTCATAACTCCTCATTAGCTAGTTTACCAGCATTAGACCAGGTAACTAGAGACTTGGACCGCTATCACGTAATCTAAACTCTAAAGGCAAAATGATAAAATCATATCTACTATTATGTTCTCTGTAAGTGGGAAACTTCATACAAAACAAGGCGTTATCAACGAATGGAAAATGTAATACACACAATACCTCGCCACATATATCGTTTACATTAATAGCCCCATATTTATAAGTGGTTTGTCATAACTCCTCATTAGCTAGTTTACCAGCATGAGACCATCAGGTAACTATAGACTTGGACTCTATCACGTAATCTAAACTCGCGAAGGTAATACAAATGGGTCTAGACAACGTCAGATACACCACCACTTCACACTGTCTCTTATACAGGGGTGTATTAAGAGATTCAGAGGTGTTTTCACGGAGGACCCCATTTGTGGTTCAGGCCTCAGGGGGTTACCACCTCGAAAACTCTCATCGATTTTGACCCCTTTAATTTTAGGGCATCAACGAATGGGGAGGGGAGGGGGTACCCCAGGATACTTTTACATTTGCAGTCAAAATTGATTATAAAATTACGTAATGACTGATTTTGCACCAACACTATTGAAGAATTCATTGTTGTCATAAACTATGCAGGTGTGTACCTTCATTTTTTTCCAACCAGCCAACCTGGCTGGTAGCGTGTAAAATTACCAGCCCGACTGTAAACTTTACCAGCCAAACAAGTAATCTTCAATTACCAACCGCAAAATTCTTACCGGCCAGCCGGGCGTGTATATTTGAAAAGTTATCCGCCCGACGCAAAAGTTAGCCGCCACGGGCGTGCGGGCGGGTACTAAGTACAGACCTGAAACTATGTAACAGACATCTGCAAAAAGCAACAGGTAATGATTTGAAAGCTTATTCAAATCAACAGTTATGGTTATGAACACTAAATCACTACTCGTTTTGAGTAATGGTAGTAAGTTCCGACGAAAACAAAAAGCGATTTGTGATGAATTGTGGTCCTTTGGGGCGTGAGGGTAGCATGTTATAAATAGAATGAACGATTTTGTCTTGTTCTTTGCTCAGGATATTGAAAAATGTTGATTTTTAATTGTACAGAAAATGTATCACGTGGATGAATACACTTTTTCGGAAGCGCTCAGAAGGCGAGCGTTCGGACTGAAAATATGGGTGGCGCTGTTTTAATGATCATAATATCGTAAAATCCAGTTGGAAGACGTAACACGTTTTGACGATTTTATTCAAATTAAAAGCATGATCTTTGAATGCAAGGATTTCCGACATGCCAAAAATGGGTACTAAGGACAGATACATGAGGCTGATCTGTGTCTATACTACATGTACGTGTAATCCAAGGGAACACTTATTCAGTACTGTCTGTGTGCCCCCTTATAATACGCAAACATTAACATATAGCGCCCTGTATGACTTTAATGGTCACGTGTTCTCAGCGCAGCCGCCTGTCATGGTATGTTCTCATTCCATCAAAAGCACTTACTTCCAAAATGTCTCACATCCTGACTTCACATATAAAGGATTATCCCAAGTGAAAGCACCACACACTGCTTGTTATTATTAGGGTAGTTATTTTGTGAGCATCTTCACGGTTAAATAGAGATCAAATTGTGTTGACGCTGGTTAATTAGATATTCAAATGATATGTTTGGTCCCTGTAAGTGCAGTTCTAACTAAAATAAGTGTCAATATACACTTTCTTATTGTATGACTTCGAATAATTTTATTTTATTTTGCGACCAGCGACGGCTAGTATGATTCGAGCATAAGACAATCATAAAAAACCTGTTGTCACTTGTAGCTATTAAGTGCACCTTCGGTATAGCCTCCGTCAATTTGCCGTAACTTCTTCACTATTCATTTAATCCATATAAAAGTATACATTTTATTGCAGGAAAGGGTTCAATTAATCCAACCATGATCATGAAATTGACCATTTTAGAAAAGAAATTATAAAAAACACGTTTTCTGACCCATTTTAGGTTCTGCAAAGATAACTCAAAATATATTTTGTCAAATGCTGTCATACTAAACAGGTCAAAAGAAATAAGCCCCCCCCCCCCCCCCCCCTGGGATATGTGATTTTTTCTTCTTCTGGAAAACAGTTAGGCTCCTTAACCTGTTACAAAATGTATAATGTAGACTGAAATGATACACATTTAATGTGCAAAAAAGTTTCACCGAACAGTTAACCTTCACCTTAAAATGCTGCCATTTATTAAATTTGATGACCAATTTAAAATGACACTTTCTTGCATAGGGATTGGACAAATTGATGAAATTTATGGACCTGAAGTGTATTCCAAGGGATTATATACACCTTTAATTGATGTTATTCATTCAACCATGAACAGTTCCTTCACATTTTTATCCAAACAGGTGACAATCATGTGTTTCAATTTTTCATGGGTTTAAAATTTAATCAATTTGTCCAATCCCTATGCAAGAAAGTGTCATTTTGTATTGGTCACTAAATTTAATAAATGGCATCACTTCAAGTGAAGGTTAACTGTTGGGTGAAACTGTTTTGCACATTAAATGTGTAACATTTCAGTTTACATTATACATTTTGTAACAGGTTAAGGAGCCTAACCGTTTTCCAGAAAAATTCACATATCCTAAGGGGGGACTTATTTCTTTTGACCTGTTTAGTTTCATTATGAAACACTTGGAATTTAGGGGGTTGGTTGCCATGGTGAGTGGCTCTATTCATGTTGTTACTGATATCTGTATACATATATTCATTTTAAAACCCAAATAAATGCATCACCAACGTACCAATTTACCCAACAACATTTTGATATGTGTTGTTTTATTGACATTATGTTTTGCTGTGTTTCAAACGTGCTTTTCTGATCAAAGTAGTTTGCCTTCGCAAGACAAGAAAACAACTCTATCACGTTGTATATGATTCAAAACAAAGCAGTGTCTCTAAACAAATCTGAATCGCAAAACAGAAGAAAAAAACCCGCATAAGTATCGTTAACATGAATGGTATACGATAAACGTGCTCTTCACAATGAATTAGTTTTCTGCCACAAGGCAAAATTATAAAAGCATATCTACTATTATGAGATCAATAGGAGTTACTGCAACAATGGAAATGGGCACTTTTCATCTGTAAGCACATCCCGCGACAACAATACTCGATCAATTTTAACAAACAAGGTGTCAAAATCACCGTAAATAATTAGAATATGAGTAACAATTTTAAAATAATAGGTGCTTTTAAAACCTGTCAACCTGGTTAAAATATTCATTGGCATCGGCCAATATTGGTGCTATACAAGCTATAGCCTCTTGCATCGTTGAACAATGGCAGCCACTCATAAACAAAACAAACAAAATGCTCACTGTGAAGGATACTGATTGAAGAGTGAGACCCATAAACACCACCTTATTAAAATTGGTCGAGTGAGATCGTGTGGCGGCGCTATTCATACGACATGGAATTTGTATTTAATTTCACGCGAATGACTGATTTCCTTTTTTTCTTCTTCATACACTGAAGCATATTTATTAATGTTATTTGTCGGACAGAGACAATTTGACGGCATAGTGCAAAGGTGCCTTTTGATATCTATGTATTCATTAAATTAAAAATATCCTTTGAAGGTATTATTGCTACTTGACACTTCCGTCTGAAATGAGAAACAATCTGATCTTGCTTCGGGCACATGTGGAAGTATGAAACGCTAGATGATTGTATATTATATGTTATTGTAAACTGTAAGTAATATAAAAGTGTAAACTACTGTCGTTAGCTATCGAAAAATAATAATATCTCGTTTGGAATCGAAAGTGTGTAATGTTGGGAGCAAAGGGAGTGATAAGACACATACATTGTAATTCTGCTAACCCAAGCTATCCTTTTGATTGAATGAGGAATTGTTATTAAGTATATCAATAATTTGTTCTAAATTTGTCTTATATATTAATTTGTGAAATCAAACTGACCCGGCTTCAAGCAACATCCGAGTGACTAAGGTTATCTCAAGCATATGAATAATCTCTTGTATAACCTATAGCACTTCAAAGAATGAGGTACAATATACCTTTACATTCAATGTTTATTAATCTCTTATGCAAAACCATTATTCAACAAATCAAGCACGATTGTATAAGTCGCGTTGAGGTTGTGCAATCTCGAGAGAATGACAATAAAAACCTTTAATTTCGATCAACCATTTTGATCAATATCACAAAAGGAAATGAACACCTAACGCAAGAAATAGCCGACGACATTCGCCTGGAACATTAGTTTAAGCATATTCATAGCATGTCTGTCTTTTGAAGTAGATTTAAGTATGGCCGTTCCGTGAAAGAGGGAAAGGGTATTGACGTATATATACACCGTAAAATCTTCGCTCATATTTCCGCGGGAAAAAATCAAATATCATAAATATTTATCATACATATATATACACACATACAGCTACTCTCCAAGTCTCAGTAGCAAAGATACAGATTAGAAATATTCATTTCGTCCCTTTTATTTTTTTGAAATCAAAACCACGTCTCGACCTACCGACTCATACCCACATACGTGCTGCTGCAGTACATACGTTATGGCCCACGGAAACGCACTGACTACACTACTTTCATTACTCAGCGCAGATTTCCAGGCGTGCCCCGCGGGATACGTTTTGCCGCTGCTATCGTAGCTAAGGTTTGATTTCATATGTAAGCCAACCATTAGCTATCTTATGTATTGCTTATATAATAGGGAACGGTCCGATTCATATTTTGTGAACATATCAAAAATATGTCGTCGATTTAGCTTGACAAATGCATCATACACCGAAATATACTCTTCATTGGAGTAGAGTCATTATTATTCCAGAAAATAACGAGTATTGTTTGGAGACATAAAACACTTAAGCACTTGTCTTGAGATGCTTGAAGCATAAGTTGGATTCTCCTACTATTAACATATTTCTTAGTAGCATGCAAGTATAGGGTTTTTAGAAATACTATGTGCATATCGGAAAAGCATTTATGGAATCAATCAGTGTTACGAAAGCGGCTCTTTTTTTAAAGTAGAATATATTTATATAGACTATGTTTCGCTTGATTTATTCGTATAAAGAAACTCCTCATATTCCCCATATATTTATAATATTTATATATAAATTTATATATAAGTGTGAATACTCTAAGCATTGTTGAACCATTTGATTGACCAGAACAGACCTCTCGAGAGCCAATAGCCCGTATTCATAAAATAAGCAATTGCTTTTACTAACCTTTTACTAACCATTTACTTGAATCTTTATACATAAAGATAAGCAATTACTTATAAGCAAAATCTAGAACTTTTAAGCAAAAGTAATTACTAATTCTTATAAGTAATTGCTAGGCAGAATAGTAAATTCATGAAAGGTTATTCATAAAAACTCATAAAACGAGCATTTACTTGTGTTTTTACATACACCTCCAGTTGAAGCTTGTCCTTTTGCCAACACAGTCAATCACTTTTGCTGCCATGTTTCTACATGTGAGAGGATGACATATGGTGTATAAGAACAAGTTTTACCGTACTAAAGTCAATCCTTCAGTTCAGTTCAGTTCAGTTTATTTTTTATTTTTTTTATTTTTCCACAAATGAGATACATAACAATGACAATACAATTAATATACTATGGTAGGTTGACCAAATCAGAGCAGAGCTCGGGAAGTACTGGCCACCTAAATAAAATCATTAGCTATAATGCAAAGAACTCGGGTGTATGTTGGCAACGGCATGAACAAAATTACAATAACAGATCAGTAACGATTATAATGTACATCTGTGAATAATGATTATGTAAGACATCAAGGCGATAGAATACGGATTTATATAAGTATAAGTATAAGTACCGGTATAATTATACATATATTAGGAATGAAGTTCCTTAGTTATGACATCATAAATAAAACGATAGTAACTATTTTTTATATCTATTGTTAAAACTTCTGACTGATTTACAGTGTCGAATATCATCATTAATGTCATTCCACTCCAATGGTCCCTGTCTTCTAATAGTATGTCTAGCAAGATCAGTTCTAAATTTTGGGGGGGGTCTATATGTGAAAACCTTGTTCCATAGGCCTGGAGTGGAAGACATCTGATTTATTAAAGTAATGAGAAAATAAATCAGTTAACATGTTATTTGCAAATTTATACATAAAAATAGCCTTCTGTAGCCTATGAATGTCATAAATAGTGAAGGTTTTCAATTTTGTTTGGGTAGAATGAGCTAAGTAATGTGAATTTGAACAAAGACGAATACTTTTCTTTTGTTTCACATGAATTGAATTGAGGTTGCAGTTGTTAGAATCAGCCCATATGATGTTGCAATAATGAAGGTGAGGAAGTAACATACGGATTGGCTTGCCGATAATGAGACTCGTGGTGGATGTTTGACACCATGAGAGCAAATGAAAACGACTTTGGCTTATTTAACTTATCCGGGCTATCAAACTTCTGTAGGCCTGCAGATCATGGGCATATCTCAAGCAATTGTTTCCAGATACGTCCCACGTACCTTAAATGGCATTGTTATATTTATATATATATATATATTCCAGGCAATTGCTACTTTGTGACAAGTAACAGGTGTTCTCATAAGTAAAAGCTTATGAATAAGTTTTTAGCAATTACTTATGCTAGACCTTTTAACTTATCTAGTAATTGCTTTTACTTATAGCTATTACTGGTTAGTAATGACTGATTTTGGTGAATACGGGCTAATCAGTTGATGACCGATAATCAATTAATCATGCAGTCTTAGAACTAAGAACTATTTAAAACAGGGTGATATGCGGAGTGTAATAAGGAATGATTAGGAGCATAAGCATAAGCATAAGCATAAGCATATTCATAAGCATAAGCATATTCATAAGCATAAGCATATTCATAAGCATAAGCATAAGCATAAGCATAAGCATAAGCATAAGCATAAGCATAAGCATAAGCATAAGCATAAGCATAAGCATAAGCATAAGCATAAGCATTAGCATAAGCATAAGCATAAGCATAAGCATAAGCATAAGCATAAGCATAAGCATAAGCATAAGCATAAGCATAAGCATAAGCATAAGCATAAGCATAAGCATAAGTATAAGTATGAGTATAATTATAGTATGAATATAAGTATTGTTATAATTGTAAGTATTATTAGTACTATAAGTTAAAGATACAGTGTTACTAGTATATATTTCATTCTTATTACAATTCTAAAGCCACTGAAAGTAAATCGATTCTCGTAGCCCTCCCTCCTCACTTTCTGGGATAAGGTCAATTTTTTTATATCAATGTAAAAAAATATTAAGTTTCTATACTGAAATTGTACTGGTTGATAGGCCTATGTTATGTAATTATCAACTAACAGTCACTTTCAAATGTTTTATAGAACTCTAGGGGTTTAACCCTCATAAAAATAAATATAAAGAAAATAGCCTCATTGTTTTCCGGATGCTGCTGAAAGATGCTTGCACAATGGATTTTGCACGAACACAGTCAATTTAGTAAAAAAATAAAAAATAAATCTCCCTCCCTCATGATAATAATAATAATATAGCGGTGCTTTATATAGCGCTGTTCCAAAAATCTTCACTTTTTGAAGACCAGTGCTACGAGAAACGATATCATTAATTTTGAGTGGCGTAATTTATATTAGCAGTTGGTTTTATTTATTTTAATAAAAGTAAAATTCTACTAATTGAAACTTAGAATCTCTAACAGGAAACTTTACATATTCATCTTTTTTAAAGCTATAAAATACTGATTCTTATCGTTTCATTCAAGTGTATATGCCCAGGCTATTACAATACAATGTATATTGCCATTGCAGGTAGTATAGTGTTACGAGGACACAAAGAAGTATAAAGCAAAGTTCACTGGAATTATATACCGTGTATAATACATACATACACAATAAAGTCTTGTTGTGCGGTAGTGAGTTTAATGAATATCATAAATCAGAATTATTATTTTTTGTGTATTCATCTATAATAAAACATCAACAATATCCATGCAAGGGAATATTTTGTCTTTGGGACAATACCAACCAAAAAGCATAAGCTAATAAACGGCACCATCCTATTTTACTCAAACGAAGCAGTGCTGTAGCGCCATCTATACTAGCTTTATTATGAAACATTTAGGTACATTTACAGCACTTTTTATCTTTTCTAGGATTTAAAACTATGGTGGTGTCTATCTTAATTTCAAATACTGCCGGGTATTGCCAGAATGCAAACTATTATTTGGTGGTGTGCACTCTAACGTGATAGTGAGAAGAAAATGAGAGCTACTCCCATCAATCAAGTGAGGAGTTTTACTTTTTGCCTTATTGGTAGGTCACAATAACAGATGTCTTAATCTAATCTCTTAGTTGTCTCATAGGTTTTGCAGGCCAACTATAAGATGTTCTTAAATTTAAGTCAACATTTAAGAGCTTCACATTTGCGATTTGAAAGCGCTTACTAGTAGTTTAACTGCCAGTTAAATACATCAGTGATGTCTTACGTCACTTTGTTATATGAGAGTCCCCTCCCCGATTTTATACTGGTAATGGTATTCTTCATTCGTATTTCTCATACTATTCCTTAGCGACCTCTTTTAGATTTAGTAGGAACTTGACTCGAATAGAACTGACATGATATGACATTATTCGGATTTCTTATGGAAGTATGCCAATTATGAGATTGTATTCAGCACGCATGCATTATAGTGTGGTAACATGTCGGATCTGATCTAGTAGTTAGTGCTGAGATTTTTCAGCTTGAATATGATAAGTATAGAATATCCTGATTTGGTTCATGCTTCAAGTTGATTTACCTTGTAGACCTACTTTGGTGTCAGAGGGAATGTATTTGCAATTGCACCATTGATGACTCATATCGACGGTGGTATAGTTATGTATGGTAAGCTGTTGTAGTTTTTGTGTGATATATGAAAGCCCCCCTCAAAAATGATTAGTTCATTGATAGTCAACAAATTGATGCCAATCTTAGTTTACACACTATAGGTCAATAGTTATTACCACAGACGATATGTGGAATTGAAAACAGTTCATCGGTTGTATAGACAGTGTACTTTAGATCCCAGATTCTGGAATGTCCTAGTATCGTCTGATACTGGAACATCCATTATCGCTCGATACTGTTACAAAGTCAGTGTTCCAGTATCGGCCGATACTGGCACGTATACAATGGGTATTCAAGGGTATGCGTGCGATTATGAAGACACGCACGCAGTTTTTCACGCACTCGTCATGCATACGATGCACAGTGCGTGTGTTGCCTTCATGCGCGCCCATATCCTTCTGTATTCATTCGCTGCTGTAAGGAGGCTTTACCAATTTGGAACTGATCAAACTATAGCGACGTACATATCACCACAAAGTTGTTTGCCATTATAACACCTCTTTTACCTACTATGTGTTTGTAAAAGTTATATACGAGGGTCATTCAATAAGTTATACCTCCTACATCATAACTTTACTATTATATAAGCCAGTCGTATGAAATATTCAACAATTACAGCTTTGACTCTCAGCTACAAATCCATAGTAAATTGGTCTAAGTACTCGTTTTATTTTTTGGGGGATGCAGTAAGAAACAAACGTCCATTTAATGCGACGGCAACGGATAAAAAACAGCAATCTATATCCTAAGTGCTATTAATTTGGCCAATTCCAAGATAATTAGAACCGTTCTAAATTACAGATATCTCTTTAACGGACTATAAACAATAAAAATGACTGATTTCTTGGGGAAAATGCCCTCTAATTAGCCAGAACCAGACCAGGACAGGCATTAATTTTAACCATACCCTAGAGAACCGCTGCAAAAGTCATGTTTGCTTTTCATAAGAACTAAGATATCTTCAATATACAGGACTAAATGGATAGATTTCAAGTCCCTCGAAGAGATAATTTTCAACAAATGACTCCCTGATTGACTGTTCTAAAGGTTTCATATAAGGAAAACACATAAAGTGACTATCATTTTAAGATTTAACATTCGAGACATCACTGTGGCTTGACTTGTAACAACGGCAATTTGACTGAACAGCGGTTATCCAATTTGCGAAGACGTAGCAATACATTCGAGTTGATATTATACTATTTGAAAGCCTACAAAGGTTAATATTGCCTACAATCTGATTTATACATGATTTACAGTATTATATTCAGAAATCATCCTTTGTTTTCTCTGTTTATAATTTAAATCAGGCTGTTATATCTAACCATACAATACGGAGAGAAAACGAAAAGACATGTATTAATCTTTAAAGTAGTTTTCCGTGTCCGTTGTCCAAAATCTCTCTCTGGCTTGGATCGCATCATAATAAAAGTGAAACAGATATCAATCATCATTTACTATACATGTGTAGTTATAATTTAGAGCTATAATAATGACAAATGTCTTGAGGCTGACATTCATATTAACGATGTTGTGAGTGAGGAGGTAGAACTTATTGAATGACCCTCATAGAACAAAGTATTTTCAACCTAGCCAAAATTACGGTGACATATACTATAGGCGTAATTGTATTTATAATTGAACGAACAAATGGAACGGCGTATCGCGTGCATTACGTGAAGCACGCACGATCATAAGCGTTATAATTTCGGGCACGATCATCTTTGTGCTGCGTGCGTGTTGTTCGTTTAATACATAATCAGATTATGGTACCCCAAGACGGTGCTCTGTTTTCTAGGTGTTGAAAATAAATATATCATTCTAACAAATCACTTCAAATTTAGGGGGTAAGTAACGAAACAGGTGATATTTAGGGGTTAGGATGGCACCGTGAGTGGCATCATTTATGTTGTTACTGAAAACTGTATAAATACATTCATTTTAAACCCAAGAACAACAAAAAAAACATCACAAATACCAATTTACCCAACAACATTTTGATATGTGCCGTTTTATTGACATCATGTTTTGCTGTGTTTCAAACGTGCTTTTGTGATCGAAGTAGTTCACATTCGCAAGACAAGGCAATGCATACAACAACTATATCACGTTTTATATGATTCAAAACACAGCAGTGTCTGTAACCAAAATCTAAATCGCAAAAGCCCCCGAAAAATTATCGTTAACATGAATGGTATATACGATAAACGTGCTCTTCACACTGAATTAGTTTGCTGCCACAAGGCAAAATGATAAAAGCATATCTACTATTATGTTCTCTGTAAGTGGGAAACTTCATATAAAACAAGGCGTTATCAACGAATGGAAAATGTAATACACACAATACCTCGCCACATATATCGTTTACATTAATAGCCCCATATTTATAAGTGGTTTGTCATAACTCCTCATTAGCTAGTTTACCAGCATAAGTGTTCCCTTGGATTACACGTACATGTAGTATAGACACAAATCAGCCTCATGTATCTGCCCTTAGTACCCATTTTTGGTATGTTCAATTGCGACCAGCGACGGCTAGTATGATTCGAGCATAAGACAATCATAAAAAAACTGTTGTCACTTGTAGCTATTAAGTGCACCTTCGGTATAGCCTCCGTCAATTTGCCGTAACTTCTTCACTATTCATTTAATCCATATAAAAGTATACATTTTAATGCAGGAAAGGGTTCAATTAATCCAACCATGATCATGAAATTGACCATTTTAGAAAAGAAATTATAAAAAACACGTTTTCTGACCCATTTTAGGTTCTGCAAAGATAACTCAAAATATATTTTGTCAAATGCTGTCATTATATACACCTTTAATTGATGTTATTCATTCAACCATGAACAGTTCCTTCACATTTTTATCCAAACAGGTGACAATCATGTGTTTCAATTTTTCATGGGTTTAAAATTTAATCAATTTGTCCAATCCCTATGCAAGAAAGTGTCATTTTGTATTGGTCACTATATTTAATAAATGGCATCACTTCAAGTGAAGGTTAACTGTTGGGTGAAACTTTTTTGCACATTAAATGTGTAACATTTCAGTTTACATTATACATTTTGTAACAGGTTAAGGAGCCTAACCGTTTTCCAGAAAAATTCACATATCCTAAGGGGGGACTTATTTATTTTGACCTGTTTAGTTTCATTATGAAACACTTGGAATTTAGGGGGTTGGTTGCCATGGTGAGTGGCTCTATTCATGTTGTTACTGATATCTGTATACAAATATTCATTTTAAAACCCAAATAAATGCATCACCAACGTACCAATTTACCCAACAACATTTTGATATGTGTTGTTTTATTGACATTATGTGTTGCTGTGTTTCAAACGTGCTTTTCTGATCAAAGTAGTTTGCCTTCGCAAGACAAGAAAACAACTCTATCACGTTGTATATGATTCAAAACAAAGCAGTGTCTCTAAACAAATCTGAATCGCAAAACAGAAAAAAAAACCGCCTAAGTATCGTTAACATGAATGGTATACGATAAACGTGCTCTTCACAATGAATTAGTTTGCTGCCACAAGGCAAAATTATAAAAGCATATCTACTATTATGAGATCAATAGGAGTTACTGCAACAATGGAAATGGGCACTTTTCATCTGTAAGCACATCCCGCGACAACAATACTCGATCAATTTTAACAAACAAGGTGTCAAAATCACCGTAAATAATTAGAATATGAGTAACAATTTTAAAATAATAGGTGCTTTTAAAACCTGTCAACCTGGTTAAAATATTCATTGGCATCGGCCAATATTGGTGCTATACAAGCTATAGCCTCTTGCATCGTTGAACAATGGCAGCCACTCATAAACAAAACAAACAAAATGCTCACTGTGAAGGATACTGATTGAAGAGTGAGACCCATAAACACCACCTTATTAAAATTGGTCGAGTGAGATCGTGTGGCGGCGCTATTCATACGACATGGAATTTGTATTTAATTTCACGCGAATGACTGATTTCCTTTTTTTCTTCTTCATACACTGAAGCATATTTATTAATGTTATTTGTCGGACAGAGACAATTTGACGGCATAGTGCAAAGGTGCCTTTTGATATGTATTCATTAAATTAAAAATATATTTTGAAGGTATTATTGTTACTTGACACTTCCGTCTGAAATGAGAAACAATCTGATCTTGCTTCGGGCACATTTGGAAGTATGAAAGGCTAGATGATTGTATATTATATGTTATTGTAAACTGTAAGTAATATAAAAGTGTAAACTACTGTCGTTAGCTATCGAAAAATAATAATATCTCGTTTGGAATCGAAAATGTGTAATGTTGGGAGCAAAGGGAGGGACAAGATACATAAATTGTAATTCTGCTCACCTAAGCTATCCTTTTGATTGAAAGAGGAATTGTTATTGAGTATATCAATAATTTGTTCTAACTTTGTCTTATACGATATTAATTTGTGAAATCAAACTGACCCGGCTTCAAGCAACATCCGAGTGAGTAAGACATTCTCTAGCATATGAATCATCTCTTGTATAACCTATAACACTTCAAAGTATGAGGTACAATATACCTTTACATTCAATGTTTATCAATCTCTTATGCAAAACCATTACTCAACAAATCAAGCACGATTGTATATAAGTCGCGTTGAGGTCGTGCAATCTCGAGAGAAAGACAATAAAAACCTTTAATTTCGATCAACCATTTTGATCAATATCACAAGAGGAAATGAACACCTAACGCACGAAATAGCCGACGACATTCGCCTGGAACATTAGTTTAAGCATATTCATAGTCTGTCTGTCTTTTGAAGTAGATTTAAGTATGGCCGTTCCGTGAAAGAGGGAAAGGGTATTCACGTATATATACCTTCAAATCTTCGCTCATATTCCCGCGGAAAAAAATTAAATATCATAAATATTTATCATACCTACATACACACATACAGGCGCTCTCCAAGTCTCTCAGTAGCAAAGATACAGATTAGAAATATTCATTTCGCCCATTTTATTTTTTTGAAATCAAAACCACGTCTCGACCTACCGACTCATACCCACATACGTGCAGTACATACGTTATGGCCCACGGAAACGCACTGACTACACTACTTTCATTACTCAGTGCAGATTTCCAGGCGTGCCCCGCGGGATACGTTTTGCCGCTGCTATCGTAGCTAAGGTTTGATTTCATATGTAAGCCAGCCATTAGCTACCTTATGTATTGCTTATATAATAGGGAACGGTCCGATTCATATTTTGTGAACATATCAAAAATATGTCGTCGATTTAGCTTGACAAATGCATCATACACCGAAATATACTCTTCATTGGAGTAGAGTCATTATTATTCCAGAAAATAACGAGTATAGTTTGGAGACATAAAACACTTAAGCACTTGTCTTGAGATGCTTGAAGCATGAGCTGGATTCTCCTACTATTAACATATTTCATAGAAGCATGCAAGTATAGGTTTTTTTAGAAATACTATGTGCATATCGGAAAAGCATTTATGGAATCAATCCGTGTTACGAAAGCGGCTCTTTTGAAAGTAGAACACGGCTGGAATACATTTACTAGACTTTGTTTTGCTTGAATTATTCGTATAAAGAAACTCCTCATACTCCCCATATATTTATAATATTGATATGAAATTTCATAAGTGTGAATACTCTAAGCATTGTTGAACCATTTGATTGACCATAACAGACTTCTAGAGACCCAATAGCCCGTACTCATAAAAACAAGCAATTGCTTTTACTAACCTTTTACTAACCATTTACTTGAATCTTGATACATAAATATAAGCAATTACTTATAAGCAAAATCTATAACTTTTAAGCAAAAGTAATTACTAATTCTTATAAGTAATTGCTAGGCAGAATAGTAAATTAATGAAAGGTTATTCATAAAAACTCATAAAACGAGCATTTACTTGTGTTTTTACAAGCTTGTCCTTTAGCCTACACAGTCAATCACTTTTGCTGCCATGTTTCTACATGTGAGAGGACAACATACATGTATGGTGTATAAGAACAAGATTTACCGTACTAAAGTCAATCCTACCACCTACAGAACATTATTTAGGTTTGACAAGTAACATACGGATTGGCTTGCCGATAATGAGACTCGTGGTGGATGTTTGACACCATGAGAGCAAATGAAAACGACTTTGGCTTATTTAACTTATCCGGGCTATCAAACTTCTGTAGGCCTGCAGATCATGGGCATATCTCAAGCAATTGTTTCCAGATACGTCCCACGTACCTTAAATGGCATTATTGCATTATTGTTATATTGATATATATATATATATATATATATATATATATATATATATATATATATATATATATATATATATATATATATATATATATATATATATATATATATATATATATATATATATTCCAGGCAATTGCTACTTTGTGACAAGTAACAGGTGTTCTCATAAGTAAAAGCTTATGAATAAGTTTTTAGCAATTACCTATGCTAGACCTTTTAACTTATCTAGTAATTGCTTTTACTTATAGCTATTACTGGTTAGTAATTACTGATTTTGGTGAATACGGGCTAATCAGTTGATGACTGATAATCAATTAATCATGCAGTCTTAGAAATAAGAACTATTTAAAACAGGGGGATATGCGGAGTGTAATGGGAATGATTAGGAGCATAAGCATAAGCATAAGCATAGGCATAAGTATAAGCATAAGCATAAGCATTAGCATAAGCATAAGCATAAGCATAAGCATAAGCATAAGCATAAGCATAAGCATAAGCATAAGCATAAGCATAAGCATAAGCATAAGCATAAGCATAATCATAAGTATAAGCATAAGCATAAGCATAAGCATAAGCATAAGCATAAGCATAAGCATAAGCACAAGTACAAGTGTAAGTATAAGTATGAGTATAATTATAGTATGAATATAAGTATTGTTATGATTACAAGTATAAACATGATTAGTACTATAAGTTAAAGATACAGTGTTACTAGTATATATTTCATTCTTATTACAATTCTAAAGCCACTGAAAGTAAATCGATTCTCGTAGCCCTCCCTCCTCACTTTCTGGGATAAGGTCAATTTTTTTATATCAATGTAAAAAAATATTAAGTTTCTATACTGAAATTGTACTGGTTGATAGGCCTATATTATATAATTATCAACTAACAGTCACTTTCAAATGTTTTATAGAACTCTAGGGGTTTAACCCTCATAAAATTAAATATAAAGAAAATAGCCTCATTGTTTTCCGGATGCTGCTGAAAGATGCTTGCACAATGGATATTGCACGAACACAGTCAATTTAGTAAAAAATAAAAATAAAAAATCTCCCTCCCTCATGATAATAATAATAATAATAATAATATAGCGGTGCTTTATATAGCGCTGTTCCAAAAATCTTCACTTTTTGAAGACCAGTGCTACGAGAAACTATATCATTAATTTTGAGTGGCGTAATTTATATTAGCAGTTGGTTTTATTTATTTTATATCTTAAAGTAAAATTCTACTAATTGAAACTTAGAATCTTTAACAGGAAACTTTACATATTCATCTTTTTTAAAGCTATAAAATACTGATTCTTATCGTTTCATTCATGTGTATATGCCCAGGCTAGTACAATACAATGTATATTGCCATTGCGGGTAGTATGAGTGTTACGAGGACACAAAGAAGTATAAAGCAAAGTTCACTGGAACTGTATAATACATACATGCACAATAAAGTCTTGTTGTGCGGTAGTGAGTTTAATGGATATCATAAATCAGAATTATTATTTTTTGTGTATTCATCTGAAATAAAACATCAGCAATATCCATGCAAGGGGAATATTTTGTCTTTGGGACAATACCAACCAAAAAGCATTAAGCTAATAAACGGCACCATCCTATTTTATTCAAACGAAGCAGTGCTATAGCGCCATCTATAATAGCTTTATTATGAAACATTTAGGTACATTTACAGCACTTTTTATCTTTTCTAGGATTTAAAACTATGGTGGGGTCTATCTTAATTTCAAACACTGCCGGGTATTGCCTGAATGCAAACTATTATTTGGTGGTGTGCACTCTAACGTGATAGTGAGAAGAAAATGAGAGCTACTCCCATCAATCAAGTGAGGAGTTTTACTTTATGCCTTATTGGTAGGTCACAATAAAAGATGTCTTAATCTAATCTCTTAGTTGCCTCATAGGTTTTGCAGGCCAACTATAAGATGTTCTTAAATTCTTACATCACTTTGTTATATGAGAGTCCCTTCCCCGATTTTATACTGGTAATGGTATTCTTCATTCGTATTTCTCATACTATTCCTTAGCGACCTCTTTTAGATTTAGTAGGAACTTGACTCGAAAAGAACTGACATGATATGACATTATTCGGATTTCTTATGGAAGTATGCCAATTATGAGATTGTATTCAGCACGCATGCATTATAGTGTGGTAACATGTCGGATCTGATCTAGTAGTTAGTGCTGAGAGTTTTCAGCTTGAATATGATAAGTATAGAATATCCTGATTTGGTTCATGCTTCAAGTTGATTTACCTTGTAGACCTACTTTGGTGTCAGAGGGAATGTATTTGCAATTGCACCATTGATAACTCATATCGACGGTGGTATTACATAGTGACGTATGGACGGTGGTATTACATAGAGACGTATGGTAAACTGTTGTAGTTTGTGTGTGATGTATCAAAGTCCCCCCCCCCCCCCCCAACCCTCAAAAATGATTAGTTCATTGATAGTCAACAAATTGATACCAATCTTATTTTACACACTAGTAGTTAATATTTATTACCACAGACGATATGTGGAATTGGAGAGAGTCCATCGGCTGTAGAAACAGTCCTATCGAAAAAGTTTACTTTAGATCCCAGAGTCTGGACTGTTCTAGTATCGAGCGATACTGGAACATCGATACTGGTACAAAGTCAGTGTTCCTGTATCGGCCGATACTGGCAAAATAAAGTGGTCTAGTATCGGGCGATAATTATGCACCAGTATCGCTCAATACTAGGACTAATCTCACTGGTATCACGCGTACCAGTATCGCCTGATACTGGAACATAAACAATTCCAGTATCGACCGATACTGGCAAATTCTATGTTCCAGTATTGAACGATACCAGTATCTGGGACCTAAAATACCCTTTTTACCAATCGATAACTTCTCTGTCTGTTTGCGACTGTCAAGTGCACCAGAATGGTATGTGATAATTTGTGTATTTAAAGCAACTTATGATACGTTTTTAATGAAGGGAATGATATGTCTTTGGATGATTCCTTTCAAATTAACATTCCATAGCTCAGTATACAAAGAAACACACATCACTTGCAAAGAAAAACATATCAGTCAATAATATGCGTTTCTTAGTATTCTGAGCAAAAAAATGCTTTTCTGAAAGGAATCGTCCAAAAACAGATAATTCCTTTCATTCAAATAGAATATATCATGAGTATCATAATAAACCAATTTTCATTCTGTTGTTCAATGAATTTGTTGTTTATCTTTGTCTTATATCAAGGAAATCCATTCACAAATGTAATTTATAACGCTGCAAGAGATCAAAACATTAAAGATATCGTTTTAGACTTATAATGTTATAGTTTAACCAGTTTCAAATTGGCGAGAAATATTCAGTTTTTATTTCTCCGCGTGCAAAAGTTATTCAAGTGTACGCGTGCGATTATGAAGACACGCACACCTCTTTTACATAATATGTGTTTGTAATAAGTTATATACGAGGGTCATTGAGTCTCAGATACAAATTCATAGTAAATTGGTCTGAGTACTCGTTTTACATTTCTGGGGATGCAGTTAAAACCAAATGTCCATTCAGTGTGACGGTAACGGATAAAAAACAGCAAAATATATCATAATTGCTATTCATTTGGCCAATTCCAAGACAAAACGTACCTATCGGTCAATTAAAACCGTTCTAAATTACAGATATTTCTTAAACGGACTATAAACAAGAAAAATGACTGATTTCTTGGAGGAAATGCTCTCTAATTAGCCAGAACTAGACCAGGACAGCCATTAATTTTAACCCTACCCGCTGCAAGAACCGCTGCAAAAGTCATGTTTGCTTTTCATAAGAACTAAGATATCTTCAATATACATGACTAAATGGACAGATTTAAAGTCTCTCGAAGAGATAATTTTCAATCAACCTGATTGACTGTTCTAAAGGTTGCATATAAGGAAAAATCATAAAGTGACTATCATGTTAAGATTTAACATTCGGACATCACTGTGGATTGACTTGTAATAACGGAAATATGACTGAACAGCAGTAATCCAATATGCAAAGACGTAGCAATACATTCGAGTTGATATTATACTATTTGAAAGCCTACAAAGGTTAATATTGCCTACAATCTGATGATATACAGTATTATATTCAAAACTCATCCATTGTTTTTCTATGTTCATAATTTAAATCGGGCTGTTAGATCTAACCATACAATACGGAGAGGAACCGAAAAAACATGTATTATTCTTTAAGGTAATTGTCCGTGTCCGTTGTCCAAAATCTCTCTCTGGCTTTGATCGCATCATAAAAAAGTGAAACAGAAATCAATTATTATTTACTATAAATGTGTAGCTATAACTTAGAGCTATAATACTGACAAATGTCATAAGGCTGACATTCATATTAGCGATGCATTGCGTGAAGCACGCACAATCATAAGCGTGATAATTTCGGGCACGATCATCTTTGTGCTGCGTGCGTGTTGTTCGTTTACTATATAATCAGATTAATAGTAACCCAAGACGGTGCTCTGTTTTCTAGGTGTTGAAAATGAATTTTATCAATCATTCTATCAAATTACTTCAAATTTAGGGGAAGGTAACGAAACACGTGATATTTAGGGGTTAGGTTGGCACGCCGGTAAGTGGCACCATTCTTGTTGTTACTGAAAACTGTATAAACACATTCATTTTAAACCCGAGAACAAAAACAAAAAAAAGCATCACCAACATTCCAATTGACCCAACAACATTTTTATATGTACTGTTTTATTGACATCATGTTTTGCTGTGTTTCAAACGTGCTTTTCTTATCTAAGTAGTTCGCCTTCGCAAGACAAGGCAATGCATACAACAACTATATCACGTTTTATATGATTCAAAACACAGCAGTGTCTGTAAACAAATCTAAATAGCATAAGCCCCCGCAGAATTATCGTTAACATGAATGGTATACGATAAACGTGCTCTTCATAATGAATTAGTTTGCTGCCACAAGGCAAAATGATAAAAGCATATATACTATTATGTTTTCTGTAAGTGGGAAACTTCATATAAAACAAGGCGTTATCAACGAATGGAACATGTAATACACACAATACCTCGCCACAAATATCGGTTACATCAATAGCCCCATATTTATAAGTGTTTTGTCATAACTCCTCATTAGCTAGTTAACCAGCATAAGACCAGGTAACTAAAGACGTGGACCTCTATCATGTAATCTAAACTCGCGAAGGTAATACAAATGGGTCTAGACAACGTCAGATACACCACCAATCCACACTGTCTCCATTACAGGGGTGTATTCAGTGATTCAGAGGTGTTTTTTCACGGAGGACCCCATTTGGGGTTCAGGCCTCAGGGGGTTACCCCCTCGAAAACTCTCATCGAGTTTGACCCCCTCAATGTTTGGGCATCGACGAATGGGGAGGGGGAGGGGGGTACCCCAGGGTACTTCTAAATTTGCAGTCAAAATTGATTATAACATTACGTAATGACTGATTTTGCACCAACACTATATTGAAGAATTCATTTTGTAACAGACAAAAAGCAACAGGTAATGATTTGAAACCTTATTCAAATCAACAAATATTGTTATGAACACTAAATCACTACTCGTTTTGAGTAATGGTAGTAAGTTCCGACACTAACAAGAAGCGATTTTGTGATGAATTGGGGACCTTTGGGAATTAGTTTGGCGTTAGGGTAGCATGTTATAAACAAAATGAAAGATATTGTCTTGTTCTTTGCTCAGGATATTGCAAAATGATGATTTTCAATTTTACAGAAAAAGTATCACGTGGATGAATACACTTTCTCGGAAGCGGTCAGAAGGCGAGCGTTCGGACTGAAAATATGGGTGGCGCTGTTTAAATGATCAAAATATCGTAAACTCTAGTTGGAAGACGTAACATGTTTTTTTACGATTTTATGCAAATTTAAAGCATGATCTTTGAATGCAAGGATTTCCGACATGCCACAAATGGGTACTAAGGGCAGATACATGAGGCTGATTAGTGTCTATTCTACATGTAATCCAATGGAACACTGTTCAGTGCTGTGCCCCCTTATAGTACGCAAACATTAAAAGATAGCGCCCCTTATGACTTATAATGGTCCCGTGTTTCCATCCCATCGCAGCCGCCTGTCATGGTATGTTCTCATTTTATCAAAAGCACTTACTTCCAAAATATCTCACATCCTGACTTCACATATAAAGGATTATCCCAAGTGAAAGCACTACGCACTGCTTGTTATTATTAGGGTAGATATTTTTTGAGCATCTTAACGGTTAAATAGAGATACAATTGTGTTGACGCTACATAATTAGATACTCAAATGATAATTTTGGTCCCGGTAAGTGCAGTTCTAACGAAAATAAGTGTCAATATACACAATTGAAAGCTATATTAGAGCTATAATCATGACAAATGTCATGAGGCTGACATTCATATTAGCGATGTGGTTAGTGAGGAGGTAGAACTTATTGAATGACCCTCGTATAAGTATTTTCAACCTAGCCAAAATTACGGTGACATTATACTATAGGCGTAATTGTATTTATAATTGAACGAACAAATGGAACGGCGCATCGCGTGCATTGCGAGAAGCACGCACAATCATAAGCGTGATAATTTCGGACACGATCATCTTTGTGCTGCGTGCGTGTTCGTTCAATATATAATCAGATTATAGTACCCCAAAACGGTGCCCTGTTTTCTAGGTGTTGAAAATGAATATAATTCTAACAAATCACTTTAAATTTAGGGGGTAAGTAACGAAACACGTGATATTTAGGGGTTAGGTTGGCACGGTGAGTGGTACCATTTATGTTGTTGTTACTGAAAACTGTATAAATACATTCATTTTAAACCCAAGAACAAAAAACAAAAAAATCACCAACATACCAATTTACCCAACAACATTTTGATATGTGCTGTTTTATTGACATTATGTTTTGCTGTGTTTCAAACGTGCTTTTCTGATCAAAGTAGTTCGCCTTCGCAAGACATACAGCAAATATATCACGTTTTATATGATTCAAAACACAGCAGTGTCTGTAAAAAAATCTAAATCGCAAAAGCCCTGCAGTATTATCGTTAACACTTTCCACGCGGCTATTATTTCTACCATACACAAAACAGATTTTTCAGAAACCTTTCACAATTTTCCATGTCTATCTCAATGATTACTGACCCAATACTAGGCATGTTTATACTTATTTCAATGCATTTCTCATGGTGATTCCAAATATGGTAATGACATTCAATAATTTTGATATTTTTGAAACATGTTATCACATTTTGGAATGTCGTCTGCAGCTGCCTGCCGCATGGAAAGTGTTAACATGAATGGTATACGATAAACGTGCTCTTCACACTGAATTAGTTTGCTGCAACAAGACAAAATGATAAAAGCATATATACTATTATGTTCTCTGTAAGTGGGAACTTCATATAAAACAAGGCGTTACCAACGAATGGAACATGTAATACACACAATACCTCGCCACAACTATCGTTTACATTAATTTATAGCCCCATGTTTATATGTGTTTTGTCATAACTCCTCATTAGCTAGTTTACCAGCATTAGACCAGATAACTATAGACTTGGACCGCTATCACGTAATCTAAACTCGCGAATGTAATACAAATGGGTCTAGACAACGTCAGATACACCACCATTTCACACTGTCTCTTATATAGGGGTGTATTCAGAGATTCAGAGGTGTTTTCACGGAAGACCCCATTTGGGGTTCAGGCCTCAGAGGGTTACCACCTCGAAAAATCTCATCGATGTTGACCCCTTTAATTTTAGGGCATCAACGAATGGGGAGTGGGAGGGGGTACCCCAGGATACTTTTACAATTGCTGTCAAAATTGATTATAAAATTACGTAATGACTGATTTTGCACCGACACTATATTCAAGAATTCATTTTTGTCATAAACTATGCAGGGGTGTACCTTCATTTTTTTCCAACCAGCCAACCTGGCTGGTAGCATGTAAAATTACCAGCCCGACTGTAAACTTTACCAGCCAAACAAGTAATCTTCAATTACCAACCGCAAAATTCTTACCGGGCAGCCGGGCGTGTATATTTCAAAAGTTATCCGCCCGACGCAAAAGTTAGCCGCCACGTACGTGCGGGCGGGTACAGACCTGAAACTATGTAACAGATATCTGCAAAAAGCAACAGGTAATGATTTGAAAGCTTATTCAAATCAACAGTTATGGATATGAACACTACATCACTACTCGTTTTGAGTAATGGTAGTAAGTTCCGACGAAAACAAAAAGCGATTTGTGATGAATTGTGGTCCTTTGGGGCGTGAGGGTAGCATGTTATAAATAGAATGAAAGATTGTCTTGTTCTTTGCTCATGATATTGCAAAATGTTGATTTTTAATTGTACAGAAAATGTATCACGTGGATGAATACACTTTTTCGGAAGCGGTCAGAAGGCGAGCGTTCGGACTGAAAATATGGGTGGCGCTGTTTTAATGATCATAATATCGTAAAATCTAGTTGGAAGACGTAACACGTTTTGACGATTTTATTCAAATTTAAAGCATGATCTTTGAATGCAAGGATTTCCTACATGCCACAAATGGGTACTAAGGGCAGATACATGAGGCTGATTTGTGTCTATACTACGTGTAATCCAAGGGAACACTTATTCAGTACTGTGCCCCCTTATAATACGCAAACATTAAAATATAGCGCCCCTTATGACTTATAATGGTCAAGTGTTTCCATCCCATCGCAGCCGCCTGTCATGGTATGTTCTCATTCCATCAAAAGCACTTACTTCCAAAATGTCTCACATCCTGACTTCACACATAAAGGATTATCCCAAGTGAAAGCACCACGCACTGCTTGTTATTATTAGGGTAGTTATTTTGTGAGCATCTTCACGGTTAAATAGAGATACAATTGTGTTGACGCTAGATAATTAGATATTCAAATGATATGTTTGGACCCTGTAAGTGCAGTTCTATTGAAAATAAGTGTCAATATGTGACCTGCTCGCACAAAATGAGCGTAAAGTCGAGGCGAAGATGTTGCTGAATTGAGGCAGCAGAGCATATTATTGATTTGACGTTTAAATTGTTGTTGGTATGGACCCAAAGTCCCTTCTAAACTGCTCACAAAAGTTAGGACACTTTTTTTAATCAAGTATATTTTTAGTAGTTATTTACCCTCTTTGTATATGTTATATATCAATGGAAAGCTGAAGTGTTCTTCTTCAATATTATACCACATTTGCAATGATCACATGTTGCTGAACTTGGCCACATGAATGAGAATGAGGCAAAGTCACAAACCAAATGTGCCAAAATTACCGTTATCTGTGCTAAACAGTCAATAGGTAATGATCAATAATCAAACCGGTCATGCTTGAGAACCATGAATGGTTTACACAAAGAATTGCACCACTGAGCACAACACACACAAGTTAACCCTCATCTCTTTAGAAAACCATTGTTTGGGTATTTGCAAGACTGGGTTAACAGGTGGAAGGTCATGAAGTGCCAGGTTGTCATCAACACCTTCGGATCATCCACTCGTTACTGAACTCAGTTTTTGTCTCAATAAACATGATAAAGTGGATTAAGATCAGTAAGGGGTGATATCCAAACTCTCAAGCGGTTTTACACCGGTATTACACCGATTTTACACCGGTATTAAAACGATATTTTTTCTATTGTTAAAAGCATCGGAAAAAGATCAGTGATTAACACCCCGCTGCACCCGCCTCTCTACTTATCTGGCGTTAACAATATAACTATTGTAGTACTGTCGATGGCTCAATTAGTGAAGCAGACAGATGAAAGTCGAGGAAGGTTGTGTTATTAAGCTGACCAGTGTTCACCCGACCCCCGTTGTGACGTAAAGAGCGACCCATTTGCCAGATTGTACACCTATCGGGTTTCTAGTACAAGTGCCAGGTTTTATCATGGCAGGTGATGGAGGAGGAGGCTAATCGCGACACCACTCAAACCCCGACTCAAACGAGATATGTTTGTAGCCGCCTATTCATTGCTAGGCTTATCGTACTCCACTCGTTAACGTCATAAGAATAATCCTCCTTGAAGTGGCCTTTAAAGACTATTGTTCAGCCGTGGATGATTTTTGAGTAAGCAGTACATGCATGGATAATGTTATCATTGAATACTAAACAATATGGGAGCCATTAAACATAACGGGTTATTGTTTTCTGGTGTAGGCATAATGTGTGTAATCAAGTAGCATTATGAATCTTACTTCTCTAAATAGTGTCATTTTTCTGCGATTTAGACTATTTAAGAATGTTGCATACACTCTGAACGTGACCTAATAAATAATAATTATTAAGAAATGAAGTAATTAATGTAAATAAATAATATATAAATTAATAATTATATCAAGCAAATCTACTGTATTTAGGCCTATTTATAATTAATTGATTGATAAATAATTAAAGAAACATCAACAATTAAGAAAGAAAATACAAAATAAATAAATAACGTTAAAATGATGTCAATATAAATGAAAACCGACCTCTACCCAGACTTGACCGCTCTACGTATAGAGCACAAGGAATACAAACCATATAAACCGCCACAAAGATTCGAACGTACGGCCTGCTGATTGAGAGTCCTAATCTTTACCAACTGAGTTTTTTCGATTTTCCTGAAATCCTCAGCGCTTTATACCCAAATATAGTTCTCATTCAACTATCCTTTAAATACACACGGATTTTTAAACACGGTGTTGTTGTCTGTAAAATGAGTCTATGATTTATTAGATTTAAGGAGACGGACAATTTAATTACGGTGATTTTGACACCTTATTTGTTAAAATCGATCGAGTATAATTGTTGTCGCGGTATGTGCTTACAGATGAAAAGTGCCCATTTCCATTGTTGCAGTAACTCCTATTGATCTCTCTGATTCAGCGTGAAGATAATAGCGGGAATTTTAATTAGCTGTTCTTTTTGTGCTGTAAACTTGATTAGCATAACCCGGGACAAATTTAATGGGGATGACAGGCGTACTTCTTTACAATTAAAAAGGATGAATTTAAAACTCCAAAATGCTCAGAAGGTCCGAGAAGACAGACAGGATAGGTCATCGCCATGGGCAAACTGTCAAATTTGATATCAACATTCCCGCTATTATCTTCACGCTGAATCAGAGAGATCAATAGGAGTTATTGCAACAATGGAAATGGGCACTTTTCATCTGTAAGCACATACCGCGACAACATACTCGATCGATTTTAACAAACAAGGTGTCAAATTCACCGTAATTAAATTTTCCGTCTCCTGGTATTTTCATGTTTAGAATATGAGTAACAATTTTAAAATAATAGGTGCTTTTACAACAGCCGAGTTACTTTATTTGCTGTCTTTATGTCAACCTGGTTAAAATATTCATTGGCATCGGCCAATATTGGTGCTATACAAGCTATAGCCTCTTGCATCGTTGAGCAATGGCAGCCACTCATAAACAAAACAAGCAAAATGCTCACTGTGAAGGATACTGAATCAAGAGTGCGACCCACAAACACCACCTTATTAAAATTGGTCGAATGAGATCGTGTGGCGGCGCTATTCATACGGCATGGAATTTGTATTTAATTTCACGCGAATGACTGATTTCCTTTTTTTCTTCTTCTCACACTATAGCATATATATTAATGTTATTTGTCGGACAGAGACAATTTGACGGCATAGTGCAAAGGTGCCTTTTGATATCTATGTATTCATTAAATTAAAAATATCTTTTGAAGGTATTATTGCTACTTGACACTTCCGTCTGAAATGAGAAACAATCTGATCTTGCTTCGGGCACATTCGGAAGTATGAAAGGCTAGATGATTGTATATTATATGTTATTGTAAACTGTAAGTAATATAAAATTGTAAACTTTTGTCGTTAGCTATCGAAAAATAATAATATCTCGTTTGGAATCGAAAGTGTGTAATGTTGGGAGCAAAGGGAGGAACAAGACACATACATTGTAATTCTGCTAACCTAAGCTATCCTTTTGATTGAAAGGGGAATTGTTATTGAGTATATCAATAATTTGTTCTAACTTTGTCTTATACGATATTAATTTGTGAAATCAAACTGACCCGGCTTCAAGCAACATCCGAGTGAGTAAGACATTCTCTAGCATATGAATCGTCTCTTGAATAACCTATAACACTTCAAAGTATGAGGTATACGCCATCGAAATCAGGAACGGAGAACATATCTCTGGTATTTTCTGCCCACTGGGCAGGTTTATTATATAACACACTTCTCCTTGGTCCATATGAATAAAACAGTTTAGAGTGAAAGTTATTCAGTCTATAAATCCAGTGATGATTGAAGGGATGATCCCCTCCGAGTGGGGTTTCCACACCCAGCCCTCTACGGGCATTTTAAATGATCCACGCTGACGGATCCAATATGTCCAATAGATATCCATGTCCTTTCCCTCAATAGGGTGGAGGTTGGGGTTGACGGTGGTTGACATTACCTTCCGAGCGATCAGGCGTGAGGAGGAAACTTCTAGAAGAACCTGTTGCATTGTGGGACCTCCCCTCCGGGGGACGCCCTGATGATGAAGAGGTGCTTTCTCGCGTCTACAAAATACATCGCAGGGGCTTGCAATGTCATTTGTATACGCCATCGAAATCAGGAACGGAGAACATATCTCTGGTATTTTCTGCCCACTGGGCATTACCTTCCGAGCGATCAGGCGTGAGGAGGAAACTTCTAGAAGAACCTGTTGCATTGTGGGACCTCCCCTCCGGGGGACGCCCTGATGATGAAGAGGTGCTTTCTCGCGTCTACAAAATACATCGCAGGGGCTTGCAATGTCATTTACATTCAATGTTTATCAATCTCTTATGCAAAACCATTACTCAACAAATCAAGCACGATTGTATAAGTCGCGTTGAGGTTGTGCAATCTCGAGAGAAAGACAATAAAAACCTTTAATTTCGATCAACCATTTTGATCAATATCACAAGAGGAAATGAACACCTAACGCAAGAAATAGCCGACGACATTCGCCTGGAACATTAGTTTAAGCATATTCATAGTCTGTCTGTCTTTTGAAGTAGATTTTAGTATGGCCGTTCCGTGAAAGAGGGAAAGGGTATTCACGTATATATACTGTAAAATCTTCGCTCATATTATTCCCGCGGAAAAAAATCAAATATCATAAATATTTATCATACCTACATACACACATACAGGCGCTCTCCAAGTCTCAGTAGCAAAGATACAGATTAGAAATATTCATTTCGCCCATTTTATTTTTTTGAAATCAAAACCACGTCTCGACCTACCGACTCATACCCACATACGTGCAGTACATACGTTATGGCCCACGGAAACGCACTGACTACACTACTTTCATTACTCAGCGCAGATTTCCAGGCGTGCCCCGCGGGATACGTTTTGCCGCTGCTATCGTAGCTAAGGTTTGATTTCATATGTAAGCCAACCATTAGCTAGCTACCTTATGTATTGCTTATATAATAGGGAACGGTCCGATTCATATTTTGTGAACATATCAAAAATATGTCGTCGATTTAGCTTGACAAATGCATCATACACCGAAATATACTCTTCATTGGAGTAGAGTCATTATTATTCCAGAAAATAACGAGTATAGTTTGGAGACATAAAACACTTAAGCACTTGTCTTGAGATGCTTGAAGCATAAGTTGGATTCTCCTACTATTAACATATTTCTTAGTAGCATGCAAGTATAGGGTTTTTAGAAATACTATGTGCATATCGGAAAAGCATTTATGGAATCAATCCGTGTTACGAAAGCGGCTCTTTTGAAAGTAGAACACCGCTGGAATACATTTACTAGACTATGTTTTGCTTGATTTATTCGTATAAACTCCTCATACTTCCCATATATTTATATGCAATTTCATAAGTGTGATTACTCTAAGCATTGTTGAACCATGTGATTGACCAGAACAGACCTCTTGAGAGCCAATAGCCCGTATTCATAAAAATAAGCAATTGCTTTTACTAATAACCTTTCACTATGCTAACCATTTACTTGAGTCTTTATACATAAATATAAGCAATAACTAATAAGAAAAATCTAGAACTTTTAAGCAAAAGTAATTACTAATTCTTATAAGTAATCGCTAGGCAGATTAGTAAATTCACGAAAGGTTGTTCATAGAAACTCGTGAAAACGAGCATTTACTTGTGTTTTTAAATGCACCTCAATTTGAACCTTGTCCTTTTTCCAACAGTACACAGTCATATCACTTTTGCAGCCATGTTTATACATATGAGAGGACAACCTAAGGTGTATAAGAACAAATTTGAACATACTAAAGTCAATCCTACCACCTACAGAACATTATTTAAGGAACATATGGATTGGCTTGCCGATAATGAGACTCGTGGTGGATGTTTGACACCATGAGAGCAAATGGAAACGACTTTGGCTTATTTAGCTGATACGGGCTATCAAACTTCTGTAGGCCAGCAGATCATCGGCATATCTCAGGCAATTGATTCCAGAAACGTCACATGTACATGTGACTTTTTTTTAAACTTTAAATGGCATTATTGCATTATTGTTGTCGTCGCTATTCTTTCAAAACCTCGTATCTCCAGCTTTCCTCAAAATTGATTTTTTTTTGTCGTTTATCATGATGTCAGAGACATTAGGCCGTATTCATAAAAATAAGTAATTACTAACTAGTAAATGCTATAAGTAAAAGCAACAGCTAGGTAAGTAAAAGGTATAGTCTAAGCAATTGCTAAAAATGTTATTCATAACCGTTTGCTAAATGATTACAGTAAAAGGTTAGTAAAAGGGGGGTTGTTACTTTAGTAAAAGCAAATACTTGTCTGCAAGCCATTCCATATTTTGTTTGTCAAACCTAAATAAAGTTCTGTAAGTGGTAGGGTTGACTTCATCACGATTAAGCCTGATGTTATACACCTTAGGTTGTGGTCTTCGAGGTAAAAGCATGGCAGACGATGTGATATGTCTGTACTGGCTAAACAGCAAGCCACAAATGAGGTGTTTGTACAATCACTAGTAAATGCTAGTCAAAGGTCATTTTTATGAATACAAATTGAAGTAGGTGCTAGTTTCTCTGTCATTTACTTATAAGTAAAAAGCAATTACTAATGCTTAACATTTGCAGCTTTTACTTCAAAGTCATTGCTTATTTCTATGAATAAACATTTAAGTAAAAGGTTAGTAAAAGGGGGTTGTTACTTTAGTAAAATCAATTACTTATTTTTATGAATACGGCCTAATTTGCAAATTTTATTTGCCACAGCCAAACAGAAGACAAGATTTTTTTTTGCTTTTTCAGCCCCTGTGTTTCAAAACCTCTTGATATTTCGCAGCAAATTTGTGGACTACAGGTGAGATTTTATTGCAAATGGCTTGAATTGATATACGGACTGATTAAATGACAAAATAACGATATTATTCTTTCAAAACCTCGTATCTCCAACTTTCTTTTTTTCATCCTCCTGCAATTTTGTTGTTGTTGTTGGAGATACGAGGTTTTGAAAGAATAGCGACGTTATATTTGTTATATTGATATATATTTAAGGCAATTGCTACTTTATGACAAGTAACAGGTGGTCTCATAAGTAAAAGCTTATGAATAAGTGTTTTCTTTAGCAATTACTTATGCTAGACCTTTTAAATTATCTAGTAATTGCTTTTACTTATAGCTATTACTGGTTAGTAATTACTTATTTTGGTGAATACGGGCTAATCAGTTGATGACTGATAATCAATTAATCATTCAGTCTTAGGACTAAGAACCATTTAAACAGGATGATATGTAGGAATGATTGAAGTGAAATTACAAGTGCGAGTGCAAGTATAAGTATAAGTATAAGTATAAGTATAAGTATAAGTATAAGTATAAGTATAAGTATAAGTATAATTATAATTATAAGTATAAGTATAAGTATAAGTATAAGTGTATGTGTTAGTATAAGTATAAGTATAAGTATAAGTATAAGTATAAGTATAAGTATAAGTATAAGTATAAGTATAAGTATAATTATAAGAATAAGTATAACTATATGTGTTAGTATAAGTATAAGTATAAGTATATGTGTTAGTATAAGTATAAATATAAGTATAAGTATAAGTATAAGTAGGAACACAAGCATAAGCGTAATCATAAGCATTATCATAAGCATATAAGCATATAAGCATATAAGCATATAAGCATATAAGCATATAAGCATATAAGCATATAAGCATATAAGCATAAGCATAAGCATAAGCATAAGCATAAGTACAAGTATAAGTATAAGTATAAGTATATGTGTTAGAATAAGTATAAATATAAGTATAAGTATAAGTATAAGTAGGAACACAAGCATAAGCATAAGCATAATCATAAGCATAAGTACAAGTATAAGTATAAGTATAAGTATAAGTATGAGTATAATTATAGTATAACTATATACACAGAAAAAAATAAGTGAGTCATTATCGTAAAATGAGTCACTACGCGGACAAAATGACTCATTTTGAGCCATAGTGTGTCACTACACGGACAAAATGACTAATTTTTCGATGATGACTCACTTTTTTTCTTTCTGTGTATATTTATATATATACTATATTTATAGTATAAGCATAAGTATGAATATAAGTATTGTTATAATTATAAGTATAAGCACTATTATATAGTACTATAATTTAAGTTAAAGATACAGTGTTACTGATATATAATTTATTCTTATTACAATTCTAAAGCCACTGAAAGTAAATCGATTCTCGAAGCCCTCCCTCCTCACAATCTGGGATAATTTCAACTTTTTATAATGTAAAAAGTATTAAGTTTCTATACTGACATTGTACTGGTTGATAAGCCTATACTATATATTTATCAACTAACAGTCACTTTCAAATGTTTTATAGAACTCTAGGGGTTTAACCCTCATAAAATTAAATATAAAAAATAGCCTTATTGTTTTCCTGATGCTGCTGAAAGATGCTTGCACAATGGATTTTGCACGAACACAGTCAATTTAGTAAAAAATAAAAATAAAAATCGCCCTCCCTCATGATAATAATAATAATATAGCGGTGCTTTATATAGCGCTGTTCCAATAATCTTCACTTTTCGAAGACCAGTGCTACGAGAAACTAATCATTACTTTTGAGTGGCGTCATTTATATATATTAGCAGTTGGTTTTATTTATTTTATATCATAAAGTCAAATTCTACTAATTGAAACTTATAGAATCTCTAACAGGAAACTCTACATATTCATCTTTTTTAAAGCTTTAAAATACTGATTCTCATCGTTTCATTCAAGTATATAAGCCCGGGCTAGTACAATACAATGTATATTGCCATTGCATGTAGTATAGTTTTACGAGCACACGTAGAAGTATAAAGCAAAGTTCACTGGAATTATATACCGTGTATAATAATACCTACACAATAAAGTCTTGTTGTGCGGTAGTGGAATATAGTGTACGTTTCCCAACTCTGATCACGTGGTGTCAAGACGGAAGCAGACGTGTATTGTGTCGTCTGCTCACTCCGTTTCTCCCGCCCTTAACTCATCGAAGCTGCAGACTATGTCAGAGATGTAATCAGGCGATAGCATCAACCGCGTGCGCATCAGTATTGCAGAAGCGGTTCTTCAACATGGAGGTACTTCCGAGCAGATTCAATCGACGCAATGCCATGGTGTAAACTCTATTTCGAGTTAGCGTGGGTACCTTTTTCTCTCTCTATTTTTCCAGCTTTATACATTTAACAACCAATGGAGCATAATAAACACGATACTATTTTTGGTTAGCATCTTTGCTCATCTTCGTCAGGGATGATGTGTGAATTGGAAGAGTAGAATTTGAATTTAATTGATTGATCGTCCAGTCTCGTTGAAATACCTTGGATAACATCAGTTTATGCCAGGAAGTAGAATCTCTGACAGCTAACGCCTGTTGAGTATGTTGTGCTGAATAGCGGATCGGCGTAAGTGACAGTCAATAATCTCCTGTTAACAGATAAGCAATGGTCTGCTTGTTGAGTGGAGAGGAGAAAAATAACCAACCACTTTTGGATTCACTTATTATACGATAAAGCTTGGATGGACGCTATATCCGTGTTTTAGATGCGATGGATAATCTGTACTCGACGCATAAGTAACGGTTATAAAACTATCTGTTATATCGGAATTGATATTCAGTAATCGAAACAATTATGGTATCATTTTAAATTCAAGAAACCCGTCTTGACGTTCTGTTATTTTCTTCAAACGTTGGTGATATATGTCAGCTCACTTTAGTGTGATTATTTTGATATTTTAACAATGACTTGCCGTCTCTGATGGTAAATAATTGTCAACATACAAATCAACCTCGTGTGATAAATGGATTCAAGCAACCAACCACCTGAAATCATCCCTATTGTTTGAAATGGTTTAATCCAAGGGAGAACGTTGACGGGGAGGCTAGACGTTTCGCCTCTGAGATTTTATTACTCGTGGGTTTTTTTCTGGCATTATTTCTATCCTCGCTGTCCATTCGTTGTATAATCTTACATTGGAACGAAACAATATCTCACCATGGAATCAAAACTACCACTGTTGTTGTTGATCGTGTATTCGACTGCACTGTTAAGCGTTGGTAAGTACACCTAAGTCATATCAATCTCTCGCTAGATCTAGATTGTACTGCGAGTTTTACGACAATTCCTATCCCTCGGGAAATCGGAGCACATATTGGCTAAAAATTGCGCGAAGTCATGTTTTACTTACTTTTGTTTGTAATCTATATCAGCGCACCCGTCAAACTGGGTTAAAGATATACGCTGATATAATCTCTCGGTAATTTATAGTTTAATTGTAATCAGCTATCTATTTCCACTTTACCGGGCACTTTACTCACTGTACAGTTAACTCCATAGACCGTACCAACGGATGCCTAAAGCGATTGCTAATAAGTAGCATGTCTACGACCCGTCATTGATAATAACAGTTGATGAGGCCAGTCAATTTTTTTTTTCATCACAAAAAAAAAACATCATCAAAGGGACTGTTATCATATAGCGTGTTAAACCAGCTTGTTTTAGTGTTCAACAGTCTCATCAATACGAGCAATTTTGCAGCTTTATAGTAGGGGTAAACTATCTTTTAGCCGAGCGTGTCAAAACATTTATTTAAGGATGTCCCCGCTGCTTTTGTTTCGAGTTTCGCTACGTCGTCGTTACAGTTTATTTCCCTCGTGGTAAACCCCTCGCTTACATACATGGGCAATTTAAACACACCTTTGCCTTTACACTCAAGGCTAAAATACTCGTACTCCATCTCATGGCTGGCTACCTCCATGGTCTTGTTATTTTCACAGTGATTTAATTAAGAAAAGGTTGCTTGTGATGCGACTTTCTGTTTTATTTCGATTTGATTAAATTACCCTTTAATATATACCCAAAAGCAATTTTCACTTTGATACGGCTAATATTATGGTACCCAATATATACTCGATATTTTATATAAAGCGAAAGCAAACTGAACTGAAGGACTGCTCAATAATCTTAAAGGTCATGTCGTATAAGTTCGTTCTATGTTTATCGTTTTTTGGGTGTATAATAGATAATATAGAATGAAAAAGAGAAGAAAAAAAAGAGCAAACATAAATAAATATATAGCTGCTATTTTGTTTAGTATTCAATGATAACATTCAAATAAACAGACAACAATATGTCAGTCAAATTTCCTTTTAATCGTTGATTTGAAATTAATCAAGCATGCGTTAAAGCAGCTCAGGCTTTAATGATTCGATGACGTATAATTCTTATATATTTGCTATCATGATTGTACTTTCACATCTTCCAAACAACGTTGTTGAGCTCACTGTGGCATTCTTAACACTTTCCACGCGGTAGGCAATCTGCAGACGACCTTCCAAAATTTCACAAAATGTATCAAAAATGTCAAAATTATTATACTTATTTAGAATAACCATGAAAAATACATTGAAATAAGTACAAACATACATAGTATTGGTTCAGTAATCCTTGAGATAGACTTTGAAAATTGGGAATTAAGGTTTCTGAAAAATCTGTTTTGTATAATATGGTAACACTAAAAGCCGCATGGAAAGTGTTAACGTTGATGTTATCATCTGCTTCGGTTTGTTCTTTATAACACTGAGATGTTTTTCAGTTATTTCTTTCTTCCCCACCTTACATGTACAATATAATAACCATGACAACCACTCTTACTATAATTAAACCAAAAAGATGAAGGATATCTTATCTACTGTTTGGCAGCACTAGATTACACATCCTAACTCAATTTAGTTGTATTTTTATGTGATTTAGCATAAATAACATTGACATAAAAAAAACCACGTCACGTGTTCGGGTATCGTTTGTTGCATCATGTTGTCAACACCATGTTTGATCAAATAGATCAGTCACAGCACGGAATCCAATAATGTGGAATATTGATAATAATTATGCGTGACTGTTCACCTTGTCATAGTTATTGTTCCACGTTTTCATAATTATCCCTAATAATTTGCTTAATAGCACATACACAGCCAGTCCAGAGTTCCAAACATTTCACTTACAGTACAGCATCAGAGTGCTATACATTTGACATCGTAAATAACCTGATTAATTATATCCCAACTGGGTATGTGTGTGTTTAGTAGATGAGTGTTTATCTTGATCAGTGTTGCTTGAATCATAACTTCTAAGTTCTATCAGTGTCCTTCTGTGTAGGGGTTTGTACAGCGGAGTTCTGCCACATAAATCATCACTAATACTAGTACTGTCGATGAGTGCTATTAATTCCTAATAGCACTCGGCAGCTGCGCTGCCTCGTGCTATAAGTCATTATAACTAATAGATTCAATTCATATTATATAATGGGCCTCCTGTGAATATAGCACCCGTGCGCTGCTGACTGGATTCGAACAGGTAATATTTATTTCATCCGATGCTACAACGCTACAGTGTGACATCTTGCAGAGGAGCGCAATATTACAATATATAGGTGTCAACTTCGATCGAAGCTGACCTTCAAGTTCTTATTGGCAGTCATCAGGACGATGTATAATAATATCTAAATACCTAATCACGTCGATTTGAGACTTTTTTACATGGATTGGTTCTCTTCATAGAATGATTCAATTTTTCAACTTTCCACGTAGGCGCCAGAAGATGGGCTGGGTCGTGATATGTTGTGGTATTTGGTAGGGTTAGGGTTTGTATGTTTGTATAAGTACAAACATACCTTGTATTGGTTCAGTAATTTCTTGGATAGAGTTTGGAAGTTGGGAAAGGTTTCTGAAAAATCTGTTCTGTATTATAGTAAAACTAATAGCCGCGTTGAAAATGTTAAGATTTCCGACTACAACTTTGACATTGATTTCACGACAAGAGTTTTTCCTGGTCGAACAGTCGCCACCAAATAGTCGGGACTAGTCGCCGTCCGGCGACCGTTGGAGGTTAAATTCTGACGAAATCTTGATGCTCAATTAGTCTTTTAAATTTATAATTTATAAATATATTTATAAATAAAGGAAGAATTATATAGCTCAAGAACATATAAAACTTACACAAGGCAATTCACTAACGTCTTTTCTGGGTTACATAGCAATTAATTCATGTTTTATATCCATTATATTTGTTTATTTGGAGCAGGAAAGGTGCATTTAAATGAAAACTGGGCGGAACATCTAAGGTGAAATAATATCACAGTATTAATAATAACTTTGGAGCAGATATTTTTCTCATTCAGTTTGCATGTTTAGGACTTCCGAAAGAACACGTTACTAGTCGACTATTGCGAGTACATAGTCGCAGTCGCGACTAGCGCCAATAGTCGCGACTCCGACTAATGACGACCTGGTCGTGCAAGCAACACAACATGCCTTTCAACATGCATTTGAACATGCATTTGAAAACATTGTTAACAACTTTTAAGATTTAAAATATACACTGTTCTCGGCAATCCGTGAAGCGATCCTATTTGAATTGATTATTCATGCTTCCAGTGATGACTAAATCATCTTAGAATGGTAACTGAGTTACTGCTTATGTGTTACATGTGTAAATAACACCTGTGAATGTGTCAATTATTAGTATTAAGCTTACTCACTGAAGCTCGATACACATGCCTATTGTAATTTGATTATAACGGGCTTCTAGTTCATATTTGTTTGTCTTTGTCTGCATGACTTCCTACACTGCAAATTTAAGTGTTATTGATTTGAGTAACGGATAATTAACACTTGAACGCGTTAATGCTCTAAGATTGTACAGTAAAGGTATAGGATGTGTTCATTAATTTGTATTAAGTGTTCACCTATTAACACATTAACGCCTGAAAATACAAAGAGTAACGTGTTAAAGGGTTCATATGTGAACACATGCATCTGGACATATGTCAAAAGCATCCCAAGTGTTCAAATATGAACTCCTTAACATGTTAACCTGCATATTTTTCAGGCGTTCATCAGGTGTTAATGTGTTAATAATAAGTGAACACTTAATTAAACTTAATGAACACATCATATACCTTTACTGTACAATTTTAGAGCATTAACGCGTTCACGTGTTAATTATCCGATACTCAAATAATTAACACTTAGACTTGCAGTGTATTTGCGTAGGAATCAAATCATATATGTTATGCAAATGTATCCATACAAACTCAAATCAGAGAGGAAATATTAAGCGAATGACGTCAAGCAAATTTTAAAACACATACATTTTATTTTCTAGCTTTCAAACAATTATGCAAACAAGACTAGATATACATAATGTAAAAATTGTAGAGCAATATGTGTATCTCACGGTATAGCCTGAATAATCCATTACTAAAATATAACATACTGCAGAATTGCATGCAGCCATCTTGGCTGCACTCGTCAGGTGTACTATTAAACTATATTTTATATACTCTGTTATGCGCCGATACCACAGGGAGCTAAACGTATGGAAACATGATTAACTAACACATGGGGAAATTGTATCTTTGAAATTGTCCAAAGGAGATAACTAAGAAGAAAAGGTATGATGAATTACGTTCCGAATAGCATTGTAAAACTTTGAAACTTTTGTTTTTTCACAAGTATAACAGCTCCTCTTACATGCATCTGACCCAATTTATTTTTTATCGACGCAATTTGTTTTTAAACTACTGCTCAAGATAATATAATTGAATAAAATGCTTGACAATCGATGATAATGACGATGACCTCAACGACAACGACGATGACCCTTATATATATTAACACTTTCCACGCGGCAGGCGTCTGCAGACGACATTCCAAAAGTTCACAAAATGATTCAAAAAATGTCAAAATTATTAAATGTGATTACCATAATTTGGAATCACCCTGTGAAATACATTGGAATAAGTACAAATGTGCCTGGTATTGGTTCAGTCAATCTTGTCAAGTCAAGGTTTCTGAAAAATCCGTTTTGTATATGGTAACATAATATAGCCGCGTGGAAAGTGTTAAGGGCACCAGCAATTCTTTGACCGAGTTACATTTAAGTAAACACTTTTCTGCACCTATCACTGAACATTACGTTTCGAGTATGAAGGGCGCTATTTTACGCGGTGTTTGTCGGGCACCGCACCATGTAAGAGAAATCTTTACGGACAAAGTGTACTTTAGGTCCCAGATACTGGTATACAAAGTTATTGTTCCAGTATTGTAGTATCGTCTAATATATTAACACTTTCCACGCGGCAGGCATCTGCAGACGACATTCCAAAAGTTCACAAAATGTTTCAAAAATGTAAAAATTATTGAATGTCATTACCATAATTTGGAATCACCCTATGAAATACATTGAAATAAGTACAAACATGCCTAGTATTGGTTCAGTCAATCTTGATATAGACTTTGAAAGTTGGGAAAGGTTTCTGAAAAATCTGTTCTGTAATGGTAACATAATATAGCCGCGTGGAAAGTGTTAAGGGCACCAGCAATTCTTTGACCGAGTTACATTTAAGTAAACACTTTTCTGCACCTATCACTGAACATTACGTTTCGAGTATGAAGGGCGCTATTTTACGCGGTGTTTGTCGGGCACCGCACCATGTAAGAGAAATCTTTACGGACAAAGTGTACTTTAGGTCCCAGATACTGGTATACAAAGTTATTGTTCCAGTATTGTAGTATCGTCTAATATATTAACACTTTCCACGCGGCAGGCATCTGCAGACGACATTCCAAAAGTTCACAAAATGTTTCAAAAATGTAAAAATTATTGAATGTCATTACCATAATTTGGAATCACCCTATGAAATACATTGAAATAAGTACAAACATGCCTAGTATTGGTTCAGTCAATCTTGATATAGACTTTGAAAGTTGGGAAAGGTTTCTGAAAAATCTGTTCTGTAATGGTAACATAATATAGCCGCGTGGAAAGTGTTAAGGGCACCAGCAATTCTTTGACCGAGTTACATTTAAGTAAACACTTTTCTGCACCTATCACTGAACATTACGTTTCGAGTATGAAGGGCGCTATTTTACGCGGTGTTTGTCGGGCACCATGTAAGAGAAATCTTTACGGACAAAGTGTACTTTAGGTCCCAGATACTGGTATACAAAGTTATTGTTCCAGTATTGTAGTATCGTCTGATACGATACAGGAACACCAGATGGTGTTCCAGTATCGAGCGATACTGGAACGTTTTTATGTTCTAATATCGTCTGATACTGGTACACATGTACCAGTAGTAATTTGTCCCAGTATCGGGCGATACTGGTACATAATTATGTTCAAGTTCGTTCGATACTGGGACACTGACTTTGTACCATTATCGCACGATACTGGCCAGGTGTTCCAATATCGGGACCTAAAGTACACTTTTCCATCTTTACAATATACTTAATACGGATAATGGCGAATAGCATGGGTTATGCTTCGATGGCATGTCATGTGACGCGAAATGTGCCCATAGAAGCTAGTCGACCTAGATATTATCAGAAATCATTAACGCAAATTCATGTCATGCGACGCGACGCGCTCTTTCTTTTTGTTTAAACGTAAAAAGACCTGTTAACTTCAATTATCAAATCTCACTGCTATCAGTAAGAATCGGAAGACGATAGCAAGGCGAATGTCAAAATACAAAGGCAGCCTATCATATACACATGTGACAATTTTCTTAGAATAAAAAAATCATAGCCATTCTCACTGGCGTACCATTAACTGATAACGACACTTTGCTGATTGCCTAACAGTGAAATATTATGTATGTTTAATACTAAAAACATTACATGAAGCCTAGGGTGTGCAAAGCGCAGCACCAACCATTCGCGCCGTAAGCCTCGACTGACATCAATAGCAGTAACACCGCAAGCATGAAAACATTGTACCATGAAGAAGATAGTGAGCCAAAAATGTGAGTTGATATGGAAGGTTAATTACGATCTTGTGGTTCAAATGTGGCATTTGTGATTCGTACTGCAAACAGCGTGGATTGTGTCGATGTTTTCATTTCATATGAAAGCGTTGCAGGCGCGAAGCTTCAGGATTATGTCAGGAACAGAAAGTGCGATCAGTGTTTTCTGTCGCTCAACATTTAACATTTATGAAAGCAAAACTTTCATCGATGGGTATACAATTGTTGTCATAAATATACCATAGTACAGCCTTCCTTTTAGTTGCTGGATACATTATAGACCTACTCTATGAACCATCTGAAATACACACATGATATCAAAATGCGCGCCTCATTATCTATATCTAATGAGATTTTTAAGCCTCGCAAGAGCAATGAAGAATCGCGGTATCGATAATAAAAACATCGCCATCTAATACCATGGTACCCAAATAAGCATACTCTGCATCTCCGTTTGGATTTTATTATGGGAGGTAGCCCCCACCCCCTTAATAAATCGTTTTACAAAAAGGCTCAGAGGACAATGGTTAAAACATATCAAACAGAATGTATATTATTTCGAGTCATTCTTAGCTACGTGTACGATGCGATATGGTACGTGAATGTAACAGTCACATAGAGCGTGTTTCTGCTGGGGAACTGCAAAAGGTAAACGCTAATAAACGCTAGGTTTCAATCGGTCAGATTTTAATCCCCCCTGTTTCTACCCGCGTAAAGTTACCGCTAAGTTTATCGATCCTAGTCGATGGGTCACAACATTTGACCTTTTGTAATACCAAACAATGCAACCGCACCTGAAAAAGATTGCTTCACGATAATGTGTATAACCCCGCGTGACACGGTTCACGGCGCAAACTTCTAATAATCGCCTTTCTGTTTCTATTGGTTTTATTGCCGATTATTGCCGGTTCCAAACCTGGTTTGTGAAGGTTTTTGGGATTACCAAAAATACCGATTATGGCTGGGTTCTGCCTGTTTCTTCTGGGCAAACTAAGCGTTTATTAGCGGTTTCTTCCCCAGCAGAAACACGCTCATAGTGCAAGTACGCAACAGACCATGTAATGTGACGCGCAACATTATCAGAAAGCGATTGGCTGATGTTAACGTACTCCACATTTTTTCTTGGAATTCAGTGCAGCGCTAGTCATTCAAAACTTGGCAGATGAGCGTACTGCAGCGAAGATCGAGGTATTGTAAACGTGACTACAACAGGTGCGTGTCCCCTAGAAAAGAAAGAAAAAACACCTAATGAACATGATGAATGCTTATCCAATGAAATGACAAATCCGATTGCTGTATCAAAAGCGACAATGGAAAAGGAAGCGTGCGGTTATTTGCCTCGTTAGTTTATTGAATATTTTGTTAGCGGACGACAGGGGACCTTTTCAATTTTTTCTTCTTCATAACGTTTATCATAGATAACATGAAACACAATATACACCTAGCACACAAAGTCCCTGACCAGGTGCTTTGAGGTTGGTTAATTCAAAATATATAATCGGTACCAAGAATCTGAGATATACATTAAATGAGCACATTTCTTCTCCGCAGTTTGATACCTCATTCAACAAAATCGAATGGATACTTTCAAAGTTATGGCGATTTCAATGACTGCGCATAACAACAGCAAAGTTGCACTATAATAATTTTGAGTACATTTCATGGCAAATTTAAATTTGGTCCAAAATGGCCAAAATTGTTTTTTGGTTGTTACCATGGCAACAAGTCGAATTATTATTACAGATAACCCTTTGCAATCAACCCAAAAAAGAGTTTACTGAGTTATTAGAATATGTTTTGATTGAAGATCATAAAAAAAAAACATGCTTTTATAACAAACAGTTTTAAAAAGCCTTATTTAGTATGCTTAGATTTAAAAATGGCTGTTGTTTCTGGCAACACTGTCAGCGATGGAAATAAGACCTGCCCGCCCGCCCATAGCGGGTAACTTTCGTGTCGGGCGGATGAAGATGCAAAGGTACCCGTCCGACTGGCGGGTAACATTTTTTACATTTTTGAACCTCAAAGTGTAAGTAACAGCAAGTTCAGGGTGTAATTTCCAGTAGCGAAAGGGAAAGAAAGGAAAGAGAGGGGGAGAAAGAGAGAAGGAAAAGGGAAAGGGGGAGAAAGGAAAGGGAGAAGAGGAAGATAAAAGGGAAAAGGAAGAGAAAATCTAAGGGATTTACTTAATTCCCATCTAAATGACAACTTTGCCCCTTGCCCGGTTTTATGATGGGCAATTTAGTATAAAAATGGCAAATTTTCTCGCGCTACGCGCGCATTTGTCCAAGAATATCATTAGAGAAGCCCGTTTGCAAGAAAAATGTACCTTAATAATGGTCAGTTTCGTGTAGATATGTTGTTAAAATTTTGCGCGCTACGCGCGCATCAACTTTAGGATCCAACGTCATTCGCTGGAATAAACAAACCAGTTGTGCAAGTTATTTACTTAATAGGGTCGAACTGGTGTCCACCAGGAAAAAATATCCTTTGCTCCCTGGAAAAAAACACCAGATACGCCACTGGTAATTTCATCACTCAGATGACTGCCATGATGATAGAGGAGATCAGGTTGATAGGAGATTATTAGATTGATGAACATGATGAATACGAGGAGCTGTTCCGGGCTAGGGTTACAGTGGAACATCGTACAATAAAGACAAAAACATGTAATTGTATCATCATTTAAAAGTAGTCTTGCTCTTAATTGTTTGCTGCAAAATATTATGAAAAAACCTTGGGCTGGTGGAATTTTTGCTGGGCAGGTACATTCTGTGAGTTACCTGCCCGACTGGCTAGTTGAAAAAAATCTGAAGTTCCATCACTGAACACTGTACTTAGGAATATCCTTTGCCCAAGGAACCTTTTATCGATCTGAATGGGCAATACATCGAACTACTTACACCAGCAAGGACATATTTCTGGCACACCTGAAAAGGAGATTGTTAAGGCAATACTTTTGGTCAAAAATCACCTTGATTTTCAAAACTGAAAATAGGCAACCTTTTTAAATACTTGGCATTTACCTTTAAGAATAAGATATTCACCCTTAAATGATGCAGTCTGTAGGGGAAGAGGAGTCCTTTGAGGTAATTGTATTCTAAGGTTCCAGTATTATTTTGTTTTGGTATGGCCAGTTCCTGACATAAGATAATATTGAGTATATTATTTCAGGGCAAATTTGGTCCAAAATGGCCAAACTTGGTTTTTGGTTGTTACCATGGCAACAGGTCGAATTGTTATTACAGATTACCCTTTGCAATCAACCACAAGAATGTAACTGAGTTATTAGAATATGTTTTAATTGAATATCATTGAAAAACACATGCTTTTATAACAAATAGGGTTAGGCTTATTTATTCAAAATGCTCAGATTTCAAAAAGGCTGTTGTTCCTGGCAACACTGTACTTAGGAATATCATTTGCCCAAGCTACTTTTTACAGATTTGAAAGGGCAATACATTTAACTACTCACACCAGTAAAGACAAATTTCTGGCACCCCTGGCAGATTTATTTTTAAGGCAATACATTTGGTCAAAAATCGCCTTTATTTCAAAACTGAAAATAGGCAACCTTTAAATACTTAGCATTTACCTTTAGGAGTAAGATATTGACCTTTAAATAATGCAGTCAGTAGGGGAAGAGTTGTCCTTTGAGATGATTATATTGGAAGGTTCCAGTATTATTCCGTTTTGGTACGGTGAGTTCTTGACATAAGACAATTTTGAGTAAATTTTAGGGCATATATGGTCCAAAATGGCCCAAATTGGTTTTTGGTGGGTTACCATGGCAACAGGTCGATTTTCTTTTTTTAAAGTCACCCTGGTTGTTAGTGCCCAAGGGCCTACCAGTACACAAGCTATGAGAAAAATCTATTTTTTGAAGGATAGAATCAATTCTAAAAAATAAATAAAAAAACGACTCTTAAAAATGACTCCTTGTCAGGGTTAAACTATGCACCAACTGAAAAAGGGTTAAATATGACACTTTTTTTATATAGTTAAGTGTGTATTCATTATGGTTTGTAAGTTAATACCAGCCTGTTTTTGTCTGTTGGTATTAAAATCATAACAACTCCCTAAGCCCTAATTAATCAAGTTTGACACAGTGGGACTAATGGTTATGTACATCATACATTCAAGTAAAATGTTCCATTCGTGCCCTTTGGGCACTCATGGAACAACTTTTACTAGTATTACAAAACCATAAAATCCTTGACAAGCTTTTTGTATAAGACATAGAAAGAGTGAACTGGTATGATGCCTAGACACGGCAAACAACAAACTCGTCATCAAACTCATTACAGTGTTTAGCATACTATTATTACTGCATAGACAATAAGGTTGTGCGTCAACAAAAGGATGTGAAACCGTGTTTATCCTAGTCCGCGACACAAACATGACTATATTCTTATCATTTGCTGCGGGCATGTCTTGACTTGGAATTGTTTTACCATCTTTGATCGTAGGATTACTTGACAAATAATTCAATGTGGAGATTTATGTTTTTAATAAAAGTACCCATTTTGTAAGCTGTCCATGAGATGCTAAATCCTTATCAGTGAGTAGCAAAGAGTACACAGATTCATTAAGGGGCGATATCCAAACTCTACAGTGATTTTAAAGCATTTTTCTAGCGATTTTACAACGATATTCCAACGGTATTTCGTTCTATTGTTAAAAGCATCGGAAAAAGCTCGGTGATTAACTAGAAACCTCTCTACTTATCTGGCGTTAACAATAGAGCGGTAGCTTAATTCATATTTCTAGACGACCAGATACATTGATCGGCGGTGAACGTAAACATTTTATGATCGGATTTAAAAAGCTTATAGTATTTCTTAAAGAATATAACACAACCTTCCTTGCGCTTTGATCTGTCTGCTTCACTAATTGAGTCATTTAGAGTACTACAATAGTTCTATTGTTAACGCCAGATGGGGACAGAGGTTTCTAGTTAGTCACCGATCTATTTCCGATGCTTTTAACAATAGAACGAAATACCGTTGGAATATCGTTGTAAAATCGCTAGAAAAATGCTTTAAAATCACTGTAGAGTTTGGATATCGCCCCTAAGATTCAAAGATATCATACAATTTCTAACTGACGGATTAGTATTGATAAAATTAATAATCAGTGGCTAAAGGTTAAAGGTATATTATGTGATCTTTCCAGGGAACGCCTCAACATCGAAAAAAAAAAATAGAAAGCAGATTTTCTTGCAGATTTACATTTCTGATCATAAATCATGCATACAGTACATTCCAAGTTACAGGGCGATACGATTCTTAATTACTTCAAAATCGTGGTTTTAGAGTGAAAATAAACTGTCGGAATCCCGACAGTTTATATTTTTCACTCTAAATTAACTCTAAAACCATGATTTTGAGGTAATTAGGAATCGTATCGCTCTGTAACTTGGAATGTATGTATGATTTATGATCGGAAATGTAAATCTGCAAGAAAATCTACTTTCCAAAAAAAAAATGAATAGAGGGCGCTCTCTGGAAAAGATCACATAATATGCCTTTAATAGTGAATATAAGATATTGCGCCTGTTTTTCCTCAAATAACCTATTTTCAAACTGCCTACAACGTTCTTGATAAAAATAACCACACACAATAATAGAAACCATAGAATTTCATATCTAAAGAAAAAAACTTACTTTTATTAAAACAGGCATATAACTCTAATTTCAGTGATTAAATATTGGTGGAACATTTAAATACGTAATTCATATGTATGTCAAATATGTTTTGTCTTTATGGGGAACATTATGTTCCCATCCCTTAATACTTTTGGACCGGTGATTTTGACATTTCGCCGGTAATAAATCATCTAAGATTTTGTCAACCTCTGACTATGTGGTCCATTTTCAGGGTTATGAAGGTTAGTTTATGCCCTTGGGGCCTATTGATGTCCTTTGCAGTCTTTTAATTGGACCACATACATGTAGTGGGAAATAGACACATCCTTAGAAGATTTAATACTGACGAAATGTCAAATCATCGGTCCAAAAGTGTTAAGGAAGTGAGAACATAATGAACAAGGAAAATCAAGTTTGGTCAACTTCTTTTTGATTCACTCTGTACATCATGTATTAAAGGGATACACAATAGTGTTGAAGATTTAGAAAGAAAAGGAAAACAAATTCAAGGTGGACTTGAATGATAGTCCTTTTTACTGTTGTCACTCACACAATCACAGAAACACCCCTACACCCAGTATAGTTGTAGTGTGACTAGCTATAGCTGTGGTGGAGCACATGTGGTGTTGATACACATTGGAATACATAACCGTGTACCTAATTCAAGGTCAAGGTTATTGAAACACCCATGTTGGCAAGTATGACTACTTTGGTTGCAATTCTACTGACTTCCAGGAACATTTTAGTTTTAGTAGTGTATTACACTGAACGAATGCTCCCCATCTATATAGAGTGAAATTCGTGTAGAGCCGGAGAAAGAATATTTTAATGGACGTTTTATTGTACAAAGAGAGCCGAAGTGTTAAGTTCTTTCATGCAATACATTTGTAAACATGTACAAATCCTATTTTTTTATCAAAATAAGGGGCACAGCCTCCAGCACATCTCTGAGTATTGCTTTAAAAACCAATGTCTACGTAATGTTACGCAATGCTTGATTGAAAACCCTTAACGGAAGCGACACATTTCTTGTATGGTAAGTTGTCACGTGTGTTAGATATCCGATGTTGCACTTTCATCATATTGCTCCTACAAACCTCAAGTACTTCAAAAATTGAAACAACATTAGGTTTGACAAACGTGAGTACTTTTGAGCTATGAAAGTCAGAAGCGTTTCCTGTTTTGAACCCCTCAATTCTTGATAAAATGTCGTTTGGTTTATCCCCTAGAAACCCGCAACTTGGATAAATAACGCAAGTGACAAAAACATGTCAGCTATCGTTTTGTTAGAGAGTGCACTGGTCGGTGAAGCTAAATGTTCTCTTTCGACATTCGCTTTTCACATGCTGTTAGCAATATCACGAATTTCGCCGACCTTTTTCTTCTTCTTTTAGAATTACCTTTGTTTTCCCCCTGGAGCTGCCGACTTAGATGTACTACGCAGATAATACACCGCCCTGAATTTAATCACATTAGAAAGGGTATTGCGCATTTGTCAACGTATATGGACTTAAAAAGCCTCTGAAACAAATAGTGTCGTAATTATTTTGGTCAATGCATTTAGTTGATGTGTTTGTCGACATGGAGTAACGACATTTATTTTAGTTTGGTATTAAATCCACGAGTTTAGAACAGTCACCCTCCGGAGTACTTATATTCAAGATTGTTGTTATAGGTCTGCGTCGCTTTACACATGACACTCTCAAGTTCTTTAGACAACATTTTCAGCTTACTTGAATATTAAGGCCTTCGGGTTTTCTATATAGAAGAAAATAAAATCCGAAAATATTTGTCAATACCTAACTTTTCGAGAATAAACATCAGGGGCCGTATTCTCGTATTTCACACGCCTTTAGCTAAACTTTGTGTCTAACTATAAGCTCGTGTCTACATTACACGCGAGTTTATCTTTAAAAAAAAAAAAAAAAAAAAAATCAAAATAGTTTTCAAGACCCTACATTTCGAGAAAAAACATCAGGGCCGTATTCTCGTACTAAACACGGGTTTGGCTTAAAACCGTGTCTAACTAAGAAGTTCGTGTCTAAATTTAACGCGAGTTTATCTTTTAAACGACGTGTTTAACAAAACCCGATTTTAAACTCCGCAAATCTCGTCCCCAGAGTGGTCGTGCGTTCACCGTATACAGGTTTTCAATTTATTGAGGCCCAAATGGATCGACCGAATTCCTCAAATGCACGTGTATTTTTAAGAGTACACGATATGCTCATCAGCTTGCATTAGGCACGGTTGATGACTCTTCCAAAGCGTTTAATTGGTGCATACGTTTAGTTAAACTCGCGTTAAATTACCCCTATACCAATATTTAAAGGTAGACATCACTTTTCAGTGAGTTAGATGCGTATTTATGTTAAACAATTTTTCGAGAATTGCGCTTAATTAAACAATGTGTTTAAAATTCAAAGTAAAATGCGTGTTTAGCTTAAAACTGCGTTTAAATACGTACGAGAATACGGCCCCAGATCCCATATTGCCTCATATGTAACCCATTTTCATGGTATTTTGGACATTTTCGTTTCACAAATCAAAATCAAAATTATTCTTTTATTTAAAAAAATGTGTACTATTATTCATCATTATCAGCTCTTCATTCTTCTTAATATAAGAATGATGAAAACAAAGTAGCGGAATAAGCGTTATGTCCATTTACCTTGAGATTGCTTTTGGATCTCGTTATTGTAACATGTTTTCTACTTCGTAATTCGTAGACACTATCACCGTGGGGATTTCATCACTTGTTTTCGTTGTAGATGGTTAACCCTTCCTAAGCCTGTCTGATACCTTCAATCACTATAGGTTAAAAGAAAAAATAGGTTTTCAATGCATAGAGCATATATATTTCCTACCAAGCTCTTTCTTATGTAGTGAGAAACTGAACGTGTTGGCAGTTAACCGTCTGAACGTTGTTTTGATGATTTCAGCTGGGATTTCAGTGGTAAAGGATGGCTTCTACAAGGTGAGTCAGAAAGAACGGGCGCTTTTTCACAAAAGCGTCACAAACGATGTAGGCATGCATATTCCAAATAAATGTAGCGCTTTCAAGACCTACAATTTGGCTTTCATTCAAAAGAAGAATTTTAGAAATCGACCATTTCGTTATCATGTTACACTAATTTTAATAAAGCCCCAAAATCTGATGCAAATCCACGGAATGGTCGAATTATCAAGCCATTCCTAAAAGTATTCTAATGTGGTTTACCGCCTGAAACAGTAGATATACCTCCTTTTGCTTTTACCTTTTGATTTCAGGCTTTTTATTACTCATAATTACACAGATCTATTTATTTCCAGTCATTTTAAGATATTGTTTTCAATATTCATGTGCCTTTTCAGTTTTTTTCTCTAGTTTCATTGATCAGCATCTCTGAATCAGACAATCAACAATAATATGGGTTATTGCCATTCCGTGGATTTGGCTTTAAAATACCGGGTTATTCTCAAATAGTTGCAACTTTATGACGCAATGTTCGAATTCAAAAAAACTTGTTTTGAATGAAAGCCAAATATGTGTTCTTTGTAACACTATATTTGGTTTTGCATATGCAGGCCTAATGTTTCTGTGGTGCTTTCGCCAAAAAAGTGCCCGTTCTTTCTGACTCACCCTGTAGATCCGTGCCTGATTGATTGCAGCAATTGGTCTGAAGATTCTCTAAATGGTGATAAGATGTAATACACCTATCAGTTGTAAGACGCACTATACGACCCCCGGGAGTGGTGCGTCACTTTACCGAGGTGCGTCAACTTCTCATGTACCATGACGCACCCTGTGTCAAAAAAATGACGGACCATTGCCATCCAAATACGCACCCTCAGTCAACTATCAGCCCATTCGCACCCATGTAAAGTGACGGACCTTTACGCACCCTCCGTCATTTTTTTGACGGACCAAAGGCTGCCACTGACGTACCCTCCGTCAAGAATTATTGGTAAACGACGCACCCACGACGCACCTCTCCCGGGGGTCGTATAGTGCGTCTTACAACTGATAGGTGTATAAGACGGTAGTGGCTGACGGTGTTCTATTTCTCATACTTAACACTTTCCAGGCGGCTGTTGTCGGCAAAGGACAGTACCAAAAATTCTTGCAAAATAAGTACAAACATGCCGAGTATTGGTTCAGTAATTCTTGAGATATACTTTAAAAGTTGTGAAAGGTTTCTGAAAAATCTGTTTTGTATATGGTTTAACTATCCTTGTATGGTATACATTTGCCATGGACCCAAACTAAAGCAAAGTGAGTAAAGTCTAGCTGCAATGGCAACCTTTAATCTAATTTTTGATAAATGAATACTTATTGATTATTTTTGTAAATGAACAGAAATCCATTGCATTCATTCTCAAGTAATAATACGATCAGAGATGTTAAAAAACTCCAAGTCAAGACATGCCCGCAGCAAATTATGAGAATGAATCTCGTTTCCAGAAGCCTGGTGCTGAGCATAGATGTAGGAACTCACAATTTGGAACCCGGTAGTATATTTTAACGGAATAAATCGTATTGGAAACTGGAAACCAATGCTTAGCACCAGGCTGCCGGAAACGGGATTCTATGAGAATATAGTCATGTTTGTGTCGCGGACTAGGATAAACACGGTTTCACATCGTGTTGTTGACGCACAACCTAATTGTCTATGCAGTAATAATAGAATACTAACACTGTAATGAGTTTGATGACGAGTTTGATGTTTGCCGTATCTAGTATCTCACCCGTTCCCTGTTTGTTTGTCTTAAAAGGAGCTTATCAAGGATTGCATGGTAATATGTGGAAAAAATGTACTTTAGGTCTAACATACTGGTATACCAGTATCGTTCAATACTGGATCATAAAAGTTGCCAGTGTCGATCGATACTGGCACGATTTTACTGTTCCAGTATTGGTCGATACTGGAACACCGAATTAGAACATTTGTATGAACCAGTATCGGGCGATACTGGTATACTTGATACGATACCAGTGAGATATGGTACATGATTTTGTTCCTGTATCGCCCAATACTGGAACATTTTATATGTGCCAGTATCGCCCGATACTGGAAAACTAACTTTGTACCAGTATCGGACGGTACTAGTACAGTCCACAATCTGGGACCTAAAGTACACTTTTTTTCGAAATGAAGTTGAGGGTGGTAAATAACGCACTCAAGACTTGAAAAAGTAAATATATGTACAGCAGAGGGGTTACAATAAATTAGCTACGAGGTCACAATTTTCAAAATCCACGATGCCACTCTCCCTAGATATTTGAAGAGCTTATATCAAAACGTTAATTTAACCATTTACCAGCAATGGCTAACAACTGTATCGTAACAATTTCCATAATGGTATCACATAATATGGAAATAATTGTTCATATGAAAACAATTAGACCAATCTGCTGGTTAATTCCACTACCTGAGGCAATACGAAAGAATTATGATAACAGATACACACCATGACTAATATATTCAAATATCTCCTAACTATAAGGTAAACGAATATTCTTAGCCATGGCATGCCACCCTTGAGATCTGATTGGAATACGCGATCAATATAAACACGCCACGACTGATGTCTACATTTGTTTGATAACACAAAAAAACGAGGTATGACGATTGCCATTTATAATATACGAAAATCATTATTCACTGCCTATAGCTTATACACCAAGAACAGAACGTTTAGTAATTAAACCCGTAACCGCTACCACTAGAATTATAAAACCGCTTTAAACCTCCGGCTAGGGGTATCTAATACCGCCTCAAGGTTTCGAATCCGGCTCATGATTACCCATCGTTCTATACGTTAAGAACATTACTTTCAATCAATCAGAATTTGTTTAAATTAGTTGAAATAACTTAAGTGTGATTATAATATATCAAAAGAAACATACCACCACATATCTATGTGCAGTAGCTTTAAAACAATAATGTGATTATACTTCTGTACATACCGAGGACTAGGAAATTTCGATATAATGTTATTACACAAGATATTTGATACCAGTGTGTAACTGATTTATTTTTTGCGATATTGATGTTTCGCGAGCATTTTACTATTGCATTCATGTAATTTCCGAATGAAAGATTACTTTAAAAAACCGCAGGAACGAGGAATATATTCGTGAACATCTCTTTTAAAGGTGTATTAAGAGATGTATACGATTTTTTTATTTTACAAAATGTACTTAGTATTAAAGATAATCATTATAATTAGCCATTATTGTTGTTTCTACTAACAAAACCCAGCAAAACTTGATTAAAACAATGTTTAAATATGTTGAAATATCATCTTTATTTATTGACACTTCTTTTTAAAAACGCTCTCTATGTAATATCGTATGTAATTTTAATCGAAAAAATAGCGTAACGCTGTAAAATGCTGTCCGAACCGGGGATAGGATGTTTTGAAACGAAGTTTTGTTGCACAAAGACGGTTGATATTCTTAATCCTTACAGCTGCAAGTTTGTGTATGTAATACAATCGTAAACATGTAGAAATCCTGGTTTTATCCTAATTGAGGGCGCAGCCTTTTACACATCTCTTAGTACCCCTTTAACTATGTTAACGTTTATCACATACGCTATACGGTTAACTCTCATGAAAACAGTGCAAAATGAACTTTTTGATGTCTTTGGTCCATTTCTGTGTTATGCAATGTTTTCTTGCTTGAAAAACTTCTTTTCTAGATAGATATTGATGTTTTCTACTTGGATCTATATACTTTGATATACTTCTGAACGTGTTTTCACTCAAAAAAATGCCCTCATATACCCCAAATTAGCGAAATTTCCATGTCCGCAGCATAAATGTATATTTTGCTTTTATTAATTACAATACAAATAGGGCACCATTTTCTACAAGATATGTCATAATTTGTAGGGAACATATAGAGATATTCCATGGATAGAAAAAAAATGCACATCTTTTACGATGTTTACCTGTTTCAGTTTCATATATGTTGTCCGAGATGTTGATGTTTATTACGTTACCTGCGACATATTGAGGATCAACATTGTTCAAAATTAACATTTAAACATTTAAATGTACATATTCTGAATCTAAAAGAACATGGGTGTTGGAAAATGATATTATCAAAAATCTATAGCAGCATGTCTGACCTTGAGAAGAAATCAAAATGCTGCAAAGCATGCGACCTTGTTAAGGATGTTTATTACGTTGTTGAGATTTCTCCCGAACTATGTATCAAAACACACTTTTTGGTTAAAAACCAATTTGATACATATACATAGACTATGTGGTTACTTGGAACACTCGCTAGCTCTTTCCAGATCGTCTACATGGTACTTTGAGTACGAAAAACGTTTACTACGTTATCGTTTATTACGTTGTCGAATAAATCGACAGAGAGACAGCTGCTCTCTACGACTGTATTAAACAAAGATACGTGGCAGGCCCTTTTCGCAGGCATGCATGGGGGATACTCGATGAAAGTACAATGCAAAAAAACCACGACGAATGGTAAGAATTCCTCATTTTTTCTTGTAAGTAATATGAACATTAAGCTGAATGACAGTTGAAGTCATTATAGATCTCTTAAGCACATTGAAAATGGACCTATGATATCAGAATGGGGTTAATAATGTGAAGAAATGCAGTAGGTATCGTTAACATCTTCATTGATTGCTTTGTATATACGTTATAAGCCAGCATTAGGCACTGTTGCAGTTGCCAATAACGTAATAAACGGGATAACGTAACCAACCTCATTGTCTAGTCTCATGTCAATGTTGGCGTAAATTCAGTAACTTTCATGATTGATGTACTTGAGTATCATACATTGTATCCAATGTTATAATTGTAATATGTGGACTATTCTATGTGAGGACTGAAACCACCTTATAATGGACAACGTAATAAACTTTCCATCATTTGATAAATATAATTGCACCCTGTTCATAGTGATTCAACATTTATTATGTGTTTATGAATGTTAACTTAGTGTACATACATATTGTCTCACATACTGATACAATCTCATTTGTTTGCATGCTTCAATGATGCATAGTTCTATGGCTATTGGATAACGTAATAAACCAATTCGTATAATTGTGTGAATAAATACGGTATACCTAGCTGAAACAGCTGCAATATATGTCATTAACTTTGTTTTGTTTTTGTTATCTTTATTATACAGAAATATATGCCACACAGTGCAAAAAACCAATGGCGATACCGGCAGAACCAAATGCAACAGTGGAGACAAAAAGGTCATCAGAGTACAATCTTATTAACAATTCTACTACCATCATTTTAAATAAAACAAATCAATATCTTACTAATTTTAAGAGATAAAAGGCTATTTAATATTTAGTGCTATTAAAATTTACATAAAGGTAATAATGTCATGGTTTAACAACATATCTGTAAAGTGCCATGTTACATCTGTCGATTTAGTGACCATGTTTATTACGTTATTCACCATATTTACCCTACATCAAAAGAGCAAGTCGACAATATATATAGAACTGTCTTTTAGTGGACTTTAGGCAACCTAACTTTTACTAAAATACCATTTACAAGATATGTCTGTGTACAAAATAAACTGACTTGGTCGATGTTGAATATATTTGTTTACATGTGTTTGTATATGTTTATTACGTTACCCACCCCCATAAAGTCCGAATACCAATGCCAGCGTTTTTGGTAAAGCATAATATTTATTGTTTCTGAGCTAACTTTTAAAAACACATTATAACGCTTGGAAAAAGATACGATTACAGATATATTTTATACTTTGCACAAAGATATTCATTTTGGAAAACCGTGCATTTTTTAGTTTTAAAGCTGAGGTTCAAACAGTGATGTGAAGACCAAAAACAATTCATAATACTTGCAATTTACAAAATTACATTGCATTTTGTTCGCTGTAATTGGTAGAAGTATGCTTTCGTAACTATAATTTTGTGTTTTTGGCATCACAGTTTGTAAAATCGTTCTGATTTAGAGCTGATAGGAAGTATATAACGTAATAAACATGGAGCAAAAGCTGCAAACAAGTGATATTATAATATAAATTCAACGTTATATTGTACAAAAATGCAATGAGTGTTGTTCACAAAATTTTAAATCTAGTATCCAGTACATGTCTACTATTAAAAAATAGTGTAATAAATAAAATTGGAGACAATTTTTTTCTTCAACTTCTGAAATCTCATTTGCACTATTTTCATGAGAGTTGACCATACGCTTTGAAATAAATGTAGCGCAACAATTAAAATGCGCTCTGCTAATGGAGACGTTACCCGAACTGTTTTAATCACTTATTTGCTTGTAATCACTGCGTAGATTACCGAGATTTAGTATGTGTAAAATATTAATCATTCGATTAAAAGGCACCTTATTTCTCGTAAAAAGCATTAAGTCGTTTGTGATCGCTGGCTAATGATCACCTTAGGCTTTGGAAATCGACGCGTGGGTTTGTTCTCTCTCTGTATGGAAAGGTCGAAGCTTTCTTTTCCTCTGCATCTATGTTAAGAGGTTTCCAGGAGATTGCTTACACATCTAAAAAAACTTATGCGAGAAAACGTACTTATATAAAATACCAGGCACGATTACCTATATCCCGCGGTTAATATATCTCGCATGGATTAGTTTCATAGAGTCGTGTCTAAGATGATTTGTTTTGGTTTAACTCTTAATTATGCCATCGTTATCGGATATGGAGATCAAATAAGCTATAGTTTGATCAGCTCCAAATTGGCGAAGCCTCCTTTAAAGCAGCGTATGAATACACGCACATGAATACAACAAGCGCAATGTGCATCGCGTGCGTGCGGCCAAAACCGCGTGCGAGTGACCATCTCGCTCTGAGAGATAATAACTGATTAGACCTACTTCTCGTCAATTTGAAACTGATGAAATGGGTTCAATTATGATATCGTGATATTATCACGTACTTACGGTTTACAAGGAGGACGATGATGTGAAAAAGAGCCCGTTAGGTTCTGACAGTTAGCCATTGACCAGAAAGCCTAGAAAGCGATTGTTTGCTGCGATAAATTTACACTGTAATAGACCAACCGAAGTCTCTTTCATATACAGTCTAATATTGACTGATTACTCACCATTACATAATGAGATATGTACTGCTTTATTTCGTTCTTAAACAACCCTAAATACACATTGTGTTCAGTCGGATATATGTTTATTTGTCATTCTCAATGAGATGATCGAGTTGAATAGACACAGACTACACTCTCAGAACAGGTATTAAATAACCATGGGTTAAAAGAATGTTGGTTAAAAAGTATACAACATTGGTTAAAAATGAAGCGTTGGTTAAAAATTACTTTTAATACTGCGTTGGTTAAAGAGTAAAAATATAATTAATTTTTAGTTTATTCAACGTTGGTTAAGGCATCATAATTTTGACCAACAATAGGTCATAACAAGATTCCCGCCAAAGAATTTCATTGGCGAGGAAAATATTTTGCGCATATTATTAAGACCACGTCAGAATTGGTATATGAAATCAATCGTGTTATTTTCCGCCCCTGGTATTTACATTGGCGCTCTTCAATTGGCATCATGTTGCCAAACTAATATTGGACCAATATTGGCTTTACATTGGCGCTCTCAATTGGCATTATGTTGGCAACCAATATTGTTCCAATAATAGGCACATTATAACAGGGGCGGAAAATAACACGATTGATTTCATAAATTATACAAATTCTGACGTGGTGTAAAAATTGCGGCCTGTTTAAAGTTACCTCGTTGCTAGGATATTGTGCCTTGTCCTGTCCCTTGTTGGTCCTGGCCATGGGTTGGCGCCAATATTGAAAGCCAATATCGGGCCAATGAAACATCAATATTGTAATGTTGTATGGGTTAAAGTTTAGCCAAAAAAAATAAGGGAAGTTTAACCAACATTTTTAAACCAACTACTGTTGGTTAACACATATTAACCAACAAATGATTAAAATGTGTAACCAACCACAGGTTAAATTTTAACCAACCACTGTTGGTCAAAACATATTAACCAACAAATGATTAAAATGTGTAACCAACCACAGGTTAAATTTTAACCAACAGCTGTTGGTTACAGTTTTAACCAACCAATTGTGTGGTTCACCTGGTAACCTCCCGTTGGTTAAAATTTTAACCAACATGGTTAAAGATTTTAACCTTTGTTCTGAGAGTGTACACAAATGCGAAATAGAACACCGTCTACGCACTCTTTGTGTGTTAGCCACTACCGTCTTATATCTTATCACCGCTTAGAGGATCTTTAGACCAATTGCTACAATAAATCAGGCACTTTAGACATAGTGGCCGTCTTTTAACACTGAAATGATCCAAAAAACAACGTTCAGACGAATAATTGAATTCAAAGTAAGTTTTTCACTACAAAGGAAAGAGCTTTGTAGGAAATGGAAAATTCAATTGCTCTATGCGCATGAAATTTACTTGTTTTGGTCTATAGTGATTGAAGGTATCAGACAGGCTTAGGATATAAGAATCTGCGACAAAAACAAGCTATGAAATCACCACGGTGATAGTGTTTGCGAATTAGGAAGTAGGAAACATGTTACACTTACGAGAAATAGTGTAATCGCTAACTGAATGGACATTACGCATATTCCGCTACGTGTTTTTATAATGTTTATATTAAAGGAATACCGTTCTATTCATTTAACCATGCATTATATGGTAGGAAAATAATTATCTAATGTATATTGAGCATTATAATTGAACACAGAAATGTAATGTTCAATTAAACGAATTTAAACTGCACATCCTCAACCTGTGATTATTTGAAATTCGCGCCGGGTTGTCTGTGTCGAAAGTGCTGATGGGAGAGCCATACCCTATATGTGACGCGATCAAGAAGAATGAGTCGGATGTCGGAGGATCCCAAATTGAGATATGGCCAATTCAAAATGGCGGCTTACATAAGTTTTGAGGGAAATTCATGTATACAATTTGACATAACATTAGAACAAAAAGTCGTATCGACATGGGGTTTTCAGTTTCTGAAAGCTCTAAGTGTCTTATTTGAAACTGTATAAAAAAAACTCATTTTCGACTTGGGTCGACATCCGACTCATTCCTCTTGATCGTGTCACATATTGTGATGTCATCGTAACTAAAAACCGGTCTCATCAGCAACAGGCTGCTGGACGGTATCACTCAGGAATTCAATGCATAAATCGATAATATCAATACATGAAACAGAGATGCGGACATCTCGTAAGTCTTTCGTCATAGTTTTGATGAATATATGGCAACGTCCATATACATGTGGATTTTTTTCTTCTTTCTAAAGCCGATTTTGTTTTTACGCGGTACTTTTAAAAACGTTAACCTATGGAAGTGATCTGTATAATATTAATGCTACATATCTGAGCGCTAAAGTTCCATTATACGGATTTCCTTTAAAGATTATTTCAATCTGAAATTTAAAAAAAATAACACGGTGTTCTCTTCACTACCTTTATCCCTCTTTTCCTCCCTTAAAGTGAAGTTTAACAGTTTGGATTTTGTTCCTGTACTTTGTAGCCGTTATTGTAGGTTTGGTATCAACATAATTCCACAAGTCGTCTCTATACAGATATGTTATTAAATGAATACTATGATGTAGTTATATAAAGCTTTAAAAAGGTATCGAAACTGTTGGGACACCCTGTATTTAAAGAGCTTATAGTGATAACATTATAATAACACTTTACTACAATTCTCCATTGTTACATTTTGGCACACAAAATGCTTAAACCAAAACGGAAATAGCATTGCGCGTAAGAGTTTAATATCCCGTAGGCTTAAGTCATGTTTGCCGATGGTATAGGATTTTTAAAATCTGATTTTTTGAGACAGGGAAAATCATGAAAAACGGTTTCTGTTTTTTGTTTCTCGAGAGCCTTAAAAATCCTAGCAAGTTGAAAGTGGTCTGAAGAACTAGGGTAAAGAAGACTAAAAATGAGAGTGCCGTGTAGAGTAGGTAGACTTATGATAACAACCTTGAATATCAGCGCTCCCGAAGGTGGTTGTTTCAAACGCGTATACTTAAACATTTTCCACACGGCTATGGTTTTACCATAATATACAAAACAGATTTTTCAGAAATGTTCCCAACTTTCAAAGTCTATCTCAAGGATTACCGAACCAATACTAGTCATGTTTGTACTTATTCCAATCCATTTCTAATGGTGATTCCAAAAATGACATTTTTGAAACATTTTGAGAACTTTTTAGATGTCGTCTGCAGACGCATGCCGCTTGGAAAGTGTTAATATGAAAGAAAATAAATAAAATGTCGTTACTCCATGTCGAAAAACACATCAACTAAATCCATTGACCAAATACTAACGACACTCTTTGTCTCAAAGGCTTTTTAAGTCCATATACTTTGACAATTGCGGAATCCTTTTCTGATGTGATTAAATTCAGGGCGGCCTGTTTTCTACATGTTCTAGCGAAGTATATGGAAGTCGGCAGCTCCCGGGGGAGAACATATAGGTAATTCACAAGATGGATAGAAAAAAAACACCGAAAAAAAAACCGACGAAAAAACAAGACCTCTTGATTGCTAACAGCGCGTGAAAGACGAATGTCAAAAGAGAACAATCAGCTTTGCCGACCGGTGCACTCTCTATTTACCAAAACTATAGCTGACATTTTGTTTGTCACTTGTGTTATTTATCCGAGTTCGGGTTTTTACGAGGGATAAACCAAACGACATTTTATGAAGGATTGCCTCGTCCGTAACAGGAAACATGTATAATCTTCATAGCGCAGATGTACTTGCATTTGTCAAACCTAATGTTGTTACAATTTTTTGAAGTGCTTGAGGTTCGTAAGAACAATATCAAAGCAATATGGTTTACGCGGGAGAGTTAACCAGACAACAAACTTGTCACTTCCGCTGTCTTTCACTTTAGGGGTTTTCAATTAACCATATACACCACGTAGAAATTGTTTTTTTAATAAATCATATACTTGTGCTGTACATCAGTCCACCTATTACCATTGTGCTACGTCAGACTTTTAAAGCGTTTACGAGGGGCATTCAATAAATACCTGCAACCATTAAAAATCTCTGAACCGTGACACGTGTCAGTAAAATAAACGTATGATACTTAAACTGTAAGTCTTACTCTTTTCTCACTGAAAATTTCGAGCACGTAGGTCATTTTTATTATTACATTTCAGCACTGTAAATACCGTGATCTCAGGGCACTGGTTAGGGAATTAAATGTTACAATCTGACAATGGCGGGAAACATGAAAGACAAGTTTATGGTATGTAATTAAGATACATGCGTTAACAGTGTTAATATTGGCGCTTGATTTATAATGCTGATTCTTGTCAATTTTCAGTGCCCAGAGACCATGATGTTTATGGTACTAAAATAACATGATACAAATGACCCACATGTTTGAAATTTTCTGTGAGAAAGTGGTAAAACAGTTTATGTATCATACGTTTATTGTATTGACACATGTCATGGTTCAGAGTTTTTCAATGGTTGCAGGTATTTATTGAATGCCCTCTCTCGTAGAGGTAATCAGATGTTGGAGTTATGAATGTTTGAAATTATTTCTGATATGCGCGAATAGTTGTTACTGTTGTCTCTGCCGTTGATTTATAATTATGAATAATTTAATATGTGCACCAATTAAAAAAAAATCCAAACTTATTAAATCCTGAATACGAAATGTTTTTGTTCTCGAGCCGCTCACACTTGTTTTACAGATCTGCTACACTCACACATATTGGCATTACAAATGCGCTCTTTGGTATATTCAAGTGTGCATTTAACTTGCAAATAAGGTAATTTCACTTTCTAATACAAAGTATAACGAAGATAAATATTAGTATATCTCACTATTCCTTTTTCAAACATTTTACGCTATGATCAAATTTGAATTTGGAGACGCCGTATACATATGCTATAAATATGTATAAATATGCTATGTGTAAAACGTCGATTCCTATCAAAGCACAATAAACTGCACCTGGATTTACTTAAATTATCTTGGTTAACTAATGTTGTAAACCTCTACTCTTTGTATTGACAATTGAAACTGGTAAATAATGGAGACAGAAATGATTAGCTATAAGAAGAAAATGGAGGCATGTTGTTGTCGCTGCTATAATAGTGCTAAGGGGGTAGGGAGGTAAATTCGTAAAATCGAGGTAATTCCAGTGTGTATAGGCCTAACACTGTCATCACATTTCTCGCCAATGTAGAACTGATTAATCAAATGATAGTCGCTTTAACACTATTCAAGAGAATTGTCCATGTAAGATGAACCCTAGGACGTTCAATTACGGGGGATCCTTTACTTCTCACACCAGTATTCTACCAGATATGCTAACCGCATAAGATGCCCCAATTATACATGGCTTAATTAATAACAACATCGATAAAGCAATACATTGCATTCGTTTCACTATAGCACCTATATTCTGCTTCTCAGATAACATTGTCATAATTAAGAGTTAAACCAAAACAAATCATCTTAGACACGATCCTAAGAAACTAATCCAGGCAAAATATATTAACCGCAGGATATAGGTAATCGTGTCTGGTGTTACGGATAAGTACGTTTTCTCGCATAAGTTTTTAGATGCGTAAACCATCTCCCGAAGAACCTCTTAACATAGATGCAGAGGAATCGAAAGCTTCGACCTTTCCACCAAGAGACTGAGATAAAAAAAACGGGCGTCGATTTCCTAAGCCTTAGGCGATTATTACCCAGCGATCACACACGACTCAATGTATTTTTTCCCGGTAAATAAGGTGCCCTTTATTGAAGCTTTAATACTTTACGCAAAATAGATCTAAATAATCTACTCAGTGATTACAAGCAATTAAGTGATTTACACAGCTCGTGCAACGTCTCCATTAGCAGAGCGCATTTTAATTGTCGCGCTCAATTAAATTCCGTGAGTTATAGGGTACAGACAGTATAAATATCCTACATTAAATATTGATAAATCCTCCTACATGTGAGGAACAGTCCATGGCTTGAGCTGACATAGAATCCTAGTTAAGTAAACAGTAGACCTGTTAAGACATTTATAACATAATGGATAATCTTTGAAAACAATTTATGGAAGGAAAGAAAGGATTGCCCTCTGGCATGGGAATTCCTCCCAGAGAGATATCTACACACAGCCAATCAGTTAAGAGATACAAAAATCGGTGACTGCCTGGATCTATCACAAACAGTGTCGCCATTATGAGATGCATAGTGCAAATAATGCAATGTTGGAGACTAATTCCTTTCCTATAACTGTTATTGTATTGTTGTAAAGACTGCAATGTACAGAAGCATCCCTCATGTTTGTTTAACACGATTGAATGCACCTCATCAAAAGAAAGGTATTGCGTGTCATTGGATTTCCTCTAAGTGATCTATGAATATTACCACGTCCCGTCTGCATGTTTGTTGTCATTTACCCCCATCCAGAAAAGTGAGGCGAGTCGGTTAAGATGTTTAAAATACCGATGTTTAGAGAGTAAAAAAGTGAGCCAGGTAAAAATCCTAAAATAACTTGTTGTACGTTTAAGACATTATGAAATTCAATGGGTTTTCAGAAATTCAAAAACCATAGTATACAGGACATGTTTCGCTTGACCTATGTTAGACAAAAGCCTATACATTATGTTGTCAAGCGCATCATCAGCTATGTTTGTATGGTTTCTGTGTGGGTAGGCCTAATGTTTAGCCATGATTTTTCTTTTTTTAGCAGATTACTAAGACGATTGACAATTTTAAACACCTTTGATATTTGCAAAAAAGCACAGAAATATCTTAAATATAAATAATATCAATTATTAATAACACGCTATTTTTTGGGTTAAATTTGGGGTCTAAGGGAACTGCCAATGGATGAAAAGGGAGTCTTTTAAGGAGCGGCCGAAAGGCGTGAAAAGGGGTCCTTGGCTGCCGCACATACCCATATGGCCAATATACGTGAGTACCCCCCCACGCGGTAGCAAAACCGTTATTTTGGCATGCCAAATAGAAACTATACACGCTTGGCATGTAAACACAAAGATAACACTTTAAGCGAGCTATGCATAAAACGTAGGGTTTGCTGAAGCATCATATAATGTTTATCCCCAACTAGGAGTTTGAGGGTGAACTATTGTTAAGATAATTGACCGGCATGCGTGTATATTTACCTATAAAGTAGGTTTTAATAAGAGAAATGTGCAGTGCCGGATGAAATGATATGATTTCATATAAATGTCTCGGAAAGAGTAAGATGGAAGTTTTCTATAAAAAAAAACTTTTTTTACTATCCATGAAAAACAAAAATGCCCATCAGCCAGGAAGAAGAAAAAAGTTGACCCATGCTGATAGTTTTAAACAAATCCGACTCGCCCAATTCAATAAAGAAAATCATTAAAACCTAAAAATAAAAGCCTTTGCGCCTTCGCCTAAAAACAACAACTTGTCACCTTTGGCGGCGAATAAAAAATGTCCACCCAACCCCAATGTGCATATGCATAGTGCGTCCCTTTTATAACATTCAGAAATATTAAAATAATTATAATACGACGCAGTTTACCAAACCGCACTGTTACAAATAACACAAATATTAACTTCACCGTTGAATGTTATAATGTTAGAATATGCGAATGTAGGCCTACAAAATCGCTTACCAAGTTAGGCCAACTCGGTAAGATACGCGTATGCCAGAATGGTTTAGTTTTACCCATACTCTTAGGTAGATAAAATCTTAGGGAGGGGGGGGGGGGGGGGGGGGGGGGGGGGGGGGGGGGGGGGAAGGGGCATCTAAAGCGGTCCTCCTTGGTATAAACAAGCTTTTACCCCAAAATATTCAATCTAGGGCCTATGGGAAACAGCTCGCTAAAATGTGTCCGTTCTGTGCACTTTTAACCAACATTTTTATATTTTAACACTTTCCACGCGGCTATTTATATTTTTAGGGTACACATTTTGTTTACTATACACAAAACTGATTTGTCAGAATCTTTCATAATTTTCGAAGTCTACCTCAATCATTACTGACCCAATACTAGGCATATTTGTACTTTTTTCCATGCATTTATCATGTGATTCCAAATAATAATTAATATGGTACTGAAATTCAATAATTTTGAAATTTTTGAAACATTTTGTGAAATGTTGGGATGTTGTCCGTACACTGCCTGCCTAGCCGTTTGAAAGTGTTAAGTTTGGTTGTGCTATTATAGGCCTAGTTGTGTTTGATATTTGTAAAAAATACATAAAAGAATATTTTCTCCAGGAGGTAAACAAAGCGATAAATACCCACTAGCTTGTGGCAATATGAGTATTCTAAAGAAATGGAGGAAGCAAACAAATATAGAGTATAATAGATTAACACTTTCCACAGCCGCGGCGGTTATGCACACGCAATTATTCACATGTTTCACAAAATGCATTCAATTAATTGGCTTTGTCATCATATATTTCGAATCACCATGATAAATTAATTAACATAAGTACAAACACCCCTAGTATTAGGTCAGTTATTCTTGAAGTAAGACTTTGAAAGTTTAGAAAAGGTTTCTGCAAAATCTGTTTTATATGGTAAAACTAGCCGCATGGAAAGTGTTAAGGGAAAGCTAAAAATGGTTGACTTTATATCCATCTAAAAGTAACTAATAGTAATACATGATTAAGAATTCTTATTTATTATTATTATTAATTAGTTGTCCACACTTTATTAAAATACAAGTATCACTCAATTTAAGTATTGCTATCGAGCTTGGAGCCAAATCAAACTGATGAATAAGAGTTTTTTTAAATCATCAAATTTCCAAATATGTAATGCAGTCCCCATCTTCAAAAAAAGGAACCTAATTTAGGTAATAAGCTCTTAAAATAGGGAGGGGGGCTCAAGAATGTTACTTTATGAATGTTGTGAGTGCTGTTATAATTGAACTATTGACTCAAATGTCCATAAAAGTATACATTTTTAGAATGGAAATGCATCAGAAAATCCAAATTTGGCTTCGATTTTGACCAAAAATGTTGATATTTTTTGAGAAAATTACCAAAAATCACTTTTTTGACCAATATCTTTTAAACAAAGCAAAGAAACAATATTTTTGATTAAAAATGCCCAAATTGCTTGATTTAAGATGGGCAAAATTTTGGTCACAATGTAAAAAAAAAAATAGAATAGGTTACAAGCAAAAGCAATTATCCCTAAGTTAGTGTCTTTACATCATAATCAAGCGATTCAGGCATTCCCCACTCAAAACAAATTCTGTTAGCTTTGTTAAAAAAATAGGTTAAACAAAGTGATTTTTTTTGTAGGTGATTTTCTTTAAAAACAAATCAACATTTGTGGTCAAAATTGATGCCAAATTTGAATTATGATCTATTTCCTAATATATGGCACTCACGACATTCAAAACATCAAGACGAGTCTTGCTGCCTAGTTGTACTCATGCATACTACTACTATAGACATTATATATGCCTGTTATTCACCTAAAGCCGTTACAAACTATTGTACTTTTTATTTCACTATTGAGCAAATAAACCTCTGGGAATCTACGTTGATTTTGAAAACACTATATACAAAGAGCCATTATGCATAGGGTAGTTCTAACATGTTTGCTATCTTGTTTGCTAAAGCTGGAAATGTGTTCATAACTGGACAAACAAATCATACGGCTATTTAATTTCCATTCTTTGAGTAAGCTTGAATAAATACAAAATGTGGATCCATTTTTTGGGTTTTACGGTCAGGTGATCCCATGCAATGTTTTCGACATGACTATTACCCTTAATCTGTATTGTATTAGTACTCTTTCATTTGCAAATTGAATATTTTCAATTTTAAAATGCGCGCGAAACATTAAACTCTAAAAAATAAATCAGTTACAATCCGGTATCAGGTATCTTTTCTAATAACATTATTTCGACATTACCTATTTCCCATCCGTGGTATTCACGAAGGTAAATCACATTATTATTTTAAAGCTACTGCACATGGGAATGTAGAAGAATGTTTCTTTTTGTTTGCAATCATATTTAAGTTATTTCAACCAATTCAAAACTAACCTGATTCAATGGCAGCCATGTTCTTAACGTCAGTATTATATGATGATTGATGAGTAATTGTAAACGTGATTCGAAATCTTAAGGCGGTATTAGATACCACTAGCCAGAGGTATAAGATGGTTATCATTCTAGTGGTAGCGGTTACGGGTTTAATTACTAAACGCTCTGTTCTTGGTTAAAGCTATAGGCAGTGCGTAATGATTTTATTCGCATAATGGCAATCGACATACCTCGTTTTGTTTTATAAAACAAATGTAGACATCAACCGTACCATGTCTGTATTGATCGCGTATGCCACTCAGTCCTCTAGGGTGGATACGTTGTGGCTAGGAATATCCGTAATCCCTATGGTTATGGGATATTGGTATGCAGAGGTCATAATGTGTATCTGTTATCATAATTATGTCGGAGTGCCTCGGGAGATTGAATTACTAAGCAAATTTGACTACCCTTTCCAGAATTAAAAAATACTGTACATTCATAGATTCAACTGTTATGGCATTAATGGATATATGTATAAAGGAAGTTGTTTGCTCCATGCAAGGGTATTTCACAAAGAAGATGTTGAGGTCAACCCACAATGCATTGCGCAAACGCCAGCCAACTAACTATTTTTCACCCGATGCATTTGTCGAGCTCTTACGTTTTAGAAATAAGAAAAAGGAACACTGATAACTAATGTATTCATTGATGTAATCTAGAACCTTACGAGATCCAACGATGAACGCGCTATGAAACCATGATTGTGTGCATAGGCCTATGTTTATGGGAACCAAGACAAATTGGAGACCAGAGTTAGGGCATTTTGCACAAAACGCAATGCATTGTGGTGGTGTCTTTAAATTCTTCTTTGAGGTCTTCCAATACTTTGGTATTGGAACATGACACTTGCTAATTCACTTAATATCTGCATTTGCAACACTCTGTGACTGTGACTGTGACCGAACCAACCTAAAGCTTTATCATTATTGATTATCATGTTTTGGTATATTTATATAATATTGGATGGCTTTGAGGGGAAACAAGAATATATTGCACGAGCTATAAAAAATATTGCACGAGTGCAATATATTCTTGCATCACCCGAAAATAAGACATCCAATATTATTATTATTATTATTTATATCAGGCTTTTACCCATTCATTGAAGCTTGTAGAATTCAACGTCGCGTCTGTTCGTCTTGTCTCTTGATTGGCAACAAAATCTTTCAATAATTTGCTGCCAAAGTAAAAGTTCTCAAAATCTTCAAAATTATCCGAGTACCCCTTTTCCTGAAGGTATGCTCGGAAAATGCTGACCGCGTTGCGTGTTGATTTAATTGTTTTTGCAGAATCTTTGTTCCGCAAAAGTTCGTTAAAATCATCATCACTTATTTAGGCTTAGCTAGAGAAGCGATTCTCAGCCCGCCCGGAGTATGCTGAAGTTTCGCCATTTTGCAAACTTGTTGATTTGTTGTTTTCGTAGTGGTGCCCCACGTAAGCCTGCTTCATTAAGCCGATAACACGTATTTGCGAAAACATGCAATCAGCGAAAATTAGTCTCGACTGCATGCATAATAAACGCTAAAGTTGCGTAAGCTCCTTTGTATACAATGGTATAGACGAATATTCGTAACGAACAAATGATGGGTATGAGACTAAAACATATTGGACGGCAATATTTTTAGAATATTGGATGCATCCGGGTACTTTGGTTAAACAATATTGAATACACAGTTTTATTGTACCGTTAAAATGCCTGATATAAATAATAATTAAAAATATATTATATTAGTTATATTGATTATGTATATTCCAGCATAAGTATTTCTAATATAATTTGATGCAAGGAATAAAAGCAAGATATATCAGCTTGGTGTGGGGAAACAAGTAACAACTGGAACTGGGGACATTAAAGCGATAAAACAGTGAAAGTAAAGGCAAACAATGGGAATTGATGTGGTGCACTTAAACACACACCAATAAACCAGAATATGCACAGGGACAAGCAATACAAATTGCTGTGTAATATAACAACACAAATAATGTAACAAATAAGACCGACGTTTCCAGTGGATACCACCGGTCAACAGAAACAAAATATAAATACAAAAGTAGCGAGAGCTATTATAAAGAAGATGTTGCTAGCTAGACTTCCAAAGTCACTTTAATTTATATATAGTAATTTGCTGTAGTTTTTTAAGAATATTCTGTGCAGCGTCTTGAGGCTGTTTTCATCGTATGGTGCTCAAAAGTGCCATGTATTATTATTATTATTATACATGTTGGCCATCTAATTCATACATAATCGTTCTTTAATATACAGATTAAGCATATGTCCTATTAATACTTATGCTAATTAGCATGATCCACGCGGCAGGCGTCTGCATACCACAGCTCCAAAATTTCACAAAATGTGTCAAAAATGTCACCATTATTGAATCTTAGGTCCATACTTGGAATCACTATGAGAAATGCATTAAAATAAGTACAAACATTGCTAGTAGTGCTTTAATAATTCTTGAGGTAGGCTTTGAAAGTTGGGAAAAGTTTCTGTAAGATCTAATTTGTAAGAGCTATGTTTCAAAAGGGATCAACTTCATGTAAGTGAAATAGGAGAAAAGCAACGTTTTTTAAATTAAGGATGCTGCGCTTCTTTGATTAGGCCTATGCTAAGTTTCTGCCATCATTATGTTCCCACTCCCTTAACACTTTTAGACCGGTGATTTGACATTTCGCCGGTAATAAATCATCTAAGGATGTGTCTATTTCCCACAATGTGGTCCAATTCAAAGACTGCAAAGAACATTATTATGCCCCGAGGGCATAAACTAACCTTCATAACCCTGAAAATGGGCCAATTAGTCAGCGGTTGACAACATATTAGATAATTTATTACCGGCGAAAAGTCAAAATCACCGGTCCAAAAGTATTAAGGGATGGGAACATAATATGAAAGATACCATACATGTCACTCTTTATTTTCGGAAACTAGTTAAGTTGATCCCATTTGGAACAAAAATGTTTCGACAACATTTTCAAAAAACACTCTACTAAACAATCGTTATTTTCAATTAAGATACAGCTGAAAGACATTATCAAATCACATTGAAAACAGAAAACCGCATTCAAATACCTCTTCAACTTTTTTAAATTATGGCATTTTGTTTGTTATTGAAAAAAACTGAACATTTGGACAATTTGGCACATTTTTGGAAATTACAACACGTATGTTTGTGTGCAATTTTAAAAACAATATTCCCATACATTTTAAGTTTTCTTCATTGCATTTCATTTTGGATATTCCTATCAATGTTTTACCATGAAAAAAGAACCATATTTCTACCATTTTGGCTTACAAAATAGTGAATTATATTCAAATGTCCGGAAACTTCCGGAAATTACCGAAGGCCATAACTTTTTACCCGAAAATGCTTAAGAAGTAGAACAAAGTTTAAAAGATGTATTTCGTAACTCTCTTTCATGTTCAAGTTTGACAAAAAGTGGAGTTGATCCCTTTTAGAATAGACCTCTTCAATTATAATAAAACTAATAGCCACGTGGAATGTGTTAAGAAATCTGGATTGCAGATAGATAAGCTCTGTAATCAGAACAGTGATGTGACTAACCGTATAACGGGTTAATGGATAATGAGGTCATAAAGGGCTATTCTGTTAGAATTCCATACATCCCCTGTGGAAGACACAACATTAATATATCCTACAGGGAGAGTGAATTTCAAATGTAGATAACCCCATTTGAAATTCACAATCCCTGTAGAAAACATTTATATAGTGATCCAGATTGTCCGTTCATTAGCTAAGTGCCCTATCCTCACACTGACATGTGTATGATATTATTTTGCAACATGCAAATTATTACATATCAAAATACACTTTAAGGGGGGACTCAAGGAACTCAAGGGATTCAAGGAAGTTTTTGATTTGATTTTTTGAATTTTGTGAATGTTGTAATTATTGAACTATTAATCAAATGCATATAAAAGCAAACATTTTTGGAAAAGAAATAGATCAGAGAATCCAAATGTGGCGTCAATTTGACCAAAAAGGTTGATTTTTTTATAAAAATCAAAATCACAAAATTCATTTTTTTGACCCAAATTTGTTTGAAACAAGCTATCAACATCAAGCGATTTAGGCATACAAAATTACTCAAAATTATTTTTGTTAGCTTTGTTGGGTCAAAAACTGATTCATTTCCTTTCCAAAAAAGTATACTTCATATACATTTGAGTCATACAGTAGTTCAATAAATACAGCACTCACAAAATTCAACAACAAACTTCCTAAAAGTCCCCCCTTAAAGCCAACTTTTTAACACAAAATTATATAAAGACAATAACAACAAAACAAATGCGACGTGCTAACAAGATATAAAAAATAAATACAGACAATACAAGCCAAGATAGGGAAAGACAAGACAATACAAGACAATACTATACAAGACAAAACAATACAATACAATACAATACAAGACAAGACAAGACAAGACAAGACAAGACAAGACACGTGAGAGAGATATTTACAACCTTATGCAAACAACTTGAAAATATGCAACTATTAGGATATAGGACTGCATCATTAAATAAAACATTTCCATTTGTTTTCAAAACTGCTTACTTGTTTGTGTTTTAGAAATAGATTTTGTCATTTTTAATCTTTGAGTCAATAATACTTGTTAATCTTTCAATATCAGGTTTAATTTTTATACACCGATTTGAAACAATCATGACATAAATTGCCCGCTTAGAAGCGCTATTAATTCGCTCTGGTAAACCTATTGTTATCAATACTACGAGAGGATTACCCAGTGCATATATTTAAATTCGGGGCTAACTGCATGGGTAAGTTTCCATTATGTTGCAAATTACATCTACGGCCATGCGTGTAAACTACTCAATGGGCGTTGCAATATTGTACATCCGGTTGGTTGCACACGAGAATTAGGTCATGTGTAGCAACCAGCTTGGATGGAAGCAAGACGAATATTTAAATTTGTTGACGGTTTTTGACGGTTTTTAGGGCATCAACTTATAGCGCTGCTAAGCGGGCCTTGTAACCTAATGACTTAGTACAGTATAACACATAATGTATGACTATATTATCCAGAGTCAATCAAATGTTATGCTAGTTTTCAACGTATAATTTATCCATGTGTATGACATCAGCCTCGATCCCTTGTCTGGACATTATGTGCAGAGCATTGACCTCGATCCCTTGTCTGGCCTTTAATATGTTTTAAAAGGACCATCCATTTCCCCATTAGCATTTTCCAAGCATTTCAGATACAGTGCATGCAGACCACAGTGCAGACACAACATCCTGGACTCAATAAGCGCTTAATACGTATTACTTAACCACATCGTGTTTGATTGTACACTCTTAAAATAGGCAAAGGCAAAGGCGGTTGATCCTGTAATACTATGAGCGGAGTGCCCATCTCCCTTCCAAAGCGATAGGGCCAGACTCACTCCGTTTTACAATGTTGCTGTGTGGGGCTCGCTACACCTCCTCCACAGCGAGTCTGTTACCTTCCCAGCACTGAAGAATTCCGGTACCCATTTAAATACACCTGGGTAGAGAGGAGTAATTGCGGTAAAGTGCCTTACTCAAGGGCACAACATGTTGACCACAGCGGGACTCGAACCCACAAACTTTAGATCATGAATCCAGTGCTCTACCCACTGCGCCACACATGCCCGACTCTTAAAATAAACTCATCAAAATGATTACAAACATGTCAACTCTGATTGAAATGTCGTATCCGAGGGGGCATGCTACACTGTTAAAACGCTATTTAAAATTTTAAACAACCACAAGTTAACCAGTGAATCGTTCAACGTTGTTTAACATTTTAAAGAAAAAATGGTCAAAATTTGAAACAAGTTGATTACATTTTGAGCAACATTGTAAACAACGTTGAGCGATTCACTGGTTAACTTGTGGTTGTTTTACACTTTTAGACAACGCTTTTAACAGTGTAGAATAAAATACAATTTATGTCTTAAATCGTATACATGTAACCGCTTTTAGATGGTCTTTCTCGTTTTCAAGCCAATCCTTTAATATACTTTTCTAAAGCTTTAACCATTTTGCAATAATAGAGGCACCCGGAATGCAACAGGAGCACAATTCCTTTAATGCACCCTTAATGTATTCATTCCTTGTACAAAAATTAAGATAATGTTCGCTTAAGGTAATGGTCTACCATGTAGTGACTCGAAATGGGCTTTTTGAAAAGTATGCCTATAAGAAGCAGCTAAAATTCTTCTTTCTTCTGTTTTTTATTTCACATAAATCAGAGCTGCGGTTCCAAAGTTACGGCAAATCAAAGTCGAAACTCTTAGGCAATTCTCGCTAATATTGGTATAACATATCTTATGTATTTCTTTGTTTCTCAACCAGTGATATCTAAGGTATTTTCTTTTAAAATATCATAACTTAAAAAATAAAGAAGCTATTGACATAAAGATACCACCAAAAATTGTGATAATTCAAATTGCAAATTTGAGTATGGTAATACAAATGTAAATATTGTACCTAATTTGCATAATAATTAAAAACAGTGTTTCTAGACTTCAAACGCCGTTTTCGCAAAATGGTCATATTGATCAATCCCGGGGTCTTTTCTCAAGAACGGAAGCATGTAGAAAGCTGTAATTCAGAATATAGATAGAAAAAATAATTATACAGGTGATAGCATAGCCTTTTTTGCAATTTTGTTCTTGTTTGAATTTTTATAGCAGTTTTTATTTTGAAAAATGCTCATTTTTGGTTAAAAAAATGATTTTTTAACATTTTTCGTCAAAATGTATGCCATTTTGAGAATTTGGGGCACAAATTTGAAAAAAGGGCTATGCTATCCTAACATTTATGTGTGTGAGCATAATTCTAGTTTTAAAAAACAACGCTAAATGTTTGCGTTCTTTCAGGAGTACCCCGGGATAAATTAAGTGTTAAAATCCAAGATGGCCGCCATTATTATGCAAATTAGATACATTTTGATTTTTTTTTTCTCTGTCAATCCTCCTGAAAGTTCAAGAGTGTCAACATATCCAAAGATGAGCTTTGTAGGACCTAAAATAAAGAAAAAGTTTTTTATGGTAGCCCATCACCTTAAGGAGGTGTTGTGACGACTCAAGTTAATGTACTGACTTAACTTGCACGTAAGTTATCATTCGTAATAAATTGACTTGACTCGAGTCACTGAGAGCGATGATTTGATATTATTAGTTATCCCCTGCATGTTCACACAGTAGATACTTTTGATCGTTTAGTCCAAAGGCCCCAATGCAAAATTGTGTTTGAATACTCGCGGAAAATGAAACTCCCTCCAAACAAGGCGCTGAATTCTCCTCCCTTCTTACTTCCGTAAACTCCCCGAAGTTAATAACCATTTAACAGGCTCTGCGCCGTCACCTCTGTCCATAAAATCATCACGAAAAAACATGTCCTGTTATGTTATATGAAGATCATTTATTTTTCGGCGTGGATTATTCCTTTTTGCGGTCTATTTTGGCCTCAGAATGTAACAGAAATCGACTCAGTTGCGTTTAAATCATCCGCCGTTTTATTTGCTTATTATTTACGCGTCGTATTTCAAGCAACAATCGCTTTCCATGTAATCATACCGCGCAAATGCTGGTAACGTGGTTAATCGGCGATATGGATTATCCCGCTGCTTTGACCTTCTTGTTTACAACGATATGGATCAGATTGCATACGTGTTAACCAATGCAATTGCGGTACTTACCTGTTAAACGATAAGACTTGTGACTTGGTGTTTTAACTTTTCAAAAAACTTGACCAGAATTAATATCATCGTAACTACTTTATAAATTAACTGAACGTGGTTGCACAGATAATATCACAACATGAAGATAATGTTGTGTTCAATATGATTTGACTTGACCGAAATCAATGACTTGACTTGACTTGAGCCAATCAGTGACTTGACATGACCTATTAGCTTGCCTTGACTTAACTAGACTTGTTTTGAGGTATTTTAGGAAAGACTTTACTTGACTCGAGTCACATCTGATTGTGTCTTGATTTGCTTTAACTTGACCCATTGGATTGTCTTAAATTTACTCGGCTTGAGGTATTTTGAGAATTTAGTGACTTGGTCTTAATTTGGGCGTTTAAGTGTCCTTGAAATGACCTATAAGGGTCGTGGTTCGTAATTTAATCCATACACGTAAGAACAAGCCATTGCTTTTCAGTCAATTTTAGAATTCAATTGTAAAAAACCCTCTATATCTTGCACTACTCTCCTTTTTGTTACCCGTGCACTCTCAGAACAGGTATTAAAAAACATGGGTTAAAATAATGTTGGTTAAAAAGTATTCAACATTGGTTAAAAATGAAGCGTTGGTTAAAAATTACTTTTAATACTGCGTTGGTTAAAGAGTAAAAATATAAAAACATTTTTAGTTTATTCAACGTTGGTTAAGGCATCATAATTTTAACCAACAATAGGCCATAGCAAGATTCCCGCCAAAGAATTTCAATGGCGGGAAAATATTTTGTGCATATTATCAAACCAATATTGGTTTTACATTGGCGCTCTTCAATTGGCATCATGTTGCCAACCAATATTGGACCAATGTTGGTTTTACAATGGCGCTCTTCAATTGGCATCATGTTGGCAACCAATATTGATCCAATAATGAAAATGACACCATTGATTTCATATACAAATTCTTTCGTGGTCTAAACATTGCCGCCGCTGATGTAAGTTATCGCTTCCCGTCCTTTTGGCTAGGATCTGTCCTGTGCCTTGTCCTGTCACTTGTCATGGTTAGCCCTTTGCCAAAGTTGGTCCTGGACACGGGTTGCCGCCAATATGGAAAACATCAATACTGGGCCAATAATGTTATGTTGTCTGGGTTAAAATTTAGCACACAAAAAAGAAGACGTTTAACCAACATTTTTTAACCAACCACTGTTGGTTATTAAAACATATTAACCAACAAATTACTATAAATTGTAACTAACCACAGGTTAAAGTTTAACCAACCACTGTTGGTTAAAACATTATAACCAACATATGATTAAACATTGTAACCAACCACAGGTTAAAGTTTAACCAACAGCTGTTGGTTACGGTTTTAACCAACCAATTGTGTGGTTCACCTGGTAACCTCCCGTTGGTTAAAATTTTAACCAACATGGTTAAAGATTTTAACCTTTGTTCTGAGAGTGTGACGTCACTTTTCGAAACTGAATAAAGCTGCCAATCCTACACGTCAGTCGTCTGCAGACGACACTTCCAAAACTTCACAAAAAATTTCGAAAATTATTGTTAAAATTATTGAATTTTATCACCATGGTTGGAATCACCATGAGAAATGCGTAAAAGATGCCTACACACTTGTAAAAGATTGGTTAAATTGTCCGTGTCATTTATTTCCAACAAGTATTTGTATCATAATAATAATTTAATTGGTCATTCGAATGGGCGATAAGTCGGACATGCGTGAATCGGATAGCACGTAGCGATGTTACCGCACTTGAACAAAGTTTCTGTGTCAATTAAAGTCGAAAAGACGTGATTTGCTGTAATCGCTAATTTGCATATTTTACTTGGCCTTATATGAGCCGAGTAAATTGTGCAAATAGCTCATTAGCAATGGTACACAAATTAGCACCGTTGCTCGTTTGTACCATTTCAAGTATGCTATTAAGCTAATTTGTACCTTTTATTCATTTAATTTTAAACCTATTATTTTATTTTAATTAAGTCGATGCAATATTTAACACCATGGAATGAATATTGATAGGTATACATACCTTCTCACTTGGTTTGAGAAAGTGAAGTTAATGTTCACTAAATAAATGCAATATACATTGTACAATAACATACACATCAAAGAGTCAATGCCACGGCAACCCCCCCCCCCCCCCCCCCCCCCCCCCCTCCTCACCAATTGGTCAAAGAAAACGGTGTCAAACTGACCAATCTGGTCAGTTTGACACAGATTTTGGTAATCCTTTAACCCTTTTCTGTGTTTTAACACAGAAAAGGGTTAAAGGATTACCAAAATTACTTTAATTAAAATTACTTTGACCATTTTTCCGTGTCGTTTTGACCAATAAATAATGATCCCCCGCGGACTCATTTTCAGTGTTACATTTTTCCATTTTTGAGTTAAATTTAACCAATCATTTACAAGTATTGGTTACGTAATTTTTGAGATAAGACTTTGAAAATGGGGAAAAGTTTCTGAAAAATCTGTTTTGTATAATATGGTAAAACAAATAGCCACGTGGAAACGTGGAAAGTATTAAGCTTATTAAGATTAAGAGTATTCATGTAGACATTGTACAACATTAGTTTTGCTATGAAACCATGCATAGTGCGTTACTAATAACTCTTCTTTCTAATGGCAAAATGATCTGATGAAATGAGCTTAAAATCTGCAACATGATTTACATACCATTGGCATTACACCATGGTTGTTATACAACATATGACATTAAAGGGGCATTGAGAGATGTATCGATATACTAAATGAGCCAATAACGTAAAGATAGTATTACTTTGATGCAAAAACTGATTTCCAGGATAATTGAGGGCGACTTCACATACGTATCTCTCAATGCCCTTTAACGAAACCTTTTCCAGCTACCCCAAAAGCAGCTCACGTCACGCATTATGTGCTTCTTTTTATCGACTAAAGAAATGGTTGTCCTTAGGAAAGGGGAACATTTAGGGAGTGTGAATGTAACTTTCATGCTTCTTTAGTTTAATAGTTGTTGTATAAAATGCTTTTGTTGATGTTTATCATTATCGTTGTAATTATTGTTGTGTTATGGTGTTGATGTTGCTGTTACTGTTATTGATGTTTTACTTTGTAAATCGTTGCTTATGTGTCCTTTTATAAATTGTCGATTATTTTTATTTTGAAGAAAATAATCAACAATAAAAAAAATAAAAAAATCGAATACGACAATATGTATTATAATGTGTACATTGCACATGTAGTGCGATCTAGGAGACATATTAGAGATATTTATATCATATGAAAGCTGAAACTGTGCTGATTACAGATCTGTTTGCAGATCATTTGTTGTGGTCCCTTCAAACAAGTTAATGCGTGAATGGTAATGGTGATGTCGCACAAAGCTACAAAACAAGAAATCATGAAAACAGCCCCAACAAGATACAATAGTCCAATAGAATAACATTATAAAGTTAATAAGAAAATTTACTTAAGTATGTTTTTGAAGTTGTCATTTACGAAAGATGATGATACATAAAAATATTGTAAATGTATTCTAAAATTGTATTAAAACCTTTGTTTTTACCCATAATCCCTATTCATCCGACGGGTTTTCCCAGATCACATCACATATTTTGGAACTTAATTCAACTCATCAAAATACGCCGGAAATACTCCGTTTAAAAAGTATGGGCAAAAGCTCGTTTTGAAGGCTCAGATCAGTTTTTCGATCAGTACTAAATATGTGCATATAAAATAAATTCTACTATTCGAAATCTTGGGCAAAGGATAATGATGTTCTGGTGAAGTAAGAACTGATATGTTATACACAGGAAAGGGTTTTTTTTGGCCGTAATTTGTACTCAATTCGGTGTCAATGTTAATTACTCTTTGTATCTTGCGTTGCATTTATTTTAAGATTTCCGGCTCTAATAAAGTATCTTTATTGCATGGTCGAAACGCATTCACTGATATCCTAGGAGTAACACTCAGCGAATTAATTAATTAATTTGTTTCGAAGCTTAAAGCCTCGTGTAAAGTACCAAAGTATGGTGAACATGCAACATTTAGTTTTCTAGTTATCTTTGTACCAGTGTTTAGCCAATCGAGAGGCCTTGTCTGGTTACCATAGCAACCAGATCAAAGCCTCGTGTAAAATTTACCTGTCAAAATATGTTACTGGCATTCTATACATCTACAAATTAACTGACATATCTCAAGACTAACACAACTATTTAATAAATTAAAACATTTATATTGTGTTTTGTTTGTATATTGTGTGTCTTTCCGCTATTAGAATAAATAATTATTACAAAATGTTGACCTTTTGTACGGGTCTACTGTATTTAGGTGTTTTTGGTGTCATTTCATTTATTTTGTTTTAGATTTGAAGTGTTCGTAAACTGTACCAATTTGACTTACGCATACTAAATGAGTTACAATTTTAAACCACAGCATGCCTTGTCTAAACTTAGTAGTGGAAACACGGAGGAGTCAAATTACTGTAACTAGCCTACCTTTACCTAATTAAAGGAAGGGTCCCGCAAGCACAACATTGAGCATTATTTGTTAGAAAAATAATTATCGAGCCTAAATTACGTAATTATATAGAACAAAACATCATACTAGTCACAAAAATGAATAAAAACTGCCATCACTCAACATGCAATTTTTAAAATTCGCGGCGATCGAAAGTCCCGGTGTCGATGACGTCACGGGTATCGGTGCTCAAATTTGCGCATGTGCATTGTATAACTATGACTTCATCGACACCGGGACTTTGGATTGCCGCGAATTTTAAAAATTGCATGTTGAGAGATTACGGTTTTTATTTGTTTTTGTCATAAGTGTGGTGTTTTGTTCAATATAATTACAAAGGTTGGGCTCGATAGTTATTTTTCTAACATATAATGCACGATTGTATGCTTGCGGGACACCTCCTTTAAGAAAATGTCATGAAAACACATTCTTCTAAAGCATGAAATGAAGTGAGTGTCCTGACATGCTTTGTCCGTGATATATTGAGATACTGGCATGGGTAAACGTCGGAATATTCACACAAACTTGTTTAAAACATTGCATAATAGAATAGTTAGGAGAGTGAACCATAGCATCTAAAATATAGCACAAATTAAATTAAGACTTAACGCATACTAGTAACTATTTTAAACTTAGTAGTGGAGACAGGGTGACGTCCAATTACTGTAAATGGACTGCCTTTGCTCAGGTACCTAATTAATAGAATGTCATGAATACACATTATTCGACATTCATCGACCAAAATAGGACTCTTGAACAGTTTCGCTATGCTTTAGTAATGTTCAGTTTTTAATATTGTGACCCAAAAACAAAATGTGTTTTTTTACATCAATTTGTTTACCTATTTTGGTTGAAAAACTAAACTTGTTTATGAAAAAAAGAGATCCTAAAGAAGTGGCTTTAAATAATGTTGGTGTAATTTCAGCAATTTTTACCAACAACTGATTTTGTTACGTTGACCGAAAAATGTTGAGCCAAAATTTTGGTCAACATTTTTAAAAATCGGAATTGTTAGTGAAATTTGATACCAAAAATGGCACGGTTTCACCATCTCATTTCGTTTTTGGCATAATTATGTTATACCCTTCACACCAACATCGGCAGTATGCGTCGTTCTTAAAATCATGCACTATGATTACCTCTGTGAAGGGTATAACAGAATTACTCCCCTTTTAAATGTACACTTTTATATGCATCACATTTGTAGTTCAAAGGCTACAGCGCTTGATAAACTTCATATGAAAAAAAGGTTGACTAGATCTAGTATAAATGTCGAGAATCTATGACCTTTCTTGCAAATCACATAAGAACGTGATGAATCCTTATGTGTATTGTGAAACATCTTGGTAGCAGTATGTATGTATTGCCGCAAATGCATCTTGCCTTTTCAGAATTCACCGTGGAAATCAACAGTCTCCGTATCTTGTCTTTCATATCGAGATCATTCAACGGGTTGCTTATGAATAAGTCATTATAGTTCAAGGGATGCCCTTGTGGCTAAATACTTTGACAAGATGATAACGGACATATTTACCTATGGCATGAATTGCAATTTGTGTCCAATGTCACGCCATTTATCAATTGTATAGTGTTAACCACAATTTATGATAGAAATGTTGTTCACGTGTCGTGTGTTTGAAGCTTCATTGGTATAATTTCGTGTTGCGCCCTCGAGTCGCGAATCGCGGCCCGAAATCTCGTGTCGTGTGTTTCGTATCGCGCCCCGAGATTTAAATTGCATAAACCTTACAATCGTCTAATTCGGTAAGAATGTTATGGTGAACTACTCATATGTTATAGTTTGATCAGTTCAAAATTGACGAAGCCTCATTACAGCAGCGAATAATACAGAAGGACGCGGGTGCCAATGAAGGCAAACGCGCTCTGTGTATTTTATGCGTGATCAATGCGGGCGGCAAAAACCGCTTGCGTGTGGGCATAATCTTTCGCGTATGATCGGATTACTTTTGCGCGCAGAGAGATAAACACGAATATATCTGGCCTATTTGGAACTGATTAAACTATAACTATACCCTTAGACCTACTTAAAACAGTTCGTGCTAAATGGGAATTCCATGTAGAGAACAATAAGCTCTTAGCTTGTTAGCTTGATGACATTTATCTCAAGTCTAGACGTCAGAAACCAGTCACGTGTTTGTAAATAAGAGTTGGATTGCTTTTCTCTCTAATGCTGCCCTGAAATGCTTTCAGATAGCACGCCAGTAATTACCGTGCCTTAGCAATTACATGATAAAGGGTAAGATAAAGCTTTTCTTGCTGGATTTTTCAATTTGATATTTTCCTGAATGCTTATGATATTTGTGATCATTTAATCACAAAAATTATATACGATGACCCCGAAATGTCTGAGAATTTAGATCCTGAATTAGGAGAGCTGGTGTACCGACCTCAATCAACAGAAGAATTTTAGAAATGGGGTTAATCCAAATTTACCTACAAAATCTACAAAATGCATTGGAAATGGTTTTCGTTTGCACTGTTGTATCAGATACTAGTTCTTAAATCAGGATTCAATTACAACTTTGGGAGCAATAAGTACCTGATTACATTTTATTATCAGTGGGCCACAGTGCTGAAACCGTATGCAAAAAGGCTTATTGTCGTAATATTAATTACTGGCGTGGTATCTTAAGAATAAGATTTTTTTATATTTGAAATAGGATGCAATTTTATTAGATTGAGTCTGTATCAATCTTTTTTGATGATAAAAAGTGATCTCAAAATGTTAACTTTGTAAATATACTTAGAAATGCACATTTTCCCATTCTGCTATCTACTGAAGATAGCATAAACTTACTAAATGAAGAATGCTCAATAGTCAAATAGTATATTTAAGCATTTGTTCCTTGTTTATTCATAGAATAGAAACCATTACTGATTACAGCTTAGAATGATATAGGAAAGTTTTATGACATAAAATTGATTGAAAATAGTGACTCTTTGATTTCTCTTGTTCTCGTTTACTACTGTATGGGGGGGGGGGGGGGGGGGGGGGTGGCAGAAAACTTTATTTTTTTAGAAGTAAGGCTTCTTTAAGCTAATTTAAAGCAAATTCTTATATAAACTCATGATAAAGATTTTGTTTAAAGTGGCAAATGTCCTACAAAGTGATGGTTCAATGTAGATGTGACTGCAAAATCTAATATTCCAACATGTCGTCAAAATACAGGATTAAGCAATTGAGACATTTTTTCTTCTTCAAATAATGCACATTCTGTGTGTGAGATGAGAGTAACTCTTTTCTCATCACATTTTCACTTTCAATCTTCTAATACCAGAAATGCCCATAAACACATTTAAATCAACATTAAAACAAAATAGATCCACCGGATTTAGTGAAGGAATGTATAGCATCATTGATGTCCTCGTTAAATATCTCTGTCATGTCATGGGCCGAAATGGTCTGAGGATGGTCACAAAAAAGCCAATGTTTTTTTTTAAATATCCTATTTTGTATTTTTTGAGTTACAGACCAAAAGGTGCCAAAAAATGTGATTTTTTACCGCCAAAATCATGAAAATCACCATTTTTGGGAAAACAACACATTTTTTGGCACTTTTTGGTCTGTTACTCAAAAAATAAAAAATAAGATATTAAAAAAAAAAAAGCTCCTGGGGAATGTTATCAGGATTATCATAAAACTAGTATGACAAAATTTAACAAAATATATTTTGAGTTATCTTTTCCAAAACTAAAATGGGTCAAAAAACATGTTTTTTATAAAAAAAATTCCAAAATGGTCATTTTCATTATCATGGTTGGATTCATTGAACCCTTTTCTGCAAAATACTGTATACGTTTATAAAGATTAAATGAATATTGAAGAAGTTACGGCAGTTTTACGGAGGCTGTACCTGAGAGTCCACACCCCCCTTAACCAGGAAAAACGGTCAGCTCTAGTGTATGGAGCAACATTAGCACGTGGCAGCTACACGTGGCAGCAATTTCAAGTAATGTGTTATGGCACTCACTCATATCGAAATGAGTGCGCGCCAAAAAAAGGGTCGATAGAGAATTTTGGAAATTGTTCGCATGATAAATTCTGTGGTTAACATTACTTTTGGACGACTTTTCTCATATACATTAACCTATGAGTGGCCATAGTATAAACAAAACGTGTCAGATAATACGTTTAAGGTAACACGTAGTACGCGTTAGATAACACGTAGTACGTGTATGGTTACACGTAGAACGTGTACGGTCAGACGACTAATATGTGTCTTAGACGCCTAAGATAACATTCTCGCTTTATTCAGTTAACAATTGTGACACTTAACTTAGGATTCAACATTTGCAAACAAGTATTAATCAAAAACAACCGGGGGAGTGGAGGGAGGCGGAGGGGAAAACAAGAAAAAAACCCATTGTAATGTACCTAACATTAAAGTATCTGGTAGGAACCTTTTGTGTTTAGGTGTATTTCAAAGCCCGAACGGAGTAAGCTTACCCAGTGGGATTTATTTTTTAAATGACGTCATATCAATGTTGTACTAACGTTAAAAAGGAGTAGCAACGTTGGTACAACGTCGATCTAACGTCTTTTTAAAAAATGCCCACTTGGTAAGCTTAATCCACAACTTGACAGCGAACAGTTTTATTCTGATGTCAAGCGACAAATGCAAAAACAATGTGTGGGTTCATATGTCTCATTCACGACAAAGTTTGCATAGCTTTTTCTACAACTCACACATACTCAAATGTTAACTGTACTCATATCAAGAGTTACACTTCGCACAAGTTGCAGAAGACCATAGTCCTCATCGCAGGGAAATGTGATCCTTCCCCCGAAGTTAAAACTAGAATACACCAGACAGGATCGATATGTAAGCCCCCTTGTCTACTTCAGATCGAATCATTTCGTGTACGAAGTTTGTTTGTCTCTGTCGAGCACGTTTCCTTTGTCACAATCGATTTGATGCCAATTGCACCCGATGTTGCCAACGTTATGAATAAGAAGCCCAAATGGATTACATTCGTCCTAATGTTTTCATAAAATACTGTCTACAATGATGTCAAGTATATTTCAGTCACCGACGAAGCACCATATTATGCACGATAATACTGGTATTTGTCTTTAAACGTGTGGGTCAATTACGACCGCGAGATTAAGCTGCGTTCGTCAGAATACGACCCGACGTCAGTTCACAATGGTGAGAAAATCTACGAGGTGTTGAAATTTGGGCTACGTATCAAGCCTCAGAAGCTATTGATTCAGGTAACACAACCGGCTACATTTCACCGTGAATACGGCTAGTTGGACCAATAGACTGTTTAGCAACACTGTTTTGCTCCTGGAAACATACTCTATCTGCACCGGATTGAAGCTGACGGCAAGTGACCTGAGTTCTTTGAGCCCCTTTATCAGCTAACGGGCAGGTTGTTTTCTGATGTGATGTCTGACTTGACGAAAAATGATTGCAATTCGCATCGTACATGACAAAGGATTACACGTTTTAAAGTTTTGCCTTTCAAATGGCCTAGAGTCACGCTGTCTGTAAAAGAGTTGTACGTTATTGGGGGGTTGTACCGGAGATTATGTTACCCTTTTGACTTTCTCACGTACAGATTCGCCAATAGCGGAAGCCAAACAAGCCAAAGTTATCGAATCACTACTAAGTGTATCTGCCGCTATATATCTGATGCTTTTCAGCACTCTCTTGTGCAATGTAATGCAATGAATGGCACACCGGCCATGCATGTGAACTTAATAGGATGGGACATTTGATGTTGGTCAGTTTCCGCCACTGCGACATCTTCATGGGAGGGCGTTGTCGAGCACTGCGATCAGTAACAACAAAGTATATCTAACATGTTTTGATATTTCTGACCTGTTGATTGCGTTAAATCTGAAGGAGACGAGGCCGCAGTGCAAAACCCACTTCTTAGAGCTCATACGTATAAGTCACTAAACAGTTCAATTTTTCATGTCGAGGGTTTAGTGCAACAAAGAGCTATCTGCATTTTTGGCCAAAATGAGATTTCGGTATCAAAATGATCCGCACAAGATCAGGAACCTTATTATGAGAAAAAAGTGAATTCACCTAATCAAAAAGGTCTGAATAGCATTTCTTTTAACGTGTCAAAACAAATAGGTGACAATGATGGGTACAAATCTTTATTTGACTTTTTCTCAAAATGCAGATAGCCTTTTGTTGCACTAAACCCTCGATGTGTGCTATTATGTATGGGGATCCAAAATAATTACGCCGTTGTCAATCGTAAAAGTCTTACGTAAAGGTCACTTGTACGTATGAGCCACGCGTACTGGTTTTGCAGAGTGGCCTTATAAAAGTGTTGGGGACATAAAGAATTGTTTTGGAAAGGAAATGTATCAGATAATCCAAATTTGGCTACAATTTTGACCAAAAATGTTGATTTTTTGAGAAAACCACACAAAAGTCACTTTTTTGACCCACATTTTTCGAACAAAGCTAATTGTGGGTAAAAAATGCCCAAATCGCTTGATGATGATGTAAAGACACTTACTTAGGGACGATATTTTTTTAACCTAATTTAATATTTTTTGATTTTTTTTTTTTTTTTTACTAAAAATTAATAAAGTAAATAAAGTTTCCATTTGTTTTCACTCATAAAATTAAAAAAAATCAAATCAAATACCTTCTTGAGTCCTCCCTTAATGTTTCGTACACAAGTCTAAGGACCATTACATCCAGTAATATGGGTGTAAGGTGTCTGCACTCAATGGTCAAGAATTCAGAGAACGTTTCTGTTAGTCGAAGAAGCACTTCTACAAAGGGCCTCCTGTTATCTTGAACTGGCCTTATAAGATAGATGTGCTGGCCCTTCTATGATCCGTGTCTCTTTGTTGTTCTTCAACGTGACAAGTAACTGGCGTAGTGTGCTTGCGGGCTTAAAAGAAGATGGATGTTGAAGATATTGTGAAGGTTTCCTGAGTGGTACTCGATATGAGGCAAAATAAGTAGTCTCGGTCTCATTTGCACTGTCTTTTTTAGGTTTAGGTTTAAAGTATTTTGGCCTGGTGTTATCAGAGTAAGTGTATTACAAGTATCGCTCGATACTGGTACGATTTCACTGTTCAAGTATCGGTCGATACAATTTGGTGTTCCAGTATCGAGCGATACTGGAACGTTTTTATGTTGCAGTATCGGGTAATACTGGTACACATCTTACCAGTGGTGATTTGTCCCAGTATTGAACGATACTGGTACATAATTGTGTTCCATTATCGCCCGATACTGGAACATTTTGACTCAACATTTGCTGTCAACGTAGCAAAATAAGTTTTTGAAAATGGCCGCCATTTGTAGACGTAACACTTGTGCGAATCAATTGGTAATGCGAAAAAGTGTCTTGACTATTTGGCAGAGAACAAACCATAGCGTTGGAATAACATAATATTCGGCGATGCTAGTTTGTATTGATTTTACATTACATGGACTCAATGGATAACCATAGGCTTTATAGAAGGAGAAGGGGAAAAGTGAAAAACATAAGACTGCTCCACACAGAGGAATCACTTATGTTCCGTTATCAAGACTATTAAATTATTGATAGTTACACAATTGATAGCCTTGGGCAGAAAACACTCATTGAAATGTCAGGGCTAGCCTAAAGTAGGCTTTCCTGCACAAAATTTTTGGTAGGGGTAAAATATTACTTGATTTGGGTTTAAAGCCAAGTTATATCTTCGATAATTTAGCGTCGTATATATTCTTCGGCACGAGATTGCTATTCCTAGGTATGCAGCGGTTTGGAAACTGACAAAAGCTTGATCACCAACCAGCCTATAAACGATATGACTACTTGCTTTTCGGAAACAGCGGGGACTTTTTTATTTACGATAATATGCCAAGAAAAAATATAGGCTGCATATAAAAATCATTAACATCCAAGAAGTTAAAGTGGTTTACCATGGAGCGGAAATTAAGGTGCAGGTTCATGAACGCAGAACAAAATAACACACCAACTACACCTTTTAATATGGGAGCGAACCCCTATCCGAAAAGTTCGTTGGCTTAGATAGCGTTAACGCTTTCCACGTGGCTGTTGGTTTTACCAAATACAAAACAGATTTGTCAGAAACCTTTCTCAGATGTCAAGGTCTATCTGAAGGATTACTGAACCAATACTAGTCATGTTTGTACTTATTGTAATGCATTTCTCATGGTGATTCCAAATATGGAAATGAAATTCAATGATGTTGACATATTTGAAACATTTTGTGACATTTTGGAATGTCGGCTGCAGCTCCCTGCCGCGTGGAAAGTGTTAAGATGACCGACTTTCGAAGAAATCAGTCTCCATTTTGTACTTTATCACAACGACTGTAAATAATTATCACCGACCTAAGAGTACATGCTTCAACTCGATCATTAGTCATTTGCACTCCCAAAGGAAAGGCTTATACTGTATAAGTTTGCTCTTGAAAAGTGTCACACCCATTTACTGCACACACAATTACACTTCACAGAAACTGAAGAGAATGTCCTAATGACTGTCACGAACTACGGTTTGGATGTGTTAGTAGGTCTGTGTTTGTACTCCTACTGAACTGCTAACTGATCAAATTCCCATAAGTCGTAGATAGCTTTAAGAAATAATTCACCATCTGCACTTTACCACAAATACTGTAATTGATTATCACCGCCTTAATTTTAAGAAACATGCTTTTAAAACTCGATCATTAGTCATTTGCACTCCCAAAGGAAAGCCTCACACTGTATTGGCTTGCTCTTGTAAAGTGTCACCCCCATTTACGGCACATTCAATTTTACAGAAACTTAACAGGATTTCTTAATGACTGTCACGAACTACGGTTCGGATGTGTAGTAGGTCTGTGTTTGTACTCCTACTGAACTGTTAACTGATCAAATCATGACTAAACTACAGTAATGTTCTTACAACACGGACTCGTGCGATGAATGTATACGAGACACGTAAAAATGCTCTGCGTGTACTTGACCGATGACCGGCGGATAATAAGCGGAATAACTAAAAGTGGACACATTGAACGATAATATATTTCTGATGCAGTAGAATGTTGACTAAAATTGTGCGTTTGGTTAACATGTGTGCATCTGCTACCTGGGAAAATGACAGTGATCACGCTCGTGCTGGAAATACCATTAAGCGACGAAAACCAACACGAGCGATCAGACTTTTTCAAGTATACACTTAAAACTATTCAGATTTGAATAGGAAATCTCTTCCGATGGGCACTTACAAGGTTCTCTTCAAAATGAAGAGGAAAATCTATTCAAATAAATGAATATGTACCCTATTCAAAGTTAAATTGTTTTTCCTATTCAAAAATGAATATAATCCTATTTAAAATTGATAGTAAATGTGTTGATTTCTTCCTAAATATGTAATTTGTGAAGCTTTTGTCGCACATGTGTATATCTCTTGGCAACGAGGGAATGGTGGTGGTGTGTGGGGTGGAGGGGGGGGGGGGCTGCAGGGGCATTGACTCTTTGACGTTTATGTTCTTACACAATGTATTATGCATTTATTTAGTGAACAATAACCTCACTTTCTTAAAACAAGTGAAAAGATATGCATACATATCAATATACATTCCATGGTGTTAACTAAATCCATCGACTTAATTAAAATACAATAATAGGTTTTAACGAATAAAAGGTGCAAATTAGCTCATTAGCATAGAAAGGGTACAAACGAGCACCGGTGCTAATTGTTGTACCATTGCAATTATGGTAATGAGCTATTTGCACAATTTACTCGGCTTATATAAGGCCGAGTAAGATATACAAACTAGCGAGTACAGCGTCCGTCGGCATTTTGTCATTGAAAATGAAACGATTCCTTTCAATTTGAATAATTTTCTACTCAACAATGAAAAGGAAATCTAGTCACATTTTGAATAGATACATGTTAGTGTATGAAACGATTATTTTAATTTTGAATAGTTTTCTATTCAACAATATTTGAAAAGGAAATCTAGTCACATTCTGAATATAATTTGTTTTAGTGTGGGTCTTGTGATTAGACGACTTATAGAACCCGTTCTCAACAATATTCGAATTTCCCGGCATATAGTACAAGCACATCCTCGTAATTTTCCATTCACTTCATTCATGGTTTTACTTATTACAACAAAATAAAATTAAAATTACATTCTCAGTCAACAAAGGGACAACAAATTCCTCAAGTTTGAAATGACATTCTGTGAGATATTTTGTCACATTTTATTTGTTTATTTGATTGATTTCATATCTCTCGCTCAAGTGCATTTAATAAGTTAATGAAGGCTGCCAGAACTAAAAAGTAGGCCTAATATGTTATTTACCAGTGCATCATTGCTCTTTATTATTGTGGTGTGTTATGGGCAATTACATACGTTTCAGTTTCCATTCAATTATTAAGGTTTAGATCAGTGCGTTATTAACCATCAATATACAACCACAGCTGTCATCGAGATATATTATTAACAAACAACTATGTGATCTCTATTATTTTTCTCATCATGTACTTTGTCGTTTGATGAAAAGAGACTATAATTGTAGATATGCGTGCAAGGATTCAAGGGATTATTCGCACGGATGCATTGTAGGTTTCCTTATCGTGACCAAATCCTATTGATATACACCTAGCACATAAAGTCCCGGACCAGGTGCTTTGAGGTTGGCTAATTCAAAATAGATAATCGGTACCAAAAATCTGAGAGATACATTACATGAGCAAATTTCTTCTCCGCAGTATGATACCTCATTTAACAAATCGAATGGATACTGTTAAAGTTATGGCAATTTCAATGACCGCGCATAACAACAGCAAAGTTGCACTAGGTATAGGAAATCATGGATTTGTGTGTGATTACGGTCATAACTGTGTGCTATCTAACTAACTTTAAAAGTATCCATCCGAATTTTTTGAATGAGGTATCAAGCTGCGGAGAATAAATTTGCTCATTTAATGTATATCTCATTTTATTTTTGTACCGATTATCTATTTTAAATTATAGCCAACCTCAAAGCACCTGGTCCGGGACTTTATGTGCCAGGTGTAGGTTATCCATGTAGCCATGCGCAATAGACGGCGTGAATCACACCCGGCCAATTTTACAAGGCGTGTGAAACAAAGTGTCCCACGAAGAGTTACACATATCACAGGTTTTTTGTTTAGTGCGAATCCCGCTTTTTTTGGCCACTTTGGACAGGAATTGGATTTTCAACTGAAAAAAAACTGCCTTTGAGATTCCAATGAAAATTTATAGCATACATCAATGTATTGTGCAAAATACATATAATAATTTAATATTCTGTGGTTTTCAAGGATAATTATGGATATAAATATATTTTCTGCTCAAAATGAACTAACATCAACATGTACCAGTTAAAATTAGTATTGATTTCATTGATTATGTTCAATTACACGCTGAATGTTGATACTAATAAAATAATTCTCTGCACATGAAAAGTGGCCAAAGCGAAATTTGCCATAATTTGATAACGAATAAAAGAACTCCAAAGCTCCCAAAATGGATAGACACAAATTCTTCGGACACATTCAAAATTGTTGAACATTATTTATCAATAATTCATGAAAAATGTTGATATTTTTCGTGGCCTAAAATCATGCTTTACATGGGACGCTTTTTTGCTAAGCCATTCATTGCATGAACCGTGTTACCAAATTAGCCTACGTCATGTATTTTTAAAAATCATAAACACAGTTATTATCCCCGACAAGTTGGCAGCTAATCCGTTACATGGACTATCTCTATTAATTTCCTGACGGGTGTCGTAAATTCCTAGGCCGTCAATGATCAAAGAGCGTTTCGTGACCCTTCAACAGTGCAGCTCATTTTAACACCTGACAGATGTTTTCTGATGACATTCACTATTACTACCCTATTCATATTCACATAGCATGGACTAAATTAATCTATGACTTCAACTCAGTTTTAAATTGCTAACTGTAATGATCTTCTCTATAAATAGCAGTAATTAGAGCAGTAATCAATTCTATTTTTTTTCTCTTTTCATACTGGTTGTAAAAAGGATGAAATCAGATGACTTTGCATCTAAATAATCATTGCTTGACTAGTGCATGATTTGGCAATCAGCACTCCTTAGAACGCCCAAAGACGATTCCTTACTCAACGCTAGCACACTCACTTACTTAATGACCCTTCCCCGAGCAAAATCTAAACTGAGCAAACATACGTTAATTTGTGTTGAGATTTTAATTTCAACACAAATTAAGAGACTTTTTACGAAAACCCAACAAATCCAGTGTCTATAGAAAAATAACATCAGGCGAGTTTTACCATTGCAACTAGATTTTCCTTTCAAAAATCCAATGTATAGAGGATTCTATTCATTAACGAACGCATGAAGTGATAATTATGGATCATGATTTCATGAACACTTAATATGTCTATATATCGTTAATACTAATGCCTTTTTTCTCTTTATATTTCCAGATGTTTATGGATCGAAGGATCTTAAGCGACTTATAGAGGACTTATTCCATCCCGACAATTACAGTAGATTGGTACGACCCGTCATAAATGAATCTACGGCCGTATTTGTCAGCTTTGAATTGTACCTCGCCAATATAAACGATGTGGTAAGTCATAACGTATTTTTTTACATTAGGTACTTCCTGCCTTAAAGAAACAAATAAAGTGAAGAAACTCCTTCGGGATTTCTACCTGTTGTTCACATATTCAGAGTACAATAAGCGCAATGAAAGGCCTAGTTGAAGAAAGGCCTTTGACATTTTTATCTGTAAATGAAAAATCCTGCGTACAATTAAATTACCAAGAGCAACACGAAGCCTATTTTTTGTGGCCCAGGTCACAATTCATCGATTTCTTATTTTGGGAGGCACGATTAAATACATTATTTGAAGCAGCCACAACGACATGTGATTGTGTTTGTACCCATATGACCTACCAAAATATTATTATTGCAACAACCAAAATATGTACTGTCGCAGCAAAAGGGTGCTGTTGTCGGTAAAACGTATTTTGAGATATTGATGAAATTATAAGGCATGGAAAAACAAAGACAATAAAGGCAATTTTACAGTAATTTGTCTTCATAAAATCAGAAAGCAGTATTCAAAAATCTCCTTTGAGGGTATTAAGAGCTCAACTTGTTCTTGAGAGAAAATTTCACCATTTTGCTATGGCTGTGCACAATATGTAGGAATGTTACCATCAGTTTACAAATGTCCTACGGTACAATATACTGTATAGGCATATTTATTATGGAGCATAGATGATATCTTGATGCATGTTGTATCGACTGATCAAGCTATAAAGGTGCGATGGACATCTATTTTGACGGAATGTATTCCTTTACTTCAGACACAGTAACCAGCATTCCCGAGTCTACAAATACAACATTAAAACATTTTTATTTCGAAAACAAGTTAGTGAAGACACATATCAAGAGACGGACATTCGCGGGAAATGATCGATTATATTCATACCGTGCAGGTAACGTCCGGGGTGAAGACGTGATGATAATATAGCAGACAAACTAATGTTCTAATCTGTCCAAAGTATACTTCTTTCGCAAGTCCAGCATGCTTAGCGCCACTGCAATGGCAGAGTGTTTTTCATAGATTTATAAGCAGAGTTAATAGTAGTTCTGACCTGATCGTTTTCTCTTCTCGTACGTGGTAAGAGATAGGCATAATTTAGCCACTTTTGATGGAACTCGAATTGTTTTCTAAAATTCAAATAATGTGTTTAAAAATGTTAATCTATTGATTAAATCAAATAACGACTATTTAAGGGAGAACTGGAGTTAAGTAAAAGCAATTGTATATTATACCGGAGGCAGGATTGCCGTAGATACCCTAGATTAGCAATATTTATAATGCAGCTTCAATGGAAACGTCGTAAACAATTTGGTAATCCACAATAATGTGATTAACGTGAAGCATGCTGGGGTTGCTTAAGACATATTTCGTTGATAACCTCAAGGTATTACCTTACACGGTTTACTGCCCATGACATATCTCCATTAGAGCTCGACATTACCAGCTTTGGAGGGGAAATCAACATTAATGTCAGAATGTCATTTATAAGACGTTATCGCTCCTTTACGATGTATGTACCACTGGATTGGGGGTAAGGGTATACAACATTGTTTGTTTGGCATGACAGGTTGAATTAGAGAAAAGAAGTGGACGGTCTTACTTATTTTCAAGTCCCAATTTCGTGTCACTTATTTTAAGGATGTTCAACATCTATAAAAGCTATAATATATGTAACTGAATGGCAATTCAAACTTATTTTGAGAAATTTTAGAGGAATTATCAAGTCGGAAGACTTTTCCTTTTCCAGGCCCGAGAAACATAACTATGCTAGGATTTTATTCTTGTGCGGGGTCTGCAGGGATAAGTATATCCGAGGTCGTTAAAACGATATTGTATCCTCCGAGAGATATGAAACGGATATACGTATTGTACAGTAGGCATTATACGTGCAGCTACTCAATGTCCCATCCACAGTATCGAACTCACGTTGTCGTGTGATTACCGAATCCATTTCAAAATGGAATAATTCCTCCAGATAGAAATTAGATGGCAAATGGCATGAATGGGATCGTAATTTTCTCGTTATCATACTTGTCGATAAGTCTTAAGAAATTATGATATTATCTTGGTGTCTATTGTTAAATGTGTTGATGACATGATGTGAGACCATTTTGAAACTATAGCAATTCATACCTTATGAAAAGAATTTTCTCCACACAATTGTATGAAATGATCTCGAAGGGTGCAATGACAGACCGTTAATGTCATTCATATTTCTGGACATTTATCATGTTATCACACATTTCTGAACTGATCACATAGCCAACTATAACAACTGTCTATGTGATGTAATAGCATGTCGTAACCTTCAACGAAGCTGCGTATCACTGCAGCAGTCAATGTATGTATTCACTGTAGGTAGCTACGTGTAGGTCCTGTGGTATACACAAATTGGCCAACCATCTTCTTCAATATTAGGCCACGTAAAATCAAACACCAGCAGTCATAGCCGCAGCTTTTTACACTCACCCCCACATAAATCATCCCTTAGCCCCTGAGTATAAAGAATGGTGTTATCCTCCACTTGTATTTATAATACATTTGAGGAAATCTACCTTAAAATAAGTAAATGTTAATCATATTGAATGTCGATTATATGATTCCTCAAGTTCACTGTGTCTGTATATCGGAGTGTGCTCTTAATGTCAATCTTGATATGCCTCTAAGAAACGACATGTCCACTGGTATTTCAAAAGATTTCTATCCAATATTTCTATAATCAAGTTCTAGAGCTAAAGAGATTACTAGAGTTTATTGGAAAGACGGAGACTGCAGCACGAGTGCAAACAAGCTACCGTTGAAGGCATTACGTTTGGGGATAAAACATGTTGCACGAGTTTACATTCGAGCGATCCTGATGGTCACAATTCATTGTTTGATTTTGTTCTCTGGCGATTAGGCGGGAAGCTAGGTTCAAGATGGACTTCTATAAAGGGCCATGATGTCGTAATTGTCGTCTGCTCGATAAGCTTGTGTCGTACAATTCGTTACATTATTAGAAATAACGTATCTTAAAGGGGCACTCAGAGATCCTTCATGGAGGGAGCCCTCAATTTTTTCAGAAGTTGGATATTTCACAGGTAATGCTTATACACGTACTAACTACCACCTAAAATGTTAAAGCTTAATTAAACGACCCATGGCTTTTACGTGATGCATAGTCATGACCTCCCTAATTTGATTGGTGGTGATTTTAACCAAAATACAATCAGTGAAAAGTAAAAAGCACTAATATCCTTCGGTAATGCTAAGAAATGTCTTTATTTTTCATTTTTACTAATTTTTTTTAAAGAAATCTTACAGGAGAGGGTTTCTATGTACATGTATATCATCTATCTAACAGGGAAATGTTGAATTTCATTTTTTTAGAAATCTCTCTGTGCCCCTTTAAAAAATTTGCATGGTTTTAGGAATCGACATGTCCACTTGTATTTCGAAAGATTTCTATCCAATATTTATATAATGAAGTACTAAAGCTAAAGAGATTACTAGAGTTTAATGGAAAGACGGAGAATACAGCTCGAGTGCAAACAAGCTACCGTTGCTTACGTTTGGGGATAAAACATGTTGCACGAGTTTACATTCGAACGATCCAGGTCACAATTCCTTGTTTGATTTTATTATTTTGGCGATTTGGCGGGAAGCCAGATAGAAGATGGAATCCTATAAGTTGTATATTCTGTAAGTTCGTTTTGGCTGCCGCATCAAAAAGAGTGGTTTTTTGTATTAATCTATTTTGTCATTGTCTTTTTCAAGAAATTTTCGAAAATCCGAGTCATTTTTACAATCTGCACCTTTTTTCAATCGTGAAAATATTCTCTTTTGCAGTCTATGCACAGACTACCTATGACGCTATTATACATTCTGTGATAAGTCTATTAAAATGCATCAAATCCTCCGCCATCTTGGATCGGCAATTTTAAATAAGAAAAAAAAGTGCCCGCATCCTCCGTTTTTCAAAAAGTTCGGACGAGAAACTAGTTTTTTTTAAATTGAGATAGAAATAGGAAATATAAATAGTTTTAAAGTTTATTAAGTAATACTACAACTGCCATTCACATTCATTAATTAAGGTTAGTTATGTATCAATATAGAACCATTTGACGACTAACAGGGTCTTTCAATAGACAGCTACAATTAAGGAAAAAGGTTGGCACACTTTGTCCTAATTACAGAAAAAACCGCCCCTCTCCCTGGAGACAATGTTGATCCGAGTCATGTTATCAGAAGCCTTGGCAGTGGGTGAGGAGACTATATGAAAGGGGGAGACTGTTGCTTTCTATTAAACAGTGCTATGTCCCAAGTCTGATCTTAATTGCGATCACAGGGAAGTTTTTTAATAAGTTGCGTCAAGTGTGCCAACTATTTTGTTCCTTGATTGTAGGTATGGTTGTATCAGCTTAAAAGCTTATGTCATTCAACAAATACAACATGGTTTGAGGGAAAGTAGTGCAAACTACTAGTCCCGCGGTGTTGGATGACTGGTGACTACCTACATGTAGTCGCAGTCACCCAACACCAAGGGACCAGTAGTTTGCACTACTCTCCCGAAATAAACCATGTTGTATTTGTTTTATTACACCTCATACATATTTCATTGTCTAAAATAAATTAAAAATCGAAAAAAGCTTACGTTGCTCCCGCGTAGGCTCGTAATATAGGTCTACGCTGTTACAGTCTACACAGTTATACACATAAGCGAGCAAGAAACGGCGGACTCAATTTCCCTAGAAGAAGACCAATATCATCGAAACCGTTTCCTATTCTTTACAATAATTGCTGCATACCTCACGGATTTGTTGTATTATTCCATGCTTGGCAGATGAAGCCCAAAATCTGCGTCTGTGTAGTTCGCGAATTTCTTCGGCAGATGTTTAGCAGACGACGGCCATGTTTGTTGTTGTCAACCTCGTACTTGGCGTCACCGTTTAATATGTGCGTAATATTCATAGGCTCTAGAATTGTTTCGGGGGTCGGTGTTTTAACTAGCGGGAAGTAGTTAAAATTCTCGCATGTTTGGTAGTACAATAAAAAAATAAAACATTCGGTAGGTTTTTTTTATTTATCCGACTTGGTTAAAAATGAACCAATCAAAAAAGAGGATACCCTTAAAAATATGTATGAGGTGTAATAAAAGAGTTTCTTGCCCAAACACAAAAAGAGCAAAGCTCGAGGAGCGGGGAAAGCGCGATCCTTTTTTCCATATGTTTAAAAGGAGTGACAAAGGATCGGTAATTAATAAGTACCCATTCAGTGAGGTGTTAATCACCGATCCTTTGTCACTCCTTTTAACAATTATAGAAAAAAGGATCGCGCTTTCCCCGCTCTTTTCTCGAGCTTTCCTCTTGTGTTTAGCAAGAGCCCTTAATAATGTTTCGCCTTGATTAATATACATTGGAAAAGACATTATTATATCTTGTTTACTTACCAAGTGATAACAGTACTGGCACACTTAAATCATGATTGTATAGATGAGGTGACATTTGTTGACATTTAAGACGCCCTCTGTTGGTTTGAGACAAAACACACCGGGCAAGAGTTCCTATAGTTTACATGGGCCAGATCAGGTTTTCTAACTAGATTGTGGTGTCACAGCAAATTGTTATCAAAACTGTCTTTAAACTTGTTTAGGAATGCTATAAGCTATGATCGCATTTCACAAAAAAAACTAAAACTAAATGAGTTTTACAATTCATTAGAAAGAAATTTCATGTTGTCTTCATTAACTTTACTGTATATTCTGCCTGGAGGGAAACAACAGAGGGGGTCCCGTTTGTAAATACATGACATCATAGGTAACCTCATCTATACTATACAAGCATGGTTAAGTGTGCCAGTATACTGTCGTATTCAGCCAAAAATGACAGTAACCCACTCTTCAAAAAATGATCTTATAATACTGTCCACTGGCTAGTAAGCTAGGTATTGACAGATAGCGGATCACAACAAGATTTCTAGTTGGCCAAGTAGTAGCTTATATGCTGTTTTGATGGCTTGACATTATTTAATTAGAAACATGATATTCGTGTCGATCACTTCGTAGCCTAAGCTCCAATTTACGCAGCAGTAACCAGTACAAACTGATAAATGATAAATAACTAAATGATAAATAACTAAGTACCAGCTAATTGCTGAAATTGTCATACCGATAGATGACTTACTGACTTATTGTAAAAGCCTCATGATCTCGTATGACATGTCGATGACGGGTACTAGAAACAATTATAATTTGATGCAATATGAACCGTTATGCCTTTAAACTAATGAGGACATTCGACCGCCAAACTTAAATCGTTGTCATAATTAGTTGGAACACTCTAATAATAATTACACTTTAATGGGTGTAGATGATAAACACACAAATTACAATATTGTCCAGGAATGTAGTTGAAAACAGATATACTAAATTAATACATTTGAAGGATATAGTGTCAGTTTTTGTACCAAACGGAAAAAAAAGGAAAATACTTTTGCAACAGTTTGGTCATTTGCTAGATCCTTTTTTTACCAATGTAGGCCTATATTTAACACACTCTACTCAATCGGGTGAGCTTGTTAATATTTCGTCAGTGTTTGTCCTTATTATAATGAATACAGGGTGAGTAAAAAGAAAGTGTACTCAACTTTGGGATTTTATATCTTTAAATCTGTGCATAACTTTCACCGACTTTTTATTTAGACAGACGGGTTATCTCATTAGCTTTCTAAAGAATTTTAGTTGGTTGAAATTGGTTGTGGTAAACATATTTAATGCTAATTTGCGTAAAAGTCAACACTTTATACACCGAACAATGTTTGTGATATATCTCTTATAAGATGTATTGAATTTCAAAATTGAAAACGGTCAACATGCATCCATTTGTTCAATCATATCAAGCATTATTAAGTAAAATATTCAATATTCTGTTCGGTTTCAAAATGCTGTAACTTTACTTAAATAGTCAAATTTGGTAAACGGTACCATGAAATGTCATGATCTTTTTGCTGATGAAAGTGAATTGGTGCATCTATTGCCGCATACATTAGTTGCCTTCATATTCTGATAATAAATATTTTTAATAATTATTTTACACCATTTTTACTCACCCTGTATGTCACAGAACGGGGCGAATGGGTGCTGTAACAACAAATACCCTAACAACAACAAAAACAATCAACAAATAAAAAGATACTATTGTATAGTTTTACTATGCAATAACCCTAACCCCCGAGACCAAGGGCGTCCCCAGACCCTTTTCATTGGGGGGGTGTAAAGGTCATCAATTGCCGACAGAGCCATTTGTGCCGACAAAAAAAAATTTCGCCACTGATGCGGCCTGAGCGCGCAAAAATTTTCAGTTTTTGAACTAAAATGGTCATGGAAAACTGTCCTGAAGCTTTCTTGAAGCGCGCAAAAATTGGAATTTCTAACACTTAAATAGTCAAGTATGACGTTTTTGACGGTTTGATATTGCATAGTTACACATATCAAGTCCTGATCCAAATCGTATGGATTGAGGACCATTATAATGTTAAAACCTGTAGAAAATATGCGCGCAGAGCGCGCAAAATTTTTCATGTTTTGAACTCAAATTAAAATGGTCATTGAAAACTGGTTGGAAGCCTTCAGATACTATATATTAAGCTTAAATAATTAAACATTGAAACTAATACGCGCGAAGCGCGCAAAATTTTGCATTTCTAACACTTAAAGGGTCCAGTATAACGTTTTTAACGTCACCCATATAATATTCGGTTTGGTTCGAGACATTTATAATGTTGATACCTGTAGAAAGAATGCGTGCAAAGCGCAAAAAGATTTTCAGTTTTTAAGCTAAAATGGTCATGGAAAACTTTCCTGAAGCCCTCTTGTTCAGCTTGAATAATGAAACATTGAAACTAATATGCGCGAAGCGCGCTACATTTGGCATTTCTAAAACTAAAAGGGTCCAGTATGACGTTTTTAACGTCCCCCATAATATTTGGTTTGGTTCGAGATCCATTATAATGTTGGAACCTGTAGAAAGAATGCGCGCGAAGCGCACAAAGATTTTGAGTTTTTAAACTAAAATGGTCATGGAACACTTTCCTGAAGCCATCTTGTTTTTGTTGAATAATGCTAACAAAACATGGTCAAATGTTCAGTATAGGCATGATAGGCCTACAGCCTGTATGTCCGACAACGACATAGACCTATACCATTAGGCCCCTACGTGAGATATCGATTGTGCCCCTGGTGCACACACTGTAAATCCTGGTCTCACGCAAATAACGACAGTTGTGCTTATTGTCTTAATTATAATGATATAATTTGCATTGTTCAAGTCGAAGTTAGGACAGAGTCTACTTATAAGTTCTTACTTTGCATTGACACCTAAACGTTGGAGTTGGACTTACTTTTGCGATAGACTGATAGTGAGCTTGCAGCGTCTACAATCAGTACAATGAGAGCAATTGGCCTACATCAACTTACATTAACATAATTATAGGCGAATTATTTAATATTTCGTAACCTATGTGCCAACATGATTGGCCATTGGCGACATTATTGACTTGGGTTTGCATTGACAACGACAATGAAATAGGCCTATAGTTAGTATAATTAAAGGTCCCACACATTGCCCGTTATGCCTAGCCTAGGCCTATACTATTCCGACACAATTTTTTTTGTGTGTCTTGACAATGAGCAAAACAAAGACTTGGGCCTAGGCTGTTCATGTGCGCCGACACAAAATCTCATAAAAATGGGCTCGTTCACAGTGCCTACAAATTCATATGCCTACATTGCCTTTGTTCATTTTTGATTTCATTTGTGTTAACATAACATATATGCCGACACAACATTATCATTTGCGCATACGATAATTGTTATAGGACTTTCTTTCTTTCTTCCCTTTTTCCTTTCTTTCTTTCCTCTTTCCTTTCACTTTCTTTCTTTTTTTCCTCTTTTCTTTCCCTTTCTCTTTCTTTCTCCCCTTCTTTCTTTCTCCCCTTCTTTCTTTCTCCCCTTCTTTCTTTCTCCCCTTCTTTCTTTCCCTTTCTCTTTCCTTTTTTTCTTTCTCCCTTTTCTTCCTCCTTCCTTTGATTTGCCCACAGCACCATAATTTTGCCGACAGATTTTATGAATGGGGGGTGTGACACCCCCCACCCCCCCCCCCCCCCCCCCCCCCCCCCCCCCTCTGGGGACGCCCTTGCCCGAGACATCTTTTCCAAAGTGTTTTTTTTTCGCGGCCAAAGAGCGAGGGGAAAATGAAAATCGCTCCATAACAAAGAAACGCAATGTTATCATATTGCTTATAGGACAGTTTATTATCTTTTACATTGGAAAGTAACTCAGACTTAAAAACAAAAACATTTTGCCGTGTAATTTTGAAATTTGGATAATGATATCATACCTTAAGAGCGTCATCGTTATTAGGCGCTATTTTTAATTTCTATGCATAATTAGTGGATTTATTTCCAGAAATTGTTTACAATATCACATTGGCAAAGTAAATAGTTTCCATTTATAAAATTGCAGAAACAGCATTAGTTATCGTGTAGTTTTATGCAAACTATCTGTAGCTAGTAAGGTAACTGGGACACTTAAAGGGACATTGAGAGATAAGTACGGGAGTGCGCCCTCAATTTGTCTGGAAATCAGGCTTTTGTTGCACCTACTTAATGCTTATACATATATATGGTGTGACCGGTGACGTAGTGCCCGGCAGTATGCGTGCGCACCTACAGGGAATGTGCTTTAATTCACACTTTATTGATCATTACTTACCATGCTTACGGTGTAAAACTCAATTCAATATTTATTTTCCTTCATATCAACAAAGACAAAATACAATGACAGATTAACAAATAATATGATGGAGGAGGAACAACTAAAAGCAAAAGCCTGACGTTGTTGCACCCCCTTAAACAAAGCTTACATTCTACAAATACAGAAAAATATACAAAATATACAATTACAGAAATTATAAGTTAACATAACAGAAAAGAAGAAAAAAATCAACAACAACAGCAAAAAAAAGACAACGAAAAAGTAAACAAGCAATGGATATACATTATATCCCACGTGGAAGCAGCAACGTGATTGTTTTGTTGTTTGTTATTGATTTAAGATTTAAGTTACTTGACATAATATTGGTTTAGTTTGATAAGGACTTGTGTTTTGAACTCACCACCCAAAAAGGGTGGTGGCGTTGCATTTATGGTGACGAATCATCCATCTCTCTCTCTTAACTCAACAACTAAATGTAGTAGAGCTATGGTTGAGGTGTCATGTGAAAGCCTATTTATTTAGCTACATTGTGTGAATAAATCAGGTATTTCTATAAATGTTTGGCTGAGATATGATTGATTATGTTGTGAAAGTCAGGGGTGGTGGCGGTGGCGGCGGCGGCGGTGGCGACGGTGGCGGTGGCGTTGTGTACAATCTCTATGGGGAATATAGAAAATGTTCCCAATTCTACGTTCAAATTACAATAACTTCTCTTCTCTGTATGGTACAAACATGATTTTGCTCTCATTTTATAGATTGTTTTATATTCTATAAGTTTCTCTTTTAACAAACGTGTCAACTATTACGTAACAATTGTAATCACGAATCGATTGCACTGTCCTTGGCTTTTTCCCTATTCACTACACAGTGAACTTGCCCTAATTCAGCGGTTTTACATACATGACTATAACAAAAGAAATATTTAACCGATGATAGCAAAATTATACATTTTTGGAAAGCTCTCAAATAGGGGAATTCAAAAATGCCGTTTAAATCAGGAAAGGGTGTATACCCAAAGAAATATACTTGTAAACTCTAATAAATATGAAATTTAAACGTTTGTGCTCATTTACTTCTCGATATAGTGTATTTCAACATGTTTACCATTGACAACTATTATGTTATGATGGGTAATTGCATGAGGAACTTAAATATGCACAGTAAAATTATGATTGTGATTGGTATAAAAATAATATTGAGCTTAAATCAAAATATGAAGAAAAAAAATCGATATTTTTTGAACATTCCTAATCACAGCATGTTACCATTAGGTCTTATCTAAATTCCAATAGCATATTTGGATTTCTTGTGAGATTACCGTTCAGAAAATATATACTTTTTATGGGTGGAACAAATAGTTATTGCGATATGCTAATTCGAATCTCAGATGGTGTAAAATGTAAAAATCTGGACATGCAACGGTAAGGGTGGCGAGTTCAAAACACACATAAAGTATGTGCTCTTGATTGTTTTAAGTATAGCATTGATACATAACAGTGTTGTACACAAGTTCTCAAGATACCATTACAGTACGGATCCTGAAGGAATGTTTATATACTACTGATAAAAAGGGATATGAAATATTTAAAATAGTATGCTGTATACAATATATTCTACTGAATTATCTGTCGGTCTATTAATTAACTAATTAATCAATATTATTAATTAATTAATTAATTTATGGTATTACAAATACGGAAAGCGTGTATTAATGTATAATAATAATATAGATAGTAATAACAATATACACCCAGCTCAAGAGTACAAACGTGTAATACTATTTACTGGTGAATGTACAACTTATGAACACGCGACAACATAATTAAGGCTGCAAGTAGGTTGTGATTTTTCTTTTTAATTGGCTAATGCTTGTAGCATCTTTGATATCATTTGGCAAACTATTCCACACCTTTGGTCCTGTGATTAATAGCCCTTTTGTCTTATGTATGCCTAATTGATAGTTATCTTTATTTCTTGTGTTGTAAGTATGTACATCTTTGTGGTTCGTAAAAATACCGGCGAATGATTTTGGTAGCATTCCATGTTTGTACTTATACATAAAAATAGTTACTTCTTTCTTTTACATGTTGAAAACATTTAATGTGTTATATTTTTCAAATAAAGGTTTTGATGCGCTTAGGTAGGAGATATTTGATATAATTCTTAGTGACCTTTTTTGCAAACGAAAAGCTTTGTTTAAATACTCTTGAGGAGCATTTCCCCATAATAATATACCGTAATTGAGATAGCACAAGACCATTGAGCAATACAACTGATACAATACATGTTTTGGTAAAAATTATTTGACTTTGTTTAAGACCCCTATGTTTCTAGAGCATGATCTACACGTATTATTAATCTGTTTCTTCCATGTAAGATTTTCTGCAGTAGTCATGGTCTGCATCCCTAAGCACAATGAGAGACCAGGTACTAAATATGGTTGCCCGGCAGTATGCGTACGCACCATAAGGGCGTGTGCTTTTAAAGTTGGCGCTCAGTGATGTGTGTTTTGCTTTCAAATAGTATGATGTATGCAGTAGTCATGGACTATAGTACCTCTAGCATGTCTTTAGACCAGGCGCTAATCAATTTGTAAACACTACTGATATAAACAACAGTCATCTCACAAATTACTACCATCTGAAACCGTTAACATTAATTTGCCGTCTATCATGTACAATTTCACGAAATTAGCAGCATCACTCACCACATACATGTAGATAGCTTCAACCAATTTTCTATCTACACAGAAAAAAATAAGTGAGTCATTATCGTAAAATGATTCACTACACGGACAAAATGCCTCATTTTGAGCCATAGTGTGTCACTATACGGACAAAATGACTCATTTTTCGATGATGACTCACTTTTTTCTTCTTTCTGTGTAGCGTTATTATTAAGGTATTGCGTCTACGTGTTGCGGTGTCTATAGTTTACTCGACTGATTTCGGTCGGGCTTGTAGCTATATTCCTCAGCCGTCCCTATTACTATTATTATTATTAATTACAATGGAACTGTCCCATGCACTTACCCCATTTACGCGCAGGTGTAGGATAAGTTGGACACGGCTGTGGAAGGGTAAATTGGACATTATACTATGCAATTTAATTAACATACTTTGCAGCATTGCATGCTTAAATGGGAGCATTTGGGCATAATCGACTTCATTAAATCGAAAATATTGATATCGTACTTTCTTTATTGACTATTTTTTTATGCAATCTGTAGGCCTAGGCCTACACATAGCCAATTTTAGTCAGATTTTCCTGGGCTTTAGTAGTCAAAACCTACAATTTGCGATTTTCAGCCACAAAATTAGTAATCGAGCGACTTCATGAGCTTGTTGGGAACATCATATGCAATATAACTGATGCATAATTATGTGTGGGTTTTAATTTCTATTACAAATTCATTTCAAGAACAATCCTGCTGTGGGGTAAGTGAGACGCTATACCAAATAATTAGCGCATTTACATATCAATTCGCGTAATTTGATCATGCATGATTGTATGCGATCAGGCAAGTAAAACACTTTCATTTGCTAGTAAATAACTCTCTCAATTTTGTCCCTAATTCTCAGCAAAGATCTTTAAATATTTTGCAATCACATCCGTGAATAAGTAAAATTACTCGAAATCGGCACCACACCAAGGTTAGCGTTTGTCCCAGGCATTACACTAGTACCTATTAAGATATGAAACCGTAAACAATTATGTGCGATGAAGTAGGTGCAAGACTCGTTATCTTATTGGCAGATTTAGTGCTGCAATGAAGACAATTATTGCAAGTGTCAATTGCAAATACCCCACTGTTCCACTTACCCCAATGTACCCTATGTTATTTATTACTGAATCTAATGAATTGCAGTATCTCAACATATGTTTTACCATTAATTTTCGGTGATTGTAGTTACAAAGACATTGTCCCATTTATATTCTTTATTGGGCCACAAAGAAGGTCATACACCATACGTTTCGAAAGGTTCCAAGGCTCTAGTGCCGCCTTTACCAATGCATGGCCATTAACTTCTGGTTGAGTTCACAATAACATAATATTCAATCATATTTGTACGTACCTTAGAGAAATCATACCATTCAGTTAACAATTTCCATTTCAATCACTTGTTACCCTCTGTCAACATTGTATCAAATTCGCTTTTCATGAATTCATCTCACATTGCACCCTGAAAAAAGTAGCTAGCTATTGACTGATAACTGTTCTCTATCAAAAAGATTATTGCCCGCCGTAGATGATATCCGCGAATACGTAAAGTATATATATAACAATAACAAACGACCTTTGATTTTAGACAGCTTCATGATCACATATAGTCCAATGTAATACTTACAAGGGGAAGACGGTACTGGCACATCTAATCATAATGGTATAACATCATATTCACCCAATGGTTGATTAATTCCACTCTTCCCAAACGGATCTTAGATTGACCCCTTGCCCCCACTCCTGGATTAAGTATGCCAGCTAAAGTGACATGCATGTTCCAAATCAAATCTCTAGTTGGCCACGTCGATGATATCTTTTAAATGACCTCCGTGCGCGTCATCAGTAACATGATATTCGGGTTAATCGTTTATAACTTAAGTTCTAGCTAATTGCTCTATTTGTTATACCGATGAACGACTTGTCGACTTTTGTTAAGCCTTGTAAACCATATGATACGCTGATGACGGTACTAAAAAAACTCATCATAATGTTATGATGCAATATTTAGCATAGAGTTTATAAACGAATGAGATCGATTTGACCGGCAAATTAATTAAAAACGTAAATATCAAAGTTTAGATGAATAAATTCAGATCATATTTACGATTGTAAACAAACATAGGCAACAAACCAATAACAATAATGATAACACGTTTTGATTATGGTTTGGATCTATCTATCATCACACTCCACTAAATAGAACGAGCATATGAAACCGCCTTTAATTGGTAAAGAGTGTTTACATGTATACCGTATATCATTGAACAATGTGGTCTCCAAACTCTTTCCTTAAAGATTGGAAATAAATAAAGTGTAATTTAGGTCCTAGATACTGGTATACCAGTATCGTTCAATACTGGAACACAAAGGTTGCCAGTATTGGTCGATACTGGTACAATTTTACTGTTCCAGTATCAGTCGATACTTGAACACAGTTAGAGCAAACCTGGAACATTATCGGAAGATACTGGTACCCGTGATACCAGTGAGATTTGTCCCAGTATTGAACGAATCTGGTACATAATTATGTTCCAGTATCTCATATGATCACATATTGTCCCATGTAATACTTACAAGGGGAAGACGGTACTGGCACATCTAATCATAATGGCATATTCACACCCAATAGTTGATTAATTCCACTCTTCCCAAACGGATCTTAGATTGACCCCCCCCCCCCCCACACACACACACACACCCCCACACTCCCGGATTTAGTATGCCAGCTAAGTGACATACATGTTCCAAATCAAATCTCTAGTTGGCCACGTCGATGATATCTTTTAAATGACCTCCGTGCGCGTCATCAGTAACATGATATTCGGGTTAATCGTTTACAATCTAAGTTCCTGCTAATTGCTCTATTTGTTACACCGATGAATGACTTGTCGACTTTCGTTAAGCCTCGTGATCCAGGTTTACAGGTTTAGAGGTTTAGAGGTTTACAGGTTTATTTATTCATCATCGTATCCATACATAGGAAACAAACCAATAACAATAAAGATAACACGTTTTGGTTATGGTTTGGATCTGTCTATTATCACACTCCACTAAATCGAACGAGCATATAAAACCGCTTTAATTGGTAAAGAATATTTAAATGCATATATCATTGAACAATGTGGTCTTCAAATTCTTTCCTTAAAGAATGAAAGGAAAAAAGTGTACTTTAGGTCCCAGATACTGGTATACCAGTATCGTTCAATACTGGAACACGAAAGTTGCCAGTATTGGTCGATCTTGTACGATTTTACGGTTCCAGTATCGGCCGATACTAGAACACAATTAGAGCGATACTGGAAATTTGTTATGTTCCAGTATTGGAAGATACTGGTACACGTGATACCAGTGAGATTTATCTCAGTATTGAACGACACTGGTACACAATTATGGAACACTGATTCTGTACCAACATCGGACGATACTAGGTGTTCCAGTATCGGACAATATTAGAACAGACCAAAATCTGGGACCTAAAGTACACATTTTCTGAATGAAAGTAAAAGTATAGTCCTACTGCTTAATTTCATAAAGAGCGTATGCCTTAAAATTCATAATTTGCAACTCAAACCCCACCCGTTTAACTTTCCATATATGAGATGATATAACCTATCACGAAACGTAAACCATATATGTTGCTATTACATAATGCCGTGCGCATCCATGACGTGCATTATGTCTAAAGAGCTTTCCTGCCGCTCTAAAAAGATCATTACAAAGATCCTATATCGTATACGGTATCGTATATCGTATATCATCAGAAAACCCCCGAAATAGATACCATCATGACCATGGTGTATAATACATGTATGTACATTTAATTCACTATCAATCTGCATTATAGGATAATGGTTCCTTGTTGTTCTACGCTTATTGAACTGTTTTGCCGTGAACCTATGGGTAATGAACCGGGGTAATGACTGAACCGTCGCATTGTATTGCGCGTATAGCAGTGTATTTTACACACCCCTATTCAGTTATTCAATTCTGACAAGTTATGTCTGGCAACACCGACTCTCCTAATGTATTCATATAAACTGCTCACAAAAAGTTAGGAAACTTTTTGTAATCAAGTATATTTTTATTATTTATTACCCTCTTGTATTATGTTGCATACCAACGGAAAGCTGAAGTGTTTGTCTTTAAAATGATACCAAATGTGCAATGATGACATGTTGCTGGACTTGGCCACATTAATGAGAATGAGACAAAGTCACAAATCAAATGTGCCAACATTAGCAATTTTGTGTTACTGTGTAAACCAATGGCACGGGCTCTCTCCAAATCTGTTAAACGCGGCATATTGAAACTGCAAAACGTTTACCGTGTCTCAGAAAAATTTACAAGTTAAAGGCCTAAACCTTTCATCACTCACCTTCATGACCTTCCACCTGGAGTCATTGTTAACCCAGTCTTGCAAATACCCAATCAATGGTTTTCTAAAGAGATGAGGGTTAACTTGCATGTGTTGTGCTCACTGGTGCAAATCTTTGTGTAAACCATTCATGGTTCTCAAGCATGACCGGTTTGATTATTGATCATTACCCATTGACTGTTTAGCACAGATAACGGTCATTTTGGCACATTTGATTTGTGACTTTGCCTCATTCTCATGCATGTGGCCAAGTTCAGCAACATGTAATCATTGCAAATGTGGTATAATTTTAAAGAGGAACACTTCAGCTTTCCATTGATATATAACATATACAAAGAGGGTAAAAAAAAATATATATATACTTGATTAAAAAAAGTTTCCTAACTTTTTGTGAGCAGTTTAGTTATCATTTCTAAAGACCTTAGTTCAACTCCTTTGTTTGCCACCTGTGGTGGTGCTCACTGTAGCACGCCCTAGCTTGGTTTGCAAGCCAAAAAGGCATATCATTAGCCCACTCTCTCCCCTGATTTGATTTGGACAGCAGCATCTAATCTGGCTGTCCACACACCATTATTAATTCTTAGTTGGCCAGATATTATTTATTTACTTTGTGAGGAGTCGCCGCAAATAAACTGGACAGCAATGGCTGAACGTATATTTGCCACGACTAAACATATTTTAAACCAGTGCTTTAACCCTCGTAGTCAATGAGATGGTGTGCAGTATAAACACAACAAAAATCCTCTCACACGCGTTCGGTATTACATTCCTGTCACGTGGATTGGGGATGAGTTATTACAAGAAACAAGGACGATCCATGGGTTGGATACAATCAGTGCACATTTTGTATTCACCCTGTATAATATGGTTAGTCTAATCATGGCAGGTTTACATCAAAACATCTCAGTAAGGGCTCTTGTTCAACCACAAGTAGAGGAAAGTTCGAGGCAAGAGCGGGGAAAGCGCGATCCTTTTTTGTATAATGTCAAAAGGAGTGACAAAGGATCGATGATTTATACCTCGCTGAATGGGTGAGGTATTAATCACCGATCCTTTGTCACTCTCTTTAACATTATAACAAAAAGGATCGCGCTTTCCCCGCTGTTTCCTCAAACATTCCTCTACTTGCGTATGGGCAAGAGCCCTTATATCTTCTATTATACATGTATACATAGCTTTTACCGTTACGTAAAGCGCCTTTGAAACAGGTGTATCTTACCGCTGAACAAGAAAATAAATAGGAAAGAAAACAAGAGGAAATATTCGCCCGAAGCTTTCGTTTTTTCTAGAATTCAAACGGAAGTTGATTTCAAACGAATTAAGTCTCTGCATCACGCTTATCCAGTATATTCTCAAAATAATGTCTGCTGAAGAGACTGCTAATTCAAATTCAAATTCCTTGAAACAGGTTAGCCTGCAAGTAAATCCACATCCTAAAAATGCATGTGTCAAATCTGTTCCATGTTTCTTGTGAGTGGTAAACAACAGCAACAGTGCATAACAACAGCTGAGAGCATATCGTCTTGTTATGCTGCTACATATCACTTAGTGACAGCAACTTTAATGGAAAGACAAAATAACGTTATTGGCTCTATTGTTTTTTTATATTCTTACAGTATCAGACTATTTTCCTAGAATGATGAAAATCATCTTACAAATCATTAAAGGGGCATTGAGAGATGTATCGATATACTAATTGAGCAAATAACGTAAAGATAATCATCAACATAGCCCATATCCAAAATATCATACAATTCCGACATCGCCTTCATGCCAAACTAAGCAAATTACGGCACTTCCGGGTTAAGATTTGCCGCGAAATTGCAAAGTGAGTAAAACCTAGCATAACTTCCGAATTCAGCACCTTAGTTTCGATATGATCATATCGAAACTAAGAAAATCATGACATTTTATATGATAAACGGCCAATGTTGGTAAACTCTCTCCAGGATAATTGAGGGCGCACACCCATACGTATCTCTCAATGCCCCTTTAAGATGTGCTTTTCATAATGATTTTAAAGCTAAACTCGCTACCACCGGTTTTTCCGATTGGCGCAACGAAGGTTTGTGAAGTTGTGTGGTGCCCAGGGGAGTAAGCACTCTAACAGAGGGAGCTGACCCATGAAGATGTGTTGTTGTTACAGGAGAAGTAGCACATTCTGGAGAATGAATACACTAATTCACAGTGATATCCAGAGGTTTATCTAAGGACATGTACCCCAAGAAAAACAACAAAAAACGATACGGATGAACTGCGTCGGAAAAACGTGCTTCTCTCTAACTCGTTCAATTAATTGTTAGCTCCATCATTCGACTACGCTATGGTGGTGTTAGGAACGGAGTCTGTTTTGTTCTATTGAATAATAAGGTGACGAATAGGGTTAATAATAGAAAGGTATACCATCGTGGTTTATTCAATAACCGAAGAGTAGAATACAAAGAGACCGTTCATAATGAGGATTTAAAGCGATATAATTACATTTAAAGTCATAGATCATTTTATACACTTTTTTAAATGTATATTTAGCAGCTTATTGAAAAATGCAGTAACATGGTGTCGTCATATTAATGCAAGTAAAAATGTGTTACCTTAAATGCTTGAAAGATGGGATAGCTTATGAACATTCAAAGTAAGGATTTGTTAAGCTCACGAATGTACAGGTACATTTATTTTACCTTTTCGAGTATGAAGTCGTTTCATCGCCAATTATTTCACGCCCTTGGGTTCCTTTCTTCGGCGAAGGAATACATATGGTATAAGAACAATAAAAAAGGATAGCTATATTAAATGTGCATTATCTTGGTAGTGAGCATGGGAAAGGTTTGAATGTAAGCAGTAATCTGATTGGTTCCCGGCTATTTTATTTTCATTTGATTCAACTTTGTGACTAAATAATACTCTGTGTACTGCAGTTTGTAATATTGCAGTAATATTTGTAATATTGATTAATTATGCTTCTGAGAACCCTCGAAAGGTGGACCGACATTGTGTGCGTGCGCAGAATTTGATATTAGTCTCTCCAACAACAACAAAATGTTCTTATAAGCAGTAGCGTAACTAGGGTCTCCATTTTTTTATTATTATTATTATTTTTTAGGGGGGGGGGGGGGACATGTGGGCGTCAGAGGGCATATCTGACTATTTTATTTTAGTATACTCAGGTATAGGTATACATAGAGTTTGTCATTTTTATTTTTTATTTTTTTTATTTATTTTTTTTTTTGGGGGGGGGGCATCAGGGGGGAGGGCAAGCCTTCTGGCAGGGGGATTTGCCCCACCCTCCTCTGGTTACGCCACTGTTATTTAGACCCCAATAATTGTCTCATATGTAAAATAATAATTCGGTAATATCACAATGATTTTATGGTCACGATTTCGCTGTAGCGCTTGTATCCGTTGCTGTTATAGTCCCGGACACTGAACGTGCTCAGAATTATGGTTTAGACTCCGTACAGAGAAAGCTTATGTATTGAGTAGGGATTTTGTTTTGAGTGTGTACGAAAATAAGACTATACATTAATTCCCAACGAATTATTCACTTAGTCTTCGTGGATAGACGAATAGCCAAAGGGGTATGCTATATCCTAAGGCTAGGTATGTGCGAACTCTGTAAGTGTTACGCAATGTACTCTGTAAGTATTAGTATGCCATTTGCTTTTCGTTTAACCTTATCTCATGAAAGGTATACAGATTGAGTACCTACGAGAATAATTTCACTTTTTTTACATCTAGCAAACAATTATTAGCTATTAAATGTATTAAATAAGAATACATTCCTGTTCCATAACCCCACATGTTACCCAATGTACTCGGCAAGTGTTAGTACGCCATTTGCTTTTCGTTAACCTCATCTCATGAAAGATATACAGATTGAGTACCTACGAGAATAACCTCACTTTTTTACATCTAGCAAACAATTATTAGCTATTATATGTATTGATATAAGAATACATTCCTGTTTCATAACCACACGTAACTCGATGATCAACGATGTTTTAATGCATTTCTGTCGGAGAGTCTTCCAGTCTGACTGTGTAGGTCTTTTTTGTCCATCGGTCTATCGGTCTGTGTGTCTTCCAGTCTGTTTGTATGTCTTCCAGTCAGTCTGTCAGTATGTCTGTCTGTCAGTCAGGTTGTGCTTCTACCTGCCTTCCATTTTCCAAGTATGTTGTTTACTTCAGACCATAAACATTTATAGAATTTGACGGAATTCAAGTATAATATGAACACATTTAAAACATTCGTTTCATATAGTGACGTATACTATAAATTCCCCTGCAATAACAAACTTTAATCGCACTTTTTGATAGCAGCACATGTCAAGAACTACAACGACGTGTGATATAAATTTTAAGTGTTCTTTTTCAAATGAGTGTATGCTAGTAGAAATGTGATACATGATACATGATCATAGGTAAGAATTAAATGGTGGGTTAATCACTGATCTTAATGGCAGGCTAAATGCGTGAGTAACTTTTGATTTTATTTGTCTTTATTTTATTTCGCATAATAAAAAAGTCCCAAAAGTATGGTAAGCCAAAATTACTCCTTACTTTACATTTATTTTGTCAAGTATTCCGTGGACAGCTTGCAAAATGAGTACCTTTATTAAAATAGACATAACTCCTCTTAGCAATGCTCAATTTGTGTCATTCTTTTTTCCTAATAAAAGAGAGAAAATGCTTGTTAAATATATGCTTTACTGAACTCTCGAGTACCTTTCTTATTTTAAACATCACCAATCCGGGTAAACTTCTTTTTGACTCACCCTGTATTTCCATTTGTTGTTTTTTTGTTCCATTTTTTGTCTCCATTTGAAACCAAAAGTTTTCTGTTGAATCGATAAGAAAATAGCTGTTGCAATGTTGCAATGTTGCAATGTTGTTTATTTTTAGAACTCTTTCTCATTCTGCAACAAGACAAAATCAATAACACGAATCAATTATAATGCGCTAATATGAATTTCATTGAACACGAAGAACCATAACATCTATTTCCGATGTCAGAACAAGTCACTGTTTATACATCAACAATAAGTTAGCAAACACGGAATCCATGAACCGATTAGAATTTAGTATTACCTTGGGAAAGTCCCTAATGAAACGACGGAGTCCCTATATAGAAGCAATAGTTCTCATGGAAGCAGATTGCGCACCTCACAAAACAAGCGAATGTCAACATACTAACATGTGTTTACTTGAAATTAAGTTTTACAATCCTGCAGGAGCTGTGAACATTTATTTGTATTCGTACACTCGCGTGATTAACTCAACAACCTTGTAGTTGTCAACGTCGACTTCTATTTTGTAACACGAATTTTTTAAATTAGTAATGGCTCGTACATATTGAAGGATAATGTTTCAATGTCAATGTCGGAAAAAGGACGTACGTCTTTTAATACCAATATCTTCATTCTTGGATAGTGCAATTAAATCGTTTCACACAAATTAGTTTTGAACTTCGATAACGAGAAGGAAATGTTCGCAATAGCAATCACTAGATGATATTCATATTCACTGGGATAAGGTTTCATTATCGATATCAACTATTTTAAAATATGATGTTGTACGTCTTTTAATGCCAAGATATTGATTTGTGTTTTCTCTGATTAAAACTCATTTTATAAAATAGTTTCTCAACTTCTCAAAAAAGTTTCAATTAGGAGTTGGATGCATCTTTAGAAACTTTAAAATAATCCTTCATGCTGTCAAATACTTAGAGGAGGTAAGTATTTGCGCAGTTTTACACGACACAAATAACATGACGCATATTTAACTTTTAAGAGCGCTTAGGCGGCATTTTCATTGTTTAACAAATATAGAGGGCATATATCTGATCCCGTCCGCAACTTGTGTCCCGGGACCACATGCTCACCACAAGCTAGGGTCATCCTTGTTTTTTACCTCCCCGACCACCTGCCCCCTGAGTGTTTTGACATTCATTTGTTTATGAATATCATTTCAGCGGTGTCAAAATATGAGCTTGTAGTCTTAGGCGGGACACAAGTTGCCCTTTTTCCGTTGAGGGCGCCAAAACGAAATAAATCTAATTAGTGGTCCTGGGACACAAGCTGTGGACGGGATCAGATATGTGCAATGTATAGGAGCATCAGTATTTGCTATACATCGAAATTGAAATGATGCTTATAACTATGCAAATGGAACTAAATAACCAGCTCTTTATCGATATATACACGATGTCCGTTTACATAGGAGCGCAAAAGGATGCTTATTGCTATATAAAATGATGGAATTTTAAATGAAACCCTTTATTGTTATGGTATAGACTCGGTTATAGTCGTTGAAAAAATAAACCAAGGTCATGTATAATTAAATCTTGCAATCTGTTAGATTAATAAAAAACGTTATAATAATTAGCCATACATTTTAATTCCCTCTTTGATTTACTCCAAAAATAATCCAAATATATAAACATACTTTGATATTAGATTCCTACAAAAAACCTAGCACGCTATCATGAAAATGGAATGATGCGGCGCTTACTAAGCCGTATTCATTGTTTATTAATCACTATTGACGCTATCATGTTTTAATTAATGCTAATTAGGGACTTACAACCGCTCACGAGACATAGTGCTATATAATGCGTGCGCAGTTGTTATTCGGAAGTAATAATTTACAATATCGCGTACGGATTGTAAAAGGCTTCTGAGACGATAAATCCCTTGTGCAATAGATCAGGATTGGTTATTAATTAAAAGATATACATGTAATAGAGCTTCCATAACTGATTGATAAGTGTGCAAGCTTCCGTGTATCCGTGTATCTGGTTCCTCGCAAATTAGAGTATAAGGTACACTTCCCTCTCCAATGGTATCCCTGCAACACAAAGTATATAGCATCCTCTTTGAGAAGAACACATTCTTAATCACAACGTTTAATGTGTACTTCCCTTTTCCAATTTCCCTTGAATCCCGAAGGAATGGTAAAGCTTTCACCATAATCTTCCCGATTTCAAGGTTACCAAACTTGAAAGATGCACACTATTCCTTCCAGGAATCCTGGCATCTAAAACCAATGAGGACAATTCCCCAGTTTCTTGTGTAATAACAATGTACAAAATGATAACATGATACTGAGTTACCCTTAAATCATAAAGCGTCAGGTAAGCATTATATAGAGCTTAATCAAATGAGGGTTATATTTATGTTTTACCTTTGACACTCATTTTGAGAATTTCTATCGCAATTAAAGTTAGTCCGAACCGCATGGCCATTTGTAATGTATATATAGCTCATATGAACCCAATAAGCAAAGAATATCAATCCATTGCAGAACATTTCAATTGAATACTAAGGTTGACACGTAGTCAGTTTCCAAGTACCCTTGAATCACAAAACAAAATTAACGTTATAACGTTAATTGCATTTGTGTAGATCATGAAGCAAGACAGCGGTGATCATATGGTGTTGTGTAGAGCTTCATGGGTCAACACAAAATAGTCTAAAAGCTTATAGATACATTATTACAAAATATAATGATACAGTGCACATTCTTCTTCTCGGAATTCATGAAGAACAATTCCACAATAACTTGCATAACAACAAAGTTCAAAACATGATTACTTGATGATACAGATTTACCCCTTAATAGTAAAGCATCAGGTTAGTTCCATACATCAAATGAGCAACATATTAACAATGTATAATGAAGCGAAACCTGACTGAAAGAGTGACTGGAAGACAGACACACCGACCTGAAAACACGCAGACGATAGACCGACAGACAAAAAGGACCAAAACAGATATGTAGCGTAGTGGCAAAATGCAGAAACAAGTCTACTGAAATGTGCTTTCTAATATTATACTGGAGTAGAATACTTGGAGTAAGGTTAAAGGTAGTAATTCACCACATTTTAGCCTATTATCTCTAAATGGAACATTTTTGGCCCCTAGAAATAATGCGAAAGTATGGGGATTCTTCTTTTATTTTGATATCAGAAAAATCCCCATATTATTTTCTCATTATGTATTTAAAATCTTAGAGGCCAGAAATGGGAAGTGTACTTTAGGTCCTAGATAATCGTACAATACTGGAACATAAAAGTTGCCAGTTTCGCTCGATACCGGTACGATTGTAATGTTCCAGTATCGGTCGATACTGGAACACCAAATTGTATTCCAGTATCGAGCATTACTGGAACGTTTTATGTTCCAGTATCGGGCGATACTAGTACACCTGCTACCCAGTATTGAACAATAGTAAATAATTTTGTTCCAGTATCGCCCGATACTGTTACATTTTATATGTCCGAGTATCGACCGATTTTTATACTTGAACACGGATTGTGAACCAGTATTGTACGATACTGGGTGTTCCAGTATCGCCTGATACTAGTAGTACTGTTCAGAATCTGGGAACTAAAGTACACTTTTTCCGGTATTTATGTGATAGCCCCAAAAGTCTGGGTTTCCCTTTTAAGGGATGTAATTAATAGATGGGCTGAAATGTTCATCGTCGAGTAAAAACTGAAATACCAAATCTCAAATGAATGAATATAATAAAGGAATCATTATTATCACTTCGAACGTTTTAAAAATCGTTAGATTGGTGTGTTTTACCATGATATAAAGGCCACTCCAAAACGATAGTTGGTTATGTATGACTTCATTATAGTATATCAAAACAAATAGATCGTCAAGGAATTTAGCACTATATTTCAGTTTGTATCCTGAAATTATTGTTGATATTGTTAATATCTTAAAATAAAAACTCTACCAGCTATGATCCATTTGTCATACCTAAACCAATCAAGAATCAGCTATTATAAAACCTATAAACATTATTAACAATTAGTATTTATAAAGTGTTTTAACATGGAGATTTTGGATTGGTTGCTTTGGTTAATAGTGTATATGGCTTAAAGGAATGCCTATACGAAACCTAAATAACGTGTTTGGCTGAAATTCTGAACATGTGTTATTTTGTTATAATCTTTTTTGTTTCCCAAATACTGTTGACTTTAATAGCACGTTTTGCCAATTAACAAAGTTATCCTTTTCCTAGCTACTCTTTGTAACTATATAGCTCTAATTTCAGCATTCCATATAAAATGATTAAGAGATCAAAAAGATTGACTCGCAATTCTTATTCCCTTTTCATTTTTTTGCTTACATAAGACTAAATTTATAACAATTACATTAATTTAGTTTTTCGAACGAACCATTAATGTACTAAAACTATTAGAACACCACACATTACACTTCCACGTCTTTGGGCCAAACTAATTCAAATTATCAGGAAAGCTGAAAATATCCGAAAAACACTTTTCTGCAAAAATCTCAATTCTGATATCTGATTGACTTAGCACGTGTTTGCATATATTCATTTACCAATAAGTAAAACAAGTCTTCCAAATGACAGTATTATAATTTTCATTTCTTATATATGACAAGATTTTCGATGAATCCTTTATTTTAATAAATGTAAACATTAGATGACTTATTATGCACCGTTCGTACTACTGGACACCTCTAGCCAGTCCCTAGAACTGTCGACTGAATATCATTTCGTCGGCGTTGTAACGTAGCTGCTTGCAAATTATTAAAGCGATCAGCAGAGCTCAACGGTTTATAAGCCGTGCGATATCATATTTCCGCGACCGGGTTCAAGATGACAACCAAAAGAGGTTCCGGGATTAGTTTAAGCCATCTCAGATGACGGATAAGATCTCGAATGAAGCGATAATATTTACTCGTGATCGTTATAACCACATCCACGCGTACTGGTATTAAAATGGAAGATACACGTGTAATTTGATTTTCCTCTCATTATAATGCATTAATTTGTTAATTTAGCTAATTGTGGATATAATCAATAAACCGTTTTGATTTAATTATAAATAGCTGGAAATGATTATTTGTAGACACGTTTCACGTTATTTCAATCCATTAATCTACAGCAACGATAAACTTTGCCGTCATATGGTTATATATTCGAATGATACGATCTAGTGATTTTGACCGTTTGAAATTAAATGACCCTTGTCAACATAAATACAGCCGGAAATTACTCGCAAATATCATCGGTTTGTAAACCTTATTAGATCATATTACATTGATTAATCAGGAGATAAGAACTAGAATAGGGCTCACGAAATGGTTCAAACCTTGCTCCATTTTCCATTGAAGTTGTGCTGGGATTTTTGCAGGTAACAGTTTCAAAGCCGGTAATACAGGAAAGTGAGAGTGAACGTGACGTCTTTGATGCGGAGAATGATAGGATTAGGGCAGTGTACTTTTTACTTAACGAGCAAGAGCACCTGAAGTAATTGTATGTATCGTATACGTTGTTTCACATGGGAACCCGGTAAAAGGGAAGTGTACTTTATACTTTGAGAAACGAAGGAACTTTAGATTAATACACCCTGATAACTTTTTATACAGGGAAACCTGGGAAAGGGAAGCGTACCTTAGACTCAATGTTCTGACTCGGTATCATGCAAATGCACATTTATAGTTGGGTATAAAATGACACGAGAAGCTAACTTCATACTTAGAGATTCAAAGGAAACTCGGAATCAGGGAAACGTTTTCTGTACTTTGTGTTAACACACGGGGTTTAGAAGTTAGAATATAGTTCTTACCTGTTTCCGGCCATTCGTGACGACATATATCTAATACATAACAGCCTATGTATTGTGCAGCTACGAACTTTATTTCTTATTGGATATTTTTATCAGAAATCATTGATTTCAATATTCGCTTTAAAGTAGTATAAATACACGTTATACTCTAGTGTATTGCTTTTTCAGGTAACAAGAATGTTCAAAACGACAAACGTTCACATTTTGAAGCCGCGGTTAATGACCTTGATTCATATTCTGAACACATATGATACCACAATCGTAAAAGGTATATTGAGAAGAAGAAACAAACTATAATAAAACACATTTTCACTCATGGCAACATTTTCAAATTGTCAAAAGCTTTTTTTTTTTTAAAACACCACTATCTTGCCTTTAATTTGAAATTTCATATAACGTTATTCCGTAGAGTTTCTCTCTGATCATTCAACGTACGCAGTTCACGTGTAATGTTAATCAAAAGGATGGCAGTTATTCCATACAACACGAAGAGATAATACGTGCCCCCGAATCATATACACCTTATCATCGATACGCAAAGGCGTTGATTTAATGCAGTTGATATTCCTTATAAAATATTCAATTAACTATGATAGCCACCCAACACCAATACTAAAATGCACAAACGTTTTGATATACAGAATGAACAATGAAAACTATGAAAATCCTGCGAACATCCGCTGAAGTTCGATGACATATCAATTCGGAACCTTTGAAAAAGTTGAATTCTCAATATGTAAGTTTCATAAGGTGTAATGACTTCTAGTAGCACCAATGTCGCACTGTCAGAGTGTCGGAACTAGTTAACGTGAAGCGTTTTAATCACACAAAACAAGGATTACAATTCCAGTATTTAAATACGCACAGCATTATCTGTTTTTAAAACATTTGGCATTGACGTTGAAACCGTATCCTTGTGATAGGTTCCAGTAATTACGACTGTAAACCAGTCTCTAATTATCGTAGTGCATAAACATGTTCACCTAATGCCTTATAATCACACTAACCAAGCAACATAATCTTGGTATTAAAGTCATACACCATCATTATTGTTAATGTATCTGACATTGGCAATGACACCTTACACCTTTAGTATTAGTCATTGATAATTTGAAAAGGAAGTGTTGCAAATAGATGACGGATTTGACAACGACAAGGTCGTTGAGTTAATCATGCGAATGTACGACTGAAATTTAACGATCGTTTTCACAGCTCCTGCAAGATTGTTAAGCTTTATTTCAAGTAATCGTGTTTTGGATGTTAGCATTTGCTACATTCATGGGATACGCTCTGAGATCTAATATGAGCTCTTTTAGGGGGGAAATCCTCTAAATCGGACCATTTTTGATCGCACTAGATACAATGGATATTCTGATACCCGTACCTAGAAAGGTAGATGTTAGGCTTCACGATCATTGAATTCATATTTTTACATAGACATGTACATGAATACACAGTATGTAACTTTAAAGGTTATTTAAATTGTTACGTCAGAATTGACATATTTTCTTAATCAGTGTTATCGTGATGTATTCGCTTTAATATTCAACGGTTAAATGTTAACCTTTAGGCAGAGTTATTACGGCATTATTTCTTGTCTTCATCATAATTTTAATATTGCATTAATGCTTATAAATAAATGTAAACTTAAAAGAAGAAGTTAGAACTTTAAGATAAATTGATTGCAAACCTCTAATTTGAGTTTATTTAACATTTATGCCATCACATACAAATTGACCCAAAGCACTATCTTCGTGACAATATATGTTATTTAGGAAGTTCTGCTCTTTTGATTAAATCTGATTCTAGGTCGGTACATGTTTTGTCATCAAACAGTGCGCTCAAAAAGTGTTATTACAACGGAATTTATAGTTAACGCTGTTACGTGGAACGGATATTTTAAATTGGTATCTACGTGACTTCCCTCACGTTATGATGTCAAGTTCTCATGGTCCCGAGACAATAGTATTCAGTTAATTTTAAGAAAACGTGTGAAATATGGATGGTGTAGATCAATCTGTTTCAGACGATTTCTTCTCCCGGTGGTTTTGTAACTGCTACATATAGGCATACAGATACCCAGACAGGCATACAAGCATCCAGACAGACGGATAGTCAGATTGCAAAGCACCTTTCAGTGTAGCTCACATAACTTCAGAAAGCCACACACATCAGACAGCCACACACCGGTTGGCAGCTACAGAAACAGGGCATATCCTCTGAGACCACATGTCCTCTAAACCAGAGTAACTGTATACAGACAGACAGACAGACCTGGAGATGGACAGACAAAAATGGATTATGATTCTGGCGTCACTGCTGTTAGAGATTGCCAACAAATTGAACAACAAAAACAAAACGACTGGAAAAAAACCCTCGACCCTTTTTTTCTCCAAATTATCAAAATGTATACTTTATGTTTAGTAAATGTTTGGATTTTTTTGGCGTATGTTTGGATTTTTTTGGCAAATGGTTGAATTGTTTTTGAAATGTGTGAATGGTTTTTGAAATGTTTAAATTGTTTTAGAAATTGTTAAAAATTTTGGAAACAAATGAAACATTATAGAAAATTGCTGAAAATTGACCAACATTTCTAGAATGTTTTGAAAAACAGCAACACAAAAATCAAACAAACATGACTAACCGACCGATTCTCCCTGAGAGGTCTGTTCGGCCGTAGAACAGGGTTTTTTGTCGCCTAAACGTAAACTTTGGAAATACTAAGAACGATTAAAGCACAATTTAGGAACATAAATTTATATTTTGGTCGTCTTTATATCTAAATGGCATTCAATTCGGTCATCTGCATCTCTTTGATCTAACTATTTATGACAAGGTCTTTGTTGGCCGACATTTTTGTATGCGATTCATACTATGTTATTATGATATTATATCAGGTTGCTTATTATGATGACATTTTCTACTATATTACGTATTGAATACATAATGACGCACTACTATTAATTATTTAACCCAACATTAATATACCATCCAAAATTAATATACCATCCAATTTTAAAGAACACACAATCTACCGATCATTTGCATGCGTGATGCTAAAATACCAAAGTTTGCTGAATTGCGCGCAGTACATACCTTATGATGAACAACAATGGTCAAAGCTAAAGCCATGTGAGATAGAAATAACAATGAAAAAGGGAATATTTTCGAGAGTACTCAATCTATATAATCGTTCCTGATTAGACGAGGGTTAAGCGATGAACAAATTGCGTAGCACTAGCGCTAACAATAATCTCTAATACTGGCCCAAAGGAAACCACAAAACCCCTATGGCTATTCGTATATCCACCAAGACTAAGTGTATAATTCGCTCGAAATTACTGCCTGATCTGATTCATACGTACACACTTGGAACAAAAGCTGCACTTATCAAACAATACACAGGCTTTCTTTTGTATGGGGACTAAACCATAATTCAGAGCACGTTCAGTGTCTTATACGTATAACAACAACGGATACAAGATTATAGTTAAATCGTGACCATAAAATCATTGGGACATTAACCGACTTATTATTGTACACATTGCGCAATTATGGGGGTTATAGTGGGTATTGTATATTTTGCGGGGGATGCTAAGCTCACATACTATGCACGCACAGAAAATCGATACAGCGGTCGAGTGTTGTCAAATATATACTCAGTATTAAACAAACAAGTTTAGTGGTAGAGTAGGAATTCAAAAATCAATGGAGAATCGTTGTTCGGCAAGAACATGCACAATGCAGTTATGGTCTGAAAGTGTCTAATGTGTTTCAAACGAAAGGGAACCAACCGGGGAGCCAACTATATCAAAAGAACCATGCAACTTTAAATAAATATCCACACCCACAGCCACTATATCAATGTATACAAAAATGAATTCAACTATTGCCTAAGTTGTGTCCGGAAGAACACGATTGTTGCGACATCCTGCTCACAAACGGAGTCTATATGTTCCACAATTGCTTGTTTAGATACTCGATGAAGCCAGATTCATGCACTTTCACTCTCCTAAGTTTGAAAAAAAATTTGATAACAGTACTAAATTCTCCGCCCTTTTCGGGATAAACTGTACAAGAGCGTTCTTACAGAGCTTTATCCATTATGAACCTATGTATTTTCAATGGCATAGACGCCGCTTTGCAGCTTAAATCGATATCAAAACATTGTCATGGCTTCTCTGTTTAAAATGTCTCCTTAAATGCTCATCATATAGCCTGCCTTTGTATCTTACTCTTCTGATATTGAACCAACCACGACGTTATGCCTCTTTATTATTAAAGCCATTTGTCACCTTTTCCCCCTGAGATTTAACATAAAGGCTCCCGTACGCAGCACTTGCCGTGGCGTAGTGGAATGATGGAGCTAACAATTAATTGAATGAGCTTACAGAAAAGCACGATTATTTTCCCGATGCAATTCATCCGGATCATTTTATTATTTTTCTTGGCATACATGTCCTAAGATAAACCCCTGCATATCACTGTGAATTAGTGTATTCATTCTCTGGAATGTGGCACTTCTTCTGTAACAACAACAACACAGTTGACGGGTCAACCCACTCCTCGAGAGTACTTGTACCTCTGGGCACTGCCTCAGGATTTACACAATGTGGCTTATAACTTTTTTTGATCGACTGTAAAGAAGGTCATATCATTCCTTAAGCCAATCACAGACAACCTAAGAAGACTAGGATATTATACATGTACAAACACTCTGTTGATTGGGGTGCTTGTAGTGATTGTTCCATTGTTAATAAACCAATGCGACTCTTTGTAAGAAAATAAGGACAATAGTGCTTATAGGCAGTGGCGTAACCATAGGGTTGGGGAGGGGTTGGGCATTAGCCCCCCCCCCCCCCCCCCCCCCCACCCTGCCAGAAGGCTTGCCCCCTGATGCTGCTGATGCTGCCCCCAAATGAAATGAAACTCTATGTATACCTACATGTATGTATACTAAAACAAAAGAAATATTCAGATATGCCACCTCCCCCCCTCCCCAAAATTGAAGTTACGCTACTGCTTATAGAGTTAAGCTTTTTGGAAAAAGTACTGGTATACCGGTATCGTTTAATACTGGAACATAAATTGAAAAAAACAAACAAAAAACTGGCAGATTAATGTTCCAGTATCGGTCAATAATGGAGCACCAAATTGTGTTCCAGTATCGAGCGATACTACTAGTACACCCCGTGATACCAGTGAGATTTATCCGAGTATTGAACGATACTTGTACATAATTATGTTCCAGTATTGCCCGTACTGGAACACTTTATATGATCCAGTATCGGCCGATACTGGAATACTGACTTTGTACCAGTATCGAACGATACTTGGTGTTCCAGAATCGGACGATACTAGTAGTAGTACACGGTTCAGAATTAGTAACATAAAGTACACTTTTTCCTGATTTTCATTCCCGTAGGTTGCCGCCACTAAGAGAAATGTAAACTTAAACATCAAGTTTGATCTGAATTAAATCCGCTGTGTGCTTTTGACGTTGTTTACTTTTTACCGATGCCGTGCTATTTTATACGACGATTTGACACATCTATAATTTGTGTGGAATTACTCACAGGCGACAATTTGGTTCAAAGAAAGCTGCATTTTAATTAGTAGTCTCTACGGGCTAATACGGTTATTGCACTCATGGTTTAGCGAGAAGAAATGGTGTCAAGAATGATGTAGAGATTTACTGCGGCAACCCTGCGAGTGACAACATTAGTTTAATTCAGCAAGAGTCAAGACTAATTTACCAGTAACTGATGGTTTATGGGGGTTTATTTATAAGATACGATAGTTGAGTCACAGTTTGCTTCGGATGTATTTTGATACATCATGAACGTTAACCATTCAACGTTGATATGCATGTAAAGAATATTTTGACTTCCGATTATCTTCTCGAAAACCTCAATGCTTTGGGCAAATTTCTTTTCATCTTTACTATTTTGTTTCTTCTTTTGCGCTTTAATACACATGTTTCAAGGGCGCTTACCAAATGATACTGCTATGGCACGATTTAGTCCACCTGTTATGAATGAGGGCCCTTTATGATAAACTATACATGTATGTTAACGTATAATGTGTGTGCAATATCCATTTGTGTTGCACAGAACATTTGGATTTGAGATGAAATAGTGTGTTTCCAAATCAAAGATTAGGCGGTTTCGAATTCCGCAATTTGTGAAAAGTATATTAAGAAGGGAAAACATAAGAAGGAACAGTGCGTAAACGAGTACACTGGTTGGGAACTTGTTCTATCAAACGTTCACAAGAAGTGGCGTAGACTTCATGAGAATTGAAATAAGTAAGGATATCCATTTGCATATTACGCCCTGCAGACACACGAAACTCTTAAGTTTGCCTGTCTACTGTTTGATTGGCAAAGCAGCGCTATGATTAATTGGCCGAGCTGTGCTGTCGTTAATTATGTGAACTATCATGCTCTGATTGGTTGACCGGGCTGTTCTCTAATTGGTTGACTGAGCTTAGCAGCTTTGATTAAGTGCACTTTTGGCTCACTGATAATTTGTCACCAATGGAATAGAAAGGGGGGAACAAAAGTTTGATATTGGTAGAGAACGAACAAGAACAGATACCGAAGGTATCAATGTTGAATACAACACCGTTTTTCATCAAGGATAGGTTCAACTACTTACTTATTGAAAATAACGACAACACGACAGTTGTAGTTTCTTCATCCAGATAGTTCTGCATTGCATGAATGGAACTAACTACGTGTAGACAAGAAGTATAGCTGTTTAGGACCCTAAAAGGTTTGTGTCAAAAACAAGCGCACGTAAGTATTAAGACATGATATAGCATCCTTAGTTTTTTGAGTTTAGTTTTTCTTGTTTTTACCTCCTAATACATTTTCTTTTTATCATCCTAGTAAAAAAGTCGGCATGGAGAGAATGAAGTTAAAAAGGATAATAATTACTGAAATGTGTTATCTTTTTTAAACATTTGAGAAAAAAATGGGGGCGGGGGGCGATTTTTTTATTAGTAACCAAGCCCAGTATCAATAACATCATCCCCACGCCACAGTTCGATTTGTATTATACTTAACCGATCTTTGGCGATGGTTACGAGAAGGGTGACGGTGTGAGCTGTGTGTTGACGACGGGAAGTAGCGCGACTTATCAAAATTACACCGATGACCGGCGATTTCAATAAGAAGACTACAGACTACAGTACAGATACCAATATAAAAGTTACGGCTGCTGTTTTGATTGATGAAGAAGTGAGACAACTCAAGTGTAACTGCTGTAAACTGTTGAATACTTTTTCTGGTGAGTTTCTTTTATGGCCATAATACCACGATGATCAGTTACTGAGTTTATTAGGTCCAACAACTTCAATCAATTATCAATGTTACAACTTAAACTTAAGCTTACTTTATACTTGGAAGTTGTACAGTCATTTACTCATTAGTCATGACTTATCTTATCACTTATTATATGTACTGTATCGTGAGTCATAACACCCTCCATTGACTTGTCTATAAATAGACTAATAGAGTGAGGTTTGGCTTTATAAACTATTAATTTAATATTAAGTCATTACTAAATTAGCCTTTTAAGTTTTAGGCAACAGACATTCTCTACTAAAATCAAAACAAAGAATTCTCGATCAAAACGTTTATTCCAGTCATGCCAGCGTTCATCCAAGCCAAATGTTGAATGCACCGTGAACCATGCCACAACGCGATCGTACATGACATGAATAAACATGAACTTGCATAATTGTCCACACGCAGCGTGGAGTCTTGTTGATTAGGGCTGCGATTGATCGATCTGAGACGAATTCGTCTCAGGATAAATTACCTATTACGTCACATCTTCCGGTTTTACTGCGCCTTGCCATCGCGATTGACGCTGTCACGCACAATACGACACGCACAAGAGTCGGGTGCATGTGTGGGCGGGGGAGATTCATGATCAATCGGCCAATTGGATTGTTGATTGGGATCGCGTTGATCCGTTCTACAACGCATTAAGGTTCCGTGTTTACGCTGTACGCGATTGACACTCAAAACAAAGTGCTGAAGTTCTCTGACAAGGGAAGCACACCGTCTGACCTGCCTCTTCAAAATGATTAATGGACAACTTGATATTGACTACCAATCCTACACCAACCATAAGCCAGACAAAAGTAGACGAGAATACTCAATTTGAAATCCGCCACACAAAATCAAGACGTTTACGCCAACCAAAGACTGTGAGTGTGATGACATGGAACACCCATCCCTGCAACAAACGACCGTCAACCAAAAGCAACCCACATTCTTTTAAAACTGCAGTCATCAATGATCAAAGAACTATAACACTACTAAACAGTGAATAATTACACACAGCCTAGTCCTTTGCAGTACCCAAATCATAGAGTTGGTATCTATCGAGACTACACTACTACATGTAGTACTACGTCCACTGTACTGTACTGTAGTCTGTACTGTAGCGTATGTACTATGTAGTCAACAGCCACGGTACACCACAGTCCACACAATGAATTGCATAATTTATTTTTGTAAATATCATGTGCGTAAGTAATTTGCTGTGAACTTTCCCATCTAAATATCGACCAAATTACCATTATTTCTTGTTTTAACTTCATCTTCAACTCATTATAATCATCTAGATGGGCGTAATACACGACTGCTCTATTTGATGACAATAACAAAATCAAATTGACAGCTCGTCGCCCATCTCATAGCAAGAGTCAAAGATCGCGAAAGTATTCATTAATCGAACTGTGGCGTGAGGGATGATGATGTTGATGCCAGGCTTGGTTATTAAAAAAAAAATCGCGGGGGGCGAGGGGGGGGGGGGGGGGGGGGGGGGGTTACCACCTAAGGATTATCACCGGTGGCACCAAAACGTAACCGACAGTGATCTAGGTAATCTCTTCCTCTGCGCTCATTTTGACGAACAAAATTGAGGGTACCGTCCTTACCCGGGGGTAGAGTAAGCCGTCAAGGTGGGTAGGTGTGGACTGAGTAGTTGCCACCTTACAATATTTCAAAAGCGCCATTTTTAAAGATATTCTTAATGGTATGGTTTTGGAATCTGTGTGGATTTAATAAGGGGGTGGTACCCATCCCCTTAGTAAACCGGTATCAAATGTAATCATGTATTGAAAGCAAATGGTAAAAGTCTCACCTTCAATTCGTTGATCAAATCTTTCTATTATAAACTAAAATTTAATTTAGCGATAGCATAATGCCTTCTTGTACATTCGCCATGCAATCAATTTCAATTCAATACTGTACCCAACCCAGGGATCCTCTTTTTTTTTTAATAATAATAATTCATACCCCATCGTCGCGACGGGATTGTAATACTAAAATGCGCAGCACAATGCGACGGTTCATTGCCCATAAGCGTGCAGTGAAAAGTTCAATAAACACTCTAAGGAACCATTACTATCCCATGTGCAGTTTGATAGAGAATTAAAGGAATTCGTCTTTTGGCAGCTCGAGAGTTACCCCCTGCATCGCGCTGGTTTCTAATTTTCAATACGATTTATTCCGTCAACATATGCAGTCGGGTTCCAAAACGTCGGCAATAACTATGCTCCTTTCATCTTCGAGCTCCCGAAAGTGAGATTCGAATTAAAGCAATATTATGTGAGCGCGTTTTCAAATGTGTACACATATATTATTTTCTTTCTTATAATTAAATTTGACTATCATGAAATACCTTTCAGCACTCATAAGTCTATTTGACTGTATTTTGCGTTAAGAAAACCCGTCAACAGAACATTACTAAATCATAATGGAAATCTACTTCCAATTTAAAGAATTTGTCAACATATTTGTTTAGATTTTCACCATAGAGCATTCCGTAGGGTGCGTATTCATTTGTATACAGTTGCAGTCGTAAACGACGTTAACACGCTGCCAAACCATAGAATTGTATTTTAACGAACAAATAAAACACTCAGAAAATTAACCGTCGGGTTATTATAATATAACCCGACAACTTAATTCAAAATCTAATTTTGAATGATAAGAAACGTATTGCTCTATAAGTTATAAGATATTTTAATTTCATGGTTATAAATCTAATTTGACCATACAACAATTGCATTCCGAGGTAAAAATCCCAGATAGAGGGCGTTTCATTAAAAAGATCGCATAATATGCCTTTAAATGTTTATACGTCATGATATCTATTTCGGGATTGTCTAACGAAATACGACATCGGATCTTTATAATGATTTTTCCCGTGTGGCAGCAAAGTTAAATAGATACATGAAACATCATGGTTGCGCGCAGCAAGGTAGATTCCCACACATGAGACCCGTTGATTTTCGTCATACATCGCATCATCTTTGCGAAGAATAGGGGGAAGGAATTCAATGAACGTAATGCGCATACCCATTACGCTCACATGGGAATTTCTCTTTGAAGCAGTACATAGTATGATGAAGCGTAATACACGATTTAGGCAAAATAAATATCTAGACCAAAGTGTATCCATTTTTGCCCCACATTCACAATATTGTTAACGTACAATAAATCCACCTGCTGACGATTTAATATTGTCCTTAGCAAGACATAATGCATTGTAGCTGCTGTACATCCGCAGTGCTGTGCATCTGCAAAACCAGGTGCTGAGCTCGTTGACAAACTAGAATAACACACTCCCTCACATTATCTGGTAACATATAATGCAATATGGTATGAAATCTATCTATTTATTTAAGAACATATTGGTTTTGCAAAGTAACAGTAGAACACTGTTTCGACAAAAAGTATCAATTGCACAACTTGCAGCTGTTTTGTTCTTCTTAAAGATTTCGGTCGATTAAATATATGGAAAAAGTGTACTTTATGTCCCAGATCGGTCAATACTGGAACATACAAGTTGCCAGTATCGCTAGATACTAACACGATACTGGAACACCACATTTTGTTCCAGTATTGAGCGATACTTGAACGTGTTTATGTTCCAGTATTGGGCGATACTGGTACACATGCTATCAGTAGTGATCTGTCCAACACTGGCGTTGTACCATCTACCGCAATGTCATAACGGGTTATTAAAAACGCTTCCTTTTTTATAACATACCTAATGATTTACAAAACATATCGACACTACCCGAGTGACACCCTTTCGGTTTTGAGTAAATATGTAGGAAAGAAAAAGGACAAAACCCATTTCCTTTTTTGAGAAAAAATGGCGTTTGCTTCTACCAAATAACGGGGAATACCTTTAAACGTAACAATCTGCAACAATGATAAAGCGTTATACACGACTTAGGCAAAATAAATATCTAGACCAAAGTTTATCCATTTTTGCCCCACATTCACAAATTGTTAACCTATTATTAATCCACCAAGGTAGAATATGATAGTTTCGCCAGATACTGGAAAACTGGCTTTGTACCATACACTATTTTCGGTCGATTAAATTATATTGAAAAGGTGTACTTTAGGTCCAAGATACTGGTATATGTAAATTGCCAGTATCGGTCGATACAGGTATGATTTTACTATACTGGTACACATGCTACCAGTTGTGATTTGTCCAGGATCGCCCGATTTTGGAACACTGGCTTTGTACCATACGCTTGTTCATAATAGATTATAAGGTTTCTACCGCAATGTCATAACGGGTTATTAAAAGCACTTCCTTTGTAATAACTTACCTAAAGATTTGCAAAACGTATCGACACTACCCGAGTGTTACCCTTTTGGTTTTAAGTAAATATGTAGGACAAAACTCAGTTCTTTTTTGAGAAAAAGAGCGTTTTATTATACCATATAACACATAACGGGGATTACCTTTAAACGTAACAATCTGCGTCTTATCTATGCGCTGTTTGAACTATTTTGATGTAAAACATAAAACTGCTTATATAGATGTTGCTGGCGCACCGTTTATCAAAAAGACATTATATATAATTGGTTGCGCACCGTTATCAAAAAGACTTAGCGATACTTGTAATTGTCAATTATGCCATTGCACATCCTATCACGTCTCCTACGTGTCTTCTTGCCAGCGTTAGCTTCCTTCCTTGTAAGACATTTTTCTGATATTGGTTTGGGAATACAAATCAGTAAAGAAACATCCCGAATGGTGATTGTGCTCACAGGAGTGAACACAGCATTCAATGCAAAATGATGCTAATCAGTGTTGAGACAAAGAGACTTAAAGGGGCACCGAAAGATATGTATTGGAGTGCGCCCTCAAATTTCCTGGAAAACAGGGGTTATGCACCTACGTAATACTTAGGCATATACTAACTACCATCTGAACCCGTTCACCTTAATTCGCCGTCTATCGTGTACAATGTTTACAATTTGGTCATTTCGATGTAGATCACATCGAAATTATCTGCACCACTCACCACAAACATTGCTTCAACCGACTTTCTATCTAGCGCCGTCATTCAAGCCTTTCTCCATAACATATTCCCTTTAAATCATAGATAAGTCATTTTGTTTGAAAAAAGTGCTATAGGAAAAACCATTTATCAACCAATTGTCTAAGGAGGTGTAGGCATGCTGTCATAATACTCTATTTCAGCCGAAACTAAAATTAGCTATTATTCGAATCACTATGCCTAATACCGTTTCATGATGTACGCGTACATGCACCCATCAATAAATCGCAAGTGAATCACACGCGTTGAATCTAACTTAACACTTTCCACGCAGATATTGGTTTTACATATATATGCATTTCTCGAGATGCTTCCAAATATGGTGATTACATTCAATAATTTATAGAATCACTAGTACCTTTAGAGTAGAGTTGACTCGTAAAGTATTTAGTGGGGGTCCGCCCAAAACAACATGATCTATCGAGGCTAAAAGATACAGTGCATTATCAATAAACGGCATGGGTACACAGTGAAATAAATGTAATCATAGGCATATGTTGATGATATGCGGTATTTAAACAGAAGGGGTAAAAGGTAGGACCGGTTTCGAATCTCTGTTATGGTATTGGAGATTCTCATCAGCTACGCCGTTTAATGGCAATATGGGGGAGGGGGGAGCAATAATTTTAAGATGATTCATGGTATAGTTTTTGGCATAATTCTGTAATGCGTCGTTCTTGAAGGATCACGCAAGTTGACAAAATTACTCCATTTTTATGTTATTAAATCATGTCTTTATTCCGTACAAGTTCATAATGTTTGATTTTAGATCTTAGTGAGGCTGTTGTGTATGCTTTTGGTATAGCTACAAGCGTATCACTGAGATCTCGGTAGGTGTAATCATGGTATTCACATTTGTACATGGTAGAGATGATAGGTTTAGACAGAATCAAATCAAAAATTAAAATAAACAATTACTTTGTTAATTAGTAATTAATTATTGAGATATTAAATTGGGTTCCCGTGCCGGGATAAACAATTTCATTCCCACGCCAAGTCAAATAAGCATTGAAGTACTTCAAAATCGAAATAATTGAAATCGGCATTTGGATAAGCAGGTTCAAGTGGACCGGATTTGGGCTATATTCGTGAAACGCTTTGTGAAATTTTAGAATGTCGTCTGCAGACGCCTGCCGCGTGAAAAGTGGTAAAGAGATGCTGATATGTTAATGAAATAGTTATGTGGATTAAATTGTATTGTTTTAGTAGTACAATTTCTACGTTGACATGAACTGCCCAGGAAAATGCTGAAAAGATCAATTGTAATTGATTAATTTTTTGGTGTCGTTTTTTGGTTTGTTTTCATTAGGATTCCCTTGTACGCAGCGAAAAGGAGACATAATACGCTAGAAGTGGGCGCTTACTCGCTTCATTGCGTATAAGTTGTACATAGGGGATTTATGTAACGGCACAATACCTGCAAAAGGACATGTTGACCTCGGGACGAAATTGCCCAAGGTCGAGTTAAGTAAGGCATGATTTAAATATTTCAGAAGTAGGGCTATCCGTTACTATAATATCTTTACCATTGTATTCGATGTTAACTTTGAATGAAATGACATTGGGTCGAATCTACCAAGTTCAAATCAATAAGGTATGGTTCTAAGATTTAGAATATCCTGATCATTGTTTCGAATTGATACTTCATGTTTTTAATTTTGTGTGTAGCATGTGTTGGGCCATAGAAGTACTGTTGTGGTTTTGCCCGTATTTGGCTGTAACATGTGTGTATACCGTACATGTGTAAACCAAGTGGCCAGTAATAATGGGCCGTATTCTCGTAATAAACGCGGTTTTAGCTTAAAACCGTGTCTAACTAAACGCGTGTCTAACTTAAACAATATATATAGTATTTCTTAAAGAATATAACACAACCTTCCTTGCGCCTTTGATCTGTCACTAATGCAGCCATCGAGAGTACTACAATAGTTCTATTGTTAACGCCAGATAAGTAGAGAGGTTTCTAGTTAATCACCGATCTTTTTCCGATGCTTTTAACAATAGATCGAAATACCGTTGGAAAAGCGCTTTTAAATCGCTAGAAAAATTATTTAAAAGCACTGAGAGTTTGGATATGGACCCTAAGTGATGCAAAAGAAAAATGTCGGACTCCATCGGAAAAACAAATGATCCTAGATGTCGCTCAACTCCATTTTTGGATTTCTCTTTTACGTGACGACAAGCGAATTTATTGTCTCTTCCACATGATATACCCATTACGCACTGAAACCACAAAGAAGATAAAAAGCACTTTCATCTTATGCAATGTTACACCAACACATTTTGTATTCTCTGTTTAGGGCACAAAAGGGGTTTTGTAAAATAACTATGCTATATGCTTTATTTTGTTTTTTATTTTAGAAAATGAGCAATGCAAAATGCAGAAATTGTGTTTTTGTCTATTCTTTTTCCTTCTTTTTTTGGCCGTTTCGCGGACACTTTGTTCAATTTTGTTTCTTCTGACAACTAAACAAAAATGGCAAACATTGGCCACAGCGCGTAGATTAATGCGGAAAAAATGGCTCCACGTATTTACCCGAGCGGTTATGTGAGACACACCTTTTTTTTCTTGCCCTTATAGTCTCGTGAAAAAGAAAATATTGAATCTATGATATGTTTGGCTTTATTTTCTTTGTGCTACTCGAAAAGCAATTAGCAACTCACAAGACGCCATAGAACTACACATAAGAAAACAAACAATACTTCAGAGATGTATAAAATGTTAATTATGTTTGCTTTTGAACTACGGATCCAGACAGTAATGATAATAATAAAAGAATATAAAGACCCGAGTCTGCATCTTATTTTGAATATCATTATTGTCTCTACGTGTTGACATCACATATTATGTCTGTTTCCTATTTATTCAACATATCGCGGAAACTGGACACCTTATGAAATATGGATGTTCCGTTGCCATGGTTTTAGCTGACTTTATATACTATTCAAAGGACCATTTGAAATGGAAATAAAGTAACAGATTTATTCAAAGTACGTCTCGAACGTTGGTAATTTGTAAAGAGGCTTATTCAATTTCAAATTAATATACGATACTCACGTGTAGCGACACTTGTATAACAATATGAAGTGAATAATCAAGCTAAGGCGACGGAGAAGAAAAAAACCCTATTCTACGGAAAAACTGACCGTTCCGACGGAGAAAAAACACCCTATCCTACGGGAAAACTGACCGGACCGTCGGGTGGATTTTCTTTTCAAACATTTCGGGAAATTTTGGTTAATTTTGAAGAAACAAATTTAAAAAAAATATTTAAAAAAATCGCAAACCTTTTCCAACAATTGTTATAAAAAACACCCTTTTTTGTTTGATAATCCGAAAACAAATGAGCCAGTCGGGCCCGTAAAACAGGAGTTCTTCGTATTCTAATAGCCGGGAAGATGATTATCATTTTTTTCTTAATGGCGATTGTAGTGATTTGGTGTTTAATCATTTTTTGGATTCTACATTATCAGTCCATGTCAATTGCAAGATTTTAATCATAGGGTATAGTGCATTAGGGCATGTGTGGCGCAGTAGGTAGATCACTGGACTCATGATCTAAAGGTCGTGGGTTCGAGTCCCGCTGTGGTCAACATGTTGTGCTCTTGAGTAAGGCACTCTACCGCAATTACTCCTCTCTACCCAGGTGTATTTAAATGGGTACCGGCATTCTTCAGTGCTGGGATGGGAAGGTAACAGACTCGATGTGGAGGAGGTGTAGCGAGCCCCACACATCAACATTATAAAAAGGAGTGAGTCTGGCCCTATCGCTTTGAAAGGGAGATGGGCACTCCGCTCCTGGTATTACAGGATCGACCGCCTTTACCTGTAGTGCATTGCAATGCGTTGCATGATTTATTTTTTTGTATATGATTGTTCTTCTCTTTCATGAGAAATGATGTGTTTAGCTAACATTTTCTAATAAATTATCATGTAAAAACGATTGAGGAATCAATATGATTACATAAATAATATTGTTTGATTAGAAAAATCGGGAAAAGTGTACTTTAGGTCCCAGAAACTGATATACTAGTATCGTTCAATACGGGAACATAGAAGTTGCCAGTATTGTGTCTAGAAGGGTATTAGCTTTCAAAATAATGGACATTTGCCCGGACCGCTATTACTTGACAACTAGAAAGCAGCATTCGAAATATGAATGATATAATAAACCTATTTGATTTACAATTAACGGAAACTTGAAAAACACTAACATGTTTGTCTTCCAGCTGTAATGTACATCAATATATGGGATAATTATCGATATCGATGCGATTATGAAGTTCGGGAATATGGACGGATGCTAATCTAATCACTACTGCGTATCAAAAACAAACGAGATTTCTGAGGAATATTTACAGGGATTGTGTTACAAAATATCTGGATCAGATGGTCTCTTCCCCGTTATGAAAATGAGAACCGTTACGATTTGTTTACATAACTAGCTGTAATACAAGCCCACGGAATTTGGCTACTTGTAGTTAACCACCTAGTTGTTGTGTTACATCAGAACTAATTGATTATAATTCAAAATGTTGAATTAACTGAATCAGTAAAAGTAAAATATTTCTATCGTGCTAAGATCCCATACCTTTTAATGGTAACATTATATGCGTGTAATTTGTATTCAGATACCCAGTGCCTGACAAAATGCCACCATTTACAGCTTTTAATTTATGTCCTTGTTATAAAATCCGAAGCCTTCTGCGAAATAACGTGAACACATCTTATTTATCATATAAATTATCATTCAATTCATTTCAACCATTATTTTCATAAGCGGGATGTTAACTCTTGTTACATGAAGTGTATCAAGTGCTGTAACTATTAATGTGGAGCTCGTGTGGCCGAGTGGTATAATATCAGGACTCATAGACAGAAGGTTGTGAGTTCGAGCCCCGAATTCGAGTGTCCTTGGCCTAGGCACTTCATCTACGTTGCCTTCTATGTTTGTTCATTGTTTGTCTGTACCTGTTTGTGTGTCGCAACTTGGCGCTGAATTAGCTGCTGCCTGGACGTTGCATAGTTTATTAATGTAAGCTCTGTGTTCTTTGTAGAGCGCTATATATATGCTTCGATAAAATTAAATTAATTTAATGTGATGTATGTCTATGAAAGTAGATATTATTGGAAACGAAATGAGTCAGATAATCAATTTTGGTATAAAATTTCACTTAAAATTCAGATTTACCAAACAACCACTTTGTTGGCTCATTTTTTTCCGGACAACGTAACAACGTCAATTTTTGTTAACAAATTCCGAAATTGCATGGATTGTTTTTTGTTTAATTCATAGAAATGTTTAGTTTTTAAAATGTTGACCTAGAAGTGTCTAAAACTTTTTCTTTTTTTTACCCAAAAAATGCAGTGATTGTACAAATTTAAATCATATACACATGTCTAATATAACAATATTTCTCTTTAATCAAATCTTTATAATTGGCGCCAGCAACGGTTAATAGGAATCCTCCAACGTTACGCAATGCGAATAATAACGTCGCTGATCATTCTGCACGTTACCTCCCATCTGAGCACGAGTACAATGCATGGGAGCAACTGGAAACACTCTGAACTAACACTACTGGCGTGGGTTCGATATTATAGTTGGCCGGTTTACCATTTCAGTATATCTTCCAATTCAGCGGAGGCAGTGATTTGAAATCTTAATCTGATCATTAGCACACATGGTTCTGTTTCCCTGTGTTTTCTCGTGCCTTTGTCCACATTGATTTGTTTATAATCACATGATACTAAAACGCCAGCAACATACACAACTATATACAAAACATGTACAAGGCTAATAGCTACAGGTAGCTAGAAGCCAAGTGTATCTAAAGGAAGTGCACATGTTGTGCTACACAGTAAAAAAAAAAGTGAACAACATGTTTAAAAAATTGAACAACTGCTGTTTGACGGGTGAGCTGAGCAACTTGTTGCTCAAAATATTAAACATCTGGGGTTGTTTAAAGTTTTAAACACCTAGTTGTTTAACTTTTTAAACAACATGTTTAAAATCAGATTTTACACATTGGTGTTGTTTAAAAATTGTTGTTCAATTTTCAAGGGTTGTTTAAAGAAAGTTGTTCAATCCTCATGGGTTGTTCAAAGAAAGTTGTTCAATCATCTTGGGTTGTTCAAAGAAAGTTGTTCAATCATCTTGGGTTGTTCAAAGAAAGTTGTTCAATCCTCATGGATGAAATTGGCCTGTTTAAATAACCAGGGTTGTTTAATGGTGGTTGTTTAAAACTGCAGGGTTATTTAAATGATGGTTGTTAAAAAAACAGGGTTGTTTAATGGTAGTTGTTTAAAATTCCAGCACGATTTGAAGACTTGAATTTCTTGTGTTGAAGTACACAGACGGAACGGCAGAACTGTCGAATTCGGATGCCTTCTGTCTGTGGAGCAAAATTGCGAAATTAAAATTATATTTGTGCAAAAAATATCCATCTTCGCCGTCTATCATCAAACTATATCGGTTCTTTGGTCATCATATTTCATTATTTTCTTGATTGTATTTCCCCATCTTGTCAGCAAAATCTTTAAAATGATGATTTAAAATCGAAATTTGTTTACCGAATGAAATACGCGGCCGTTAATTTGAAGCATATCGCAAACGAATCATTGTGACACGTGACTTGTGACGTCACAAGTAAACAACGTTGTTCAAGATCACTTTGTATTGATGTGAACGGCGTTCTTTATACTGTAAACAACACCTGTTTAAAAAAATGTTGTCTTCTTTAAACAACGATGTATAACTTTTACACATCTGTTGTTTGAAAAAGTGTACAACAGAAATTGAACAGCGATATTTTGTACATCGTTTTCTCTGTGTAACGGGCGTCAAAAACCTTTTCTAAATCCCAAATCAAATTCTAGGTATACTCTGCTACCTGCAATCTAATAAGGTGTGACAAAGCTAATACAGAAAGCTTTTCAACACTGCCATCAAACCTTTCTAAGTATCAACGAACTATAGCTAATTATCACCGTCCAACAACACATGTTGAGTTCGCTCAACCTTACTTTGAAAATGAAAGCGATCACAATAAATCCCTTATGTCACCGGTGACTCCTAACATTTACTAATGGCTTCATTGTATAAACGGCAGCAATACATTATATATGCGTATACAATATGTAGACAAGGTGTGCTGCCCGGTGATTTTAATATTCTATATGAGAGACTTCGGTTGAGGAGATTAGCCACTGATGCTCCGCAAATGCGTCTTGTACAAACGTATGTAATTCAATTACGTGATGAGGGTTGACATATCTACTATGCATACCACGGTTCAAGCAAGCGGCTAATGCACCGATGACCCCGTGGGTGAGTAGAGGCATGTCACTTGAAATAAATCCATACACATCTATTTTCCATCAGGTTCATTTTTGTCATTGCAAACTGCACTTTGGTAAACCACCAAACTACATGGTCAGCACACATTATACATGTGTAGTGTGTGCGGTTGATCTTGAACATTTGTTGAGGGAGAAACGGGTGACTGGTGTGTTATTTGCGCCCTGTATTTGTGTTCATGCTACGCGGGTCGAGTCGATAATATAATACTACGGTCATTCCACACGCGGCGGACGCGTGTGAGAAACTTGTTTAGAAGTGACCAAATTTTGGTCTGGATTTCATAAATCTCCCTATGAATAATTCGGTGGGTCATGATACTTCATATCTTTTTTAACCCCTGATAGTAACAGACTGACATAAACTCAATCTTCAACACTTTCAACGCGGCAGGTGTCTGCAGACGACATTCCAAAATGTCACAAAATGTTTCAAAATTGTCAAAATTATTGAAATTCATTACCATTGTTTGGAATCATCATAAGAAATGCATTGCAATAAATACAAACATGGCTAGTATTGGTTCAGTAATCCTTGAGATAGACCTTGCAAGTTGGGAAAGGTTTCTCAAGGATCAAAGGTTTAGACAGACGACGTCCTTGCTTATTCACAGGTTAACAAATCACATACAAACAAATATATTTGTATCAAAATCGACCTTACTCCTTACTATGAAGACTACCTTGCCAACAAAGGCGCGCACTTATACACAGCGTTAATTTACCTAATGACGGGATTCCTAATACCTAGCGACAACGCTCACTTCTTTTTTTCACTGATCATAGAGCCATTTACCACATTATAGCCTATATCACATTACTCGGCTCGATAAACCAGGTTTTAAGATCACACTTAGCAGATTTCTTATCTTATCGCTAATGCACAGAACTGCACAGGCGGTACAGTGTGTAGGGAATCCACGTAGTTTTTATGTATGTAAGGATGAGTGGCTATAGGCGCATAGCTTTGGGAAATCGCGTGGTACGCATTACCATTATTTTGTTTGCACAGTAAAACTGGTTTAAGAATATTTGAAATCACGGATGGATATAGAGGTGTTATGTTTATAGAAATATGAAAACATCTTTATGTATAGAAGACAGTATGTCAGTACGTGATGTAATAGATGAGCTATGAACTAGTTCAAATGAAAACAGCATTGTAACATCCGGCTGCTATTTCCATATATATATATAATAAATGCGGGGAAAGTGTACTTTGGGTCCCAGATACTGGTCGCCCGATACTGGAACATAAAAGTTGCCAGTATCGCTCGATACTGGTACGATTTAACGATTTATATGATGCACAGTGTGCTAGTTGCCTCATGCGCGCCCGCGTCCTTCTGTATTCCATCTGTGTTCTAAGGCGGATTCGCCGATTTGAAACTAATCAAACTATAATAGCGTTTATGACTGAAATAAAATAATACCTGACTTGTTTAATCTTCATTCGACATCTTCTCTTCTTATGTGCCTGATAAGACAAATTTACTCGTCTCAACCAGTATATAGCTTGCTTTCTGCATATGAAGTTCCCTTTCTAGATATTTGTTCATACTGTATCAACACAACGCTGAAGTCTCGGAAAACATCGCATAAATAACTCTGATAAGTACACATTATGTAAAGTAAGTTGCAATAATCAGGCGACATGTTTTTACAAGAGACAGTCATTGAAGTCATTCACGTACAAATGAACTTCTAACGAGCTCAAGTTACTTTGAAGGGTAGGAGGAGGGGCCTGCGGGTTGCTTGGCCTGGATCTGAATGACAAGACGTAACTTTTTGAATATTTTGGGATATAGGTCACTAATAATTTGCGCTCGTTGATGGCGTGCTCTACACAAATAATGTGCATATCCTATACACAAGGAAAATGAATAATATTGCTTGAAGACAAATGTGCGTCCTGGCTGAGCGAAGTAATTACGAATAAGCGCAGCAGCGTTATTTGCTGATTAGAACAGGTTGACAAGATCATTGATATTAATATAGATGAATGAGTTTTGAAAGTATTTAATTATATGTTTAAAAATCGTGATTCTTCGGTCTCTTGTGCAAAACTAATACGTATGGCGCATACCGTCGTATAAAGGACTTTTACGGAAGAATTAATGCCAAATATTACTTTGGCGACAATTGTAGGCCTAAGCCTTTCGTACAGGTCACACACACTCAGACGTATCAATCATAAGTACTATTTTTGCAATTATAGATTTCATTATTTATTTGACCTGTCTATTTTTAGGCTAAATGAAAAGACAAATAGGTAACGGTAATAATCTTTTAAAGTTGGTTGACCTGATTTTGACCCAATTGTTCCACATGCACTGTTAATCCGGTTGTGTAAAAACATACCACTGTTTAATATATGAACCTAGCAACCGGATGGTTTTAAAAAAAGACGCAACTTGTTTAAAATGTTTACAGGGAGTTGTGTGAAAATGTACGCGATTGTGAAATAGTTGCTAGGTTCATATATTAACCAGTATTGTGTAATTTTCTTACACAACCGATTAAGATATATTTACAGTGCGGTGTGAAGAAACGTCATGAATGCAATAGTAGTCCCATAATAACTTGTGTCAAATTATTGCAGTTGTTTTTATTGATTGGTCTACAGATCTGAGGTCTTTTGAGGTAATTCACTACTTCGACTTCGCTGAAAGCATCTAGTAAAGGAAACATCTAGCAGGCAAATTTTACAGAGGTAATGAGAAGAAATCTTGACATAAATTGCCCGCTTACTTTTGATGGATGATCGGGTCACCCACCTTTAACCTTTAACCATTTAGGAAATGTAATCGAGTAGAGAAACGTAATAAATGTCAATTCCAAAGGAAGTGTCTTCAAGGATTAACTCGATATCAAATATATTCTGTTGGTAAGATGTATATCAGGATATGTAAGATGTTTATTTAAGAGAAAAAACAAATATATAAATTAACAACAACAACATTCATCAGCAGCATCATCAACAACGACTACAACAACAACAACAACAACAACAACAACAACAACAATATACTCTATTCACGCGGCAGCCATTTTCGAAAATATGCCACCCAAGCCTCGTTCCCGTTTTGTCTCTATCTGCGCCTCGCGCTGCACAATAGAACTGCGCGCCTTGCGTGGTACCAAAGCACGCGGCGTACGCATCCTCACCCAAGTCACGCAGGCGCAGGTATTCGTAACGAGAACGAAGCTTGGATGGCAAATTTTAGAAAATGGCTGCCGCGTGAATATGGTCTATAACAACAACAACAACAACAATACCAACATCAACCACAACACAATGTATCAGTATAACAGAAAACTAACGATATGTTTTTGGAGAAAGAAATGATCAAATTTGGAATAAATGCGTTCAGAAGAAAAAATACACACACAACAACAATAACGACATCATCAACAAACAGCAACAACAACAATAACAACAACAACAACAACAACAACAACAACAACAACAACAACAACAACAACAACAATAACATGTCTCAGAATACAACGAAATCATATCAGTGATTGATATGTGTTCCTTTCTATACTACCTATTTAATTTTGGTATAATTGTCTAAAAGGATCATCCACAAATAATCATTCCTTCCATTAAAACGTAATCCTGAGGTGCTATGAATAAACAAAATCATCTGATTCTGTTTTTCAGTAAAGCGAGTCAAATGCCTTCGATAAATTAAATTAAAGGTTTGGTCATTTCATCCGGGAACTGTTGCTATGTTACGCAAATATTCTGTTCGAAATAGGTGAAATTCAGGTTGACGATAGAGATTATTTTACTCGTAATTATTCGTAACTGGGTCTCTCTGTGTCTCTGTTTCTCTCTCTCACTGTCTACCAACTCCAACAACAAGAAATTTCTTATATTATTCAAAAGCCTCATTTTTAAGAAAAACCAAAATGATCGAATACATCGTCCCCATCAGACGACGGTTGTCTACAGTATTTTTGATATGCCCAACATCAATATATAAATCGAGGTTCATCTTATAATCATGTCGCATGTACGGATGCCCCCCTCGGCAGTAAAGAACCGAGATAAGAGTTGGGTATCTTCTCTTATAGTCATGTTATATCACGTTAGAATATAAAAAGATATCGTACGCGTATTAAGTGGAACATTATTATGACAACCGTTGTAACATGTACTTTGAAAAGCTGCGGAGACATGGGGGACTGTTTTTTTGAATAGGCAGTTGGTTATCATAACATGTTGTGAGGAACACTCTTGTATATCCCTCAACTGAGTTTTGAACATCAGGCTAGTTTAACACTTTCCACGCGGCAGACGACATTCCAAAATGTCACAAAATGTTTCAAAAATTTCAAAATGGTTTCATTTCATTACTATATTTGGATTACTATATTTGAATCACCATGAGAAATGCATTTGAAGGAGTATAAACATGCCTAGTATTGGTACAGTAATTCTTAAGATAGACTTTGAAAGCTGGGAAAGGTTTCTGAAAAGTTTGTCTTGTATATGATGGTGAAACTAATATCCGCATGGAAAGTGTTATGTGATGTTTGTTTGCCGTACCGATATATTTAGTGGTAGGAAAGTGGGGGTGTGTTGTTTTACTGATAGTCAAAATGACTTATACACTAGACTAGGGGTCGATTAGTGTGATTGTCTCAGAATCTGAAGGTGTCTTCCTATGGCTCTGATATTAATTTGGGTTGGGTTAAAATCAATGGTTTTAATGTTGAACGGCCGAGACATTTTATAAGTCATTGAAAAGGACCAGTACGCCAGTATTGTAGGTCGGGGTGTGTTAAACTATGGAATCAAGTTTGGTCTAGGAAAGTCGATCACTGGATAAACAAACCCAAACACATCAGATATCTTACCCATTTATTAAAATTGAAACGCGTTACATGGCCAGAATAATGGGTCATCCCTCCCCCATTAATTCAGCGTTCAAAAATAATCAAATCAATATTTAGGTTGTTTACGATGTTGCTGACGGGCTTCTTTCCCTGATGCGTTGTTTTACCTTCCTGGCACAGGTTGCTTCAATGTAATCCCAGCATGCAGTAGAAAAGCAGTGTGTATTGTGATGATGGAAACAGTTCAACACCTGATTTGCGTTGAAATGTACAAAAACATCATGGTCCATTACTAGTAGGAACTAATCATTGAGACTTTTCAACTTGTTTGGTATCATTGTATTGAGAAATAGAATCCCAATTCATATATTGATACAGATATGAAACAACTTAATTATTAGTTCCTCTAATGGACCGCGATATTTCTGTACATTTCAATGGAAATCAGCCTATAACCAAGTGTTGAATTATCTCAGTGCACAGTGATTTTCTACTGCATGCTGGGATTACATCAAAGCAACCTCTGTCTTCCTGGAGTCTATCCGGAAGGATATGAAAATCACTAATACATCTGGTAATGACCCGGTTGAATACAGCCTCTGGCTATTCAAATATAGTAGCTATCACTAATTGATAAATATTTGTCTCACGAGGAAATGCCCACGTTTCAAACACTTCTTTGTTTTTACGCCATCACTCCACCCACTAATGACAAAGTTGACATCGTGATCTTACTCTTTAATAAGTGGTCTTTGATTCTCGTGGCACTTGTCAGTTATTCACATCAATTGGTATGTACTATTACACCAATGCCGCCATTGTGTACCATCAGTTTGGTGTGTGTGTATTGTTTTCTGGGTCACTAATGATTGCTAGAGAAAAGGGCGCGATAAAGTGTTCCTAAGTAGTATTGAGCACCACTTTTTAAGAGGCCATCTCCAGGCTATGTAAATTCCAAGCGTTTTTTTTAGGAGGTGGCTCTTTCCGCTATCCCAAGTAGTGTCATGGTACGAGGAATTCCTTTCTGAATAATTTACCGTCTGCTATCTTCATGATCGATAGCGATGGGAATTCAAAATCTACATATCTTCAGTATATCTGTACCAATAGCACGGCTGTTTGATTCCATATAATTTGTCCGTTTTATTCTGAGAACACCGTAACTTGCTGGCCCGGTTCTGGTTTTAACTGATTCAAGTACCTGAATATACTGGCAATCTTTTGTAGAAATTTCAGAACATTTGTTGGTGCCAGTTCTTAGAAATAGAGCTTTGAATATTATTATTTACTATAATAGCGCCCTCATCGGCCACATTTCCCATAGAGTTACATGTAAAATGTGTGTCAAGTAGAAAATGCTGATAATTTAAAAAGGCCTCGAACAATTTTCTTGAAATTTTCACCGTATACTCGTATTCATTAGCGCTACCTAAATCAGGTCAAATCATAAATGGGCCACTATGTAATCTTTTTACAAATCGGACAGTCAAACAGCCGTGATAGCCTAGGCATACAGTCAATGTTGTAATTGCTTATCTATAATTATAGGCACACTTAATATGAGATCAATGTAATTATTAGTTTTGAATAATGAATAAAATGGCCAGAATATACGGGTCATCTCTTCCTCACGGTATATAAATATGTAATTAATCATTGCAATTGATCTGTTATATGTCAAAAATGGTAAACATTTACTTCGGGTACTTGTGACTCAATCACAACTGCTGAGTCTTTGGCGGACAGACGATTTTTATCATTTTTTTCCTTCTTTTCTTTTCATCATGTAGAAAAACCATTGTTATGGTAAAAAGCATCAATTCATTTGTTTCTGGTTGATAGTCTGGAACAGCTGTAACAAATTTGGATTTGTATAGTTTCATTATTCCATACTCTTTTGAAATTTCACAAAAATTGTCTTTCCAAAATAATGACAAAGTTGCTTAAGATTTCTATCGAAGAACTTTAAGGTGATATTTAACGTTATTTAAGATGTATTGTCTGTATATGAAATCAATTGTGTCTTTTATTGTTTACCATTTATAATTTCCAATTTTCTAGACTTGCTTTCACAATTGAGTGTGATTTCTGTATCCAAATACACGAACAAATTGTGGATGTTTTAGTTTCTAGCTAATGTTATTATGCCCTTCCGTAGTCTGAAACATCATAATTACCACTAAACCTAATTAATTCCTATAGTCAAAAGATGACGAAATACTTCACGATTGATTAATTGATTGATTACTTGTTTATTACAGGCTACATACGGGCTTTGTAACATCACCAGATATTACATCAAAATATACACAATGGAAATCTCGAGAGTGACGCATTTTAACACTTTCCACATGGCAGGCGTCTGCAGACGACATTCAAAAATGTCACAAAATGTTTCAAAAATGTTAAAATTATTGGAATTCATTACCATATTTGGAATCACCATGAGAAATGCATTGAAATAAGTTCATACATACATACCTAGTATCGGTTCACTAATCATATTGATATAGGCCATGAAAGGTGGGAAAGGTTTCTGAAAAATCTGTTTGTATATTGTAAACCTAATAGCCGCGTGGTAAGTTGCACCAATAAATAATACGTTAGGTGTATTATATACAATATGAAGAAGTCCTGAAGAAGAAAACGTAATAGTTTCGTAAGCTTGACGATATACCGTTTCCCATCTATTCAACAATATACAATATATAATAGGCTAACATTGCGGCAAATAGAATCTGCATTGGAAAAGGGCATTTCTGTTCTTAAATGAGGTATCAACAACGTCCATTTTGATGTTGCTTAAATGTTTTCCCGCTTGATGTTAACAATGCAAAGAGTGTAAAAGGACAGCATCATACCATGGTTTAAGCTCAAAGAAAGCCTTGAAATCGATGAGGTTGTTTACTAAGCGCTCTTTGCTGATAAGAATTCAATATCGAGTCTATTTATATGACCCTCTTGAATGTCTTGTAATAAAAACGTCTTGTGTGAAGAACGATTTAGAATAGTATCTATCCATTAAGAGCAAACACAAAACAAACATCTAAAACAAAATATATGGGCCGTATTCTCACACGTATTTCAACACGGTTTTATAGAAAACACATCGTTTTAACTAAACGCAAGTCTCGAAAATGTGTTTAACTTCATCACGCGTCTTACTCACAGAGACTTTAAACAATGGTATTGAGGCAGTTTGATGCGCGTTTAAATAAACTCATACACCAACTGTACGCCTTCAACCGTGCCCAGTTCTAGCTGACGTTCATATCGTGTGGTCTTAAAAATACATGTGCATTTTGAGAAATGCTGTAACCCATATGGGCCACAATAAATGAAATACCCGTACACAGTGAACGCACGACCACTCTGTGGATGAGATTTGCGGAGTTAAAACACTGGTTTTGTTAAATACGTCGTTTAAAAGCGAATTTATTATAGACATGAGTTTATTTAGACACGATGTTATCAAGCTAATACCGTGTTTAGTACGAGAATACGATCTATTATGTTTTAAAACAGCAAAGCTACGATGAAATATACAATTTCACTTTCTTGTAGGTTTTTTAAAAACCCATTTACTGCTATCTTAAAACATTGATAAAGATTCAGATTGTCTAATACGCCATCTTGGATTCTTGTCTCAAATAAATTGTATTGATGTCGAATCATCGTGTGAAACTGAAGGAGCACATACGTGCTAGAAGCCTCTTGCCTAACTCGCTCTCAGAACATGATTTGTTTTTATTACAGTAGTAGTAGTAGCAGTAGTAGTCCTAGAGCAGTACTTGTCAATGATGTTAAAAAATGTAACTTGTGGTGTCGTTGATTTTATTTGCTAAAATGTGAGCTAGGAACTGGAAATCTACCAATACCGATGAAGCCGAGAACAAATTATATATATTCCATATAGTGATCATGGTTATATACAGGAAAAAACAAACAGAATATTGCGTGTTTTCAATAATTGCTGTATACATGCATTTTCTTGGAAACATAAAAAGGTCTATTCTTAATAGGAGAAAACATACATTTATATTGACATATCGAACAATCTTCAAATATACTTGGCTGGCTCTTTGAAACCATTAGCATCGAATTGAAATACATGGTGAATTATAATCCATAGATATCTTAAAAGGACTGTAATGTACAATGTACAGGGTGGGTCAAAAAGAAGTTTACCCGGATTGGTGATGTTTAAAAATTAAAAAAATGACGCTTGAGAGTTCAGTAAAGCATATATTTAACAAGCATTCTCTCCTGCTTAATAGGAAAAAAAGAATGACACAAATTAATCATTGCTCAGAGGAGTTATGCCTATTTTAATAAAGGCACTCATTTTGCAAGTTGTCCACGGACTACTTGACAAAACAAATGTAAAGTAAGCATTTTAGCTGTGTACTTACCTACAATTAATGCCCTGCCCTTCAGTAAAACAGGCATAACTTCTCTTCGGAATGATCAATTTGCTTCATTGATTTTCTCTAATAAGCAGCAGAGTATGTTTGGTAAATAAATGTTGTTTTGAACTTTTAAGTGTCATTTATTTGCTTTGAAAAACATCACCAATCTCGGTCAATAGGGAAGTATGCAGCTAAAATGCATACTTTATATTAGTTTGATCAAGTATTCCGTGGACAGCTTGCAAAATGAGTACCTTTATTAAAATAGGCATAACTCCTTTTAGCAATGATAAATTTGTGTCATCCTTTTTTCCTAATAACCAGGAGAGAATGCTTGTTAAATATATGCTTTACTGAACTCTCGAGTGTCATTTGTTTGTTTTTCAAAACATCACCAATCCGGGTAAACTTCTTTTTGACTCGCCCTGTATGCGTGCAAACCCAAGGACATTCTCGCGTTATAAGTAGACGTTAGACGCGATTCAATTGCGAGTTTGTCTGCCATGTCCAGGATCGGTGTTTTGTTTGTTCCATATAGTTTTAAGGTGATGAAGCTATTTTGAAAACGTTTTCAATAATATTGCTACATTTTTCGAGAAAATCTAAAATCCATTATAATTTTTGTTAAAAAGAAGAAGAAAAAAAGAGGGAAAACAAACAAAACAAATTTGATTATAAAATAAAACAATGTTTCTAATAAATGCTATAAGACATCATGTTACCAAATCGATGCATTAATTTTGCCCCCCCCCCCCCCCCCCCACTGAAGGAAGATAACAACATTCAATACAATAACCATACTAATATGTTTCAGTATAATAAAGGTTTAGCCCAGTTTAGTATTCGCAAAACAAAAAAATCCCACTCAGTCTTTGCTTCCTCAAATTTGTACACGCAAAGTATAGGATATCCTATAAAAACCACGACAAAAAGAAGCAATGACCACAATTAGTAACCAATTATATTGATTTGTCTCATTCAATTAATTACAAACTCGACCAATTGACATTTGTTGATTAAGTATGTTCAACCAAATAATTCTCATATACATCAAGGATAATTCAGTTTTTGTCTTATATCTCAAAATCGTCATGATGGAGTTACTTCCTTTTGTCGCGGCGGGGCAGTACAGTTCCTCAGACTAATATATTTAATTGAACAGTATTGTTTCAAAAGCATATTAATTACATAATGGTTGAAATTTGAAAGCATTAGCTTCTTTAATCTGTTTTAAGTTGTAATATTATCTTCATTGTAATAGATACTTGTATAGGATGTCATTGGATACCTATTACATAAAGCATTATTAGATATAGTAGGACAGATTTTCGTCTAATGGGTTTCCTATTCTAAATATGATATCTACTATGGATGAAACGTATGTAGGCGTTAAATGAGTTTTATTGGTCATATATGTATCATATCGGATCTATTTGTTACACTTGAAGGAACCATATTTGTTTTAATTAAGTTGATTAAATCATTAAGTGTACCACTACTAATATAAGGATCCAAATGTGTTACCACGTTGTGTGTGTCTAAAGCGCACCAGGTTGCGGAAATCTTCAGCAATATGTGGATATCACGATGTAGAGGTTATCCATGTAACGGACTACAACGAGGAATCGCACCCGGCCTATCTAATTGAACCGGTGTCTGACGTCCAATTCATTGCATGAACTGTATAACCAAGTTGGCCTACACCTAGCACATCAAGTCCCTGACCAGGTGCTTCGAGGTTAGCTAATTCAGAATATATATATAATCGGTACCACAAATCTGAGATAAACATTTAATGTGCAAATTTCTTCTCCGCAGTTTGATACCTCATTCAACAACATCGAATGGACACTTTTAAAGTTATGGGGATTTCAATGATCGCACGTATCAACAGCAAAGTTGCACTGGGTATAGAAAATCATTGATTTGTGTGTGATTACTGCCAAAAGTGTGTGCTATCTGAACCAGCCAGATGCATGGGTCTGGAGTGATAACCACAATATGCGGGACAAAAGGTTTGACTAACTGTGAATAATAAAAGTCTTAGCTGATTAGCTGTGAGTTTTTTCAGTTCGGAGAAGAAATTTGCTCATTTAATATATATCTCAATTTTTTAGTACCGATTATCTATTTTGAATTAGCCAACCTCAAAGCACCTGGTCAAGGACTTTATGTGTTAGGTGTATATATAACACAGTTAGTATTCCCGACAAGATGGCGGCTGATCCGTTACATGGATAACCCCTATTTCCTTCTAGCTAAAACACTGAGTGGGCGTAACATTGGGTACACCACAGGAATAAAACAATCAACGTATTGAGCACATAAACTTCGTCTGTATGTCAGTGGCCAAAAATATCCTCTGATTGAGGGATGGTGACAAAAGAGCAAGTCATTCCTCGATAGATTGCCTTCGTCAATGCACCTAATTTGGATACATAAATGTAAAAGCTGATTGCAAACTGATTCACCGCAAGCCTGTGTAATTACAGATGTAATACATTTTGACGTTTTGATCCTGGCAGAATCTTTATTAAAGGCAATGTTATGCTCCTTCCCCGAATAAACATAAAACCTTCATTAACAATTTTATTATGTACGAATAACAGACTAAATTCACGACTTTCTGTCAAAAAATATCTGTCAAAAATGTTCTACAAAAAATGTCTTCAAAAATATCCGTTAATGTTATCCTTATGAATAATTCTATTGTAGGGCGCATCTGTATAAAGTACGCCATCAACGTCATCTGCATAAGCTTTGTAACCTATGATCAGATATTCTTAAAAAACGTTGACTCTTGCTACTCTAATCCAGGTCAAACTACTTGCAGGATCCTTCTCGGCCTTCCCCTTAAAGTAACTGGAGCTCGACTGAAGATAAAATATACTTGAATGACTTCAATGAATGCCTCTTGTAAAAACATGTCGACTGATTATTGCAACTCATTTTACATAAACATCTACTTATTAGAGTTAGTTATGCGATGTTTTCTGAGACCCCAGCATACTCAGTGGTGTGTTATTCTAGTATGCAAGATCTACTTTAATACGAACATACTGGAAGTACTACAGAGCCCCAGAGGTACTTGTTGAGGTTGGAAATTGCACAACAGTTGTCACAGACTAATATTCGGTCTTATCTGACACACACTCAATTCGAGTATGATACATGGAGAAATGAACGTCAATCATTTTTTCATTTTTTATTGTGTGCCACATTTTGAATTTCTACTGGAAATGTTACTAAAAATCATCTAAAAGTTAGTGGATACAACAGCGGTTAAGGCGAACGGCGACGTCCATTAATCAAAAGCAACAGGTTGTGCGGTAAATAAATGATTGATTTATGATTACAAACGTATAGGGGCATGCCCGGTCTATCCGTAGGGCCCCGGGCTATTGATAGTAATGACAATGATTATACGGTGAGTAAATGGTGCAGAAGAACACTACAAAATGAGCAATATTACCCCAGTAGAATCGAGATAGCAGGTTGTTACCATAGTTTTATTTCAATTGAATGATACATATCTCATCCATTATGATCCCATACTGTCTAACGTGTATTTAAAAAAAAACATGTTCATATTTCTTTAATCATGTTACACATACATACCTCAATATCCACGTATGATTTCTGCTATTCTTTAAACCTGCTTTACTGTTCCAACAAATAATGGTAATATGCACCCTGCGATTTCCCAAAGCTATGCGCCAACCCCCATCCTTACATACACAGCTACCAATATTCCCCTTACTACCTGCGCAGCTCTGTGCATTAGCGATAAGATATCGGCTAAGTGTGATCTTAAAACCTGGTTTATCGAGTCGAGTAATGTGATATAGGCTATAATGTGGTAAATAGCTCTATGATCAGTGAAAAATAAGGTGAACGTTGTCACTCGGCGTCAGGAATTTTGTCATTAGGTAAATTGAACGTCGTGCATATATGTTCATGTTGGAAGCGTTCAATTTCAAGGTGATAGGGGCTGGGTATATTTTGAAGAAAAAAATGGCGTTGTACATGTATGTGAACTTATACAATTGATACAGCACAACGAAACGCATGTAATGTTTGTTGCTAACTTTGCAAACGAGCACGGAGGTTGAAACAAATTAAAATTTAAACATCATGAATGGAACTAAAATCATTCACGGTTGAGCTTTTTAAAACTTTAAAGTCATCCGCATTGCATTACAAAATCAATCTTCATGATGATTGGTTGTTGACTCATTTAGATTTAGATTTTTTTAACCCTGACCCCCAAGGCACCTTTTACAAAGATTTTCTTTTTCGCGGCCAAAGAACGTGGGGAAAAGGGCCCCACGTCGGACCTCTGGATACAGAGGCAGACGATATACTGCTAGGTCACGGGGTCAACAATACTTGGCTCAGTATACTTCGCAAAGTACATTATATACCCTGGGTCATTATGTCATCGACAAACTGCCGAACCGGGTGACACAAGCACACCGCATCGTAGTAATTCGTAGTACTCAAGAGTGTTAGGGTTAATAAGGCAGCAGGCAACATTTCTGATTTCCGCCCGACAGAGACACTTGTCAATCACCGTTGAATACTTCCTAGAAAATAAAGTGATGACAACATAGCAAAGTTGTAATTTTTCAGCTTGAAGTATGAGCCCCGCATAATTGAAAGACTAATTCAAAGAAATCCAGTCCACCATTTGATAAAATACTAACCAAGTCTATCACACACGTCTACGGTGAATCAACCCTGCATTGCACATCTCTAAACAATACATGCATAATAATGCTCTGACCATATAATTTACAATGGCAAAAATAAAGCTGATGGAAAACAGACGTGTATGGATTTATTTCAAGTGACATGCCTCTACTCACCCACGGGGTCATCGGTGCATTAGCCGCTTCCTTGAACCGTGGTATGCTTAGTAGATATGTCAACCCTCATCACGTAATTGAATTACATACGTTTGTACAAGACGCATTTGCGGAACATCAGTGGCTCATCTCCTCAACCGAAGTCTCTCATACAGAATATTAAAATCACCTTGTCTACATATTGTATTACGCAATTTACATGACAACAGAATGTGTTCTCTTTGTGTTTATGTGTAATGCATCTACATTAGGAGCCTGGATTTTCTGAAACATTTTCTTATTTTCGCAGTTTTAGGGGAATCTAACAGAGATAGCGCCATTATTCGTATTACATACCATTGAAGATTCCTCTTAACAACTCAAATACAAATACGCGGCCACAGAATTCAGTTCGTGCTTATAATTGTAATTTATATCGAAAGAGTGTTTTTTGTTGTTAAATTTGAACCTATTACACCTTTAAGTATATATACAGATCCATAATTGATATTTTTCAAGTAGATCTCATTTTTGTAATTGAAAGAAGATACCTGTTCCACTATACTTCGACAAAAAGCGAGTATCAAGTTACAGCATGTGCATGTATCCGTAAAATAGAACAATCTGAAAAATTAACGCGGATTTAACACGAAGATAATACTGATAGTTTAGAAATGCTGTGCAATTGATATCAATTTAAATTGATTAAGCCTCTTCAACATTTCAACAATTAAAATAGTGAATTCTGAAGTACTAAAAAGTTTCACGCATTTCAATCGAAGTACTCTTAAACGATGTATGATAGTATTACAGCTTATTGCGAAGATCGCAATGGCATCATCTTTGTAAGTGGAAACCCATCTGATGAACAGATAATCTTTTTTCCCCAATTAACCATAAATTTATATTATTTTTTTCCATCAAAATGATAAAGTGTACTACATTTGTATCCGATGGATTCAAAGAACGTGCAGTTTTCAACCTTTTTATCTGGATGTGAGATACGCGAGCGGCATAATTTGTCAAATATATTTAATGTGATATGTGAGCTGGAAGTGATCACTCACACGCAATTGAGATTACTTGTATTTATATTTCTACGAAATATTTGTGAGACATTTTTGTCTTACGTTGTGCAATTTCAAGGGTGTGAGATTTAAGGAATATTTGGTCTTTTTTTAATCATCTGTGGCAAACGAAAATGAATATAAAATCGTTTCAGTCATCATTGAAAGGTAAACTGCTTTAGGACTACAATTACTGTTATGAAAACAAATCATGCACTGAGCGAGTTAGCCAAGAGCCCTGCAGTACATAGAGCTCCTTAGGTTTCACGCACGACAATTGAACATCGATATAAATTGCTGAAAAGATTCAAGATGGCGTATAGAACCATGACGAACTTACACAATGTTTTATTAGCATCAGATAAAAATATTATTTTATCACCGTCATTTTATTATTTTGATGTACAATAAACTATTTTAGGTGTGTTTTTAAAGTATGCTTTCAATATAAAGCTAACATTATATTCAAAACACCCAGCAGGCATATGCATGCACCTCTTTTATTGTATATAACACATATCAATAGGTCACATATAAATAAAACTCGAGATTGAATTCCTATAAGCATCATCATTGAATTTCAGGTATTCTTCGTGGCTTAACTACCTGCGCGCTGCTGTCTTTTGCACGAGTGTTAACCAGACTATGAACGGACTTAAATTTATTATCAGAAAAATACCCTTTAATAATACCACCAGTTTTTTTCTACATGTCTGATTGGTTATGAAAACCTTAAGTTATGTCTGTGACCAATACGAATGGTGTTTATATTTAGTTTGAACTGTATCTGTATACCACATCTGGGGTTAAAGATTAACCATTTCTCTTTACAACAAGCATAAATATATGTGTATGCAAGGTATTAAACAAAAACGGACATGGTGTTCAAGAAATAGTCAAGAAAATAAATAATTATGAGGAACGTTACATATCTAACACTATTGTAGACCTGATGAAGCACGAATGCTGTCCAAGAGAGAATTAAAACACAAACAAATACATAAGTATCCCAACTAGATGTTGCCTAGTGCGAGATACATATTTGATATAATTTGACGTACCATTCGAATAAATTTATCTCTTGTGAGCAGACAGTGAACACTGGATGGCCGATGGTATGGGTCGGTACAAAAAAGTACCATGCACAATCTATTACAGCCAGCCTGTCCTGAAAAGAGAAGAACATGAATTATTTAGCAACGAATTCCTAATACCAAGAGTCCATCGCTCTCTGAGGAATGAGCCAACTACTCCGAAAACACCGCTTGGAATTTACATAGCCAGAAGCGGGCCACTTAAATAGCGGTACTCAAAAGTACTTACGACCACTTCATCACGGCCTTTTCTCTAGTAATTATTAGTGAACCAGAAGACAAGAGACACACACAAAATGATGGCCCAGAAATAGCAACGTCTGTATAATATAGTTCGTACAATTTGACTGAAAGAACAGACGAGTCATGTGAATCAAATACACATATCAAAAGTAGGATCACGACATCAACTTTTTCATTGGTTGAGAGTGATGTGGTAAAACTAAATAATTGATTGAAGCGGATTTTCGTCGTAAGACAAACGGTTGTCAATTAGTGGATGCTACTGTATTTGAATTCCTGAAGGCTTTATTTATATAGCGCGCGATTACGCCATATTCATCCGGGACACTACCAGATATATAAGTGATTTGAATATCATACCGGATAGATTTCAGGAAGGTTAAAACAACGCATCCGGGAAGAACACCCTTCAGCCACATCTTGAACCACCTAAAGATAATATTGATCTGATTTATGTTGAACACGGAATTAATGGAGGAGGGATGACCCCTAATATTCCGGCCACGTAAAGCGTTTCAATTTCAATATGGTTAGAACTTCTGATGTGTTGTTTAAAACATTTGTTTTAGTTCATCCATTAACAGGCTAAATTGAATAATTTACCACACGTTTGACACTCATCCACACACGCCATATTTTAATCATCCTCTGTCAAAAGAGATGACGACCCCAATAGCAATTTATTTTCAATGTCCTTTGAAAATGTTCCTAGCGTTGTACTGAATTAAACTTGTCAAATCGAACGTTCCTAATCAAGAAGCACACTTCTATGATTAACAAACCGGTTATGGTTAAAGGCTGGCGATCTTTTTATGGAACACCCTTCAGCTACTAAATGCAATTTTGTTGTCAAGTTGATAAACATAAAACTAAAATATCATCTAAGATACAGAAGAATACGTTTCCTAAACAAAATTTAAAAATAAGTTGTCGGAAAACTTGTTCGTAAATAAAAGTCCATGCTTGAAGTGAATGCAATATTCTTGGGAACGCTTTGTGACAAAATATAGGTTAATTCTCAAAATTGGAAGCGGATTTCTATACGTGTATCGTCAAATTTAAAATGCAGTGAACTATGCGATACATAACATCTCCGCGAACTGGAAACTTCAAAGTATAAAACGTGGGCCCCAATAACCCAGAGGGTTCGTTGAATGCAAAGAACTAAATAAGATGAAGCATTTTTGCGAGGTAAATAAACCAAATATTGACAAACAGATATTGCCTTAATTTATAATAATAACTATTCAAACTTGTCAATGAAATATGCGGCTAATACAGTCATCAAAAAAGTAACTATACAGGTAATAAATGGGCTTCTAACTCTTAAAATATATATCCTACCTAAAAGTATTAAATTATAAAGTTGTTGAGAAATTTGTCTTCTTTAATATGAAATATTGCACGCTAGGATCGGGTGATTATTGAAGAAGTGGCACTCAAAAATATAAGGAGAAGTCCGATTTTCATTTTCACATTTTTATTTTCTACACGCGGGCCAATCTACGGGTACCTTATCGATTACCGGTAGTGCAATTGGGGGATGCATGCGCAGGTTGGACAGCCGGCCGCACTGTTCCGATGGATCAATACGCCACACACACGCTACCTGTCATTCTCTCCCCCGTGTTGAAATGTAAAATGTGAATTTGAAATTGTGACTTTACCTTACATTTTGGATTGTCGCTTCTTAAATATTCAACTGATCCTAGCGTGCAATATCTCATATTAAAGAAGATTAATTTCTCAACAACTTTATGATTTAATATTTTTAGCTAGGATATATATTTTTAGAGTTAAAAATACATTTATTACCTGTATAGTTACTTTTTTTGATGACTGTATATCAAATGTGAACACCATTAATTGGTTGGACAAAATAAAACAGGTGTGTAACGACATCCGCCGTCTGTAATTTTCTTGCAACATTTAAAGTGTTGTCAGATAAATGCATATCCCATTTTTCTGAGAAATATTGTACAATCAACACATCATATTTGTATCATATCATTATGATGGTTCAGATAAAATAAGTTGATTTAATGTAAACTATTCTATATCAAATAGTCTGCCTCATGTAATGCTCGTAAAGGTTCCGCTTAGGTTTTTCGAATGGTCAAATACTTCGATGGTAATATTTAGTGAGTAAGGTTAATTTGTGTGAGTTTTTGGATATTGTTGGATTTAAACGTTTTGTTTTTTTAATTTTACCAAATCCCAAAGACTAACATTACGTAATTAATTACTAACTAATTAATGAATGTTATGGCAAAGCAAATATAAATATCAGTTTTAATTATAGTCCATATACCACTTACATAAGCTATTAACCATAACAGTTTAAAAAACCGATATCGGAAATAAACCATTTTTGTTTTACATAGTGACGTGTAGTCCATACGCCACTTTAAGAGGATACTTACTTAAATGGTGTACATTAAAGGTAGTGGAATTACATACCGACGTACAGCATAAATGTCACTTTTTAGTACGTTACTTTGCCATCACAAAAATGTATCGAAAACAAAAAAGGTTGGTATTACATAGTGACGTATAACTTTGGAGCCATAGTGTGTCCATGTTAAGGCTGAAATTTCCCCTTTAAATTATATGAGGATATAAATTGAACGTTTTGCTACAATTTCTATTTAGTTACTTTCAAATGAAATAAAATTTATAGCGACACTTGTTATCATAAATTGGTATCTCCTCCAACTTATTTTGTTTTGTTTTACGTACTACGCGACACTACGTGATACCATCGACGAAATGTATGACTCACTTTCAATTTGTTATTGAATCAATTTTTTAGAGAGATCCACATGTATTCCGTGTCAACAACAAAAATACGCGGAAGCTACTGCCAATCAAGCTTCCTTATTCTAAATCCTTTGGAATCACGTACAAGTCGTGGCTGACCCGTTGTGACCCTATTGACGCTGGTAATCTAACAAGATCTATCGTGTGTCATCGCAGTGAGAAATCACACCCGGTGTTGTCTCTGATTCCAATTCAACTAAGCTATATAGGTCTATATGTCGAATATCAGACACAGAACCGGTATGTACGAGGTCTGGTCACGTTCTTCCTCTACCATGGGTCCTTGAACTATACTGATTCCTGAAGGTGGTCTTCATTTGAGCTGAGAGAAACGTGTCTGAAATACTGCAGTTGAAAAAAGCTTACTAAGTGAGTCAAATGATTTCTTTTAGTTCCCGGTGAAAGGTGCAATGAGATCAAAGATAAACTAACTGTGTACTACACGTATCATTACGCTGTATACTACAACTTTTAACAGTTTTCACGCGGCAGGCGTCTGCAGACGACATTTCAAAATTACACAAAATGTTTAAAAAAATGCCAAAAGTATTGAATTTCATTACCCTATTTGGAATCACCATGAGAAATGCGGCATTGAAAGAAGTACAGACATGCTTAGTCTTGGTTCAGTAATCCTTAAGATATAAAAATTGGGAAATGTTTCTGAAAAATCTGTTTTGTATATATATGGCAAAACTAATAATCGCTGAATTTACAGGGTTTTTAGGATGGCAAACTTGCTGTTTCCTATGAAAAAGAACATAAACAACATACAATTTGTATAACATGTATTGACTAATATATAGGTGAAGTAATGGGGTTTCCATCATAACTATCTATTCCCCTGATCATAACTCAATGACAGTCTACAAATTGTACGCAGAATTATCAGTATTTGTCAATGACATCCTATGAGATCGAATTGAGAGATGCCTTTATTGCTACGTTTTGTATCACGGCCCAGTGATGTCTCGCGTTGAGACAGACAACATATTCAGAAATCTAAGCGGTAAATCAGCGCTTAATTGGAACTTGATCAGTTTGGGTAACTACTCAGTCACGTTTCATAATAAATCCGGTTGAAACTCCCTGAAGGCATTGACATGGTTATAGTGTGAACTTCACAAGCCTTTGATTGAAGCATAGATTGTCAACACAATCTACGGTTGAAGCAATATATTTGCACTGTATAATCATGATAATAGCGAATACAAGATAATGACACCGTCTATTCTTATTCACCGGGTTTGTCACAGGATTTGTGTCAATCTCTATTTTTTATTAAATACTTTATTGCGTTAATCCACAGCGTTTTTCACCATGTATTGGATTGTTTACTCTTTCCACGAGTTCACAAAATATTCAAAAATATCAAAATGATTGAATTTCATCAACACATTTGGAATTACCATGACAAATGCATTAAATAAGTACAAACATGCCTACTAATAATTCAGTAATCATTGAGATTGAGATAAACTTTGTAAGTTGGGAAAGTTTCTGAAAAATCTGTTTTGTACATGGTAAAACTAATAGCCGCGTAGAAAGTATTAAACAAAATTGAATTTGCTACATCATTGCAATAACAGACATTGTAATACGACTAGCGGGCACCCGCGCTTCGCCCGGGACCCGCTAGATGAGTAAACCAGGGCGGTTAATATACGATATTGATTTTTCATGGGATATGCAAGTTATCGTTTAGTAGGTATATATACCGCAATTTCATTGGTTAACACGTATGCAGTCTGATCCATATCGCTGTAAACAAGAAGGTCAAACGATTAACGCGTTACCAGCATTTGCGCGATATGATAACATGTGAAGCGATTGCTTTGCGTCTGTGGAAGAGTTGCTTAAAATACGACACGTAAATAATAAACAAATAAAATGGCGGATGATTTAAACGCAACTGAGTCGATCTCTGTTACATTTTGAGGCCGAAATAGAGCGCAGAAAGGTCTAATCCACGCTGAAAAATAAATGATCTTCATATAACAAAACCGGACATGTTTTTCGCGATGATTTCATGAACAGATGTGACGACGTAGAGCCTGTTAAAGGGCTGTTAAATTCGGGGGATTTTACGGAGGTAGGAAGGGAAGAGAATTCAGCGCTTTGTTTGGAGGGAGCTTCGTTTTCCGCGAGTGTTTTTAAAATACCATATTTGTTGGGGGGGGGGGGGGGGGGGGGGGCTTTTGGACTAAACGATAAAGCCTTTGTGCCAAACCATAGGTATTTTTTTCGTATTGTGTGATCATGCAAGGGATAACTAATAGTATCTCTGTCACCTTTTCATAGCAACTACCAGGTGAAAATTACTAGGATCTGTGCATGATTTAAAAGCAAACAAAACTGACATCACACTTCTTCAGTGAATAATCAGTGAATAACGAATACCGAATTAAGCCTATTAGTGTGTCTTCCAGAACCCGGCGGGACTATTTACTGTATAAACATACTCCGCTCTGGGCGGTATTGTAATTTCAAGATAAAAAGGCTTTTTTCAGAGCTACTAAAGAACCTAAAGTGAACAGAACACAACTTTGTTCTTTCTTTTGAAATTGAAACCTATTTACCCATCTCTTTTATTACAAAATCGAATACAATGAAATCGAGAGGTAGTTTTACCATCTATAAAATACTTGGGGAAACCGCCAACACGTAGGCCATGTCCCCAGTTTCAGTTTAGTTCCTGGCATGCAAAACTACAATAAAAGTGCTTTGAAAAGAGATCCCTTATGTGCACCTTTCAGACTGACCCAAGACACTTAAGTGTTTATAATTTAAAGTTAGCGCAACATATAATTCCCCCGATTCACTCAAATAAATCCAATACAGTGTGCAGGCTCTAACTATATAGCTCCCCTGTCATCGATGTGCACCGCGCTGAAGGGATATCACAATGCCAGTAGCATACAGATTCAATAAATGCCACGGAGAGACAAGTGTGTGTAATTGATTTGCGGAAAAACAAATGCAAAACATTAGGGGAAATTGTTTGATGAAAGGATGCGGTTGCCCTGGCCTGTGACCCACTTACACAACATCAAGAAACAAATCGTACACCATATGTCTGCATAAATAAGTCAAGGAAGAGGACTTAGACAGAAAAAAGAGGTGAAGTGGCAGAGAAAGAATGCAGCGTGTTTCGGGGGAACCATTACTACATGTTCTTGTTAATGTTTTACTGGTATCGCGTTTCGCTTCAAATGCTGTTTGCCGCTTCAACGGATTATAAAGGCAGGCGGTAATTGGTAATGGTGGTGTTAAAGAGACCCTATTTATTTCTACCGAAACAGAACTGTATGTCATTCTAATGCCTCCTTTGGCAGGCGGTATACGACAAGCGCAATTATTTCTATAACGTTTCGCATGTAGCACACTGACGAGTTATATATTATGGACCACCTACGGCGAATTATATACATTCATGAAAGTATGCTTATAAGTTGTTATAATCAAATGTGTTGCATTGTATTTCCGTAGGCCATTGCCACATGCATATCACCCTAAATCCATTAATGTAATCATGAATGAAGATTAGGAGGAGTGATCCGTTAAGGTGGGAGTTTGGTTTTTGGTACATTGAGGTACCTTGGTCCCAAATCACTTACATGTTGCTGCTTTAAGCGTATTCCTGATAGTATCGATTACATACGAATGACTAGTGGCATGTGTGGCGCAGTGGGTAGAGCACTGGACTCATAATATAAAGGTTGTGTGTTCGAGTCCCGCTGTGGTCAATATGTTGTGCTCTTGAGGTAGGCACTTTACCGCAATTACTGCTCTCTACCTGACTACCCAGGTGTTTTGAAATGGGCACCGGCCTTCTTCAGTGCTTGAAAGTTATCAGATTCGCAGTGAAGGAGGTGTAACGAGCCCCACACATCAGCAATATAATAAAAAGGATTGAATCTGGCCCTATCGCTTTGAAAGAGAGATGGGCACTCCGTTCCTGGTCTTTACTTTTCCTTTTTTACTAATGACAGTAAAACAAACAGGGTCAGGCTAGAAATAAGCCATTTCCATCATCCACTGGATTTTAACAAGATTGATATGAAGAAAACAATCTACAAACAAAAATAGGAACCATACCCGCATGCGTCTCTAAAATGCATCAAATGACAACAAGCGGTTATAGCATGCTCCGCATGAACATGAATTCGCGTGAATAACGCATGTCCGAGTATCCCGTAGGTACCTCGTGTCAGAAACAATACGAATGAAGGCTCGGTTACTGTACCTTATAATTGTTAGATTTACTCAATTCTAGCCAAGACCCCGGGCCAAGACAAGTTGGATGTGTCAGGCCAACACAAGGATGAAGATACGGTATGGTTACAATATTCATGATATTGAACTACATGCTAATCACAAGGGCACCACTCGATGGAAATAATGGATATCATGTGGGTGGTAGTCAACAGTCGGTGTCAAGTGTGGTTTTTAACGTAATTCAGTAGCAGTTTTGTGCGATTTTTATAATGTTCAATTTTCATGTATGATATAATGTATTATATCATGATAGGCTTGATTTCAAACATGTGATAGTTTTTACTATAATTATGGCTGGAAATGAATAATGTGATGTCGTGATATAGAACAAATATGGAATGCCGTTTGCTTGTGCAATAGTAAAACTATATCACTCGGTCCAATTTGAATTATTCAATTACACTCGGCTTCGCCTCGTGTGCAAATATTATGTACTATCACTCTCTCAGGCATTCAATATTTGTATACTATCTGTTAAAAAGAGATCTACAATATATTACTCAGAGCACGAAACAATGGAAAATATAATGTGTTCTATGAATCTACTACTGAACCTTAAAAAAGCACGGCCACCTTAAATAATATATGCTTTTAAAATAATTGCAAGACGGGAAGAGTGTTTTTGGTATTCATGACGTGAGATATAATTTATCCGATTCAGTCGCATTGCCGACGGAACAACAGGCATCGTTTAAAACATATTACTTTCACACAGAACCTTTAATACGCTTTTGTCTACCTATTCAATTATAAAGTAGTATTTCGTGACTAAAATCAAACTGAATAAGCTTCAGGGATAGCATTATCTTTCAAGAAAAAGGTTCAACGGTTTAAAAAGTCGTATTGCTATAATTTGAATGTTGAAGGCATTATTGTTTAACCAGGTCGATGTTACCGCATGAAAACATGTTAGCAATCTTCTATTTTTAATCTACCAAGTTTCCTGAATTATTTAAATGTTTCCCTAAGCGATGAATAAATTAAGTACATATGGACTTATTTCAGAGTTGAATTAATGCACACGCTTTAAGTCTTAGTCTACTTTTGTATAATAGTAGAACAATTCGGGAAAACGACATAATATTCCTCATGTAACCAACGACACTCCACACACACCTGTATTGTAGATCCCTCATCCTGCTTAGGAGGGGGCAGTGCTAAAACGCGACATACAGTGACCCAGGTCGTCAAGGTAATCTCCTTTGCACTCATTATGACGAAAGAAAATTGATTGCAAAATCTGAGAGTAGAGGTTGCCACCTTACAATATTTAAAAGTAACCATTTTGAAAAGCATTTTAATAGTATTGTCTTGAATCTAAAAGTGTATGTTAGAAATATCATCGCTCCCTTATAAGCCAAAAGCCGGTTGAAATTCCAATATATTCTTGAATCTTATAGAATATGTTAGAAACATCATGTCTCACACTTATAAGCCAAAAACCCGTTTGAAAATCCAATATTTAGGAATTTGTTGGCAAAGATTCTAGAGTTAGCCTATAGTTCATAATACAACAACAAGTGTATTTGTGGTCGGCCGTTGTTTTTGTAATATGGACTCGAAAGATGAGTAGTCTAATTTTACCATGGTAACAAAATAAGAATACTCTGCATCTTTGTTTAAATTTCATTACGGAATGGGGTTATAACACCCCCCCCCCCCCCCCCCCCTCCTATAATCCCTTTAGTAAACCATGTTACAAAAAGGCTCAGTAGGACAATGGTTACACATTTACTTTTATTTTTTTATTCTTTAGGGTAATGTAATAATATACTTCAGCGGCTCGGACTGCTTTCCATGCAGGCTCTCATAAATCAAAACCTCTGATCAGTTCCTTTGCTTACATCTGTTTGGTGGTCATTGGTTCTTATATAGGGTACTGTAGTTTGTTTTTACTACATCGTGCTTATTCACTAATGGTTTTGTGGGGACATTAACCACTGTCAAGTGATTCCACTCTAATAAGTTGGCTTCGATTTATAGTTCTATTGTGCAGAGTAGAGTGGTTTTGGTGGTTAATACTCCCACGCTTCAACATTCATATCCTGCTACCCTTAAAGGGACACGAAGAGATGCGCTAGAGGCTGCGCCCTCAATTTTGATAAAAACTGAGATTTGTACATTTTTAAGGATTAATAAAAATCAGCCCTCTTTGTACAACAAAACATCAATCAAATATTCGGATATATGGCCTTTACACTATAGTTGGGGAGCATAAGGATCCACCGGTCCCGGTCCAGACACAGGGAGTTATATACCAAAATGTTCTTTGAAGTTGGTAAAATCAAACCGTAGGGGGACATCCTTGACAACTTCAGTGATTGATTGACCTTAACCTTGATTTAGAGTGGAAGGTTACATGTGTTTCAGTGTGTTTCAAACCATTAGTGCTCCCCAGATCATATATATCTATATAAACAGTCATAATATAAATATTGTGGGTATAAACATGATAAAGGCTGTATTTGTGATTTCGTGAGTGGTAACAGCAACAAATTGACCATTATTAATGTCCCTTTTGAATACTGAAGTGTATTATGTAAAATAAAAAAATCTTCAACACTACTTCGTGTCCATTCATCCGTCGTTGTCGGTGCGAGTTTATATAAAACCCCTTAAACTATACACAACTCAAGACAGAAATGAAATGTCGGCAGAAATAAAGATTGTTTACCTGTTGCTGAATACAAATGTCACCTATCAATCAGTTGAGGGTTTTATTGTGGTAACGATGAAGCGCGTCAGTTTGGTACTCAACATATTGTATATATTCACCAACAAAGGTAGATTATGCTCTACTTGAATGACAATATGATATTATTCTATTATTCGCTTACAAAATACGAAATATAACATGAACATGACTTGGCTGGCTATTGTGTGTGTTGACTATGGAGCGTTATTAACCCTCGAAATCACTGCGAGGCTACATAAGCCCCTTCACAAACAATTAAAAGTAAAATGCCGACAGGAAGCATAACTATTACCCGTTGCTTTTTCAAGCAATAAATATAAATGTCATCTATAGCTCAGTTGAGTGCTTTATTTTTTGGTTACTTTGAAACTCATCCGTTTGGCACTGGGTACTACATCCGTAAACATTGACCAAATAACAAGTGTAAATATACTCAACTTGAATGCAAATATGATGATATAATATTCGGTTACAGAATACGAAGTGCAATATGAACATGACTTGACCGGCTATTTGTTAATACAATGTACTATTCTTAACCTTCGATATCATTGCGAGGATAAATGCCCACACCCGCCCTCAAATACGGTTGAAAATGAAATACCGGCAGGAAGCATACTTATTACCTGAATCTGCATTATTGAGTAAATTTCCCGCACTCTAGTGTGAAGGCCTTGCTACGAAACCCCTAGTCAAAACCAGTGTCGGAATTGCCAGAGCAGGTACCCAAAGCGCCGTAGGCACTAACAGCTGGTGCAATAAATCAATGAGTTGGGAGGAACAAAACTTGATTTGTAACCCCGGATACTGCCCCATAAACGTGGTCCGGAAAATCTCAAAACTTATAGGGAACGGAACCGTAATGAATAGTCATGAATACCAGGCAGAATTGCATGTAGGTTTCAAACATCCTACATGATATAGTACATCGTCTTGGAAATATTGTATATTTTATATTGTGAATTTAAACCATATGTATTGAAAGGGAAGTTGTAAAATGTATCACAAATGTTTTTAAAGCTAAGGTTCCCACACCATTAATTGAACACAGGTTTTTGATTCATAAAGGAACTCTCAGATTGATATTTTAAGGTTTGCATATTCAACGATTTTAAACCATTTAAGTAGTTTTGCATTCTACATGTAATTATATAAAACAAAAGCTGTTTAACACCAATAAAACTCATCCCCGCGTGGAGCTCAAAGCGTTTCATAGATCACTAGCTTCAATGAAATCCTTTCGACCTTATCGTTTTTACTTTTCACAAATATCTTATATCGTACCGTTATAACCTATTCCTATCAAAATATGATATTTTCAGTATAATTATATATTTGTGAAATATTATGAATGCATATAAATCAGAACATCTGTTATGACCGATGCAGTGGTCAACAAAGCTTTATCTTGAAAGCTGTCTTAATCATACCTCGAGTCTTTTAAAACGCTATGAACATATCGAGTAATGCTCATAGATGCCCGGAATCTTTGTTGTTATATTGGAGAGTAAAATTATTCGGCCCAAGGGTATGCGAGGACTTACGTCAAGACATGCGTTCAGACATTCCCAAGTCTACCAAAAAGATGATGAGATGTGAGGGAGAGAGAAAAAAAAGATCTTGCATGACATACGGGAAAAGGATTTGAAAGATGCAGAATTATTGTATTGCCCTAAGGGACACTCTTAATGTCTCATCATTCTTTCTGTCGATTACAATTGATGGACTAACTTCAAGTAGGTCCTGCGTGCAATAGCTGCCGTATTTGTTCTGTACGTTTATTAATGTACAGACCGTAGCAAATTCTGACAACGTCAACAAAGGGCAGCCGTTTTAAGTTAATAAACACACGGTCTGGTGGGTTCAATAGCTACCCTGTGTTTAATTATCGAAATGCTATGTAGGGTCATTGCTAAAATGGCTCAGTATACACAGGGAAGCCATTTGAATTATGGCTTACTAGAAACCAAGGAAACCTCCTTGATTTGAAGTAGGTTCATCCGTGGTTATCTCAACGACCTTTCGCCTGGTAAGTTCAATCAGTTAGCAGACCGACGACCATGAGGGAAACTAACGGTTGGAAATATTCCCGCCATTTTTATGACTCTGCTATTGTTTGTGTATCCTCTTCAATGACCTAATTATTGATAACTGTAATTTTGTCTATTCAAGGTATATTTAATGACACAACAACAATTAGTGCATGTCTAATGTGGTGCGAATATTTAACGGTAGAAGGTTACAAACACTATGTTCATAGGTGACTAGAAATTACCGAGAAGCGACCGTTTGCAGAAAGAATACTCATTAAAAGTTTAAAACATTTTGGAAATTACAAATTACAAATTCGCATCACTTCAGGGTTACCCGGATCAAGAAAGTGTACCTTTAACTCTAATTAAAATAAATCATGACGTATATTTTCTTAATATGGAGACAATGACTCGAATCATAATTATTTGTATTTTAAGTTATCCCAATACGAATACCTGTTGTTGTCCGAAGTTATGGTCAAGGTTCATCGTGTATCGGTTTACACATGTTTATTTACATTCCCTTTAAATTGGAATTGTGATATCAGAGATATAATTATTTGACTTATCCAAGCTACTGTTCCGAGATCCGTTAACTCTATCATGGCTTTTAACTATTTATTGTAACATCGACATCGACTGATGGCTGTCGTTTTAGAATCAGTTGATCATATATTTTGTCAAGTTTGTATGCCCCCACCCCACATTTTTGGATTTTTATTGCTCATATGTTCCTTGATTAAATCTTGCTGCATCACATTCTTATAACTAATGGGCCTCTCTCTAAAACAGGCTATCGAAAACAAGTTGTGAAAGGGTACAGAATACAGACACTTTTTGATTCATACTTGAATCCTACCCCCCCCCCCCCCCCCCCCCCCCCCCCCCCCCCCCCCACCCCGAGTACTAAAAATACTACCTTTAAGCCTATCTCCCAGCGCATGTGCGTTTGTGCGGATGGTTTTTGATGTCTTAATCAACCTAGCCTATTATTTAGTGAGCACGGTATGCTGCGCGAACGAGTAGCTGATGGTTGTGGCATAGGGGTGGGACGACGGGCCGACGGGCTGACGTGGGGAGGGTACCCGGATCGATTCCCGGTCGGTTCTACACGATAGAGTTGGTGTTTTCTCTTCCAAAATTGTGATCCCGGTTAAAAACCGCTCAGGGGGTTAGCGTTATGACTCGTCGTCGCACTAAATTTCGCGGTTCGTTCCGGCGAGATTTTATACTATGTTACATTATTTGTAAATATTAGTGCTTAAATGTGCGAAGTACCCGCAAAGCAAAAGAAAAATGTAGCTTCGTCCAAAGTGTTTACATTCATTATATAGCGTTTAAGGAATTTAGTCACCATAAACCCGATTAATATCCGTTGCTGGTAGAGGAGGCTTGATATTTCGTATCATGTTATAACACTTTTCACGCGCGGCAGTCGTCTGCAGACGACAGTCGCAAAATGTCATACAATGTTTCATAAATGTCAAATTGATCGCATTTTATCCCCATTTTAGAATGACCATGACATTGCATTAAAATAAGTACAAACATGCCTAGTAATGGTTCAATAATTATTAAAATAGAATTTGAAATTTAGGAAATGTGTTTAGTATATATGGTAAAACTAATAGCCGCGTGGAAAGGGTTAAGCGGACACAAATATTATGCTCTCTATTTTAATTAAATAGGTAGAGCAGCAATGCTAGGGAGAGTTGCTAAAGTCACTTCTGGGGCCTCTTTGTTGTTAAATGCTTATTTTTGTTCTACTACTCGAAGTGCACTCTGCCTCAGCCTATATACATATTAAGTATGTTCAAGTCGGTCAAACATTCACGCAAGGAGATTCTGAGTCAATGAAGCGCGCTAATTATACAAACTTTATTTAAAAAAAAAATACTACCTCAATAAATGGGATCTAGTGTTAACACTCAGAAATGGCAACATGATTTAATTTCATAGCCATACTTGGAATCACCATCTGAAATGTATTGAAAATACTAGTATTGGTTCAGTACTCCTTGAGATAGGCCTTGAAAGTTGGGAAAGGTTTGTGAACAATATGTTTTGTATATTGTAAAACTAATGGTCCGTGGAAAGTGTTAAGGAAATTGATATGTGCTATGCAAACAAGTAGGGGGGAACAATACAAGGGCAGCTTATTCTCTTAACACTTTCCACGCGGCAGACATTATGCAGACGACAGTTCCAAAATGTCACAAAATGTTTCAAAAATATCAAAATCATTAAATGCCATCACCAAATTTGTATTCACCATAAGAAATGCATCCAAATATGTACAAACATATCTAGTATTGGTTCACACATTCTTGAGACATACAGGAAAGGTTTCTGAAGGGGTTTTTTTTAGGAAAGGAAAAATCTCTTTTGTATAATGGTAATATACTAATAGCCGCGTGGAAAGTGTTACTATTACTGGTTATGCGTCTGCCTTTTTTGTTAATGTTGATGGTTTGTGCCATAACTCAAAAGTGCTAGGATCTCTGTCATATTCATTTGAAACAGTTATGCTCTCAAGTCTATATTCTTAGGAACACTAAATATAATAGTATTTACTTGTTCTTTCACGCGGTATCTGGATTTACACATGATTTCTAATTTTGTCTAGTCCAATGCTCAATTAGTACTAGTAGTGTTCAAAGATAAACATTTAACCTTTAAAAATGTCAAACCAATAATAAACGACGTCTTAAAAACATATTAGTTTCACACAAAACTCTTAATACGCTTTTTTCTACCAATTCAATTTTAAAGTAGTATTTCGTGACTAAAATCAAACTAAATAAGCTCCAGGGATAGCATTTTTTTCAAGAAAAAGGTTTAATGGTTTAAAAAGTCGTATTGCTATAATTTAAATGTTGAAGGCATTATTGTTTAACCAGGTCGATGTTTCCGCGTGAAAATGTGTTAGTAATAGTTTGCACAAGATGCACATCCACTAAGTTTCCTGAATTATTTAAATGTTTAGATTTCCCCAAGCGATGAATAAATTAAGTCTATGTGGGCTTATTTCAGAGCTGAATTAACGCAATTGATAAACACACGCTTTTAGTCTACTTTTGTACAGGGCGAGTCAAAAAGAAGTTTACCCGGATTGGTGATGTTTTAAAAAAAATGACACTCGAGAGTTCAGTAAAGCATATATTTAACAAGCATTCTGTCCTTCTTATTAGGAAAAAAGAATGACACAAATTAATCATTGCTAAGAGGAGTTATGCCTATTTTAATAAAGGTACTCATTTTGCAAGCTGTCCACGGAATACTTGACAAAACAATGTAATATAAGCATTTTAGCTGTGCACTTTACTTACCTACAAACATGAGCGCTTTCAGTAAAACAGGCATAACTTCTCTTAGCAATGATCAATTTGCTTCATTGATTTTCTCTAATAAGCAGCAGAGTATGTTTGGTAAATAAATGCTTCACTGAACTTTTAAGTGTCATTTATTTGTTTTGAAAAACATCACCAATCTCGGTCAATAAGGAAGTACGCAGCTAAAATGCATACTTTACATTTGTTTGGTCAAGTATTCCGTGGACAGCTTGCAAAATGAGTACCTTTATTAAAATAGACATAACTCCTCTTAGCAATGCTCAATTTGTGGCATTCTTTTTTCCTAATAAGCAGGAGAGAATGCTTGTTAAATATATGCTTTACTGAACTCTCGAGTGTCATTTGTTTGTTTTTTAAAACATCACCAATCCGGGTAAACTTCTTTTTGATTCACCCTGTATAGTATAAAAAAATGCTTTGGCTTCGATTTATAGTTATATTGTAAAGGAGAAGAGTATTGGTGGTTGATACTCTCCATGCGGCTGTTGGTTTTATTATATACAAAACAGATTTTTCAGAAATCCTTACCAACTTGCAAAGTCTATCCAAAGGGTTACTGATATAATAAGTTTGTACTTATTTCAAATGGTGATCTCAAATATTATTGTAATGAAATTCAACAATTTCGATATTTTTGAAATATTTATATTATATATATATCGTAACATACAGTGACCTAGGTCGTCTAGGTAATCTCCTTTGCGCTCATTATGACGAAAGAAAATTGAAATTGAATAATTCGTCGGTCTCATCACATACAGATCTATTCGACGTCACTTTTTGTTTGAGAAAAAATGTTTTCACATACAGATCCATAAGTTTAATACCATATAAATTAATGTTCATTAAAAGATTAGCATAAATAATTCACTTAGATACATTTTTTAAAGTGTTTTCTGATATAAAAACCGTTTCAGACAAATTCATCAAGAAATGAATGAAATATAAGCCAAATCCAAGTGGTGCGTCGAATAGATCTGTATGTGATGTGTTTTTTACGGTGCATGGAATAGATCTGTATGTGATGAGACCGACGAATTATTGTAATGAAATTTACAATTTTTGATATTTTTGAAATATTTTAGGACATTTTGGAATGTCGTCTGCAGACGCCTGCCGCGTGGGAAGTGTTAATACACCCACGCTTCAACTTTCACATCCTTAACCGTCGTAGTCGGTGCGAGTTTACATACAAAACCCGTACACTAAACAACTCAAGACAGAAATGAAATGTCGGCAGGACTTAAGATTGTTACCTGTTGCTTCCAGGCAAAAATATATATATGTCACCTATCAATCAGTTGAGGATTTTATTGTGGTAACGATGAAGCGCGTCAGTTTGGTACTCAAAATATTGTATATAATGTTCACCAACAAATGTAGATATGCTCTAGTTAAATAACAATATGATATTATTCTATTATTCGCTTACAGAATACGAAATGTAACATGACTTGGCTGGCTATTGTGTGTGTTGAATATCGAGTGTTATTAACCCTCGAAATCAGTGCGAGGCAACATAAAGCCCCCTCACCAACAATTGAAAGTGAAATGCCGACAGGAAGCATAATTATTACCCGTTGCTTTTTCAAGCATTAAATATAAATGTCATCTGTCGCTCAGTTGAGTGCTATATTTTTAGGATACTTTTGAAGCTCATCATCAGTTTGGCACTGGGTACTAGAAATCGTATACATTGAACAACAATGGTAGATATACTCTACTTGAATGCAAATAAGATGATATAATATTCGGTTACAGAAAACGAAGTGCAACATGAACATGACTTGATGGACTATGTGTTAATACAATGGACTATTCTTAGCCTTCGATATCATTGCGAGGTTAAATAAGCCCCCCCCCCCCCTCAAATATGGTTCAAAATGAAATGCCGGCATGAAACATACTAATCACCTGTTGCTTTTTCAATATATTTTCAAAAAATTCTACATGATATAGAATCGTCTTGGAAATATTAAGATTATATTGTGAATTTAGACCGTATGTATTGAAAGCGAAGTTGTAAATTGTATCACAAATGTTTTAAACGCTCATGTTCACACACCATCAATTGAACACAGGTTTGCGATTCATAAAGGTACTCTCAGATTGATATTTTAAGTTTTGCATATCCAACGATTGTAAAACATAAATTATTTTTACATTCTACATGTAATTATATAAAACAATAGATGTTTAACCCTGATAAACTCATCCCCGTGTGGAGCTCAAAGCATTTCATAGATCACTAGCTTCAATGAAATCCTTTCGACCTTATCGTTTTTACTTTTCACATATATCCTATATCCTACCGTTATATCCTATTTCTATCAATATATGTTATTTTCAGTATAATTATATCGTTGTGAAATATTATGAATGCATATAAATCAGAACATCTGTTATGACCGATGCAGTGCTATAACTCAGTCAACAAAGCTTTATCTTAAAAGCTGTCTTAATCATACCTCGAGTCTTTTAAAACGCTATGAACATATCGAGTAATGCTCATAGATGCCCGGAATCTTTGTTTTTATATTGGAGAGTAAAATTATTCGGCCCAAGGGTATGCGAAGACTTACGTCAAGAAATGCGTTCAGACATTCCCAAGTCTACCAAAAAGATGATGAGATGTGAGGGAGAGAGAAAATAATGATCTTGCATGACATACGGGAAAAGGATTTGAAAGATGCAGAATTATTGTATTGGCCTAAGGGACACTCTTAATGTCTCATCATTCTTTCTGTCGATTAAAATTGATGGACTAGCTTCAAGTAGGCCATGTGTGCAATAGCTGCCGGATTTGTTCTATACGTTTATTATTGCACATACCGTAGCAGACTCTGACAACGTAAACAAAGGGCAGCCTTTTTAAGTTAATTAACAAACGGTCTTGTGGGTTCAATAGCTACCCTGTGTTTAATTATCGAAATGCTATCTAGGGTCATTGCTAAAATGGCTAAGTATACACAGGGAAGCCATTTGATGGCTTGCTGGTGTATACGGAATCCTCCTTGATTTGAAGTAGGTTCATCCGTGGTTATCTCAACGACCATTCGCCTGGTAACTTCAATCAGTTAGCAGACAGACGACCATGAGGGAAACACACGGTTGGAAATATTCCCGCCATTTTTGTGACTCCGCTGTAGCAGCTTTGCCCATCAGGTATTGCAACTCGAATTGTGACAAATACATATTAACACTTTCCACGCGGCTATTGGTTTGACCATATACAAAACAGATTTTTCAGAAACCTTTCCCAAATTTCAAGGTCTAGCTAAAGGCTTACCGAACCAATAATAAGCATGTTTGTACTTATTTCAATTCATTTCTCATGGTGATTCCAAATATGGTAATGAAATCCAATAATGTTGATATTTTTGAAAAAAAATGTGACATTTTGGAATGTCGTCTGCAGACGCCTGCCGCGTGGAAAGTGTTAACTATTGTTTAAAAAATCCGCTTCAATAACCTAATAATTAATCAATGTAAAGTTGGTCACACATAATCAGACCAAATTGCCATGTCACACATAATCAGACCATTTTGCCATGTCGCACATAATTGCCATGTCACTCATACTCGGACTAGATTGCCATGTCACACTTAATCAGACCCTTTTGCCATGTCGCACATAATCAGACGAGACTGCCACGTAACTCATAATCAGACGAACTTGCCACACATAATTGTGATCTGCTTATTGATTTTCTTGAAATGATGCCACACATAATTGTTTGGTAGATTCCCATGTCTGTGCACGAAAATCCACAAAGAAGGTGTCTGTTAATTTATGGACAAAGCTAGCTATAGCCAGTGAGATTTAGTGCCACTTTTTTTTCTGTATACAAATTGGTAAATGGCGCAATTTCGTATCGTTGCATTGTCTCAAGGCAAACAAAATTGGTATCAAAATGTGCCTAACAATTGGATGCATCTTTCTGGCTGAAAGTTATTTAAATCTAATAAATAATTTTGGAAATATTCAAGTATATGCTAGGGGTGAACTTATATACATATTTTGTTGTGTGTATGCATACATTATTTTTTTGTCATTCAGGGTTTCCCGGGAACAGGAAAGTGTACCTTGAACTCTAATTAAAATAAATCATGACGTATTTCCTTAATATGGAGACAATGACTCGAATCAAAATGATTTGTATTCTAAGTTAGCCCAATACAAATATCTGTTGTTGTCCGAAGTTATGGTCATGGTTCATCGTGTATGGACGATATAAACATGTTCAAGCATCGGTTTACACATGTTTGAGTTGACAATATCCCATAGATTTGCGTAACACGTGGACAAACTAGTTTTTTACTATCATCCTTTAAACCGTCGTCATTTCTTTATTTATACTTCATTTTCAACGCCGTTTTCACCATAAATCACCAAGACAATGGGGTTTAAGATAATATTAAAACAATTATTAGATATCTCGTCCATTTTGAGAAATATGCATCTTAAAAAGTGCAAACCTTATTATGGACCACTCTGTATATGTCATCCATCACTCAGCATGCTCAATGTGAGGGTTTGTATTTTGGTAACGTTGAAGATCGTCAGTTTGGCTAAAGGTAATGGGCAATTGTGAGTAGCTGAGGGCCGTGGCCTAGGGTGGGACGACGGGCGTTATTCTCTTCTTCTTCTTCTTCTTCTTTTTTTTTTTTTGGGGGGGGGGGGCAGGGGGCAGAATAGTAAGCACGGTATGCTGCGCGGATGAGTAGCTAAGGGCCGTGGCATAGGGTGGCACGACGAGCCGGCCGACGTGCAGAGGGTCCCCGGATTGATTCCCGACCGGTTCCATACGATTTAGTTGGTGTTTTCTCTTCCAAAATTGTGATCCCGGTTAAAAACCCGGTTAGGGGGATAGCGTTATAACTCGTCGTCGCATTAAATTCCGCGGTTCGTTCCCGCGGGATTTTATACTATGAGAAATTAGTTGTGAATATTAGTGCTTAAATGTGCAAAGTACCTGCAAATAAAAACATCCATCCTATACATTAAAACCTTAGAACAAGAACGTTTTGTGCTAGCGGTACCTAGAGAAAAATGTTGTCCTCGTGTTCTCCTTTATTGTAAAAATAAATAATCACCTTTTCTGCGCAGTGTTTCTCAGGTATAATTACGGATTATAACTTTAAACCAACCTGAGTGTGTTAATAAGTGTGTTTAAATTTAGTAATGTACTTATTAGCTTTTAGCTTCGTCCAAGGTGTTTACATTCATTATATAGCGTTTAAGGAATTTAGTCACCGTAAACCCGATTATCCGTGCTGGTAGAGGAGGCTTGATATTTCGTATCATGTTGTAACACTTTCCACGCGCGGCAGTCGACTGCAGACGACAGTCGCAAAATTACATTAAATATTTCATAAATGTCAACATTATTGAATGTTATCACTTATTTGGAATGCTTTAAAATAAGTACAAACATGCCTAGTATTGGTTCAATAATTCTTAAGATAGATTTTAAAATTTGGGAAAGATTTCTGAAAAATCTGTTTTGTATAATGGTAAAACTAATAGCCACGTGGAAAGTGTTAAGCGGACACAAATGTTATGCTCTCTATTTTAATTAAATAGGTAGAGCAGCAATGCAAGGGAGAGTTGCTAAAATCACTTATGGTGCCTCTGTGTTGTTAAATGCTTATTTTTGTTTTACTACTCGAAGTGCATTCTGCCTTAGCCTATATACATATTAATAATGTTCAAGTCGGTCAAGTCTGTGCCATTTCAAGGAGTACACGTACTGTTGACATTTGTTTTCGGGCCACTCAATGTGTAATGTGCTAATAGTTACGTAAACCAATGCAGATTAAATCATGCTAGCAATGTTACACGTCAACCAATGGCGTGATTTCTGATCCAAACTTGATACAGTTGTATCATGTATGAGTGAAGATCATATTAATATGTTAAACTTGTACTCAACCCTTGTTTAGAATATTGCATACATGAGGATTTTGATTGTTAAGGGACGCTATCTAAGGCGATAATAACAGTGCTGAATTGCGCATTAACAGGTTATTTTATCTCACATTGTATCTGTTTATTTATAAGCATTACACACATTTTAATATTTAATTTTGTACCTGGTGCCCAAGGGGATTATCTATTTAACGACTCGGCGGATTATATTTGTTTACGTCAAACGAAGCATATTTTTAAGAGTTTGACAAAATGCAAACAATACCGGTCGAAAAAAGGACGATATAGTTGTAAAATACGTAACAAAATTGCTGGTGACTCCCTAGCACTTTCTACGCGGTTATAAGTTTACCATATACAAAATAGATTTTGTCTGAAATATTTTCCAACTTTAAAGGTCTATGTCTATATTTGCAGTTATTGTAAAGTCATTTTTCTCACGGTGATTCCAAATATGGTGGTGAAACTCAAAAATGTTGACATTTTTTAAGCATGTTATAAAATGTTGGAATTGTCGACAGCCGCGTGGAAAATGCTAAGAGTCCGAGGGGCCTTAGAGTGTTAAGATAACGCATGTTTAACAGAAAACTTTTACATTTACACAAATAAATTCTGTTTTCGCATGATTCAGATTTTAATCAACCCGATAAGTGTTTTGATTTTTTTGTTTTTCTTCTTTTTATTTTTTTTCTTACACTTATATCAAGTGCATTATGTCTGATTGTTGACAAGTGAACAGACTTGCACGCCAATAAATAAAAATTGTTTTTAAAATTTGATAGTATGAATTTGACGTAGTATTGAATTTTAGAGTTGAGCAAAGACTATAATTTAACTTAACTTCAAGCATTCACGGCAGGAGATTATGAGACAATGAAGCGCGCTAATTATACATTTATACTAGAAAACTTTAAATATATTATATACATACTACCTGAATAAATGGGATCTATAGGGATTTAAATTGCAACTAATTGTCTTCACATTTCGTGATTTTATATATTGTTTAAGTATACATGTTCAAGGCCATGAGAAATCTTCTGGTTGAGTTTGTATCGTGTCACATTTAGTGTACATGTTGTCTCAAAACAAAATTACAACGTTCCTTTTGGGGATCGTAACTTCCTAAGTAAGTATCGGAATAGAACAATTCAAATGACAAAAGAAAGTCAAATTATAGTTGGCTATACTTTTTGAGACACCCTGTAGTGTGCCGTGTTTCGTTGTAGATATAATTACTCGTCAACCAATGGCGTGACATCTTATCCGCTCGGGATACAGCTGTACAATGTATAATTGATGAGAATTAACATTTAAAACCTTGTTAACAACCATTGTTTTGTAACCTGCGTGCATGAAGTTTGCGTGCCTGATAAATGTTAAATGGTACGCTTTACAAGCGTAAATATACAGTGCTACATTACGCATTAATATGGAGTTTTGCGTTATCTATGTTCTAGTTCGATTTTTAATTCGTAAAACATATTTAAATGTTACAAACATGCCTAGTGTCGGTTCAGAAATTCTTGAGATAGACTTTGAAAATTGGGAAAGGTTTCTGATAAATCTGTTTTGTATAATATGGTAAAACTGATAGCCTCGTTAAAGCCCAAAAATGTGAATTTTCATGATTTTGGTGGTAAAAATCACATTTTTTGGCATTTTTTGGTCTCTAACTCAAAAAATAAATAAGATATTAAAAAAAAAAACCGCTCCTAGGGAATGTTATCAGGATTAACATAAAACTAGTATGACAACATTTGACAAAATATATTTTGAGTTATCTCTGCAGAACCTCAAATGGGTCAAAAAACGTGTTTTTTATAATTTTTTCCAAAATGGTAAATTTCATTATCATGGTTGGAATAATTGAACCCTTTCGTGCTAAAAACTGTATACGTTTATAAAGATTAAATGAATATTGAAGAAGTTACGGCAGTTTTACGGAGGCTGTACCTGAGAGTCCACAGCCCCCTTAAGTTAAACGTCTGTTGTTCACGATTACTGATCTGAACCTGATAGCTGTGTCATGCATATGCGATGAGCATTAATATTTAAACCTTGTACACAGACCTTCTTTTGGGCCCTGCATAAATGAGATTGGTGTGCATTGCGCAATAGTTAAGTCTACACTATATAAATAAGGTGATCGCACTGTTGCCAAAGCCATTAACTCTAAGCTTTCTTAAAATCTCCATAAAAGTTACGACTTTCTAGCAATTATTTTTACCATGGTTTACATACGTGGAGTTACTCTAACGTCCAATGTTTAAGAGTTAAGGTATGGGATTCAATTTCCTGTAGACTCGGACTCGGACTCGGACTCAGTGAACTTGGACTCAGACTAGGACTTGTAATCAGACTCGGAGTGAGTCCAACTCGTGTCCATGTTTACTCTTAGTAAAGGCAATGTCGAATGGCATTTATTTAAAAATATGAAAATACTTTCATAGATTAAATGTTTTAGAAATTCGGTTGAAGCAATTTATGTGGCTAGTGGTGCTGACAATTTTGTTGTGATCTACATTGAAATGACTACATCGTGAAATGCTACACAATAGACGGCGATTTAAGGTAAACGGTTTCAGATGGTAGTTAGTATAGCATATGCCTAGGAATTACGTAGGTGCACAAATATGATTTCCAGCACTCCTATACGTATCTTTCAGTGCCCTTTTATTCTATTGTAGCAGGATCCCAAGTGCATCTTTCACTTCGGATTAAGTAAGACATTTAATCGTGTTGACATAGGCATAGTTTCCTCATTTCTGTCACACATAACGCTGAATTTGAGATTAGGTTTGATAATGCGTTATGAAATGTGCGCGAAGTGTTTTATTTTATTTTGTATTTCGTACACTTTTCCAATGTATATACTTACTACTCTATATTCAGCTCATATGCAATCTGCGTTTCCTATTCTATGTGTGAGCAATGCTATTTGTAATATAATACGGACGTTAATTACGATTACTGATCACAAATTGATAGCTGCACCATAAATAAGCGATTATCATCAATATTTAATAAACCAATACACAATCCTTGTTCTAGTATAGACTATGTCCACGTAATTGGAGCACCGTGTTAAAGTTAACTATCCGTCAGCTTTTTAACATGACACAGTTCGGCGCTTGGGGAACGTTAACAATTTTAACATGACATAGTTGCGCTTGGGGAATGTTATTCTGAATGCTTCAATCTTCCAAATAAAGTCAGTACAATACATAAGTTAAGTCTGTGAATGAATAAATAAAGTGCATTATGTTAATGTAATGTGACATATTGAGGGTGCTTACAGTGCACTGTAACCAATTTTGCAAAATGTCAAGACTCGGGAACATTTTGTTGTGTTATTTATATACAAATGTCACTAAACGGGTTTCGTTTTAAGTGAATGACTGCAGGTAGACACGCAACTTACATTGGATGGAGTTATTACAATCCTGCAAGAATAAAGCCAGGTATATGATTATGATAAATATCTAAATATCTGTGTGAGCTGATATCACCGTACAAACCAACGCGCCTCTACGTTCGTCTACTTTGACACTACTCGCTGTCCCCAAATCACCAAGGACAAAGACATGGGGCTCGGGCCTTCGCGGTACAAGCTCCAGCGCTATGGAACAATCTACCAGAAACAATCCGAAGCATCAAGTTGATCAATCGTTTTAAGACATCTGTGAAAACTTATTTGTTTAACCAATACTACAACTGATTTTTAGAACTTTATTAACTGTATGGTATTTTTGAGTGTATATTTCTTCCGTATTTTATTGCAATTTCTTATATTTCATACTGTGCATAATTTTTAATTTGTAAATTTTTATTGCTGCTCTCTTTTATCATATTTGTTAGTTGTACGGCGCTCAGAGGCTTTTTGTATTAAGCGCCTAAGAAATGTCTTGTTATTATTATTATTATTATTATTATGATGGTCATAACTGCAATTAAAGGATCATACTATTGTACAAATCTTACGAAACAGGTTTCTTTTTTAATTGAAAGGTCTTTAGGTAAAAAAAGCAAACATTGATGGTGTTATTAAAGAACTGCAAAAAAGCCAGGAATATGAGTTTGATGGCCACAACTGCAATTACAGGATCGTACTACTCGAAACCTTTTGTTTTGTTATTATTGTACAAATCTTACGAAACAGGTTTTTGTTTGTTGAAGGGTCTTTAGGTACATGAGCAACTAACATGTACATTGATGGTGTTATTAAGGGAGCAAATCAAAACTCGACCGCGTGGCAACCGGCGGTTCCGCCCGGTTGAACCGCATATCATTATTTAGAACAATAGAAACCGGCTGCAACCTCACGGAACTGTACGGAACCGGCGGTTATTGGGCGGTCGAGTTTTGATGTGCTTCCTAAACTAATGCAAAAACAACCGTTATGATATCTCATAACAGCAGTTATAGGATCATCTCGGTTACCGCTCATAGCCTGATATCGTGTATCCTACATAAATGATGAGCCATCAATGTTTCAATACTTGTAAACAATCCCGGGCAGTATGGTACCTAGACAAGCGGTTGATGTGTCTTCACGAGGCTTGAGCGTCCACTTTGCTTCTTGTGGAAGGTATGAGCGTCGATACAATATTATAATTTAGATCAGCTATCGAGAGACTGGTTAACTGCAAATCATTCGAAGATGTCTACATAGCAACATTCGTAGGATTTAGTGTCAGATTTGGTAGAATTTGACATGCAATTTGAGTGTGTCAATTTTGAGAAATCTGTGCTTTCATAATATCGTAATTTATGACACATGTTACGCTCCTCGTTGTGTAATTAGTATTATATTTTCATTGAATCTAGAGAGCATCTTCTTAAAACAATGAATTGCACGTCTTTGTTTGTGCATGGCATGTTAATCTAAATTAAATCTAGCCATACTGGTTGACGTGCTGTCTCTAAATTTCCGATCGTCGGATCGGTCTGCTTTTCGTGGCGTCGTTCCAACAACATGGATAGGCGGTTTCAATCGTTTGTACGTTGGACAATATGATAGTTTGGAGCGTCGTTTCGTCCATAGACACTGCTGACACGTTTCTATCACTTTTCGACAAGCAAAACAGCAACTACAGATTGTCTGCACATGTTTCACGCTTGACACATGGGCCCTGGCAGGATGTCGAATTGGGTGAATTGGGTGAAGAAAAAAAACCTACCGACCGACCGACCCACAATTTTGTTCTCTCTCGAGGGCAACCAACCATATAATTTTTGTTTGCCTTAGTTAAGGTTAATATCATGATCGGTATATAAAAAGCTATGCGTAATGGCAAATGGGAACCTAGTATATAATATTGATGGTCACAATTAATAAGTCTATCATCTTTAGTAGAATCTCCCAATGAAGATTCTGGATCATTTAATAATTGAAAAACGAAAGCAACAATGTATTGGCAAGATATAACATTCGTTTGTTCTGTAGCCGACGCGGCGGCCACAAGCGCAAAATAACTCTTAGCCCGTCTTGGTCGATTTCGAGGTCTTTTGTTCATTTTGTTTTACTCTAATGACATATTTAAACCTCCATTAGCACTTTTGCACGCGGCTATTGTGTTACCATATACAAAAACAGAGATTTTTTTTCAGAAACCTCAAGATTTACTAAACCTTTGAATAAGTAGAGTTGTAAGTATCTTATTCTTTCTTTATTGGATTTGTATAAAAAGAAGTCAAATCTCAGCTATACTAGGCATACTTGTACTTATTTCAATCCATTTCACATATGCCTATATGAAGTGATTACAATTGTCGTTCATCTTAGCGGTCCATGATGGACTACTTAAAAGATCCGTATTGGAGTGCGCCCTCAATTTACCTGGAAATCGGGTTCTGCGCACCTACGTAATACTTAGGCATAATAACTACCATCTAAAACCGTTGACCTTACAATTAGATGTTCTGATTGCTGGCCCGTTTTTCATCTTGATGTTGTTTTTTATTACCTGAAAGATCATTCTTAAAATTGGCACATTCCAGAGTTTGAGTTGCAAACTCAAATGGTTCATATTTTAGAAGCACAAGGTCATAACACATTGAGTATTTCTAAATGGAATATTTCTGGCCCCTAAGATTGTTTGAGACTCAAGCATACCATAATCGAGAAGATGTCCATCAAAAGACTGCGGTATTATGGACACTTTCAGCGTATGAACCCTCAAAGATACCCAAATATATATATACAAAACAATGTAAACATATCACGAACTAAACTAAATAAATTCGTTTGAGAAAATGTTCGAACTTTTTTTGAGGGATTTATGCTCACACCTCACGTGAATTCTAAAATCAAATCCACCCCAACCACATCTATACATTCTTGCATCTTAGTAGAATATCGTAATATATATCCTGGATTTTATATATAATTGATAAACTAAAGTAGCATTGTGTTGGAAGGAAATAACCCGTCTGCTCTGTAGCGACAACGCGGCGGCGCGCAAGTGTAAACTATCTCTGAACCGTCTTGGTCAATTTCTGCCTCTATTGTTCATTTTTGTGAACTATATGGGCACATTTATATTTCCATTAAGTCTCTATCTCTTGGTATCAGCCATTTATTATAAGCCGAAATTGATATACCGTGTGTACGTTCGGTTAGTACCCCGGAATTCGGCACCTTGAGGATGTCGATATTGTAACTCACAGTGGCTGCCTTATGCAAACATAACATCTGACATGTAGTGTATTGCCATCAGGTACTCTAAAAGAACAATTGCACAAAGCAGCAGTTTGCTGTAAAGCAATAATGGCTGCCATTTTTCAAATCCACACAGCTACAATTAATTCATGGAAGTGTGGGAGCAAATACTGTAGACTAACACATTACAACCACCATTTGTTACTAGAATATGTCACTAAATTATTGTATTTCCCAGGAATTTACCAACGACCGAGTATAAACGCCTGAATTGAATAGACTACAAACACAATAAAGTCATGTGGTACATTTGTGGGAAGGTACAGAAATGAGAAACCACACATTCAGTGTAAAAAAACCTCCTGAAAATAGACGATATATTACACTTCGGTATGATTGCGTTCATGTTATTCACAGGTTATTTTACTATAAAAAATCGTAAATAACTGTGACTGCCTTTAGCGGTGGGGTATCTTATATCGGTAATGTAAAACTTGAATCGCCTTATGGCATTCGGTGTATTATTACTTATTTTATAGCTAATCATTCGCGTCATAGTTGCTCATAAATGGAGAGAGAGAGAGAGAAAAGTGCATATTATCAAAAACTCACGTAGGGTGAGTAAACCCGTGTTTTATACCATTTTTATAGCCTTCAATGTTGACACAATGATATTGAATCTAATGTTTAGCCCACGCTATATAAATCTGAATAGTGGGTTTCATTCATTTCATGTCCTTGCATTGTCACATATTCTTGGTTGGTCTATTGGGCAGAATGATATTTACAATGAAATAAAACACGAACGTTATGATAAACATTGGGGCCGTATTCTCGTACTATAAACACGGTTTTAGTTTAAACCGTGTTTAACTAAACGCGTGTCTAACTATACCGTGAGTTTATCCTTTAAACAACGTGTTTAACAAAACACGATTTTAAACTCTGCAAATCTCGTTCCCAGAGTGGTCCTTCGTTGATTGTGGACATGTATTCAATTCCATGTGGCCCTAGTGGGTTACAATAGATATCGATCGAATGCCTTAAATACACGGTACTTTTAAAGACTACACGGTCCGCACGTCAGCTTGCACACTGCACGGTTGAGTGATCATTCAAGGCATACAGTTGGTGCGCGAGTTTAGTTAAACTCGCACTAAACAACCCCCGTACCCATGTATGAAGTTAGATTCATTTCGGCGAGTTAGACGCGTGTGTCTAAAGTCTTAAACGCTGTGTCTAAAGTCAAATTTAGACGCGTGTTTAGCTGAAAACCGTGTTTAACTGCGTACGAGAATACGGCCCATGATGTCTTAATGAATCTACCAACGTTTCCTACTTTAAAAGTAAAGGCAAACCCTTTAAAAAACATTACAACAGAATACCACGAAGTATCTCATTTACCAAATTGGCCATTGTTCATAATATTACCCCATATGATGTTAGCACGACCTTTGCCCTGTATTGCCGTGGATCCTTGCAATTTCAGCAACAATATCGAATGTCGACCATGCGAAACATATCGTGAGTTGAGAATTACAAAGGTTCTAAATGACATTTTGGTTATTTTTTAGATATGGCCCTTTTAAGTTTTTACAGACAATTACAAATTTCTTAAAAAAGCATGTGCATTTGACGAATTTGATCGATAGCTAACCCATTTGGGCCACGATAATGTATAGAGTAAACGCGCGCACCGACCACTCTGGGGACGAGATTTACGGAGTTTAAAATAGGGTTTATTGTAACACGTCGTTTAAAAAGATAAACTAGCGTTTTATTCAGAGTTTACACACGAGTTCAGTTCTACACGGTTTTAAGCTAAAGCCGTATTTAGTACGATACTACGGCCCAAGAGATTTAACCGGAAGTTGCGTTTATAAAAACATTTATAACACCTGCTTAAGTTGTATATAATGTATATCAAAGTTTACAAATGGACGATTTCAAAACTATAAATATCTCCAAAAACATTAAAATATCAGTTAGAAGTTAGAACCTTGTAAATCTCACGATATCCCCACATTTTTTAGAGTACAAGATACTGATCATATACTTGTGCGAATTCCAAGTAGACAAAATAATCCAAACAGAAATGTTATATCACCAACAGGTTAGGTGCATCTAAGTACCCGTGATTAACACGTCATAATGTTAATCCACTTTTAAATATACAGTTTGTGAATTATTGTTGAAAACGCTTGGAGACGTCTTTGCTTGATGATACATTCGGTGAATAGCTTTGATTCTACAGTGAACTACCTCACGTTCCTTAAACACTTTCCAATCGGCTATTGGTTTAACCATAATATATACAACACAGATTATTTTTAGAAACCTTCCCCAACTTCCAAGGTCTATCTCAAGGAATACTGAACCAATACCGATAGGCATGTATATACTTTAATATTTCAATGCATTTCTCAAGGTGATTCTAAATATAACGATGATATTCAATGATTGCGACATTTTTGAAACATTTTGTGAACTTTGGGAATGTCGTCTGCAAACGCCTGCCGCGTAAAAAAGTGTCAAGTTCCTCATGAAAGCCAATGCATCAGTCCATAGTATTCTTTTCAAGAATGGACATGCGAAGATACTTAGAGTTTTGTCTAGACTCTTGAAACGCTAGCAAGCTCAATTTATATGACCAATGACATCACATAGGCGTGTGATCGGCATACATTTGAGTAGACACGGCTCCTAATAGGGTTTGCATTTGTTTGGCAACCAACAATAGCGTTCACCTAAAAGGCTACCCCACTGAAACCTTGCTCAACATTATATAGTGTTAGTTCATTTGATCAGTTCATCAGGTATGGGTCATTTATAGTGTCCACAGATATTGAAGTACAATGAAATTGGTAAGGTCTAAATGCCCATAATACTTTTTTTTGTTTGACCATTGGTCTGACTTACAGCAAATAAGTTATAATACAAAATATAATACGTGGACTATAATTTGTAATCAGTGCAAAAACATTCAATCTCCACAATAGAAACACATCATTTTATGAAAATATCGGATACTAATAGTTGTATGAAAATAAGAGAACAAACTGAAATGTCATTCAACACTGCACTGGATGCATCCATAACGTTGCATGCTACACGTTATCTTTTAATCCACCTATTAATATGCTGTTTAAGAATTATTGACGGAATCGCTTTGAGACGTCTTTGCTTAATAATACATTCGGTGGATAGCCGTAGTATCCTCTAGTTAAACTACCTCACGTTCCTCAAGTGGAAAACCAAGGCATCATTCAATAGTGCTTGTGGCAAGATGGACATGCGAAGACACTTAAGGTCTGTCGAGAATCGCTAACACGCTCCATTTATATGACCAATGACATCACTATAGACGTGTGATCGGCATGTATTGAAGTAGCCACAGCTCTTTAAGGTGGTTTTTTTTGCATTTGGGTTTGCAACGATTTTGGCCTCGGAATATTGCGATGAGTATACGAAGATATGACAAGATATAGGAGATGTTATTTATAACCTTTTTGCCCAACCTTCTACCTTTTAGGCTAAACTCGAAAATACTCAAATGATTAAAAATGATAATTACAACCAGATATTGCGATAAGTATACGTAGATATGACAAGATATTATAGGAGACGTTTTTTAAGACCCAACCATCTACCTCTTTGGCTAAACTCCAAAATACTGAAATTATTAAAAATGAATGTTACAACCAGCTAACGAAAAACAATAACCAACAACTGATAGTCGTCACTGCGATCTCTACTGTAGTGAGTTCGGATGGTGGCTGGTACAAAATAAAAAGATACCTACCTACTTTTGCCCACATGTATACTCTATTTGTCTTCCTCTGAACAGTGCCGTAACTGTTCTCAAAATAGTGAATATATATGAATTTCGGTAGGATTTAAAGGTAGGATTTGAGCCATACCTATCACGATTTCCATACCTTTTCTCTAAATACATAAAAACTCAAACGTTAGAGGGCGGTTTTTAGAAAAATAAAGACATACATAAATAAGCTTATAAAAACAAATATAATTTAAGCCATACCCATCACGATTCGTATACCTTTGCATAACGTCTCCTATATCTTGCCACAGTTTAGGATCTGATTCCAATTCTATACTTTTTTTTCTTAAAATAGAGAAATACATAAGAACTCAAACGTTAGAGGGCGTTTTTTAGAAAAATAAAAACATACATGAGCTTATAAAAAATGAAAGGTAAAATGTATAGAGGTTTTTAACAGTACCCTAAATTACACAACAGCGTCTAGAGGTACAAGCGGAGGTTTCTCATGCATAAAACCCTGTGCCTTGTATTGTTAAACTTTTTTCCATCTTGTTAGCAACGTGGCATACTCTAAACCAAAATTTAAATAATACTTAAAAATGCTTAATTTACCAAATACTGCAAACTACAAAGTGAACTACATTTGACTCTATGGAAAAACATTCAAACCTATCGCCTTGCCTTAAACTGTACACGCACGTTTATGGTAATACAAAAATAACGATGATAATGTCACTTTAGGGGGAAAATGTACTTTTGCGATCTAGTTCTACAGGATTTTTGTCCCAATGGGAATGCAGACTATAAAGCGCAAAAAAGCGTGTATCAGATTTACCAGACTACTTTGTATGAATTGTGCATGTATATTCTGCATATCGCTTGCCATTGGTAAAACAAGACAGAATGTTTCGTGACATTTGGATTTGAACATTTTGAATTCTTACAATGTTGTTGATTGGATATATGAAATCAAACCCTAAATATGGACAATGACATAACAATTCGATAATATAACGAATGACGGATAGGCTCTGTTTGATTCTTTGTTTATTTTTTGCCTACCCATGTCCTATGGGTACTCTTCATAATTGTCAGCATCGTTTTATAAAAAATTTTAAAAAAAAACAATGCCACGAAAACATTTCTAATGTTGAACGAAATTTTCAATCTATTCATTTTTGAACGCTATCGAACATAATAGGACTAATAACTAAAGAACTATGCAATGAGGTTTGTAGGCAGATAGTTTTCTTATTAAGGAGCGATTTGTTGTCTTCAATTTTTCTTTTCTCAATTTGTTTTTCAATTTTGGTCTCATTAGCTCTAACCCTCGTGAGTACTACGAATTACTACGATTCGATGTGCTTGTGTCACCCGGCGTGTCAGTTTTTTCGATGAAATAATGGCCCCATGCTATATACGTGGCGAAGTATACTGAGCCAAGTATGGTGGAACCCCATGGCCTAGCCGTAGATCGCTCACCTCTGAATCCAGAGGTCCGGGGTGCGAGCCCCGTTTCCCCCTCGCTTGTTTGCCGCAAAAAAAAGTTCTTTGGAAAAGGTGCCTCGGGGTTAGGGTTAAGGTTATATTCAGTAACCTCAACCTATGTCTCCTTCGAAATGAGACTGAACACATAATATTATATTAAGTTATGGACTCAAGCTAAGTTAAAAATATATTGCGATTTAGGCATAAGCTATAGTAGGATTTCCAATATGGGTATCATAACAGATAATGCCATACATGATTTACCAATTAGTCATTTCATTAATAGGCCTATACATATCAAAGTTATTTTTAAAGCACATTGTCCATATTTACATACACTTAGGTGACGCAACAATATCCATCCAGTTTTAAGAGAGGACGTGACTGTCAAGTAGTTTCGGGGAGACTGAATACATATCTATATATAGTTATGGAATCAAGCTAAATATTGATATATATATATATATTGCGATTTAGGTATAGTCCGTTATAAGTTTTTTCATTATTTTTATTTTTGTTATTTTATTTTTTAACTAAAATGTCACCAAAATATGCTAGAATCGGTTTGTTTGGCCTATTTTTTTTAGGTACAATTCAAAAGTTTGTGAAACAAAAAATCGACAGATTTTCGGCCAAAAAACATGATTTATGAAAAAGAATTCTAAAAAAACAAAATCTTAAAAAACTCAAAAAGTGGGTCGGTCGGGCCCGTAAAACAGGTGTTTTTTTTTGCCTCGCCTTATATATATTTTGTCTTCTGTTCTTTGTTCAAACGTGTCATGTGTCCTTAACAATGTTGTTATAATACACTTGTAAAATGGAAAATCGTTAACGGCGACACGGAAGCGATATTAGCATAATATAATGTTAAGCTTTATAAAGACATGCAGTAGGGGGATTTGATATTATTTGCTTAACAATAATACAGAAAACTAGGCCATAAAGACACAAGAGAGCTTTAGTACAAAATGGAATTTACATATTAATGAGTATCTTGAGTTTATTGGCCTTGTGTCAAGAATTAGAAATACACTAAAGTAAACACTGTGGCTTAGTCTTAAAGACGGGACAAAATGAGCTTCATAATTACAAAATCATGCATTATGTCTTTCACTGAAGTGAAGTGGATTGAATTTGATTGATTGGGTACATTTCAAGTTAGAAAAATAGAGTGTTATTTCATGTATTATGTTCCATGCTGTATGGATAATTCAGAATGTACAATAATAATGATAATAAATGTATATGAACTGAATTAAGAATGGCCATATTAAATTCAATTTTCAAATCAAATTCTTATGTAATAGTTTCTGCTGATTATTATCAAATAGACCTACATCGAGTTTTCAAAAGAGTTTTGACTGATAAGCAAGGTGTTTTTTATTTGTTAATTTCATTTTCATGCATGTTTGTCAGAGTCTTTATAAGATTTGTAATGAATATTGTTTATGAAAGGTTGCTGCTTCAATTCTATCCGAGTGCACACTTGTTCAACCGTTGATGTGCACCGGACATCTACAGAAAGGTAAATGTTTGCAACACGTTATAGAATTTCCCTGATAATGTATAGGGTCACGCGTTATGAACTCGCCTCCCACACTGCAAATATAAGGAGTAAAAAGTTGCCGTGTAAAAATAGTTGAGTAGAAAGTTGAGTACCTTTTTACCCTCGAAGGAGTAAAACTTATACTTAACGGTTGATTAAAACTGTCATGTACTGGATGGGTTAAAAATAAAAGGTGAATTACAAAAAAATCGCAGCGGCCGAGTAAAATTTACTCAACTTTTGATCTTTGACATACATTTGGCAGACTCTGACCTGCTATATGAGCAAACTTTATGCGTAAAAGGAGTAAAACCTTGCGCAAGTCACGTGAATAAAAGCCCGGCAAAAGCAAGATGGCTGATGATGGAACGGCAGAAGTTGTTAACGTTGTGGGAATGAAAGACCTCATCAAGCTGAATATGAGTGCTTTCAGGATCATGATATGGCATTGGCAGTGGTTAAGAACCAGAAATTGCTGTCGGACAGCGAGTATATCGCTAGGAATCTGAAAAAACAGATGTAGCGGTGAGCAACGGTGTAACGGACAGTGCGTGATCTATATTTCACTGGCTATCACGCAATGTTCGTTGTTCCATAGCAAACCGCGTACAACACAACAGGGCCTTTACCATGTTTACCAGTCGTCACGGTAGAATAGGATATTCGCTGAATGCAAGGTTGTTTTGGTTTTGGGTTCGTTTTAATATTTTAGTGTAAGATGTGTTGATGTTGATGTTGAGTATGTTTTACTCAATACAGGCTGCTAAATCATAATTAAGTTTTACCACCTGGTTGAGTAAAAACGAACCCTGTACGTGGGGTAAACTTTACTCAACACTGGTTGAGTAAGTGGTTGAGTAAAGATTTTACTCTGTTATTGAGTAGAATTTTACTCAATATCCGAGTAAATTTTTACTCGCCATGAATTGAGTAAGTTTTACCCCGCGGTTGAGTAAAAAAGGGAACAACGCTTCTAGTTGAGTAAAGAAGAGTAAGTTTTACTCAACAAGGGTTGAGTAAAGATTTTGCTCAGCTGTGGAGTAACATTTTGCACAATATCGGAGTAAACGTGTTACTCAATCAAGTTGAGTAAACTTTACTCAACTAGAAGCGTTGTTCCCTTTTTACCATTCCAAAGAGTAAGATTTTACCCTAACTAGAGTAAAATATTTTAAGAGTGCAATAGGGTGGTGCCGTTACATTTTTTAGCTTCATGCTGTCATTTTTCTCAAATATTTTTAAAACTACAAAAGCTATCTCAACAAATTAGGTATCATTTTAAAGCCCTAATAACAAGCTATCTGTTTGGGGACCAGGGGTGGTGCTGGAAGGGGTGCGGCTGGAAGGGGTGCCGCTTGTACAAACTCAATGGGGATAATCCCATGCTTTGTTCTTTTTACAATAACTAGTCATCCCCTAATGTTAAAAACACAATTTGGTCCCATTTCAAAGGATATTTAGTAGTCTTTAAGTATGTGGTTCAACAGACTTGTCAACTATTATTAATAACTAATTCATTATGGATAAGACAATGATCATCAGCTTTCTTCCTATACGCTACACAGTCAACATGAATAATCAGCCTCAATTTACCGGATTTATAAAAAATGACTATAACAGAAAAAGTGTTCAACCTATGATAGCAAAATTATACATTTTTGGAAAGCTTGTAACTAGAGGAATTCAGAAATGCAGTTTATATCAGGGAAGGGTTCATCCTTAAACAAATATTTCTGAAAATTCTAAAAATATATAAAATAAAAATGTGAGATATTCACTAGCCGGTATAATTACCATACCGACGTAGTAACTTTGACAAATATATATCATCTAATGGGTAATTTCATGAGAAATTCAAATATGTAAAAAGAATAATGATAGGGGTAGGTATAAAAAAATATATGGATCTCAAATTAAAAATTAAAAAACTCTGATATTTTCCGAACATTTCCGATCATACCTTTTTAGTTCTTGGTCGTACTATAATTTTAATGGCATATTTGGTTTCCTTATGCAATTTCACTTCAGAAAATGTATACTTTTACTACCTCAGGGGGGTATACAAGCAAATATAAATGTGTAAAGTTAAAATCATTTCGCGTAATCCAAAATCAGTGTGTAACGCGAAAGGAGGCGAGCTTAAAACACATGACCATAGTCAGAAACCCTTGGCCAGATGCATCGTCAGCACTCACCAAACACCGTGGAATAAATAATTGCTGCTGTATAAAATTACAATAACATATTCGGTATTGTTAGTTTTGCCACTACTCGAAGTTTGTTAAGAGGAATACGTTATGTATGTTCGGGGCCGGCCAAGAAAAAACTGCTAAGTACCGTCAGTATAGTCGTCTCTGACTCTGAGTTTGGGGGAGAGGTGGGGGGGGGGGGGGGGGAGGGGGATGTGATGTTATGACGTCAACGCGTATTATGATGAACGCCTCATGATATCGTGCACAATGCAAATGCGTACTCTCTAAATGTAAAACGAGTGGAAAGAGTGGAAA
>CM069454.1:51600154-51859647 GCA_035610835.1 Ophiura sarsii
AGCAGGTATTCGAAAAGTCCAAGGTTACAAAGAATTCCTGGATTCCCTAGTCACGTGATTTTGCCACGTATTGCCCAATTAACGTTACCATAGTAACAGCGCAATTAGCGTCCTTCAAATACCGCATAAAGTGCACACCTGGGCATTATTCGAGCGTTGTTTTGGGGATGTTTGACGCAAATTCCGATCTTTTAAATAAGAAATCTGATCTCTAAACAGAATGCATCGATGTGGCTCTATTTCGAATGAGGAGTATGATTGTATTACTTTAACTGTGACTTTATGGTAAGGCACGTTGAAGTTGCACGAGCAGTAACAAGAGGTTAATGAGCTAGATATGAGGAATGTCTCGAATTCATTTTTCGTTACAGATTGCGGCTAAAAATAGCGCGAGATTATGTAAGAGTATGAGTGACGAAAAGGTTTTTTTCTTCTTTCGAGACAATAATTGAACAGTCACGGTAGAAGGAAGAAACCGTTGTGCTATAATTTTGTTCTTGGTAGCGTTGTACCCGTTTCAGCTCGTGTTCGGAATGTTTGTTAAACTGCATGTGAAATGACCGAAGATTTTATTGATAAATATTCGGTTACTATGGAAATTACCATGTTTGTATTTTCTTCCAGTTGGCGTTTGAACTATTGTTGCCTACCTGTACAATTTATTTTAAGGAAGATATTGATATGGTATTATGGTTATGAAAATCATTACTTTTGACCTTTTTGAAACATTTTTTTGAAATTTTGGAATGTCGTCTGCAGACGCATGCCGCCTGGAGAGTGTTTTAACACTCTCCATGTATATACCATAACCGTGTTTACAACGCTTCTTCGTCAATTTCGAATAGTCGCCTCTATACTTGACCAAAATAAAGTATCGCCAACTCCCGTAACTCCCCGTGACATGCTTGGTTAAGAAACGTTTCCCTAGAAGTCTCCGTATTTCCGAAAGTGTCATGTCATATTTCACATGTTTGCAGCCCATCGAAGGAGTTTCCTTTGTTTTTTACTAGACATTATTTTGTGCGAAAATCGGCTAAAGATTGACTGACCGACTGTCTACGTCGTTAATGCCCCTGATGTCCTCTCTGAGCTCATATTATTTTCTATTGATATCCTAGCCACCTACTTGATAATAATGTCCTTGGCGTGAGGTCAATGATCTGGCTATCATGTCTTATACTAATGGACATATCACATGTCTACAGTCTACTGTGTAGCTAATTAAGTGGTGGGTGTTGGATTTTTAAAAGTTTGCAGCAATGGGGACAATCAGTTTATTGACCATTGAGTGTCATCAGGAAAGTCCCATGGAGCTTATTAGCAACACGATCATCGAGCACAGGGTTGGAATAAACAGAATAACACGCTGCTAAGCCATGTTTATGTAACTCACTCAAAGCAGATTTCCTTAGCATATCTAGCATGCTTTAACAGACCAAATCGTCCACGAAAGGGGGTTAACTGTTAAAGGCATTTTATGTAATCTTTTCCAAGTAGCGCCCTCTATCGTTGATTTTTACTATGAAAGCAGATTTGCTTGCAGATTTGCATTTTTGGTAATAAATCATAAAGTTAAAGGTCGATACGATTCCTAATTACTTCAAAATCATGGTTTAAAAAAAGATTGTACCGCTGCGGTACAATCTTTTTTTCTTCTTCAAATTTTACTATTACTAAAACCATAATTTTGAGGTAATTAGGAATCGTATCGCTCTGTAAATTCGAATATATTCATGATTTATGATCTGAAAAGTAAATCTGCAAGAAAATCGGCTTCCATTTTTTTCTCGAGGATTGAGTGCGTTCCCTGGAAAAGATCACATAATATACCTTTAATTACAATACACTGCAGATAGTTTTATCTTGTGAAATCTCAGTAAGCTTTGCAACACTCGTGATACTATTCCCAGCTTGCATTATTACTCTTGAAAACAGTGAATATTATCATAATGGACTCAATAAAGTCCAATTATATTACCTCAAAATATAAATAGTGCAGTGTGTAACTAAAGTAGTGCGAGTGAAGCGAGTGCGGCGATTGTCCCCTCTCCCACCCCATAATCGAGTCGTGCTGGGTCAGATTGGCAATGTCGGTTATCGAGCTTGATGTTACGGGCCCCTTCCCCCCCTTAAATATTAATTGTGGACAACATTTCGTTTTGTGAAGGGGGAGCTATAAGCAGTGGAAGGGAAGGGGTAGCTATAGGAGAGTTCATGAAATTCTAATTAGCATCAGGCATGTTAATATTAAAAACATAATAAGGGGTGTTGTATTTTTGGACTTTCTTTAGTCCATTTTAAAACTAGGTTCTGTCTGGCTATTGACCATGTTGACAGCGATATTTTTTTGTAAATGACAACCAGTTAACACTTGGATTGAGGCTATACAACGCGAAACGCGATACCTAAGGTACTTCCCCATATCTCTCCCTAATAGTGCTAATAGTGCACAGACATGAATAATAACAATACAAATAAGAACAAGCAACACGTTTTAACGGTCAGTAATTGATGCAACTATTGACAGCAAATAATTCAAAATAAATAGGACTGACTTAAATGTCACGATAAGCTACTTATAGTAACACTTAACAAAGTCGTCCAAAATGTCATAGACGACCGGTAAGTGTGGCTGGAGACCTTCGAAGATTTGACGAAAGGAACTTCCCTGACCGACGGTCGATTAAAGACACACTCGGTCATTTGATATACACTGTAAGAAAGCGCGGGCACGCGGATATTAGTTTAACCAGTCACTGGTTTCACCATATTATACAAACAGAAATCTTTCCCAATTGTCAAAGTCAATCTCAAGATTTACTGAATAAATGGTAGGCATGTTTGTACTTATTCTAATGCATTTCTCATAGCGATTCCAATTATGGTTATGAAAATCAATACTTTTGACAATTTTGAAACCATATGTGAAATATTGGAATGTAGTCTGCAGACGCATGACGCTTGGAAAGTGTTTTAACACTCTACCATGTAAATTAAATATAACCATGTTTACAACGCTTCTTCCTTAATTTCGAATAGTCGCCTCTACTTGACCAAAACAAAGTATCACCAACTCCCGTGACTCCCCTTATTGCTTGGTTAAGAAATGTTTCCCTAGAAGTCTCCATATTTTCGAAAGTGTCATGTCATATTTCACATGTTTGCAGCCCATTGAAGGATTTTCCAAAATGTCATAGACGACCGGTAAGTGTGGCTGGAGACCTTCGAAGATTTGACGAAAGGAACTTCCCTGACCGACGGTCGATTAAAGACACACTCAGACATTTGATATAGGAAAGCGCGGGTACTAAGTGTTACCATAATTATACAAACAGAATTTTCAGAAACCTTTCCTTACTCTCAGGGTCTATCTCAAGGATTACAGGACCAATACTAGGCATGTTTGTACTCATTTCAATGCGTAACTCATCGTGACTCTAAATATGGTAATTAAATTCAATAAAGTTGACATTCTTGAAACATTTTGGGAAATTTTGGAAAGTTGTCTGCAGACGCCTGCCGCATGGAAAGTGTTAACACTTTCCAAGCGCACAACATGTTTCAAAAATGTCAACATTATTGAATTTCATTACCATATTATTTGGAATCACCGTGAGAAATGTATTGAAATAAGTACACACATATTGGTTTAGTAATGTTTCAGATCGACTTTGAAAATTGGGAAAAGTTTCTGAGAAATCTGTTTTGTATATGGTAAATCTAATAGCCGCGTGGAAGGTGTTACGTAGCCACTCTTGGCAAAAATGTTTTTAATAAGAAAATATCTAGCCGGACATTGATTATTGCGCAATTCATGCAGCCTTCCAAATAGTTCACTCTGGATAGTTCACCGAAAGGCAAAAGTTCACTTTGGACAGTTCAACGGTGAACTAGCTAACACATGCTCATTTGGTGACAGATGGAATAGAACTAATATGGAGAAATCTTAACTTTGATATATTCCCAAAGTATTTGGCTGGTTAGAGATAAGGACCTTCAGCTTTAAAGGCGAACTACCACTTTGGGTTTCTAGCCACGTCCAGTTCTCTTGGGAATTTGACATGGTTACAATTTCTCCATGTTAACTCTGTACTGTCTGTCATCTAGTAAACAGGTGTGTGACCAGTTCGTCTGTGGTAAACTACCAAAATGGTAGGCCCCCTGTAAGGTCATTTTATCAGGTGAACCATTCGATACCTGCTCCACTCGATAAATATACTTCATACGACCTCACGGGGGGTCAGTTAAGTCAATACTTAAGAAATCAGCCATTTTGGGCGGTAGAAACCCAATGAAATATGGATCAGGGTTACAAGCCTCCAGCGCGACATCCCGTCAACATTATTCGAGTATCCCCTAGGTTTTATAGTTGCTACCTGACGGGTTAAACATGTTAAAGTCCTGTAGTGTATTACTGTATAGAATTGACCACGACGATGTTTGTTTCACTGCAATAAAAAGCTATACTCCCTTATTGGTGTAATCTGCACACTAACAAATCTTAAAAATACGGGGTCAAAATTCAACCCCAAAAGGGTCATTTTTAACCCCGCTTACTGAGTCAACTATGCACCGACTAAAAAAGCGTCAAATTTGACCCCGGTGATCTAGTGAAAAAGTTCACCCAAATTGTGGTTAAAATAACTATATTTGGGTTGGGGTCAAATGACTATATTTCTCTTTTTCTCTCTTTTGAAAAATAACCCTATTAGGATAAAAAACGACCATATTCATGGGTCATTTTGATAACGGTATATCCCGATTAGAAAATGACCCTGGAACGTGGTTGAAAATGATTATATTTAGGGTCATATATATATAGGGTCATTCATGACTATATTTAGGGTCATTTAAATATGACCCTTTTAGGGGTCATTTTAATATAATAATAATAATAATAATAATGCATTTATAATGCGCCATCTATCTAGACAACCTATTCCGAGGCGCAAACATTAAAACAAATAAAAACAAACAGTTACAATATAAAAACAATTACATCAGTCAATCAGTCAAATCATAAGCAATCTTAAACAGATGAGTTTTTAAAGTCTTTTTGAAACCATCAAGTGAATCACAGAATCGAAGATCTGAAGGAAGTGAGTTCCACAGTTTAGGTGCACAAGCATAGAAAGCCCGGTCGCCATATGAAGAATGTGTCCGAGGAACAGAGAGAAACTGTTTATCTGACGATCTGAGGCGACGTGATGGAATATGTGGATTGAGAAGATCGCTGATATAAGAAGGTGCCATATCATGTAGGGCTTTCCAGGTTAGGAGAAGAAGTTTGAAATGGATGCGATACCGAATAGGTAACCAATGGAGATGCTCTAAAACAGGTGAAATGTGATCAAATTTTCTAGTCCTTGTGAGCATTCGTGCAGCAGCATTCTGAGCTCGTTGAAGTTTATTGAGATTTCGTTCAGTGATCCCATATAATAAAGCATTGCCATTGTCAAGACGTGATGTGACTAAGGCGTGAACAAGTGTAGCAGCAGTATCATCATCAAGCACTTGGCGAATTTCATTTATGTTCCTTATTTGGAAATATGTTGATTTGCACACATTTTTGATGTGGTTGTCCATTGACAGCGTGTTATCAAATATAATTCCTAGATTTCGAGCACTAGTAGAAGCCTTAATGTTGGAGGAAGCGATTTGAAGAAAATCAGTGCTAGGTTTTGATTGATGGTATTTTGAAGTAATAATGAGAAGCTCAGTTTTGTCATCATTCAATTTCAACTTATTTGCAGTCATCCAAGATTTTATGTCCTTGATACAAGATTCAATTCGAGAACGAGAGGCAATTTCATCGCAAGCACTATCCAAGTCAAAAGATAAATATAGCTGTGTATCATCGGCATACATATGCACTTCTAAACCATGTTTGCGTGCAATGTTCGCTATTGGAGATGAATAAATTGTGAAGAATTGCGGGCCAAGTACAGAACCTTGGGGGACACCGAAGAGGAGCGGAATGAATGATGACAAACAACCATTAATGTTTACAGCCTGCGTTCGATCAGTCAAATAAGAGCGGATCCATTCAAGTGCACTATCTCTGACACCAAACGATGAGAGACGCGACAGAAGGATGCTGTGGTCTATGGTATCAAAGGCAGCAGATAGATCAAGTAGGACCAAAAACGTACCACGTTTTTTTTCCATATTACATAAAATGTCATTCTGAACACGTAGTAATGCAGTTTCAGTTCCATGGTGTTTCCTATAAGCAGATTGAAGACATTCATATAGGTTGTTAGAAGCGAGGTGATGAGCTATCCGAGATGATACAACTTTCTCAATTATTTTTGAGATGAAAGCCAAGTTTGAGACAGGGCGGTAGTTTTTTAAGATCTCAGAGTCAAGCGATGGCTTCTTAAGAAGAGGTGTGACAAGTGCAGTCTTGAAACAAGATGGGAAAACAGCAGATTCCAATGAAAGATTAACAATCCGTGTAATAAGTGGAGCAAGCTGGTGAAGATGTTTCTTTAAAAGCCAAGTAGGAATAGGGTCAGAATCACATGATTTTGATGGTGAAGCTCTGATGATTTTACAAACCTCTTCTTCAGATGCCGGAGAAAAACCATTTAAATGTGTGGTTACATCATGTACATTGTCCAAAATAGTAGAGGAGTTCAGGTTATCAGTAGCAGTAGATTCAGAGTCCAAGTCATTGCGTATCTTAGTAATTTTTGAAACAAAGAATTTGTTAAATTTGTGCGCCAATTGTTCCTTAGAATTGTGAGAAGGAAGTTTTGGTTTTCCCTTTTGAAATAACAATCTTAAAAAGCTCTTTCTGATCAGCACAATTTGAAATCTTGCCTCTATAATATGTTGCCTTGGCATCATAAATCATGTTATAAACATGTTGCCGCTGAGTTATAAAAATCTCACGATCCACTTCCAACTTTGATTTCCTCCATTTGCGTTCAAGTCTTTTCCTTAGTTTCTTTGCTACATCAATCTCTGGGGAATACCAGGGATTGGAAGGTCGAATTGTAATCGTGCGAGACTTTAGAGGTGCGTGATTATCTAAAATGTAGCGGAGAGATGAGTTGTATTTATGAACAATTTCATTTAGTTCTGTTGATGAATCAATATCTGCACAAGATGTCTCAATGTCCAGAGTAAATCGTTCAACGTCAATTTCTTTAAGTTTTCTATAAGAAATTTGCCGTTTTAAAGGGTGAGGTTTCTTGAGGTTCAACTTGCAGAGAATCGAAACATGATCAGTCATCAAACAGTCGACATTAACAGAATTGATGAGATTATCAGAGGCGCGAGCAATGATTAAATCCAAAATATGTCCTTTGATGTGAGTCGGAGAATCAACATACTGATCAAAATTACAAATATCCAGTAATTCTTTCAATCGTGAAGTGTCGTTATCATTTGTATCTTCAAAATGAAAGTTAAAATCACCAACGATTAGGAGTTTGTTCTTTGTAGTAGATAACAGTGTGCTAAGAAAGTCCGAAAATTCTTGAATAAAAACACTGGCAGTAACGCGATGTTTCTTACTATAGGTTGGTCTGTATATCACTATCAATTTGAAAGACGAACATGTTCCTGGAAATGTCAAATCACAACAAAGACTTTCAAAAGAGAGATATTTAAACTGCGAGTTGGTACTTCTGGTTATTGACTGTTTGTGTATTACCGCAACTCCCCCACCACGTCTATTTGGACGAGGAACATGAAAAAGATCATAACCAGGTAAAGTAAGTTCACCAATAGCTTTCTTGTGTTTATTTGAGTCAGACAACCAACTCTCAGTGATTGCGAAAACATCCAAATCATTATCCACAATATAATCACAGATAACATGGGTTTTGTTGCAGAGAGATCGAGCATTTAGTACACTGAAATTAACAGAAGCAGCATCAGTTTTATTATCATGATTACGATCAGATGCAGGCCGAGGAATAGAAGCGGGTACTTTCCTGATGGAAGGAATAGATTTCAAGGCATGATCCAATGGGCCGGTAATTTCACATTTGTCTCTAGGTTTTCGTCGATTTCGTCGCTTTATTCCTTTTGAACCACGGTGGGCAGGTTTGCGGATATAGGGAGTGATGAGATCATTTATCGTATCATGTAGTTGTTGAGAAATGCTTATATTTGCAGATTCAAAGTAGAGAAGTTGCTCTCGTGTATATTGAATAAGAGGTGATGATGTAGGTCCAGGGTTTGGATTAATGTCGTTGGAAAGCAAAAGCAATAGAGGATAAGTAGATGTGTAATTTACATTTATCATAAATGCAGCAAAAGTTCCAAGATATTTTCTGTCTTCATATTTGTTTGAGATGTTTTTGAAAATACGATCCAATTTACTAAAGTTAGTGTCATGCTCAATTTTCTGGAAATCATCCAAACTATCGAGTATAATTGCGCCAGACAGGATGATTAAAATATAGATAATCTCCATTATTGATCCAGGTAGTGGCGATGTGTTAAAATATCAATCCATTGAAGTGGGTATAAATACAAAGTGTAGAATGTGTCAAGTGCTTGAGGATAGGGTAGGTTCAAGATGCACATTTATGCCTGCATAAGTTAAAACTCCATGGTCACTACATGGTCACTGCTAGGTTCAAGCATGGTTCAAGCAGGTTCAAGCAGGGAAGTGTCAATTGACACCTCACTGGTTCAAGGTAGTTTATGTCCATGTAAATACATCCAGGCAAAAAATCACATATAAAGTGTATGAAGACTTGAAATTTCAGATATAAATCCATATAAAACAGCAAAAGTAGATATCTTATCACCGAGAAAAGTTGTAGGTAGTTTCCTTGCTACAATATCCAACACTGGTAAAAATTACAGCACATAAATCACAGTTGAAACAGGACAAAACAGATGACAATTGCAGAGACAATTTGGCATGCATCCTGTCAGAGCAGGAGCAACAACCTCTCAATATGATGCCAAATGACCCCGACAGTGGTTGATTTAACCACGAATAGGGTTAAAAAATTGACCCCGTAAAAGGGTTAATATTTTGACCCCGACGTATTTAGTGTGTGTACAAACGGATGCAATACTACAAATTTCCCCATGAAATATGAGTTAGAATGTGATAGGTATTAAATAGCTCTCGTTGTAATGGCTGTTATTTCAAATAAGCCAATATTGGGAAATACTCTCATTCAAAATAATATAGAAAACACTGGATGATTCTAGGTGTGAGGTGAGGAATACCGTAGGTTCTCACGTTGTTGGGGCTCGGAGAGTCAAATGTTAGGAGTCAGTTTAATGCGAATTCTGATCATTTGGGTTACTCGGTTCACATTATTATGCCTACAAATGTATTATAGTGCATACAACTGGGAGCAAGCAACACGCATTAATGTTCAGCAATCGATACGACTACAAAATAGTCTAAACAAATAGAAAAAATGACTTAAATGTCACGATTTACGCCTATAGCATGTTTGAAGACATTCAAACCGTGGGTGAATGTAATACGCACAGCTATGCCATGTTCTAGTATTTAATGTTCTAAGGAGCGATTCACGGATTTTGTAGGCTCAGATAGAGTGATCCTATATGAGGACAGGGACGACGCCAATGTCACGGAATACTACTTATTGCGACGCTTATAGCCTAATTTGTGTAAAATATAACCATGAGAGACGACCGATCGGAAAAGGTAACATTTAAGACCGTGTGGTATTGGCATTTTGCCTGTTAGTGACTGTGTGCACTTTGTCGAAGCCATAGCCTCCAATCTCAGCAGATCATCCGAATACCAAATCACGTATAACATAATGCTAACTACTAGATTTGTCAATACAATCTTATGCTAGTCATCGCCTCGTGTCAAAGGTGACTGTTTTTGTTTTCCCACAACAGACAGGATGCTTTCGTCAATCAAAGCCGTGTACACTGCATTATTACACAAGTAATGCTTTCGAACAATCCGAAATGCGTCATACCAGCGTGTCAACATGGGAAACAGTAGATTTGAATTACTATTAGCGCATTACAGCATAGCAATAATGGGATTCGGAGATGAGTTGTTTGTAGGTAGATGGATGGAAGGGCTCTCCTTAACATGCTTAAGGCAATAACGGAAAGCAAATTCAGCGTCGAAACGAGAGATGAATCATGTTGACTTTTTAACAGTTTTAGTTTAACATCAAAGGGTTGGACTGGATTAAGATCCTTTGAAAGTCAAAGAGTTAAATTAATTTATTACACAAAGAACATAATTATTAATCACATTTTCAATATCTTGAGCAGACTATTATAAACACTTCAAAAGAAGTTAGTTCCCCTTTAGGGGTTCCCGTATATTTCCAAAACAATACATTGGAATGAAATGGGGTTTTCAGTCAAATGATTATGGGCTTCATACCAATACTTGACCAAAATTCCAAATCAACAGGTTCTGTCATGCTCGAGTGAGCACGTATTGAATGACGGAATGTCCCATTTCAAAAGTTGCTAAAATAACGTTTAATTTCAAAATTTGCTAAAATAATGTTTAGTAGCGGGAGGATCTTTCCTGGCTGGATAAATGGGGCATGGTTACATACACAATATGGGGACCAAAGATCATAAACACATTTGCATCAGGCAGTGAAAGCCACATTGACTGGCTGATCAACCTTCATCACAGGATATTGCTCATTTTCAAAAGCAACATTCCCTCTTTCAATGCATGCTAATTTGAGCATGGAAGCACCAGTTGGGTTCAAATTCTGGTACAACAAGAGTTGGACTTCCATATCGAGTAGCGCGCCTCATCAACACTATGAGAAATCGATGTCGTCAATTGATACACCAACGTGGTGGATACACACACTACTAAACATTATTTTAACAACTTTTGTAATGGGACATTCTGTCATTCAATACACGCTCACTCAAGCATGACAGAACCTGTTGATTTGAAATTTTGGTCAAGTATTGGTATGAACCTCATCACAATTTGACAGAAAACCCATTTCAACCCAATGTATATTTTTGAAAATATAAGGGAAACCCTAAGGGGAACTTACTTCTTTTGAAGTGTTTATATATATATTATCCCTTTTATCATGTTTATACACGTCCAAAAAGAAAATGCTTGAGGGCCTTTGGTCTCACTTTCAGCTTTACTAGGAATTAAGTAGGACAGATAAAAGCTGGCTTTTTAAAACTACTGAATCGTAACCTTTGACACCAACGCATGCGCATAATCAATCATATCGATTATTCCTGACAATGCGCAAGCATACCACTTGCTACTTTTACTTGGTTCTCAAGCTTGTCTATAATGTTGTTCGTCTGGGAGAAAAAATATCCACCTAACATAATTAACTGATTGTACCCCTCGTTCATCTCATTGTTCTATTTGACAAAGTGTACTTGTTATCATTATTGTTGACACTGCCTACCTAAATCCGATAGCGTGTGTTTACTAATGAATTAATAATAAACACTTAGCTAGGATTTGTAAGGATATTGTTTTGCCGCGTTATATGCATATGCAATACTTATGACTACTCAAGACACATCCGAAAGTCCAAATTAGATAGAATTACGCGTAGCGAGTTATTATTATTCTTGTTTATATAAGAAACACTGTTATTTCTAATGAAGTGCCGGGGAATACCCGTATTTAATTGAAAATCGAGGTTTAAAGGACAAAGTGAAAAATATAATGTTAATTTAACACGAACCTGAATTACTAGTAAAAGCTGCTTCGTCAGCGGAGCTGCAAAATCAATACACTCTAAATGACAAGGATTTAAATTTAGTCCCAAAGGATTTAAATTTAAATCCTTCAGAGAGATTGTAGGGAGGGAACAATCAATGTGGATTTAAAATAAATCTTTTCAAGGATTTAAAAGTTTTAATCCAAAGGGATTAACAAAATAAGTCCAATGGATTTAAATTTCAAATCTTTTTGGATTAAATCTACCCTCAGAAAGATTTAAAAGCAATCTGTTAGGACTTGATTTTTCAAATCCATTTTATGTGTGTGCGGCGTATGTGGAGGCTGTTCTTGACCGATATGGCTTTGATGCCAGTATCCCTGAAGGGTGTTGAAGGGTGTGTTTCAGTTTGGTGTGCATCCGAGTGCATTTTAAGTAAATAATGATAATAATACGGAGCCGATCGCGGCCACAGTGAATGAGTGAACAACGCATGTAGGGCATTCCTGACTTTTACTCCATCCACCGGCGAGTCCGAACAGAAAAACACAAATTCTAGTAAAGTCTAAATCTTATCACTGAGAAAACTGTTCAAAATAATGCTCTCGGATGTGCACTGGGCTGAAACATGCCTTTTGGTGTTAGTGGTGCTGACATCAATTCGTTTTCGGTCAGGAGTTTCTCCACGTTTTCCCCACAGACGTACACCGCACAGAGTCGCAAAATAAAGATGGCGTCGTAGTAACATCGGAAAAAGAATCAGATTGGATCACGTGCACGCATCATGATAATCTGATTGGTTTAAAATGTAAGTCCTTTAGGAGATTTAAAATGTAAGTCCTTTAAAAGATTTAAACTTAAACCGAGTCTGTGATTAAATATTCGTAAAATGACTCTTTCCAGATTAAAATCAAATCTTGTTAGATTTATCTTTTTTTAAATCCTGATTGAGATTTAGAATTTAAATCCCTGACATTGAAGGTGTACACTGGGTTCTATAGTATGAATGACTTGTACGATAACAACAGAGTATTAATTTTGGAGTTACAGTGTTTTGCTTAAAAAGGGCTTTTTAGCACCCGCCCGCAATTGCAAAAATTGCAAAAGTACCCGTTTTAGACACGCTGGAAAAAACGTCAAAGTTTAAGAACTAAAATCACACGATCACGCTGAATATTGATCTGCAAGTAGAGGTTCAGCGAACGAAATAGTGAGACAATCAACTCTACTTGTAATTGCAAGGATCTCTCCCTTCAGGCTCAGCGTTCACCATTTAAATCATGCAAATTCACGCTCAGAGTTTACTTAGTTTACCTTTTAAGGAAGGGAATTCCTCAAACATCACACGTGCGGTAAATATCTCACGATTCATGTTTGTACTTGCTGGAACCCGACCCAATCTAATTTGGGTAGGGGATCATACGCAGCAGCAGTAAATTTATTATCTTTATTTTCAACTAAAGGAAATAAATTTTGTAATTTTCGTGCGCGTTGAAGAAAATTTGAATTTACGCCGGCCCTTGAAATGATTCAGTCCTGCCTTAACAGGCCTTTGTACCGTTGCTTGCGCACAAGTGTGGCTGGTTTGTCCGTGATCGCGCATCCCCCATTTTGGTTAATGATAATGAAACATGACCAACATCTGTGTAATCGATAAACACATTTTGTCAGGTGAATTTCTTGTCGGGCTGGTAACTTTTTGAAGCTGTCTGTCCGACTGGGTGGTACCTAAATAGCTTAAGATCCAGCCCTGGTTTTAGGGCCACAGCTGAGCCCCAAAATGTGTGATGGATTATACACGGTGGACCACAATAATGTATATTACGTTTGTTAGAGCACATACACATATAAAAACGGCAGTATGTCTGAATCTAATACCTGCGATGGTGACCATGTCTTCTTCTTAATCTGTTGATTTCATCAAAAAAAATCCAAGTGTGGCACGGCGTTGTTACAAAATGGGTGAAACCATTCTTTCTTCTTCTTTTATAATGTTATCGCATTATAAATGCTTAACCTACACCTAGCAACAAAAGTCCCGGACCAGGTGCTTTGAGGTTGGCTAATTCAAAATAGATTATCAATACCAAAAATCTGCGATATACATTTAATGAGCACATTTCTTCTCCGCAGTTTGATACCTCATTCAACAAAATCGAATGGATATTTATTAAATTATGGCGGTTTCAATGACCGCGCATAACAACAGCAACGTTGCACTAGGTATATGAAATTATTGATTTGTGTGTGATTACGCACTGAAAATGTGTGTGTAAAGATAGCAAATACTTTCATTCTTCACAGCTATTCACACCCTTTGTCCCGCAAATTGCGATTATCACTCCAGACCCATTCATCCAAATACCTAGGTGGCTCGTTCAGATAGCAAAGACTTATGACAGTAATCACACACAAATCAATGATTTCCTATACCTAGTGCAACTTTGCTGTTGTTATGCGCGGTCATTGAAATCGCCATAACTTTAAAAGTATCCATTCGATTTTGTTGAATGATGTATCAAACTGCGGAGAAGAAATGTGCTCATTTAATGTATATCTCAGATTCTTGGTACCGATTATCTATTTTGAATTAGCCAACTTCAAAGCACCTGATCCGGGACTTTTGGTGCTAGGTGTATTACCCCTGTTAGTACTACCATCACATACCAAACACCCAACTGTATGGCGACCTCCCCAAAATAAGCCAGAAGATCCGGAAGAGACGAACAAGGTTTGCTGGCCACTGCTACAGAAATGAGGAGTCTGTATCCAAACTAGTGCACTGGGTCCCCAAACATGGCAAAAGAAAGCCGGGACGACCTGCTCTGACATTTATCGATCTACTCAAGCAAGATACTGGACTGGAGACGAGTAACATAAAGACAGCAATGAACGACACAAGAGTGTGGAGAAGCATCGTAGATCGGGGACACGACCCGAATTAAGCAAGTAAGCAAGCAACTACCACCACAAGAAAGAATTACATTGAGTCAGTCAAGTGTGATTCGTTGCCAACAATTATTGGAACAACACATCTGTTCCATTCATTGAGGACTAGAGCTTCTTGCGTAATAATATAAATACGGTAGAAATATTGAAGTATAAAGTCGTGGGTGTGTCGAGGATGATTTGTAATGCAACACGCACTGTCCACATCCTCTGTCTGATGAGAACAATTGTGTGGTTGATATAAGAGTCATATTTTCGAGAGAGAAAAAAATGAGTCATTTCGTAATCAGAATCGCTTACTGCTTTGCTTAAGGAAAAATCAATGATTTGTTTGCTGTTGACGCTGTTGGCAAATAAAAATATGATTTCAATGCCAAAGGCAGTCATTTCACCCTCGCTAGGTAACCTCAATTGAACTTGGATCGGACTGACCTCAACGGGTATCATATAGCATATGGAAATCTCAGATTACCATGAATCAAGATTCGAAAACAATTTGTGGCTTTCGTCTGCGGACATTTTGATACATTTTTTTCACATGAGCAAAATGATGAATCCATCATATTGTAATTTGTTGATGTTATCTTTCCCTACTAACAATCACAAGTAGCACGACCATGGCGTCTCTCACTCTCACATAATGTGACTATGTATTTAAGTTAATATATCACACAAAATATAGTTTCCAAGAAAAACGCGATTGTAAATTATTTCCAGAATAAGTTTGTGTAATTTTTTTTTTCAATTTCAATTCAAGGTTTAATAAACATATCATTATCGCAGCAAAATGCTGAATTACAACAATATTTACAATATGTAATATATAGAACAATAGAAACAATATATATTCATAGAAATAACTAAAGCATGCATGTATGTAACCTTGCACGTGAACATGCATTTTATGTATAGTAACTAACGTTAAGAAAATATGTCATCATTTGTGACGCGATCAAGAGGAATGAGTCGGATGTCGGGACCCAATGGTCTGAAAATGAGGTTTAAGACAGTTTTAAAGAAGACACCTAGAGCTTTCAGAAACTGAAAACCCCATGTCAATACGACAACAAAACGTCGTATTGACATGGGGTTTTCAGTTTCTGAAAGCTCTAGGTGTCTTCTTTAAAACTGTCTTAAAACCTCATTTTCGACCAGGGTCGACATCCGACTCATTCCTCTTGATCGCGTCACATTTTTGTTATGAACTTTTTTGTATAGAGAATTGCATTACCTTATCCGTCTTAAAATCACAGTCGTAGATCTCTCTATATGTGAACATGCTATTTCCAATTTCTGATTTTAGCGAGAGCACGGCGATCGTATTAGAGATACGACAATATTTGAAATTAGCATTGCAGATACGACAGTATGTGCAATTCAGTTTGGACGAATCTTTACCTGATTTTGTCGATACGACTGCGACGACAAAACGTGAAACAGCTTACGTGAGAATATGGCGATCGAATTAGAGAGTGCTAGAGATACGACGTACATTGGAAAACGAAAGTTGGTGCATTTGATGTAGTGCATAACAACGAGATACAAGTGCTCAACAAAAGAAAGTCGTACACTTTGCTTAGGTCAATTAAAGTAACTTTTGATTGTTATCTTACCAAACAGGCTAAATAGACATTTGGATGAATCTTTTAGGCACATTTTGATACCAAACATAACACCTAGCAATAAAGATAAACCATGATTAGCGCCATTTAAAGAAAATTAGTCACTTTTCAAAAGTCACATTTTCAATTACTACACGGGAGGAACATAAATGGGTGTGTGCGAGGTTCACCCCGTGTGTGACACTATTATTAACCAGGATTGACCGGCTGGCAATGGATCGCACAGCGCAGCCGTGCACACTACCCTGCGCTGGGCGTACACTTAGTGAGCAGGATATTTGATTCCGAACATAAAGGGCATTATGTGCTTGTTAACAATTGGTGTTTTCTTCCGCGTAGTGTATTGAAAACTTTTGAAAAGTGACTAATTTTCTATAAATGGTGCCAATCATGGTTTATGTTTGTCGTTAGGTGTTATGTTTGGTATCACAATGTGCCCAAAAGATGTATCCAAATGTCTCTTTAGCCTGTTTGGTAAAAAAATATCCGAAAGTTACTTTAAATGACCTAAACAAAGTGTACGACTCTCTTTTGTTGAGCACTTTATGTGACAAGGGCAACGATATGATTAGAACCAATGTAATTATTCAATTATTTATCTATGCATTGAGTTTGGACAATTTATTTCATAATAGTATACATTAGTCCTGATAAATTTAGCTTGGAAAATGAAGTAATGACTTGCAAATGGAACTCAAACATAGGCTGAACATGACCTGTGCAATCATGTCTGAGTGTGGTGACTGGTCAGTGAGATGGTCTGAGTTTGGGGATTGTCAAAAGTAAAATATGGCAATAAGTAATATATTGCAATAAGTAAAGGATCTTTGGTTGAGGATGTTCGCAAATGTTTCCCAAAAAAGTCGTGGTCATTGATTAGTATTGTTTCGTTTTAAAAAGAAAATGGGATATTTTGGTGAGATGAGAGCGATATAAGTTAAAACCGTAACTTTCTTACATACACATACAATTATATTACGGGGGCCCTTACCCCCCCCCCACCCCCCCCCCCCCCCCCCCCCCCCTAAACCCCCTACCCCCATGAACAACCGTTACCGTAATTTAATTTGTAATAGATCGGACGGTCAAGCAGTCGCATTACAAAAAATAATTAAGATCTTTTCAACTTTATAATACATCTCAGAAACACGGTGTGGCTTTCATCTATTCGCGTAATATGATCAGACATATTTCCAAGTGGCAAAAACGATACCTACTCTTCAGTTCCAAATCATCGCCATATTGCTAATTGTATGTTTTATGACAACTTGACATTTTGGATAGAGTCCTTCTCAAGTCAGCTCTGCAACGTATTGTAACAAACTACAACTTTTTTCAGAGCTTTATCGATCTGAATTCAAGTAGTCTTAATGTAAGCCAAATAGTCTATGTTGTCACACTGGGTTGTTTTTATTGTGATTGGTGCATGTTCTTTGCCCACGTGATTTGAGGTTTTAATAACAAATATATAATTGTAAAAAAACCTGATGAATACCTGCATTAAACAATACTGTAATTTAAAATAAAATGTTGGGACAACCAGGCTATAACATGAGAATTAGATGAATTAATAATATTGTAATACGACAGTTTCAAACTAGGTTTTTAACCCTCGTCCTCCTAAAGGGTTGTTTCATTTTGTTCATACGACAGAAATGATATTTTTGTTGACAATTTTTCTAAAAAAATAGAATCCTGAATTTCTTGCCAAATTTCCTTATAGATATTCAAACACCATTGTGATATATAAAATCCAGTATAGAAACATATCCTGTAGCAGCAGTTATATACACGATGCATGAACTCTAGTTGAGCAGAAATACATAAGTTTCAAACTAGTTTCTTTTTAATCATGCATTCCTTCTTGCGCTAGCGTCTGAACTAAATGGTACCAATGGTACCATTTTATTGACGAGTCTAGCCATTTTCATCCCTTTTTTGAATATGATTCTGTTCTTTTGTGATACGTTAACTAGTTCATGTCGCTCCCCTCTTTCCCACACAGCGTATGATATCGAAGGGCATTATGTAAAGCTAAATGGTACCGACATTGATCCTTTCCTTACTCATGTATATGCCTTGAGCGCCCGGCGCAGGTCTATTGATTGGAAGGCGTACCCGACGTCTTGGCAAGCAATGGCTGATATCACCTAACCAGAAATATAACACGAATGTTTTAGAATTTCTCGTTGTGCATGCTCTAGTTGTATTATGGGGGTGCTTTGTGTAAGTTCCGTCTTGAAAGACTTGTCTGAAGGAGCAAAAAAGAATAGGACATGAGCCACTTTTGTGTGACGCTTAAAAACATTTTATTTCGTCCATACGACAGAAATGATATTGGTGTTGATGTTGACAATTTTTCTGAAAAATAGAATCCTGAATTTCTTATCAATTTTCGTTATAGTGCACCGATAATGATATTCCATTGGGTTTTTCTGCTATTGAATGATTAAGATGAAATAATGTTATTGTCCAATATTTAAAATGCCCTTAAATCCCTATCAACAATCAGTGCATTGAGATTTTCCCTCGAGTACAGCACCGCATAATAACACCTCCCTAATATTTTAGAATCACTCTAAACTACTTAATATGGGTAGCAGTATTGACGCTCGGTATTTACAAGCTTCGAACACCATTGTATTATTATTTAAATCATAAGAGTGAACAATCAACATTTGAAAACATTGCAGATTCACGTACGACTGATTCAAACACCATTCTGATATATATAATCCAGTATAGATACATAACCAGTAACAGCAGTTATATACACGATGCATGAACTCTAGTTGAGCAGAAATACATAAGTTTCAAACTAGTTTCTTTTTAATCATGAATTCCTTCTAGCGCTAGCGTCTGAACTAAATGGCACATTCTCTCAATGGTACCATTTTATTGACGAGTCTAGCCATTTCCATCCCTTTTTTAAATGTGATTCTGTTCTTTTGTGATACGTTAACTAGTTCATGTCGCTCCCCTCTTTCCCACACAGCGTATGATATCGAAGGGCATTGTGTAAAGCTAAATGGTACCGACATTGATCCTTTCCTTAGTCATGTATATGCCTTGAGCGCACGGCGCAGGTCTATTGATTGGAAGGCGTACCCGACGTTTTGGCAAGCAATGGCTGATATTACCTAACCAGAAATATAACACGAATGTTTTAGAATTTCTCGTTGTGCATGCTCTAGTTGTATTATGGGGGTACTTTGTGTAAGTTCTGTCTTGAAAGACTTGTCTGAAGGAGCAAAAAAAGAATAGGACATGAGCCACTTTTGTGTGACGCTTAACAACATTTTATTTCGTCCATACGACAGAAATGATATTGGTGTTGATGTTGACAATTTTTCTGAAAAATAGAATCCTGAATTTCTTATCAGTTTTCGTTATAGTGCACCGATAATGATATTCCATTGATTTTTCTGCTATTGAATGATTTAAGATGAAATATTGTTATTGTCCAATATTTAAAATGCCCTTAAATCCCTATCAACAATCAGTGCATTGAGATTTTCCCTCTAGTACAGCACCGCATAATAACACCTCCCTAATATTTTAGAATCACTCTAAACTACTTAATATGGGTAGCAGTATTGACGCTCGGTATTTACAAGCTTCGAACACCATTGTACTATTATTTAAATCATAAGAGTGAAACATCAACATTTGAAAACATTGCACATTCACGTACGACTGATTCAAATACCATTGTGAAATATATAATCCAGTATAGAACCATAACCAGTAGCAGCAGTTTATACACGATACATGAACTCTAGTTGAGCAGAAATACATAAGTTTCAAACTAGTTTCTTTTTAATCATGCATTCCTTCTAGCGCTAGAGTCTGAACTAAATGGCACATTCTGCCAATAGTACCATTTTATTGACGAGTCTAGCCATTTCCATCCCTTTTTTAAATGTGATTATGTTCTTTTGTGATACGTTAACTAGTTCATGTCGCTTCCCTCTTTTCCACACAGCGTATGATATCGAAGGGCATTATGTAAAGCTAAATGGTACCGACATTGATCCTTTCCTTAGTCATGTATATGCCTTGAGCGCACGGCGCAGGTCTATTGATTGGAAGGCGTACCCGACGTCTTGGCAAGCAATGGCTGATAATACCTAACTAGAAATATAACACGAATGTTATAGACTTCCTCGTTGTGCATGTTCTAGTTGTATGTATAGGGGGACTCTGTGTCGTCAGTTCCGTCTTGAAAGACTTGTCTGACGAAGAAAAATAAGAAAAGGACATAAGCCACCTTTGTGTGACGCTTAAAAACGTTTCATATCGTTCATACGACAGAAATGTTATTTGTGTTGACAATTTACTGAAAATAGAATCCTGCATTTCTTACTAATAGAATGTATAGAAGAAGAAAAAAATGAAACGCCTTTGTGTGACGCCTAGACACGTTTCATTTTGTTCATACGACAGAATTGATATTTTTGTTGACTATTTTTCAGAAAATTAATGATATTCTAATGTGTTAGTCTGCTTTTATAAAGAATTCTGGTAAATGGTGTTACTGTCCAATATTTCAAATGCCCTTTGTCTTATAACAAATAAACAGTGCATTCGGATATTTTTTCTATACAGGATAGCATCAATTCGTGGCACCTCTATAAGATTTTGAGAATCACTTGTTTAACCCGTCTATAACGTTAACCTTCTTGACTAAAGGGCAAATTCTACCAATGGTACCATTTTTTATTGACGGTCTTAGGTTCTTCCATCCTCATTTTAAATGTGAATCTGTTCTTTTGTGATACGTTTCATACTAGGGTTTTAAATTCATTGAGAACTACTTATGCAACCCTTTTAGCGAAATAGCCGTCTCAACTTAATGGCAAATTCTGCCAGTGGTACCGTTTATTGAAGAGACGAGCCATTTCCATTTGTATTTTAAGTGTGATTTTGTTCTTTTGTGATACTTTAACTAGTTCATGTCGCTTCCCTCTTTCCAACATAGAGTTTGATATCGACGGGCATTATGTAAGGTAAAGGGTACCGACATTGATTCGTTCCCTGTTAGTCAGAGGTATATGCCATGAGCACATGGCGCAGAGCTATTGATTGTAAGGAGTACCCGAGATCTTGACAAGCAGTTGTTGGCATTATGTAACCAGAAATATAACACGGATGGTAAAGACTGTCTTACTATGTATGTTCTAGTTGTATTTTAGCCTATAGACCGATTCCTTTGTCTGTGATACTTTTTTCTCATGATTTTTGTCCAACAATTCCGTGTAAACTTCAATTAAGTCTATACCTAAGCAGACCATCAAGATTATGCTCACTCAAAAGTCAATGAGCTCGATAGCCTAGAAAACCCGATCATGCGCTGTATAGGACCTTCCTATCCCAAAATAATAGAATCCCTGAGGGAATCTGTAGCTTTATATCAATACTATTGATTCCTCCCTTGAGATGCTATCCAAATTTCCTGTCAATAATGATATACCATGCGTAATCTTGAAAATGATGTGTCCAATACGAAATGCAACGCTGTGGAAGATCAGTATCAATATCCATATAAACGCTGAATTGACCATTTTATCATTTCATCTCGTATCATCCTGACTTCGTTTTTCCCATGAGACATTAAAATGGTTTCCAGTGACTCGGTTTAAGAACCCTGTCTCAATTTTAATGTGATTTGGCAGATATCACTAGAAAGAAGATAGTTCTAATAATAACTTTTAGCATACGATATATTTGTTTATACGCCATTAACACGAGGGTCATTCAATAAGTTCTACTACCTACCTCATTGCTATTATAAGGCAATGTAATGAAATAAACCACTATTGTAGCTTTGAATATCAGCTACAAATTCATAGTTAATTGGTCTGAGTACCGGTTTACTCTTCTGGAGATGTGCAATTCAAATGTCCATCTAGTGAATAGTGTGACGGAAACGAATGAAAACAGAACAATGTATCCAAAGTGCTTATCATTTCGCCAATTCTAAGAGACAAAACGTACATATCGGCGAAGTATAAACCGTTCTAAATTTAAGATGTTTCTTAAACAGACTATAAACTATAAGTGATTCATTTGATATTAAAAATATGCCGTCTAATTAGTCAGAATTATAGCAGGACCGCCAATACGCTTAACACCCCTACAGTTCAAAAGTCATTTTACTTTTCATAAGAACTGAGAGATCTTCAATATAACTAATTGGAAGTGGTTTTCCAAGAATCTCCAAGAGTTGATTTTCTATACTACTTACAATATTATTGACTATTCTGAAGGTTGCACATAAAGAATACTCATAAAGTGACTATCATGTTAACGATTTAACATCACCGTGGTACGAATTGTATCAACGAATTTGACGAATTAGCAGTATTTCAGTATGCTAAAGGCATAGCAAATTAATACAGTCGAGTTGCAAGCGTACAATCTTATTTATACATGATAATACCTAATATAATCCTTAATTTCTTACCAATAGATTGTATAGAAAAAAGAAAAAGAAGAAACTGAAATGAGACGCCTTTATGTGACGCCTGAACACGTTTCATTTTCATTTCGTTCATACGACAGAAATGATATTTGAGTTGACAATTTTCAGAAAATTAATGATATTCCAATGTGTTAGTCTGCTTTTATAAAGAATTCTGGTAAATGGTGTTACTGTCCAATATTTCAAATGGCCTTTTTCTTATTACAAATAAACAGTGCATTAGGATTTTTTTCTTCTATATAGGATCAATTCATGACACCTCTATAGGATTTTGAGAATCACTTATTTAACCCGTCTAACGTTAACCTTCTTGACTAAAGGGCACATTCTGCCAATGGTACCATTTTTATTGACGGTCTTAGGTTCTTCCATCCTCATTTTAAATGTAAATCTGTTCTTTTGTGATACGTTTCATACTAGGGTTTTAAATTCATTGAGAACTACTTATGCAACCCTTTTAGCGAAATAGCCGTCTCAACTTAATGCCAAATTCTGCCAGTGGTACCGTTTATTGAAGAGTCGAGCCATTTCCATTCGTATTTTAAGTGTGATTTTGTTTCTTTTGTTATACTTTAACTAGTTCATGTCACTTCCCTCTTTCCAACATAGAGTTTGATATCGACGGGCATTATGTAAGGTAAAGGGTACCGACATTGATCCGTTCCCTGTTAGTCAGAGGTATATGCCATGAGCACATGGCGCAGAGCTATTGATTGTAAGGAGTACCCGAGATCTTGACAAGCAGTTGTTGGCATTATGTAACCAGAAATATAACATGTATGGTAAAGACTGTCTCATATGCATGTTCTAGTTGTATTTATAGACAAATTCCCCGTCTGAAAATTTTGAAAGGAAATTTCAACTTTTCTGTCCGATATTCATTACAAGCCGTAGGCTAATCTTATTACTGTGACTGCCTACATTGTATTCCTTATTTCCTGCATAATCCAAGCCTAATTCTTACCAGGATACATATTTCTCGGTTACAAATATTATGCTGATAACATACTAAGGTCGCTCTGCGATCTTGGTCGCTCCGATGACGTTATTTACGTCATTTAATCTTCAAACGTTTCCATTTTAGTCAGCGACGACCTCAAGCGACTTTCAAGGTCGCAAGTATTTTATGAAAAGTTTAGGAACTGCACAATTTGTCAGGATTTTGTCCAACAATTCCGTGTAAACTTCGATTAAGTCTATACCTAAGCAGAACATCAACATCATGCTCACTCAAAATGTAATGGGCTCAATAGCCTAGAAAACACGACCATGCGCTGTATAGGACCTTCCTATCCCAAAATTAACAGAATCCCTGAGGGAATCTACAGCTTTAAATCAATAATATCGATTCCTCCCTTGAGATGCTATCCAAATTTCCTGTCAATAGTGATATACTATGCGTAATCTTTAAAATGATGTGTCCAATATGAAATGCAACGCTGTGGAAGATCAGTATCAATATCCATATAAACGCTGAATTGACCATTTTATCATTTTATCTCGTATCATCCTGACTTCGTTTTTCCCATGAGACATTAAAATGGTTTCTAGTGACTCGGTTTAAGAACCCTGTCTCAATTTTAATGTGATTTGGCAGATATCACTAGAAAGAAGAAAGTTCTAATAATAACTTTTAGCATACGATATATTTGTTTATACGCCATTAACACGAGGGTCATTCAATAAGTTCTACTACCTACCTCATTGCTATTATAAGGCAATGTAATGAAATAAACCACTATTGTAGCTTTGAATATCAGCTACAAATTCATAGTAAATTGATCTGAGTACCGGTTTACTCTTCTGGAGATGTGCAATTCAAATGTCTATCTAGTGAATAGTGTGACGGAACCGAATAAAAACAGAACAATGTATCCAAAGTGCTTATCATTTCGCCAATTCTAAGAGACAAAAACGTACATATCGGCGAAGTATAAACCGTTCTAAATTTAAGATGTTTCTTAAACAGACTATAAACTATAACTGATTCATTTGATATTAAAAATATGCCGTCTAATAGTCAGAACTATAGCAGGACTGCCAATACGCTTAACACCCCTACAGTTCAAAAGTCATTTTACTTTTCATAAGAACTGAGAGATCTTCAATATAATTGGAAGTGGTTTTCCAAGAATCTCCAAGAGTTGATTTTCTATTCTACTTACAATATTATTGACTATTCTGAAGGTGGCACATAAAGAAAACTCATAAAGTGACTATCATGTTAAAGATTTAACATCACCGTGGTACGAATTGTATCAACGAATTTGACGAATTAGCAGTATTCCAGTATGCTAAAGGCATAGCATATAAAGTCAAGTTGCAAGCGTACAATCTTATGTATACATGATAATACAGTAACATATTTGTATATCGTCCATTATTTGATATTTCTAGTATCAAAAGTTTTAAAACCGTGCTCTTGTATCTGGCCAAGCAATGCTGAGAAAAAACCCTGAAAAACAAGTATTTTTGGGAGGGTAATTTTACTTTCCCGTTGTCCAAATCTCTCACTGACTTTGACCAAATCAGAACAAAAGGGAAATAATATGTGTAGCCATAATTCAGAGCTATAATCATGACAAGTGTCATGAGGCTGACATTTATATTAGTGATGTTATGAAGGAGTAGTAAGAGTTTATTGAATGCCCCTCGTATAATCTATCGGATACAATTCGATAGCATCAGGTGACGTTCGACTGTACTAAGGAGACAAAAAAATGTACGGGACTTGTTTTGCTCGCATTGTTTGTAAATTTAGAATTTAATACAGCATGTTTTGAACAGCGTTTATACTAATGAAAATATTAATAAAATTGAAAAAAGATAAATAAAATAATGAATCATAAAAGATCTCAAAGTTTCAAATGATATTTTTTCTAATTTCCTTAACCATTCCATATCAAGTGACATCATCTTCTATTTAAAGTATTTATATTACAAAATCTGTGAATCGTATATTAAATCCGAAACATTTTGAAGGACTCGTCGAGCTGTAATAAAACTGCACTGCACTTCCCTGAAGTTAACAAAAACAATAGAAGAAAATAAATAAAAAGCAAAAAAAAAAGCCTATCAACTCGATTATAGGAAAAAGGAATTAAACGTTATAATAGGATTTCAAAAATAATGCACTTCAAAAGTCAATGGAAATTGCCGATAAACAACAGTGATCGACAAGAATAGTACGAGGTTTAAAGGGGCACAGAGAGATTGGACAAAAATGAAATTCAATATTTTCACCTTGTTTAGATAGATGATATACATAGAAACCCTTTCATGTAAGATTTTTTTTTGATCAGGAATAATGAAAAATAAAGACAATTTCTCATTTTTTCCGAAGGTATATTAGTGCTTTATCACTTTTTTGTATTTTGGTTAAAAGTCACCACCAATTGAATCAGGGAGGTCATGACTATGCATCTCGTAACAATTTATGGGTGGTCTTCAAGGTTATTTTGAATAAACGTGAAACAAATAAGCCATCTGTGGCCTTTTAGATGAATTTGGTTAGTTTCGATGTGATCATATCGAAAATCAAAACGCTATCAAATCCATGAATTTCTCACGTAATACTGCAAGTTAAGTTCTATAATTTTGGGTGGTAGTTAGTACGTACATAAGCATTACGTTTATGTGAAAACCCCAACTTCTGTAAACATTGAGGGCTCCCTCCATGAAGGATCTCTTAGTGCCCCTTTAAGTGCAAATACAAATATTGACCGTTCATTAGATGAAAAATATATTACACACGTGGTATAAAAAGGCAGTGTATGAACAAATAAGTATGCAATTATATGTGCATGAACAAATAAATATGCAATTATATGATCATAGGACAATGCAAATAATCAAGAAATATTTCCATAGTAATATAGATCGATTTGCATCGATCTCAGTTCAAGTTTTGACGTGTACTTGCAAGTATGATGATGCAATTATTACTTTGGCGCCAATTGTAAATGTCTTACGTAAATCTAACTTATTCTTATGAGATATTATTCCGTGCGGCCCTATAACATTCATGTCCTTCATCAGATCGTCTGCTGGGTTATTCTTTTTCCGCCATGTAACTTCCCCATAATGGCTGCCATTGATTAGATAGTGTTTGTTTTGTTTTGTTTTGTTTTGTGTTTACTTAACACTTTCCACGCGGCTGTTGGTTTTATCAAAATACAAAACAGATTTGTCATCAACCTTTCTTAAATGTCAAGGTCTATCTGAAGGATTACTGAACCAATACTAGTCATGTTTGTGCTTATTTTAATGCATTTCTCATGGTAATTCCAAATATGGTAATGAAATTCAATAATTGTGACATATTTGAAACATTTTGTGACATTTTGGAATGTCGGCTGCAGCTGCCTGCCGCGTAGAAAGTATTAAGTAAACTGTTCAGCGCTATGACTACAACACACGGCAGCTACGTTAGATATTACTTTTCATGAAGCCCTATTGCCATTGCTGCCCTAACGTTCTTTTAAAGAATGCGTATTATATCAAAGTTTTAACAAGAAAATTGTCAAACAATAGGCTCGTGCAACAGTTAACTCTGCATAGATATCCTTTAAAACATCACGTTTTACCATCCATGTGTTGCTCCTTCGCGTTTTTTCTAAATACGACTTATAATTTCTCTAAATATCGCTATCAATTTCCGCTGAAATGTACATAGTAATCATAGCGCGTGTACGGATTCGCATTCCCGGTACACCAGTACTTTAAGCCATGTTCTGGGAAGCGGCAAAGCATTTGGCGTTTCCTTCCCACTCAGCAGTGGAGCGCATCCTTACGGAACAATTGTTAAAATTACCATAGAAAAGTAGATATCTATTCAACCTTTGATTTTATTTGAATGTTCACCTGGGATCAAATGGAGCACCTTTATTGTTTGTGATTAATGTAAGGAGATTCTTGAAAATATATGATCCTTCACATACTGATTGAAGTACTAATAAAATTGAATGTTGATTATTGTTTTGACAAAAAAGGCAAATCGTATCAATGATTTTCGATATCCTCTAATCCCTCTTAATATTACAAGGTGTACTTCAAACCGGGTTACCATCATTATAATCATATTTGTCTTAAAAACCCCATACATTACATACATTTAAATAAATATCTTCACTGAAAGTTGTTATCTACATTTCAACATATGTCAAATATTCCATTACAATTGTGAACTTGTTGTTGTTGATCTAGAAAACTCACTGAAAATCATCCTCATCAATCGATTACTTGTCTCCCATCCATACTACGTATTTACCCCACATACTACCTTTTCCCCTGATGTACCCCTTCACTTTCTAAAATACATTTCCTTTAGCGAGTTTTAAAACTCTTTTCTCTCTAAATATCATGATTGATTTCCTCGTACTTTACATGGTAGTCACAACAAACATAAGCAAATCGTAAGTCAAGAAATGCAGAACAAGCTTTGCAAAGTACCAGTGCCCTTCCCAATACACCAGCACTTGAAACCATGTTTGCCTGGAGGTAAAGAACTTGAAGGTTCCTTCCTTAGCAGAAGTGCAGGGAATTTATCTAAGATTAAGGGGGTTGTCAACCCGTTTTATGCATTTAGTAAGCGCTGTAACATTTGAACTATAACGTGATGTATGTAAAAGTATATATTTGGGTAAATTAAAATGAGTCAGAAAATCCATTTGTGGCATCAAATTTCACTTAAAATGCTTTTTTTTAAATGTTTGACCCAAAATATCAAAAAAGATTGATTTTTTAACTCAAAAAATAAAGTTGTTGACACTATTTGGTCAATAAATTAAAAATTAAAAGTTTTTATGTTAAAAAAAATATCCGAGAGAAGTGTCTTAAGATGATGCTTGTGCAATTTCAGCTTTTTTTACCAAAAAAATGATTTTGTTACGTTGTCCGAATAATGTTTAACCACAAAAGTGATTTGTTGTCAAAATTTTTAAAAATCAGATATTTAGTACCAACAATTGGTGATTCTCTGACTCATTTCATTTCCGAAAATGTATACTTTCATATATAGCACATTATTTACAAAAGTTACAACACTTGATAAATTTCATATTAAAAGGGTTGACACTTCCCTTAATTTTTAAATCACTATCAATATGCATAAAAACGTCGGTTTTTCATATGATCGTTGGAAAGATGATCAAGAAAGCATGTTCATTAGAATAGTTTGATATCGTTTGTTAGAGTGGAAAATGGGGTTTAAATAGAGTTAAATGGAATTAGAATGAACAGTTCTGATATCAATACATTATAATGACAAGTTTTGATCCGATGTTGCAACAAGGAAAGACCATTTTGGGTGGGGAGAAGGGGTCCTTAAAGTATATATGAAATTTGATACGCGTTAGTTTCTTTTAATTTGTTGAGGAAACAAAAATCATAAAACTGACCACGTCTGTAAAAAAGTAGCTAATTTACTTCATCTTGACTTGACTTTGTATCTGTCTTATTACCACCAAAGCTCGCGTGTTTCTGAAATTTTATTTTTGGAATTGATTCAGGGGGGCACAGTGGTACATGTAGTAGGAGGAAATATAGTAGGGTAATAACATTGGTCACCATTGCAGTACATTACTAATTGTAAATGTCAATGCCCCTATCAGGCGAACGTTACACAACGTTCTAAATAAATATATAACCAGGAAACCTATGTTCATTGTACATGTATTAAATTACACACTTTAAGGCAATGGCCGAAACTTTAATGTCACGGTGTTTTTTTAAACTCAGTAGCAAGTTATTTTCAACATTCTCAATTCAAGATGGCAAGTATCCATACAGCAAGAATAACACATTCGATACCGTGCATTAATTTACTTCAGTTAATTAGATACTGTTACACGATGACAGCGTTTATCTTTAGAACAGTTGATGACTTAACTATAAGGCTTAACACATTCACTTGACTTGTCTTAACACTTGTCACGCGGCAGGCGTCTGCAGAGACGACATTCCAACAGTTCACAAAAGGTTTGATAAATGTCAAGATTAAATTTCATTACAATATAGGAATCACCATCAGAAATGCATTACGATAAGTACAAACATTTCTAGGTTCAGTACTTCTTTTGAAAGTTGGTAAAGGTTTTTGAAAATATTTTTGAAATGGTATTACTAAACAAAAGTGTTAAACATTTGTATATAGGCATATTTATATTCATTTTTCCTGTGTGTAATGGCCCTACGTGACCGACAAATCATTTATAATGATATGAGCACAGCTTTGTTTCACTCGTTGAAAACATATAGTGTGACCTTAAGATCATTCTAAGCAAAAAGGTTGCATCAGATATCAATACATGCGTGCTTGCTCCTATATAATTTACTATTTTCCAACTTTCACCCTCAGCAGTATAAATGCCGGACATTTGCAATATATTATTAATGTCAAACCTCGCTATTCTCTTCATGAACATTTATCACGTTTTCAATATAAAATGTGTTTAACCTTTCTGGTTTTACCTTCCTTTCCCGGTGGACCAACAGCAACTGATGATTCTCGTTTTTCACAAACAAGCCTGGATATGTGGTCTCGGTGACAGAAGCAGAAACCATATTTATGCCGAACTGAAGTCCTATAAACAAAAATGGGTACTTACTTACTTACTTTACTTTCGTCGACCTCGGTCGGAAGCCATGATGAATTTTCGCCAGTTCACTCTGTCCTGCATTAGATTGCGTAGCTCTTGCTGTTTGATGCCAGCATCTTTACTAAGCAGCGTGGGGTATGTCAACCTTGGTCTCCCTTGAGTACGTTGGCCTTGAGTTGGGGTCCAGAAGACTAGTTGAGACACTGGTGCATTCAGCCTTCTTACACAGTGGGCAGCAAAATTGAGGCGTCGACGCTGAACAATTTCTGATATTTTTGGTAGCCCTGCATAGATTTCCTCTCTTGTGGGATGATCCTTCCAGTTGAGGTTTAATACCATCATTAGTATTCTGGTATAGCAGCCGTCAAGTCTTGCCTCAAGTCTGTTTGTTAATGTCCACCCTTCTGCGCCATAAAGTAGAATGCTTTCTACAGCAGCACGGAAGAATAAACATACAGTAAAACATGTGGTTTAATACTACAGTCCAGTTTTGGGATTATTCCTTATACTTATAACGTTTGAATTAAATCATTTTATTGTCTAAAAATAAAATAAACCGATATTAAGAGACTCTAAAGACCAAATCGTGTATATATATCGGACGGAACTGCACATTCACCTTAAACACGTATCATTCTCAACATGTATCAACTGCCCTTTAACAAACTATTATGAATAGACAATCAAGGCATACAGAAAATCTACACTGATTCAAACTGACTTGTCTGGTATCCCCACAATAACATTCACCCAAAAGGCATTCCAATAGCAGCTCGTTCCTGATGACATTTCTTTCTTCCATCTTTTCCACGTAATGGGTTTGTGCCAACAAAACTAGCTGAATTTGCTCATGAACACATCTTGATTCCGAAATTCGATTTTTTTTTTCCTTCTGCAATAGTTCATCTCTCTATACTGTAATGTAAAACTTCATTGAACACATATGATAACAACCCGAAGCATTTCAGTTGGTGATATCAAGTTGTTTAGCGTTTTCGCTGTTGTAAATGAAGTGCATATGACATGCCCTTTTCCTTCGTTTCCAATCCTATACCATAGTTTTGTGGAAACAACACTAGCTGTTTTTATTGCTATCAAATACATGGAAACTCAGATTTCTATAGATGATGTGACCTGTGACGTAATGCCCGGTAGTATGCGTGCGCACCTACCAGAAATGTGCTTTCTAAAGTAAATTCACACGTTGTAGAAAAGTGCTGTAGTCATGGTCTGCATCCCTAGCACATTGAGAGAATAGGTCGGGTTAAATCGGGTTGTCCGGTAGAATGCGTACGCACCATAAGGTTTTGAAATTGGCGCTCGGTGATGTCTATTTTGCTTTTGAATAGTCCGTATGCAGTATACCTTTAGCATGCTGCATGTTTTCAGACCAAGTGCTAATCAATTTGTAAACATAACACATCATCTATAATCGGTGTTTAAAAATAGCTGATGCGAAACTGATTGAGCAGTTAGACAACGGTTATCAATGTGATTGTTAAATCATGAACATTGAAATGATATAACACATATTGAGGGTATGCGCTGTGTATTAGTATTTTGAATAGGATAGAGCTCTGATAATCAGAGCTATAAGGAAAAAACGGTATCCCTGGCCGTTCTTGATGTCGAAATAATAATGCACAGGTGGCGCTATGTCGCTGTGTATTGTGTTTCATTTGTTTTAGAATCACTGCTGTAATTTGGCGTAGCCATAAATACCCCGTCTCCACTTCACTTGGCGCCATTTGTCACCCTAATATTGTGTAAACGCAATATAGTTTGTGTGTACTCTACATAGATTTTCTGCATCAACGGAGTTTACCATTCGGACATAAAGTCGATGAATAAAGGGAATATAAACGTAACTGTTTGTCTGTGGTATGCTGGAATCTAAGTGTGGTTTCTGACAAGAAAATTGAATGTGGCCTCACAACAGTAGAATGCTATAGTTTGACAAATCAAATGTTAAAGGTTTACGGTTATAGGCGTGAGTTAAAAAATAATAGGATATTAAGAGTGTTTCAACTTTCAGAGAATTGGTAAATATGAACACTTGTTGTGCATGTTGTAACTAGTCCTTTTCTGACATGTCTGAAGCAATTGTAGATTGCATATTAATGGAAGATTGGACCCAATGAAGCCATTATGCACATTTAAATATTGATTTGAAAATGCGATGGATAATCCCGGATCGGTCGTAATGCATGATCACAACTTGAAATAGTATGATAGGCGAGAGCACGAAGTTTCAGTCATGGAAATATAATTGCTAGTCTTTTAAGTATCAAACCACATAGTCATACATCGAGTGTTCACGAGCGCCCTCTACTACAAATTGGATTTACAACAATCCACTTGCATGTTTAAGTGACAGACCTGCATACAACTGTGGATGGTGATAGTATTATTCGTACGTAGAATCACGCGTTATGAGATTAATCTATCGATAAAGATTTTATTTTGATTGCGACTAGTTTTAGTGGAATGGATACAAGACATATGGGATAAGTTAAGCAATATTAAAGTTACAAAGAAGATCAGGTATAAGCACTAACAATGCATATATAATAATTTCTGAATTTTCAAAGCATGGTTTAAAAACTACGATGTTACTTTTAAGCTAGGCGATGATTAACAACCTTTTTTTTTGCGCCTTTTTTATTAACTTGGATTTTGTTTTCAATTTTGTTTAGCAAAAGTTCCACGAAAGAATTGAACAAAAAGTCCGATCGTGCGACCTATCCAGAGACGTTCGTTTCCGTATAACAAGTTACTTTCTTCGTCTTAACCTTCCTCCATCTCTATAATATTTCTACTGCTCAAATACATACTACAAAAGAATATAAAAATCAACGCGTATACGAAGCTAACACCAACGCGTTTATATTCAAACTGACTTGTCTTGTCTGGTATCCCAACAATGGCATATTTCCCGAGGCATTTCCAGTTGCTGATATCAAGTTGTTTAGCGTTTCCGATGTTATAAATAAAGTGTATATGGCAGTCTTTCTTCCCTCTTTTCCAATCTAGGCAATGGTTTGTATCAACAATACAGGCTGCTTTTTAGCTGGTGAAAGCGCATTTAGACTGCGAAATTCAGATTTCTATAATCAGTGTTACAAAAACAGTCAAGAGGAAACGAATCCAGTCAGGCAAATATTATCTTGAATCAATGTGATTGTGTTTAGATCATGCACAATGTAACGATGATCTAGGTTAAGCGATTCAATGTCGAGAACACCCGTTATATCCTGGGGCGTTCTTGGGGACATTATAATGTACAGCGGGTAGTACGCCACAGTATGGCAAAATCATATCAAATGTTCCACTTTACTGTTAACCGTGTGAGTCAAAGAAAAACAGGATATTAAGAGGGTTTCATCTTTCAAATAATATAAGTAGTTATTCGAAGTCTTGTTGTGTGTGTTTTAACTAGTCCTTGTCTTAATCAATCGTAGATAATATTTGTTTATGGATTTTGGTTAAGTGAAACAAATATAGGCACGAAAGCAATCTTTCGGTATATTTCAACATGTCCCTTAATATATTATATGTAGCACATTAATAACAGTGATTCTTAGAGTTGTGATCCTTTATTTTTTTTTACTCGTTGTTAAAGCCAATTTAAAGACCATTGGATCCACAATAGAAGGACTGTTTAAATTCAATGATTTTCTATCTAACAAAACTCAACTTATAAACATGACCATGACTCAATTGGGAATTTTATGCGAAGCATAAATAATAATTTCAAACAATACAGCAACTCAGAAATTGGGTATTTGGAAATCTCTAGTTTGTTAATTTCTAAGCACATTTTTTTCCTACTTGTTGTTTGCTGTTTTTGTTTTTGATATTCATTATGTAATCTGTAAAACTAATATTATATCATATGTAACTTCGTCGAGATGTATGCTTTTGTGTTGAAATGTAAGGGATTGAATAAAAGCCTTTTTGCTTGGAGGTAAAAAAACACACAAATACAGCAACTCTGTCTTAATGTCAACTATTACATGTTCGGGACATAAGCTTAATAATATCATTCTAGTTTACGTATATGTTTTCAAAAAAGAATCGATTTTACACCCAGAAGGGATACCTAAAAATATGGTAATAATAGATTCCAAAATATCCAAATTATACGGTTATTAATCCAATTAATTCAAAAGAATGGCAATGCAATGCAAATTGATCCAACGGTTGATATATTTCTATGAGCCATGTGCATTTACGTGATATATTTTGTTGTTGTATAATATAGTGACGCATGACCATGATCATGGTATGCAAACATGGCCATCACAAGATTAACACATGTAAATGACGGCGGAAGCAAAATCATTTAGGGGGGGGGGGTCGAATCAACATTGTCTAATAAAGTTGAATCATGTAGAAGAAAAGTGCGCAAATATTTTCAGTTTCTGGACTAAAATGGTATAGTATTTCAACTTATGAAAGCTTAAATTGATGAGACGTTGAAGGAATTCGCGCGAAGCACCCATACGTTAAAACACGTCACTTGTATTTTTTAGTGGGTTGTGACAAACGCAGTGTCTTCTTTTCGCCAAAAAAGCATACATAACACTCGTGCGTGTACCTTTTGTGTGCCTCAAAACAACTGTCCCATAACGGATAAAGAACTCTTAGAGAACGCCTCATCGAACGTTCTGCCTCAGCGGAAAACTCTGAAATTACAGCGTATACCTCCAAAGTTGGTGGCCCTAACGTTCAAAAACGTAACTCTCAATAAAAGTTAATTTACAGTCAAATTAGTTTGACAATAGTACTAAGTAATGATGAAAATATAAGTTTGTAGTATGCCCACTTGATGTAGGTGCAATGAGAAAGTATAGGGAATTTGAATGGTTTCCATTTGTAATATGAAAGTCATGGTGTTAAATAAAACTTTTAAAAATTCCTTCTCAACTATTCTATTTTTAAAGATGAATAAAGAGATAAATTCTCAATATCTGAGCAAGATTGAAAACTGGGGACACATTTGGGATTATTTTCACTTGAATGAATCCAATGAAAAAACAATTGCGAAGGATATTTTGAAAGGAAGTCAATATTTGACACACTGCCTACCATTGGATTGCATTGGCTATAATGAGATTGATTAATTATTCATCAGATAATAATAAGAAACTGAGTAGGGTAATAACATTGGTCACCCTTGCAGTACGTTACCAATTTCAAATGTCAATGCCCTTATCAGGCAAACGTTACACAACGTTCTAAATGAAGACATGACCAGAAAACCTATGTCCATACATGTATTAGATTACACACTTTAAGGCAATGGCCGAACCTTTAATTTCACAGTGTTTCTTTAAACTCAGTAGCAAGTTATTTTCAAAGGTTTCCACAGTACAGTACAGAAAACATTCTCAATTCAAGATGACATACGGAAGCAAGTATCCATAAAGCAAGAATAAGACATTCGATACTGTGCATTAATTTACTTCATTTAATTAGATACTGTTACACGATGACAGCGTTTATCTTTAGAACAGTTGATGACTTAACTATAAGGCTTAACACATTCACTTGACTTGTCTTAACACTCTCCACGCGGCAGGCGTCTACAGAAACGACATTCCAAAAGTTCGCAAAATGTTTCATAAATATCAAGATAATTAAATTTCATTACCATATTGGAATCAGCATGAGAAATGCATTACGATAAGTACAGATATTCCTTATATTGGTTCAGTACTTCTAGTGAAAGTTGGGAACGGTTACTGAAAAACCTGTTTTTGAAATGGTAAAACTAATAGGGCGTGTGGAAAGTGTTAAACATTTGTATTTACTATGACTGCGTGAGCAGAGTGTCTTAAAATGATCTCCAGTATAGATACATTCCTAAATAAGATTGTCGTCCTAATCAACATTTCGACAAAGGGCAGCATTGCAAATTACCAATTCAACCAATCAGACACCAGGCCATTGCAATACACAAGACATCGGGGGGCACATTTTGACTGACCGCGTATTTTTGACCGCATATTGGAAGCGAACATTTCCCCAATGTTCAACAGATGATCCATGTATGAAGATGTATGAGAGAGATGTGTTTCATTTGACATTCTTAAAAATGTCTGGTCCCGGAACGGAGAATGTTCCCTTCAAGTGTATTACTTTAATCTCTATTTCCAAATTAATTCGCGAGGCACTTCGTACAAATGAAGTAAATTCGGCAATATATGCTCACTCAAGGGCGACATAGAATGTGATTGAGGTTGTGTTCAGAATATGATTGGGGTTGTGTTCAGAAGCAGGCCATTCATATAACTACAGTTGTAGTGAGGTCGACTTGCAATCTTTGGATCAGTGAAAGCACACACGAGGTTTATTTTAATAGCAAATCGCCGCATACAAAATTTTGTTTATTTCAATCATATCAATTTGACAACAAATTGACAACAAATTGAAAAACTGACAAAGTCAGTTTGAAATGTTTCAATTCCCTTTGCTAAATAAACAATTTAATTCCAAAAATGATCGTTTGTCCGACCAGATTTGACCCAAACCCGAATAACTTTCTTATTTGTCTTATTAAAGATTAAAAGGATCATTAGCATTCTTATATTGCATAATGTAAATCGCTTCATACATTTATAGCAAGTCAAGAAACCAGATACCAAAAACTAGAGCGTAGCATTCTGTATTTTACCCTTAATATCGTAATATTTTATTCATCATTTACATATTTTGAATTGTCACATGTCCATATCACATTATCTTATTCACATATCAAAGATACATAGTTAATCCATCAATACTTATTTTCTTCAAAAGTATGTTCTTACTCTGAATATTAATTAATTCACCTTTTTAAGTTATTACATATGTTTGCATTAACTTTGAATGAGTAAAGACAAAGGAGCTCTGCGAACATTTCCACATTTTTCAACAGACGACCCAAGTCTAAGAACCTCTAAAGAGATGTACTTTATTTGAAATTTTTCAAACAAGTCTGGTCCCGGAAGGAGAATGTTCCCTTCTAGTGTAGTACGTTAATCTATATTTCAAAATTATTACGTGAGGCACTTCGTATTACACAAAGTAAAAGCGGCAATAAACGCTCACTCAGGGGCGATATAGAATATGATTGAGGGTACGGGTTGTTATTAGAAGCTGGCCATTCATATAACTACGATTGTAGTAACGTCGACTTTAATAGCAAATCGCCGCATTCAAAGTCGTGTTCATTTCAATGATATAAATTATAACGTCAATATCAAACCATCAAATACCTTTGCTAAATAAACAATTTAATTCCAACAAATGATCGGATGTGCAACCGGATTTGACCCAAGCCCGAATAACCTTCACATCTTGAAATCGTAATATTTTACTTATTAAGGATGGAAACAATTGTTTTTCTTGTCTTATTAAAGGAGTATTTGTTAATCTAGCTTTTAAGGATCACTAACATGCTGACACTGCTGGATGTATATCTAGTCGGGAAACCTGATACCAAAACCTAGAGCGTGATTTATTAAAGTTCTGTGATGTTGTTTTTAAATATACAGTCCCGGAATGTCTTTCCTTAGAGGGAACAAATATGTATAACATTTTTAAAAAGATCACATAATATTGTTTTAACACCGTTTGTACGTGGTCAATAATTGGATTTGCTAAATGTAATGTATATAGAATCACAAATATCAATACATTTTTAGTATACTATATTTCTTCAAAAACATCCTTAGATATATTTACGATGTTACCATGATTACGTTACTAGTACGATGCTCCTTGTATATGTGTTCAAAACATTGGATGATCATGATGAAGGTGACTCTAAAAACAAAGCCAGGACACTGGATTACTTCCTATTGCAAAAACATAAGTCTCTCAACCAAAGCTGACATTTTGTAACTATTGATGAGGCGAAGAAGCGATGCTAACCTCTCATATGCTCGCGTTGACGTTCAACTTATCTTGTTTGGCAGGGGTAGATACACCTGTGGTTTCTTTTAATTCCTGGATTAATGATATTCCCTAATGATTTATTCTATAAAAGGAAATCATCATGACTATATATTGTAGTAGACGTCCCGTACGGAGCAATACGTGTACTACTACAACACATTTTAATTGTTATTGGACGTCTAGCAAGGCATTGCCATCATCATACTGATAGCTGATTACTGAAAGTACAAAACACACGAACATTACCCTGCCGGAGAGGAGCGGGTACTCAATTTACGGGGGTGTGCTGCTGGAGGTTTGACATCCTGATCTATTTTTAGGGGTGTTTTACCTAAGAATGGCTGTTTTGACTGTATCTTTGGGACCCCTGATTTCCTCCGCGATTTGGGACCCATGTTTTGGGTTTTCCACCCAAATCATACCCCTTTTTTAGTGAATGTACGCAAACAGTGACCCTTTAGATCAGCATGCATCTGTATAATACCATACCCCCCCCCCCCCCCCCCCCTACCCGGAGACCACTACCCCAACACCCGTATTTCAATTTAACCTCTGATATTGCTCCTGTAATCACACCATCATAGTTCCACCCTCCTTTCCTACAAGACTGATGATCTATCTGAAACAACAGGATACTGGCTATGGCGATTTCCGTGTTTAAAAGGTTTCAAGAGTGCTTTAGTTGCCGAAATACGTTAAGCTGTATCTTATAATATATATAATCATCTGGTTTGTAAAGTGAGTTATTTGCGTACAGATCCAAAACAAGTGAAAGAGGTTACGTACGTATACATGCGTCCCGAATATTAAACTTCATATAAAAAGGGTTTACACCCCTTTTAAGACCACCCTGATGCCTTCATCAGACCAGTATATCAGTATCCGACCTGTTCAGCATGGTTTTACAGCTACTGAATCTTGTCGTAGAGGATATGGACAGTATGAGCTGATCAGGTGCTATCAAACCTTTAGTCCCTTCGGCTTTTTTTTCTGATCCATGTGGCTTTCTTCAGGCACCCATTGACTAAATGTCTATATTTCAATAAAAATTCTCCCCTACATAAGTGAACATAGTCATATCTGTATACCCAAATGAAAATCAAAATATCATATCCTGCATATTTATATTCATTTTGTCTGTGTGTAATGGCCCTACGTGACCGACAAATCATTTATAATGATATGAGCACAGCTTTGTTTCACTCATTGAAAACATATATTGTGACCTTAAGATCATTCTAAGCAGAGGATGCAACAGGTATCAATACGTGCGTGCTTGCTCGTATATAATTTACTCTTTTCCAACTTTTACCTCAGCAGTATAAAAACCGAACATTTCCAATATATTATTAATGCCAAAACCCGGTATTCTCTTCATGAACATTTATCACGTGTTCAATATATAATGTGATCTACCGTCCTCGTTTTACCTTCCATTCCCGGTGGACCTACAGCAACGGATGATTCTCGTTTTTCACAAACAAGCCTGGATAACATGTGATCTCGGTGTCAGAATCAGAGACCGTTTCTGTACCGAACTGAAGTACTATAAACCAATGGGCGTAACATACATGTACAATAACATATGGTTTAATACTACAACCCAGTTTTGGGATTATTAGCTACTTGTAATGCTAAAATTGAATAATGTTATAAATTAAATAAAGCGATGTTAAGAGACTCTGAAATCCTAAATTGTGTTTATATATCGGACGGATACTGCACATTCACCTTATACACGTATCCGTCTCAACATGTATCAACTGCTCTTTTACAAACTATAATGAATAGACAATCAAGTCATACAGAAAATGTACACTGATTCAAACTGACTTGTCTGGTATCCCAACAATAACATTCACCCAAAAGGCATTCCAATAGCAGATCGTTCCCGATGACATTTCTTTTTTTCATCTTTTCCACGCAATGGGTTTGTTTTTGTTTTGTTTTTGTTTTTTTTCTTCTTCAATAGTTCAGCTCTCTATACTGTAATGTAAAACTTTATTGAACATATGATAACAACCCGAAGCATATCAAGTTGTTAAGCGTATTCGTTGTTGTAAATGAAGTGCATGTGATATGCGACTATTCCTTCATTTCTATTCTCATACCATAATCTTCTGTCAACAACATAAGCTGTATTTATTGCTATGAAATACATGGACATTCAGATTTCTAAAAATGATGTGACCTGTGACGTAATGCCCGGCGGTATGCGCGCACACATACAGTGAATGTGCTTTGTAAATTAAATTCATACTTGATTGATCATTATTTACGGTGTAGAATAGTGCAGTACTCGTGGTCTGCATCCCTAGCACACTGAAAGACTAGGTACTAAATCGGGAACTAAAACTATGTCCGGCAGTATGCGTACGCACAATACGGTTCTAAAATTGGCGCTCAGTGATGAGTATTTTGCTTTTGAATAGTACGTATGCAGTAGTCAAAGACTAGAACCTGTAGCATGTCTTTAGACCAGGCGCTTATCAATGTGTAAACATTACTGTTGTAAACAGCGGTCACATCATCTATAATCGGTGTTTAAAAATGCTGACGCGAAACTGATTGAGCCCATTAGACAAGTGTTATCTTGAATCAATGTGATGTTAAATCATGAACATTAAAATGATGAAACCTATGTTGAGAGTATTTTGAATAGGATAGAGCTCTGATAATCAGAGCTATAGGGAAAAAACCGGTATCCCTGGACGTTCTTGATGTCGAAATCATAATGCACAGGTGGTGCTATGGCGCTGTGTATTGTGTTTCATTTGATAAATTGTTATGTTCTAGAATCACTACTGTAATTTGGCGTAGCCATAAATACCCCGTCTCCACTTCACTTAGCGCCATTACGCAATATAGGGAGTTTGTGTGTACCCTACATATATTTTCTGTATCAACTGAGTTTACCATTCGGACATAAAGTTGATGATTAAAGAGAATATAAACGTAACTGTTTGTATGTGGTATGCTGGATTCTAAGTGTTGTTTCTGACAAGAAAATTGAATGTGGCCTCACAACAGTAGAATGCTATAGTTTGACAAATCAAATGTTCAATGTTTACGGTTATAAGGCGTGAGGTAAAAAATAACAGGATATTAAAAGGGTTTCAACTTTCAGAGAATTGGTAAATATATGAAGACTTGTTGTGCATGTTGTAACTAGTCCTTGTCTGAAGCAATTGTAGATTGCATATTTATGGAAGATTGGACCCGATGAAGCCACATATGCATATTTAAAGATTGATTTGAAAAATGCGATGGATAATCCCGGATCTGTCGTTATGCATGATCAAAACCTGAAATAGTATGAAAGGGTGAGAGCACGGAGTTTTTGTCATGGACATATAATTTTAAAGGAGGTGTCCCGCAAGCGCAACATTGTGCATTAAACCGTATGTTAGGAAAATAATGATATCGAGCCCACATTGCGTAATTATATAGAACAAATCGTCATACTTATCACAAAAACAAACACACAGTGCCATCTCTCAACATGCAATTTTTAATAATCGCGGTGATCGAAAGTCCCGTGTGTCGACGAAGCCTTTAAGTATCTAACCACATAGTCAAACATCGAATGGTAAAGAGCGCCCTCTACTACAATTAGGAATTAGGATTTACCACAATCCACTTGCATGTTTAACTGACAGACCTGCATAAAAGTGAGGATGGTGACAGTATTTTTCGTACACGTTAGAAGATAAATATATTGGTTAAGAATTTATTTTGATTGCGACTAGTTTTAGTGGAATGGATACAAGACATATGGGATAAGTAAAGCAATATTAAAGTTACAAAGAAGATCAGGTATAAGCACTAACAATGCATATATAATAGTTTCTGAATTTTGAAAGCATGTTTTAGATACTACGATGTTACTTTTAAGCTAGGCGACGATTAACAACCTTGTTTTTTGCGCCCTTTTTGTTTTCAATTTTGTTTAGCAAAAGTTCCACGAAAGAATTGAACAAAAAGCCCGACCGTGCGACCAATCCAGAGACGTTCGTTTCCGTATAACAAGTTGCTTTCATCGTCTTAACCTTCCTCCATCTCTATAATATTTCTACTGCTCAAATACATACTACAAAAGAATATAAAAATCAACGCGTATACGAAGCTAACACCAACGCGTTTATATTCAAACTGACTTGTCTTGTCTGGTATCCCAACAATGGCATATTTCCCGAGGCATTTCCAGTTGCTGATATCAAGTTGTTTAGCGTTTCCGATGTTATAAATAAAGTGTATACGGCAGTCTTTCTTCCCTCTTTTCCAATCCAGGCAATGGTTTTGTGTCAACAATACAGACTTCTTTGTAGCTGGTGATAGCGCATTTAGACTGCGAAAATTCGGATCCCTAGAATCAGTGTTATAAAAACAGTCAAGAGGAAACGAATCCAGCCAGGCGAATATTATCTTGAATCAATGTGATTGTGTTTATATCATGCACAATGTAACGATGATCTAGGTTAAGCGATTCAATGTCGAGAAATCCTGTTATATCCTGGGGCGTTCTTGGGGACATTATAATGTACAGCGGGTAGTACGCCACAGTATGACGAAATCATATCAAATGTTCCACTTTACTGTTAACCGTGTGAGTCAAAGAAAAACAGGATATTAAGAGGGTTTCTTCTTTCAAATAATATAAGTAGTTATTCGTTGTTGTGCGTGTTTTAACCAGTCCTTGTCTCAATCAATCGTAGATAACATTTTGTATTGATTATGGTTAAGTAAAACTAATATAGACACGAAAGCAATTTTCGGTATATTTCAACATGTCCCTTAATATATTATATGTAGCACATTAATAACAGTGATTGTTAGTGTTGTGATCTTTTAAATTTGTAGTGGGTTGTGACAAATGCTGCGTCATCTTGTCGCCGAAAAAAGCATACAAATCAGTTGTGCGTGTACCCTTTTAAGTGCCTTTCGACACCTGTCCCATAATGGAATCAAAAGACATATTGGAGAATGCCTCATCGAACGTTCTGCCTCAGCGGAAAACTCTGAAATGACAGCGTATACCCCAAAGTTGGTGGCCCCTAACGTTTAAAAACGTAACTCTCAATAAAAATACGAAGGTGGCTATTTTCATCAAGAAGTATGCTAGCTTCAATCTGAAAGAACAGTGGTGGATGGCCGCAAAAATGCGAAACATATATTACTCTATTTTACGTATACTCCAAAGTTGGTAATACATTTGCATCATATTATACACACGATTTTTCGATGACTGCATTATCGTACATTCACGCAATTGCTTGCGAGCGCCGCTCGTTTCGTTTTGAAAAAAAAACCACGTACTTCGCAGAGGTACCCAATGTGCGTAAGTTAGTTAAGAACCTCATTGACCATTCACTGAAAAATCACATATAATTGGTTCTTAACATTTGTTATTGAAATATACAATTAAATTCCATGAAGCTTCAGAAAGTTCAGTCCGATGTTGTGCATTGTTCACGTACCCGATGTCTATGCTATAGTAGATTCATCGGCTAACCGTTTCAGTATAGTAATATCTTCCAATTGAGGGTGGGGGGGGGGGGGTCGTGATTTTATTTCTTAATATGATCATTCACACATGATTCTATGCTTCACTGTGTATTCAATCAGGTAGTTCATATCCAGAATAGTGACAAAGCGTTCTCGTTTTATCATAATTGATTTTTATTTCTAATTAAATCATCATCTGTACAAGAAGGATTAGAAATGATGATCAATATGTGTCACTTGTTAAGATGGCACGTTTGAATAGCGCGCTATTTGCTTGGGTTGTTTAATTTCATGCATGACGCAGCTATTTGGGAATGTGTTGCTTTAACATTTTGAAGTACATTTATATTGCAGCGAAACCAATTATCATCTAAACGATGCCGATATTGTCGTGATTGGTCGGCTGTGGTTCATTTAACATTAAATGGAATAGGTCTAAATCAATAACCGATCGGCAAATGTTGCTGAATCCACTATAGACATGCTGAACTTGAAATGTGATAGAATATAGCGCGTCCGATGACCTGTCTGCCTAATCACCATAACACGTGTTCGTGCTATATACACGTTCTGTGCATACCTTGGGGTGCACGAGCACGATTTCCACACGTTACACAGTGACATTCTGGAATACATCAATGCAAATGGAACCCTCTTTGCCTAACAATAATCAGTCACAATATTTCAGAATACTCCAAACGTTAGAGATTTGGGAGGTGGTTCATTTCGTTTAAAAGTGACTCGAGTACAGATGAATGAGATTGGGTCAAGGAAGGTCTAAATCGTGTTCATATGATCTCTCTATCATATTTCCTGGGCCTCTCGGGCGCGATACAGCCGCAGTGAGATTGATTGTTAATATATTCATTACAGCCGTCAATATGTGATATCGATAATACCCAACTCTGATTAAACTATTATCACGATAAATTTCTCGCTTTAGTCCAGATCCGTTTAACTGTCCAGTTGCAAAATGACAAAATATATTTAAATACAACAAGCAACCAAAAGTATTAGGACACCTTGCATATGTCACAAATTGAAAGAAAACACCGGGAACTCATTGAACTACTGTGTTAGGGTTTTGGTATTCTAGGATTACCAATATGGACGAAAAATTCTTTTAAGCTTGTTAAACAGATTTGAGACGTTTTTGAGATATTATTAGTGTATCATGATAGGAAACACATGTATAACATTATTTATTGATTTAAAAATGTTCTATTAGATATTTTAAGTTAATTTACAGTCAAATTAGTTTGACAATAGAACTAAGTAATGATGAAAATATAAGTTTGTAGTATGCCCACTTGGTGTAGGTGCAATGAGAAAGTAAAGGGAAGTTGAATGGTTTCCATTTGTAATATGAAAGTCATGGTGTTAAATAAAACTTTTAAAATTCCTTCTCAAATATTCTATTTTTAAAGATGAATAAAGAGATAAATTCTCGATATCTGAGCAAGATTAAAAACTAGGGACAAATTTGGGATTAGTTTCACTTGAGTGAATCCTATGAAAAAACAATTGCGAAGGATATTTTGAAAGGAAGTCAATATTAACACACTGCCTACCATTGGATTGCATTGGCTATAATGAGCTTGATTAATTATCCATCAGATAATAAGAAGAAACATAGTAGGGTAATAACATTGGTCACCATTGCAGTACGTTACCAATTTCAAATGTCAATGCCCCTATCAGGCAAACGTTACACAACGTTCTAAATGAAGATATGACCAGGACACCCATGTCCATTGTTCATGTATTAGATTACACACTTTAAGGCAATGGCCGAAACATTAATGTCGCTGTGTTTTTTTTAACTCAGTAGCAAGTTATTTTCAAAGGTTTCCACAGTACAGTACAGAAAACATTCTCAATTCAAGATGACATACGGAAGCAAGTATCCATAAAGCAAGAATAAGACATTCGATACTGTGCATTAATTTACTTCATTCAATTAGATACTGTTACACGATGACAGCGTTTATCTTTAGAACAGTTGATGACTTAGCTATAAGGCTTAACACATTCACTTGATTTGTCTTAACACTTTCCATGCGGCAGGCGTCTGCAGAGACGACATTCGTAAATTTCGCACATTTTTTCTTAAATATCAAGATAATTAATGATCATTACTGGAATCTATATATTATATTGGAATCAGCATGAGAAATGCATTACCATAAGTACACACATTCCTAATATGGGTTCAGTACTTTAGTGAAAGTTGGGAACGGTTACTGAAAAACCTGTGTTGAAATGATTAAACTAATAGGCCGTGTGGAAAGTGTTTATCATTTGTATTTACTATGACTGTGTGGGCACTGCAGAGTATCTTAAAATGATGTATAGATACATTCCTAAATAAGATTGGCGTCCTAATCAACATTTCGACAAAGGGCAGCATTGCAAATTACCAATTCAATCAATCAGACACCAGGCCATTGCAATACACAAGACATCGTGGGGCACATTTCGACTGACCGCGTATTTTTGAATGATTAATAATTCGTCTTCCCTGCTCTACCACTTTTATACACACTGCATATTGGAAGCGAACATTTCCCCAATGTTCAACAGATGATCCATTTATGAAGATGTATGAGAGAGATGTGTTTCATTTGACATTCTTAAAAATGTCTGGTCCCGGAACGGAGAATGCTCCCTTCTAATGTATTACTTTAATCTCTATTTCCAAATTAATTCGCGAGGCACTTCGTACAAATGAACTAAATTCGGCAATATATGTGTAGTGGCATGGGAAAACCCTTCACATGGTCATTTTCTAGCAACTTGGTTTTTTTCTTTGGCAGAGAGCTTCATACTCTTCTGAGTATAGGACTGTTTAAATTTTTCAGAAATTCCATCTAGAACTACAATTATAGTATTTTAAAGTCGGCAAGTTTAAACGCAACACTGGAAATTGAAATTGACAATTCAAAGGGGTACACAAAATCTTTTAAATGCTCTAATAATAATAAAACTACATTGTTATGTCACACATAATAGCTTGTCATATGAAAAGGACTTTTGATATGAACCTAGTTGTTTGTGTTATTATCAACAATTGTAATTTCTCCATTTTCAAAATATTTACAATGCATTGTCGGAATTCACAAGTGGTTACCATGGTAACAATGTCATTTTACGTAAACATATTGATAAATTTGATAAACAAGGTTCAGAAAAGTACTAAAATAAACTTAACATCTGGAATTTTGCATAAAACACTCCTGGAGACTAAAGTTCAAGGTATAATCTCTATCTTGGGACCAAAGTTGGAAAATTGACTTGGAACTCATTTGTAAGAAATATTTTGGTATGACCCAGATATCTCAATATTAACACTAGCGACTTCCGACGGGTTTTCCCATACCACCACACATATGCTCACTCAAGGGCGACATAGAATGTGATTGAGGTTGTGTTCAGAATATGATTGGGGTTGTGTTCAGAAGCAGGCCATTCATATAACTACAGTTGTAGTGAGGTCGACTTGCAATCTCTGGATCAGTTAAAGCACACACGAGGTTTATTTTAATAGCAAATCTCCGCATACAAAATTTTGTTTATTTCAATCATATCAATTTGACAACAAATTGACAACAAATTGAAAAACTGACAAAGTCAGTTCGAAATGTTTCATTTCCCTTTGCTAAATAAACAATTTAATTCCAAAAATGATCGTTTGTCCGACCAGATTTGACCCAAACCCGAATAACTTTCTTATTTGTCTTATTAAAGATTAAAAGGATCATTAGCATTCTTATACTGCATAATGTAAATCGCTTCATACATTTATAGCAAGTCAAGAAACCAGATACCAAAAACTAGAGCGTAGCATTCTGTATTTTACCCTTAATATCGTCATATTTTGAATTGTCACATGTCCATATCACATTATCTTATTCACATATCAAAGATACATAGTTAATCCATCAATACTTATTTTCTTCAAAAGTATGTTCTTACTCTGAATATTAATTAATTCACCTTTTTAAGTTATTACATATGTTTGCATTAACTTTGAATGAGTAAAGACAAAGGAGCTCTGCGAACATTTCCACATTTTTCAACAGACGACCCAAGTCTAAGAACCTCTAGCTCTATAGAGATGTACTTTATTTGAAATTTTTCAAACAAGTCTGGTCCCGGAAGGAGAATGTTCCCTTCTAGTGTAGTACGTTAATCTATATTTCAAAATTATTACGTGAGGCACTTCGTATTACACAAAGTAAAAGCGGCAATAAACGCTCACTCCGGTGCGATATAGAATATGATTGTGGGTACGGTTTGTTATCAGAAGCTGGCCATTCATATAACTACGATTGTAGTAACGTCGACTTTAATAGCAAATCGCCGCATTCAAAGTCGTGTTCATTTCAATGATATCAATTATAACGTCAATATCAAACCATCAAATACCTTTGCTAAATAAACAATTTAATTCCAACAAATGATCGGATGTGCAACCGGATTTGACCCAAGCCCGAATAACCTTCACATCTTGAAATCGTAATATTTTACTTATTAAGGATGGAAACAATTGTTTTTCTTGTCTTATTAAAGGAGTATTTGTTAATCTAGCCTTTTAAGGATCACTAACATGCTGACACTGCTGGATGTACAATGTATATCTAGTCGGGAAACCTGATACCAAAAACTAGAGCGTGATTTATTAAAGTTCTGTGATGTTGTTTAAATATACAGTCAAGATTGAGTCCCGGAATGTCTTTCCTAAGAGGGAACAAATATGTATAACATTTTTAAAAAGATCACATAATATTGTTTTAACACCGTTTGTACGTGGTCAATAATTGGATTTGCTAAATGTAATGTATATAGAATCACAAATATCAATACATTAGTGTACTATAATATTTCTTCAAAGACATCCTTAGATATATTTACGATGTTACCATGATTACGTTTCTAGTACGATGCTCCTTGTATATGTGTTCAAAACATTGGATGATCATGATGAAGGTGACTCTAAAACAAAGCCAGGACACTGGATTACTTCCTATTGCAAAAAACATAAGTCTCTCAACCAAAGCTGACATTTTGTAACTATTGATGAGGCGAAGAAGCGATGCTAACCTCTCATATGCTCGCGTTGACGTTCAACTTATCTTGTTTGGCAGGGGTAGATGCACCTGTGGTTTCTTCTAATTCCTAGATTAATGGTATTCCCTTATGATTTATTCTAAAAGGAAATCATCATGGCTATATCTTGTAGTAGACGTCCCGTACGGACCAATACGTGTACTATATACTACAACACATTTTAATTGTTATTGGACGTCTAGCAAGGCATTGCCATCATAATACTGATAGCTGATTACTGAAAGTACAAAACAAACGAACATTACCCTTGCCGGAGAGGAGCGGTTGCTCAATTTTTATTGAACGGGGGTGTGCCGCTAAAGGTTTGACATACTGATCTATTTTTAGGGATGTTTTACCTAAGAATGGCTGTTTTGACTGTATCTTTGGGACCCCTGATTTCCCCCTCGATTTGAGACCCATGTTTCAGGTTTTCCAGCCCAAATCATACCCTTTTTAGTGAATGTACGCAAACAGTGACCCTTTACAGCAGCATGCATCTGTATAGAATACCCCCCCCCCCCCCCCCCCCCCCGCCCTCCCCATTACCCAAACACCCGTATTTTAATTTAACCTCTGATATTGCTCCTGTCATCACACCATCATAGTTCCATCCTCCTTTCCTACAAGACTGATGATCTATCTGAAAAACAGGATACTGGCTATGGCGATTTCCGTGTTTAAAAGGTTTCAAGAGTGCTTTAGTTGCCGAAATACGTTAAGCTGTATCTTTTATTATATATACTCATCTGGTGTGTATATACACTTCAGGCATCCATTGACTAAATGTCTATATTTCAACAACAAAATCTCCCCTACCTATAAGTGAACATAGTCATATCTGTATATTCAAATCAAATTCAAAATAGTATATACTGCATATTTATATTCATTTTTTCTGTGTGTAATGGCCCTACGTGACCGACTAATCATTTATAATGATATGAACACAGCTTTATTTCATTCATTGAAAGCATATATTGTGACTTTAAGATCATGCTTAGAAGAGGTTGCAACAGATATCAATACGTGCGTGCTTGCTCGTATACAATTTACTTTTTTCCAACTTTTACCCGCAGCGCGGCAGCAGTTATAAAAACCGAACATTTCCAATATATTATTAATGCCAAAACCCGGTATTCTCTTCATGAACATTTATCACGTTCAATATATAATGTGATCTACCGTCCTCGTTTTACCTTCCTTTCCCGGTGGACCTACATCAACGGATGATTCTCGTTTTTCACAAACAAGCCTGGATAATATGTAGTCTCGATGTCAGAAGCAGAGACCATGTTTGTACCGAACTGAAGTCCTATAAACAAAAATGGGTAACATACAGTAAAACATGTGGTTTAATACTACAGTCCAGTTTTGGGACTATTCCTTATACTTATAACGCTTAAATTGAATCATTTTATTATTTAAAAATAAAATAAACCGATATTAAGAGACTCTAAAGACCTAAATCGTGTATATATATCGGACGGAACAGCACATCTCCTTAAACACGTACCCTCAACATGTATCAACTGCTCTTTTACAAACTACCGTAGATATTCGATATATAGACAACTTTCTGCCAACTTTGAAACTCTGAAAGAGATGGCGCCCTCTCGCGATTAAAGCCGGCTTTTAAAAAGATCATTCTAACAAAATAATTTCGGCGGCGCTGAAAATGACGTACGTAGGCCTAATGTTCGTAGTATATAGTCAGTTCAGTCAGTCATTAGCGCCATTACTAACTAGAGAGATAGGCTCTTTCTGTTATGAAGATCCCGTAGATTCTCCTAGTTAATTATTGCATTATTAGATGCTCGATCATTCGGAGATCGAAATTTGTAAGTGTGTTAACGTTAATGAATTATGATCGAAATTATAGAACCCAGAACGCTTGACCTAAAAGTTGTCTACCTCTATAGTCCATCTTACTGTATATGGGGCAACAGTTCCAACAGTTCTGACGATATACATTTGATTGTTAGTTTTCAGTGTGTGTGTTATCACGTTATGTATAGGCTATTTCAAATAAAATATACGCCCCCCCCCCCCCCCAAAAAAAAAAAAAATCCTAAAATTACTGATTTTTGGTCGAATAACTCGATAGACTACCACTAGTTCATTATTCATTGAACACGACGGTTGCTTCAATGAGTAGTATGGCCGAGCGGTTTAGGCTTTAGACTATAAATCTATTGGATTCTCCCCGCGTCGGTTCGAATCCTTCTGAATACCTTTTGTTACAAAAAGCGATTTAGTCTCTGTGTATTGGGAAATGAAATGACGTATATTTTTACTCCACACATTTTCATTCATGGATGTAATTGCCTACCTAGCTAGACACACACCAGAGTATCTTAAATGCATTATTACCAAGATTTTTCACATCTTAATGTTGGGAACCCTATAACCTTTAAAAAATTTACATTCCGAAAAATGTGTTAATGCAAGATTTTTATTCAAATATGTTTTCTATTTATATTAGACCTACTCCTTTATTTTCATATCAGTTTGAAATATTAAGGTGCTACACTTAAATAAACACTCTTCACGCGGCAGGCGTCTACAGACGACATTCCAAAATTTCACAGAATATTTCAAAAATTGAAACAAGTATACATGCCTAGTATTTTTTTCATTTATCCTTTGGATTATTTGGACCAGAGAGTTGTTATAGACCTTGCAAGCTGTTTATATACAATAAAAGCAACAACCGCATGGAAAGTGTTTAGAGCCCATTTACAACCCAAATAGTTCCTATTTTACACGGGGTGTTTATTTTTGTTGTGACGCAATCAGGTGCATAAATGTTGGCCCTAATCGTTTCGTTGTCATTATCAATCGTCTTCTAAAAATGACATTAAAGATCGATAATTGCTCAGCAGCAAAATGATCGAATGACAAGCTCAACATTCTTCAATGGGTATTTAAGTGATGTGCAACCAAGCGTGAATCAGTATTCAGCGTGCCATGTAGGCCTAATAAATAATATTGAATTCATTGGTGTCCACTGGAATGAATAAAAGTCAGGAAACTATAAACAGTTTGGGGAAATAAAAAATAACATGAAGACTACCATTAAATATACACAGTCTCGAACCCGGGTCCTCTCGCTTCTGTGGCCGGAGTTTACCCACTAGACCACACGGAGACTGTGTTCAAGTGAGCACCACAAGACGAGCCCTAATGTATTAGCAGTCGTGTCAGCAGTTGCCACAGTTTAGTGAATCTATATGGTCTATTGTAGACGACACGATTTTATTTTCACGTGAAATGAGGATGTCGTCGTGCAATTCATATGATAAAATATCAGCCTTAGGCGTAAAAGAAATTGCCTTTAGAAAGTCATCCCACCGCACTTGTCCCCACCCCCCCCCCCCCCCCCCCCCCCCCCCCCTCAAAAAAACCCCCAAAAAAACCCACTAGTTCATTATTTAGTGCACACGATAGACGCTTCAATGAGTAGGCATGGCCGAGTGGTTTAGGACTATGGACTAGAAATCTGCTGAATTCTCCCCGCCTCGGTTCGAGTCCTGCAGAATACATTTCGTTAAAAAGCGATTTAGTCTCTGTGTGTTGGAAAAGGGGGCATATTTTTACTCCGCGCATTTTAATTCATCTATAATCGTCTACCTCCAGAGTATTTTACTGTATTCTGTCCAGGATGCTTCACATAATGATATTTTCCCTTGTTGGGCAGTCAATAGTTAGGTCACCCAAGCCCTATATGAAAGCTATGAAGATTGTTAAACAGGGTCAGTCGTCACAAACATGCACAAACACAATAGTCAAATGACCTTGCTATTGTCATGCTATTGTCAACACTCCCTACACAGAGGTCTGCAGTGCAAATCGGTACGATTTTCGCCATGTAATGTCTATGGCAGATTTCATTCCGTGGTATAAAGCTATGAGGTTTCCGTGGTCTTCGCTATCTCCAAGCAGATAGAGCAATACGTACATTGACTTTTTTGTAGACGAGGGTTCATTTCATGATTTGGTGAGGTTTAGAATGAGTTAGGATTCCTGTAATTTTGAAGACCACGGATTTTCAAAACGTGAATTTTCCAGCATTATACGACATAAATTTGGTCACCAAACGTGTTCAAAACTATACATTTTACCATTCTGCAGATGTTCTTGACCCTCCTCTAAAATTCTACATGATTTTTAACACGTTTCTCAGTTTTTGTGATGCCCAAATAGACCATTTTCCGAAGCTTTTTCTAGCAAATATTGCAGTCACTGAAACTCCATTGTTTTCATGCGTATAACAAAATATGACATGCATCGTGACCTCCCTACTGGCTGTGGGAGCATATTAATCATGTTAAAGACGGTAATAATGTAATTGCACTAGTTTAAATGATGGGCGTCGTTTTGTGTGTGACACAAATTAACATAATTTCGATTGAGTTTATTAGCTTATGAACATTGGTAAAATTCGATGTTACGATCGCATTGAAAATGCATCTTTGTCGACTCAAAACAATCATGTTTATTTTATTAAAACAGAAATTGCATCCTGGATAAATATGACTTTCCCTTCAAATGAACCTAAGTTGATCAAAATTGATAATCGTGGCGCAGGCCAACCAAAAGACGTAATTTTCCCCGGTTAATTTTCACGTTTGGTGTCTGACTGCCAAGCATCATTGATATAAAACGCATGCAACAAATTAGTGTGAAACATTGTTCATCATTTTTTAACCTTATACATTAAAATATTCATAGTGTTCCTCATTAATTAATTAATTAATTTGTTTATTTATTTATTTATTTATAAGATTTTGCTAGCATAATTGTCATTTTTTATATCATCTGATTCCGAGCGCACAATGAGAATTAAACAATATTTGTAACTTTTCTAAAATAACAATTAATAGGTCTCTTGGCATAATTCGCATTCAAACCATAAACTTATACATGTACATTCGATTTATTCCCAACTGCTAGTCTAATCTGATGACCGTGTTAACTATCACGCTACACCAAGGAGTACATGTATGTACATGTATAATGGCTACACGCTTTGGATTCAACGATTGAAATGAACAACATCCCAGAGGAACTATTTACCGTTCCAAAAGTTGTGTTACGTAATAACTTCTCTGGTTATTGAATAGAGAATATTGGAGATAGAATAGATACTATACTTATATGCATCCCCGTAACAAAGGGTTGCCCGCTTTCGCTGTTCAGATCAATTCAATGCACGACCTTCAAAGAATGACCTATTATACATTTGGCGGGTTATTTTTTTTTTGAATCGAGTATCTCTCAACATGTGTAATTGGCACTGTGAGAAAAATCAAGCTCGATTTACCGCGCTGGTGGGGGAGGGGGGGGGGGGGGGGAGACGGGGGTGCTTGTCACAACACCCTCAGACATCCCTCTCAAGTTAGTTGTTGTGACTCGTTGAATTCTCAAAAGTTGCCAGCCTGGTATAGTCACTTTTATTTTGCCCAACCCCCACCCCACCCCAACTCATTATGAAAAACCTAGCTACGCCACTCGAATAAAAATCAATCATAGGCCTACATGTACATGTATAACGATATTTTTTTCTTCTAACAAATATTAACTGGTGACAAAATAAAGTAAATTGATAATTTTGGGTTATTTTCTCTATAGTCAGTGTTTTTAAAATAATTTTGAATTTAGCTGCTTAATATATCCTTAAAAATAACGAATAGCAACAAATACTATTAATTTGTGAAAAAGAAAAGATACACTGGTTAAGTCGAATATGACCTGCCAGAGTCTAGACCTCGCCCCTCGATTTTCCGTATTGTACGTCTGCGGTTTTACCCCGTTACACTCGTATATATACATGTACATGTAGTCATTGGATAGGTCCCGGGATAGATTCTTGATCCGAAAATTATATTGAACGGACTATATACTGCGACATTATTTACGTCATTTTCAGCGCCGCCGAAATTATTTTGTTAGAATGATCTTTTTAAAAGCCGGCTTTAATCGCGAGAGGGCGCCATCTCTTTCAGAGTTTCAAAGTTGGCAGAAAGTTGTCTAGATATCGAATATCTACGGTATTATGAATAGACAATCAAGGCATACAGAAAATCTACACTGATTCAAACTGACTTGTCTGGTATCCCCACAATAACATTCTCACCCAAAAGGCATTCCAATAGCAGCTCGTTTCTGATGACATTTCTTTCTTCCATCTTTTCCACGCAATGGGTTTGTGCCAACAAAACTAGCTGAATTTGCTCATGAACACATCTTGATTCCGAAATTCGATTTTTTTTTTCTTCTTTCCTCTTCAATGGTTAATCTCTCTATACTGTAATGTAAAACTTCATTGAACACATATGATAACAACCCGAAGCATTTCAGTTGGTGATATCAAGTTGTTTAGCGTTTTCGCTGTTGTAAATGAAGTGCATATGACATGCCCTTTTTTCCTTCGTTTCCATTCCCATACCATAGTTTTGTGGAAACAACACTAGCTGTATTTATTGCTATGAAATACATGGAAACTCAGATTTCTATAGATGATTTGACCTGTGACGTAATGCCCGGCGGTATGCGTGCGCACCTACCGGGAATGTGTTTTCTAAAGTAAATTCACACTTGATTGATCATTATTTTAGTTTTAGAAAAGTGCTGTAATCATGGGATGCATCCCGAGCACAATGAGGTACTAAATCGGGTTGTCCGGCGCTCAGTGATGATTATTTTGCTTTTGAATAGTACGTATGCAGTATACCTTTAGCATGCTGCATGTCTTCAGAACAGGCGCAATCAATTTGTAAACATTAATGTTGTAAACAACGGTCGCATCATCTATAATCGGTGTTTAAAAATTGCTGATGCGAAATTGATTGAGCCATGCAGTAAGACAACGGTTATCTTGAATCAATGTGATTGTTAAATCATGAACATTGAAATGATGAAACACATATTGAGTGTATGCGCTGTGTATTAGTATTTTGAATAGGATAGAGCTCTGATAATCAGAGCTATAGAAGAAAAAACGGTATCCCTGGGCGTTCTTGATGTCGAAATCATAATGCACAGGTGGCGCTATGTCGCTGTGTATTGTGTTTCATTTGATAAATTGTTATGTTCTAAAATCACTGCTGTAATTTGGCATAGCCATAAATACCCCTTCTCAACTTCACTTGGCGCCATTTGTCACCCTAATATTGTGGAAACGCACTATAGGGAGTTTGTGTGTACCCTACATAGATTTTCTGTATCAACGGAGTTTACCATTCGGACATAAAGTCGATGAATAAAGGGAATATAAATGTAACTGTTTGTCTGTGGTATGCTGGATTCTAAGTGTGGTTTCTGACAAGAAAATTGAATGTGGCCTCACAACAGTAGAATGTTATAGTTTGACAAATCAAATATCAAGGTTTACGGTTATTGGCGTGAGGTAAAAATAACAGGATATTAAGAGGGTTTCAACTTTCAGAGAATTGGTAAATATATGAAGACTTGTTGTGCATGTTGTAACTAGTCCTTGTCTGAAGCAATTGTAGATTGGATATTTAGGGAAGATTGGACCCAATGAAGCCATTATGCACATTTAAATATTGATTTGAAAATGCGATGGATAATCCCGGATCGGTCGTAATGCATGATCACAACTTGAAATAGTATGATAGGCGAGAGCACGAAGTTTCAGTCATGGAAATATAATTGCTAGTCTTTCAAGTATCAAACCACATAGTCATACATCGAGTGTTCACGAGCGCCCTCTACTACAAATTGGATTTACAACAATCCACTTGCATGTTAAAGTGACAGACCTGCATACAACTTTGGATGGTGATAGTATTATTCGTACGTAGAATCACGCGTTATGAGATTAATCTATTGATAAAGATTTTATTTTGATTGCGACTAGTTTTAGTGGAATGGATACAAGACATATGGGATAGGTTAAGCAATATTAAAGTTACAAAGAAGATCAGGTATAAGCACTAACAATGCATATATAATAATTTCTGGATTTTGAAGGCATGTTTTAAATACTACGATGTTACTTTTAAGCTAGGCGACGATTAACAACCTTGTTTTTTGCGCCCTTTTTGTTTTCAATTTTGTTTAGCAAAAGTTCCACGAAAGAATTGAACAAAAAGTCCGATCGTGCGACCTATCCAGAGACGTTCGTTTCCGTATAACAAGTTACTTTCATCGTCTTAACCTTCCTCCATCTCTATAATATTTCTACTGCTCAAATACATACTACAAAAGAATATAAAAATCAACGCGTATACGAAGCTAACACCAACGCGTTTATATTCAAACTGACTTGTCTTGTCTGGTATCCCAACAATGGCATATTTCCCGAGGCATTTCCAGTTGCTGATATCAAGTTGTTTAGCGTTTCCGATGTTATAAATAAAGTGTATATGGCAGTCTTTCTTCCCTCTTTTCCAATCTAGGCAATGGTTTGTGTCAACAATACAGGCTGCTTTTTAGCTGGTGAAAGCACATTTAGACTGCGAAATTCAGATTTCTATAATCAGTGTTACAAAAACAGTCAAGAGGAAACGAATCCAGTCAGGCAAATATTATCTTGAATCAATGTGATTGTGTTTAGATCATGCACAATGTAACGATGATCTAGGTTAAGCGATTCAATGTCGAGAACAACCGTTATATCCTGGGGCGTTCTTGGGGACATTATAATGTACAGCGGGTAGTACGCCACAGTATGGCAAAATCATATCAAATGTTCCACTTTACTGTTAACCGTGTGAGTCAAAGAAAAACAGGATATTAAGAGGGTTTCATCTTTCAAATAATATAAGTAGTTATTCGAAGTCTTGTTGTGTGTGTTTTAACTAGTCCTTGTCTTAATCAATCGTAGATAATATTTTTGTATGGATTATGGTTAAGTGAAACAATTATAGGCACGAAAGCAATCTTTCGGTATATTTCAACATGTCCCTTAATATATTATATGTAGCACATTAATAACAGTGATTCTTAGAGTTGTGATCCTTTTTTTATTTTTACTCGTTGTTAACGCCAATTTAAAGACCATTGGATCCACAATAGAAGGACTGTTTAAATTCAATGACTTTCTATCTAACAAAACTCATCTTATAAACATGACCATGACTCAATTGGGAATGTTATGCGAAGCATAAATAATAATCTCAAACAATACAGCAACTCAGAAATTGGGTATTTGGAAATCTCTAGTTTGTTAATTTCTAAGCACATTTTTTTCCTACTTGTTGTTTGCTGTTTTTGTTTTTGATATTCATTATGTAATCTGTAAAACTAATATTATATCATATGTAACTTCGTCGAGATGTATGCTTTTGTTTTGAAATGTAAGGGATTGAATAAAAGCCTTTTTGCTTGGAGGTAAAAAAACACACAAATACAGCAACTCTGTCTTAATGTCAACTATTACATGTTCGGGACATGACTTACTTACTTAGGGCGGATGATTTTTCTGAACCACAATGCCTCTCCAGATCTTCCTATCCAACATAGCTGTCTTGATTTCTTCCACCTGCAGTCCTGTATCACGTTTGAGTATGTCAATGTAGGTCAGGGCTGATCTATCACGCTTTCTTGCTCCGTGCTTTGGGATCCAATGTATAAGTTTGTGTACAAGCTCCTTGGACCCTCTGAAGCAGTGTCCAGCAAATCTTGCTCTGCGTTCTCTGATCTTGTCCGAGACTTTTGGCATGGCCCCATACAGGTCCTTATTTGTCACATGCTGACTCCAGTTGATGTTGAACACAGATCTTAGCATCCTAGTGTAGCATCCATCCAGTTGTTTACCAAGCTTTGGGATGACTGTCCATGCCTCACATCCATAAAGGAGGACGGATTCTACTGTAGCTTATGTTCGGGACATAAGCTGAATAATATTATTCTAGTTTACGTATATGTTTTCAAAAAAGAATCGATTTCACACCCAGAAGGGATACCTTAAAATATGGTAATAATAGATTCCAAAATATCCAAATTATACGGTTATTAATCCAATTAATTCAAAAGAATGGCAATGCAATGCAAATTGATCCAACGGTTTATATATTTCTATATATGAACCATGTGCATTTACGTGATATATTTTGTTGTTGTATAAGATAGTGACGCATGACCATGATCATGGTATGCAAACATAGCCATCACAAGATTAACACATGTAAATGACCAGTGACGGCGGAAGCAAAATCATTTAGGGGGGGGGGGGTGTCGAATCCACATTGTCTAATAAAGTTGAATCATGTAGAAGAAAAGTGCGCATAATATTTTTAGTTTCTGAACTAAAATGGTATAGTATTTCAACTTATGAAAGCTTAAATTGATGAGACGTTGAAGGAATTCGCGCGAAGCACCCATACGTTCAAACACGTCACTTGTATTTTTTAGTGGGTTGTGACAACAAACGCAGTGGCTTCTTTTCGCCAAAAAGCATACATACCACTCGTGCGTGTACCTTTTGTGTGCCTCAAAACACCTGTCGCATAACGGAATACAAAAGAACTCTTAGAGAACGCCTCATCGAACGTTCTTCCTCAGCGGAAAACTCTGAAATTACAGCGTATACCTCCAAAGTTGGTGGCCCCTAACGTTCAAAAACGTAACTCTCAATAAAAGTTAATTTACAGTCAAATTAGTTTGACAATAGTACTAAGTAATGATGAAAATATAAGTTTGTAGTATGCCCACTTGATGTAGGTGCAATGAGAAAGTATAGGGAATTTGAATGGTTTCCATTTGTAATATGAAAGTCATGGTATTAAATAAAACTTTTAAAAATTCCTTCTCAAATATTCTATTTTTAAAGATGAATAAAGAGATAAATTCTCAATATCTGAGCAAGATTGAAAACTGGGGACACATTTGGGATTATTTTTACTTGAGTGAATCCAGTGAAAAAACAATTGCGAAGAATATTTTGAAAAAAAAGTCAATATTTGACACACTGCCTACAATTGGATTGCATTGGCTATAATGAGCTTGATTAATTATTCATCAGATAATATATAAGAAGAAACTGAGTAGGGTAATAACATTGGTCACCCTTGCAGTACGTTACCAATTTCAAATGGCAATGCCCTTATCAGGCAAACGTTACACAACGTTCTAAATGACGACATGACCAGGAAACCTATGTCCATACATGTATTAGATTACACACTTTAAGGCAATGGCCGAACCTTTAATTTCACAGTGTTTCTTTAAACTCAGTAGCAAGTTATTTTCAAGGGTTTCCACAGTACAGTACAGAAAACATTCTCAAATCAAGATGACAAACGGAAGCAAGTATCCATAAAGCAAGAATAAGACATTTGATACTGTGCATTAATTTACTTCATTTAATTAGATACTGTTACACGATGACAGCGTTTATCTTTAGAACAGTTGATGACTTAACTATAAGGCTTAACACATTCACTTGACTTGTCTTAACACTCTCCACGCGGCAGGCGTCTACAGAAACGACATTCCAAAAGTGCGCAAAATGTTTCATAAATATCAAGATAATTAAATTTCATTACCATATTGGAATCAGCATGAGAAATGCATTACGATAAGTACAGACATTCCTAATATTGGTTCAGTACTTCTAGTGAAAGTTGGGAACGGTTACTGAAAAACCATGTTTTTGAAATGGTAAAACTAATAGGCCGTGTGGAAAGTGTTAAACATTTGTATTTACTATGACTGCGTGAGCACTGCAGAGTATCTTAAAATGATCTCCAGTATAGATAAATATCAAAATGTGATTGGCGTCCAAATCAACATTTCAACAAAGGGCCAATTCAATCAAATCAAACACCGGGCCATTGCAATACACAAGACATCATCAGGCACATGTTGACTGACCGCGTGCGTATTAATTTTTGAATGATAAATATTTCGTCTTCCCTGCTCTACCTTTATACACACTGCATACTGGAACCGAACATTTCCCCAATTTTCAACAGATGATCCATGTATGGAGATTTATGAGAGAGATGTGTTTCATTTGACATTCTTAAAAACCTCTGGTGCCAGAACGGAGAATGGTCCCTTATACCTTTATACTGTATTACTTTAATATATTATTTCCAAATTAATTCGTGAGGCACGATATAGAATATGATTGAGGGTACGGGTTGTTATCAGGAGCTGGCCATTCATATAACTACAATTGTAGTAACGTCGACTTGCAATTTTTGGATCATTGGAAGCACGTACGAGGTTCATTTTAATAGCAAATCGCCGCATTCAAAGTCGTGTTTATTTCAATGATATCAATTATAACGTCAATATCAAACCATTTAATTTACCTTTGCTAAATAAACAATTTAATTCAAATAAATGATCGGATGTGCAAACGGATTTGACCCAAGCCCGAATAACCTTCCCATCTTGAAATCTTAATATTTTACTTGTTAAGGATGGAAACAATTGTTCTTCTTGTCTTATTGAAGGATAATTTGTTAATCTAGCCTTTTAAGGATCATTAACATGCTGACACTGCTGGATTAAGGACAAAATATAAATCGCTTTATACATGTATATCTAGTCGGGAAACCTGATACCAAAAACTAGAGCGTGATTTATTAAAGTTCTGTGATGTTGTTTAAGAATACAGTCAAGATCGATTACTGAGTCCCGGAATGTCTTTCCTAAGACGGAACAAATATGTATAACATTTTTAAAAAGATCACATAATATTGCTTTAACACCGTTTGTACGTGGTCAATTGGATTTGATAAATGTATACAGAATCACAAATATCAATACAATAGTGTACTATATTTCTTCAAAGACATCCTTAGATATATTTACGATTTTACTATGATTCCGTTACTAGTACGATGCTCCTTGTACTAGTAACGTAATCATAGTAAAATCGTAAATGTCTATATTTCAAAAAAAATTCTCCCCTACATAAGTGAACATAGTCATATCTGTATACTCAAATGAAAATCAAAATATCATATCCTGCATATTTATATTCATTTTGTCTGTGTGTAATGGCCCTACGTGATCGACAAATCATTTTATAATGATATGAGCACAGCTTTGTTTCACTCATTGAAAACATATATTGTGACCTAAAGATCATTCTAAGCAGAGGATGCAACAGGTATCAATACGTGCGTGCTTGCTCGTATATAATTTATTCTTTTCCAACTTTTACCTCAGCAGTATTATAAAAACCGACCATTTCCAATATATTATTGATGCCAAAACCCGGTATTCTCTTCATGAACATTTATCACGTGTTCAATATATAATGTGATCTACCGTCCTCATTTTACCTTCCATTCCCGGTGGACCTACAGCAACGGATGATTCTCGTTTTTCACAAACAAGCCTGGATATGTGATCTCGGTGTCAGAAGCAGAGACCGTTTCTGTACCGAATTGAAGTACTATAAACCAATGGGCGTAACATACATGTGCAATAAAACATATGGTTTAATACTACAACCCAGTTTTGGGATTATTAACTACTTGTAATGCTAAAATTGAATAATGTTATAAATTAAATAAAGCGATGTTAAGAGACTCTGAAATCCTAAATCGTGTTTATATATCGGACGGATACTGCACATGCTCCTTATACACGTATCCGTCTCAACATGTATCAACTGCTCTTTTACAAACTATAATGAATAGACAATCAAGACATACATAAAATGTACACTGATTCAAACTGACTTGTCTGGTATCCCAACAATAACATTCACCCAAAAGGCATTCCAATAGCAGATCGTTCCCGATGATATTTGTTTTCCATCTTTTCCACGCAATGGGTTTGTGCCAACAAAACTAGCTGAATTTGCTCATGAACACATCTTTATTCCGAAATTCGATTTTTATTTTTTTCCTTCTTCAATAGTTCATATCTCTATACTGTAATGTAAAACTTCATTGAACACATAATATGATAACAACCCGAAGCATTTCAGTTGGTGATATCACGTTGTTTAGCGTTTTCGCCTTTATGAAGTGCATATGACATGCCCTTTTTCCTTCGTTTCCATTCCCATACCATAGTTTTGTGGAAACAACACTAGCTGTATTTATTGCTATGCAATACATGGAAACTCAGATTTCTATAGATGATGTGACCTGTGACGTAATGCCCGGCGGTATGCGCGCGCAGCTACCGGGAACGTCCGCGTACGCAGGAGGGGGGGGGTGTTTTGGGTGTGAAACACCCCCCCCCCCCCCCCCCCCCCCCCCCCCCTTGGGTCTGTCCTAAAAAAAAAGGGGAAAGGAGAGAGAAGGGAAAGAAGAGGAAAGAGAGAAGGGAAAGGAGAGGAAAAGAGAAGGGAAAGGAGAAGGAAAAAGAGAAAGGAAGAGCGGGGCCCGGACAACGGAGACAGGGGGAGAGGCAGTGGCGTATTACCTTACCAGAGGGGGGTCACGGGGGAGGGGGATTTCCCCTCCAATATTGACTGTATGTCGGTTGAGATTGGCATTGTCCGTTCATTTGACAAGAGGAAACATGGAATAATGATGGTTTAAAGTACACAAATCGGCAGTATGCGTACGCTGCATGTCTTCAGACCAGGCGCTAATCAATTTGTAAACATTACTATTGTAAACACCGGTCACATCATCTATCATCGGTGTTTAAAAATTGCTGATGCGAAACTGATTGAGCCATGCAGTTAGACAACGCTTATCTTGAAATAATGTGATTGTTAAATCATGAACATTGCAATTATGAAACACATATTGAGTGTATGCGCTGTGTATTAGTAATTTTAATTAGGATAGAGCTCTGATAATCAGAGCTATAGGGAAAAAACCGGTAACCCTGGGCGTTCTTGATGTCGAAATCATAATGCACAGGTGGTGCTATGTCGCTGTGTATTGTGTTTCATTTGATAGATTGTTACGTTCTACAAGCACTGCTTTAATTTGGCGTAGCCATAAATACCCCGTCTCCACTTCACTTGGCGCCATTTGTCACCCTAATAATAATAATAATAATAAATTACATTTGTTAAGCGCATAATACAAAAAGTTTCGATGCGCTGTACAATAAAAACATAAAAAGCATTTTTTTTTTAAAAAGCACACACAAAATATACAAGTGTGCTCATAGGAATAAAAAGTACAATGAGATATATATAAAACCAAAACCAAAAATGAGCATAATATACATTAAAAAAAGCAAACACATGTCGGTATAGACCATAATAAACTATTATATAAAACACCGCAATACACGCATTATATGACAACCTAAGCATAGAGGAACACTGGCAAGAGTCAATTTCAACAGGCAGAATTAAAAAGGTGAGTTGTCAGTTTTGATTTGTATACTGCCAAGGACATGTCGCAGCGAAGTGAAGGTGGCAACCGGTTCCACAAATATGGCGCTGCTACAGTGAAACATCTGTCACCATAGTACCGTGTATTAGTCCTAGGTCCAGGTTGGAGCAGATGTTGTGATGATGATCTGAGCGAAACTGATGTAGCTGGTGTGTAGTCTGTTATGAGTTCGGTGATGTATTGTGGTGCAAGTCCATGCTTGGCTTTGAAGGTTAACAACAGAATCTTAAAAAGAATGCGTTTTTTAAGTGGCAGCCAGTGAAGTTTACGGAGAATGGAGGTGATATGATTATGACGCTTAGTCCTGGTTACCAGCCTAGCCGCCGAGTTTTGAATCCGCTGGAGAGATTTAATATCACCAGTTGGTAGGCCGTACAGAAGGCTGTTATTACAGTCGAGACGTGATGTTACAAATGCGTGAACTAAACGTTCAGTAGAGTCCTGGTCCAAGTATTTTCTCATTTTACCGATTTTGTAGATGCCGAAGGATGCTGAGCGACATATATTACGGACATGTTGCTTCAATTGCAGAGTGCTGTCAATAACAACACCAAGATCTAATATTGTGGAAACGCAATATAGGGAGTTTGTGTGTACCCTACATAGATTTTCTGTATCAACTGAGATTACCATTCGGACATAAAGTCGATAAATAAAGGGAATATAAACGTAACTGTTTGTGTGTGGTATGCTGGAATCTAAGAGTGGTTTCTGACAAGAAAATTGAATGTGGCCTCACAACAGTAGAATGCTATAGGTTGAAAAATCAAATGTTCAAAGTTTACGGTTATAGGCATGAGGTAAAAAAATAACAGGATATTAAGAGGGTTTCAACTTTCAGAGAATCGGTAAATATATGAAGATTTGCTGTGCATGTTGTAACTAGTCCTTGTCTGATCAATTGTAGATTGCATATTTGTGGAAGATTGGACCCGATGAAGCGATATATGCACATTTAAAAATTGCAATATACGATACGATACGATATGTGCATTACTTGAAGATGCGATGGATAATCCCGGATTGGTCGTAATGCATGATCACAATCTGAAATAGTATGATAGGCGAAAGCACGAAGTTTCTGTCATGGACATATAATTGCTAGTCTTATAAGTATCATATCACATAGTCATCAATCGAGTTTTAAATAGCGCCCTCTACTACAAATAGGATTTATCACAATCTAATTGCATGTTTAACTGACAGACCTGCATATAACTGAGGATGGTAGAATACGTACGTAGAATCATGAGTTATAAGATTCATCTATTGATTTAGAATTTATTTTGATTGCGATTAGTTTTAGTGGAATGGATACAAGACATATGGGATAAGTAAAGCAATATAAAATGTAAAAAGAAGATTAGGTATAAGCCGTAACAATGCATATATAATTAATTCGGAATTGTCAAAGCAAGTTTTAAATACTACGATGTTACCTTCAAATGTTTAAGCTAGGCGACGATAAAAACCCTATTTTTTTAAACATTGTGCATTTTTTTAACTTGACTTTTGTTTCTTCAAATGTTAACGAAAAAATTGAACCAAAAGCCCGACCGTGCGACCTATCCAGAGACGTTTGTTTCCGTATAACAAGTTGCTTTCATCGCCTTAACCTTCCTCCATCTCTATAATATTTCTACTGCTCAAATACATACTACAAAAGAATATAAACATCAACGCATATATACGAAGCTAACACCAACGCGTTTATATTCAAACTGACTTGTCTTGTCTGGTATCCCAACAATAGCATACTTCCCGAGGCATTTCCAGTTGCTGATATCAAGTTGTTTAGCGTTTCCGATGTTATAAATAAAGTGTATATGGCAGTCTTTCTTCCCTCTTTTCCAATCCAGGCAATGGTTTTGTGTAAACAATACAGGGTGCTTTTAAGCTGTTGAAAGCGCATTTAGACTGCGAAATTCCGATTTCTATAATCAGTGTTACAAAAACAGTCAAGAGGAAACGAATCCAGTCAGCCGAATATTATCTTGAATCAATGTGATTGTGTTTAGATCATGCACAATGTAACGATGATCTAGGTTAAGCGATTCAATGTCGAGAACAACCGTTATATCCTGGGGCGTTCTTGGGGACATTATAATGTACAGCGGGTAGTACGCCACAGTATGACAAAATCATATCAAATGTTCCACTTTACTGTTAACCGTGTGAGTCAAAGAAAAACAGGATATTAAGAGGGTTTCATCTTTTAAATAATATTAGTAGTTATTCGAAGTCTTGTTGTGCATGTTTTAACTAGTCTTTGTCTTAATCAATAGTAGATAACATTTGTTATTGATTATGGTTAAGTGAAACAAATATAGACACGAAAGCAAACTTTCGGTATATTTCAACATGTCCCTTAATATATTATATGTAGCACATTAATAACAGTGATTCTCAGTGTTGTGATCCTTTAATTGTTTTTAATTGTTGTTAACGTCAATTTAAAGACAATTGAATCCACAATAGGAGAACAGTTCACATTCAATGACTTTCTATCTAACATACTCGACATTGTGAATCTTATGCGAAGCATTAGTACTCTCTAACAATTCAGCAACTCAGAAATGGGATATTTGGAAATCTCTATTGTTTGCTGGGGTTTTTATGTTCATTATGTAATCTGTAACACTTATATTATATCATTTTTATGTGTTACTACGGAGAAGTATTTGCTTTTGTTTTGAAATGTGAGGAATTAAATGAAAGCCTTTTTGCTTGGAGTAAAAAAAATGAATAAAAACAATTAGCAACTCTGTCTTAATATCAAATATTACATGTACGGAAAAGGAGCTGAATAATATTATTCTAGTTTACGATTATGTATTCAAACAGGAATCGATTTCACACCAGGAAGGGATACCTTCAGATATGGTAATAATAGATTCTAAAATATCCAAATTATACGGTTATTAATCCAATTAATTCAAAAGAATGGCAATGCAATGCAAATTGATCCAACAGTTGATATATTTCTATGGACCATGTGCATTTACGTGATATATTTTGTTGTTGTATAAGATATTGACGCATGACCATGCTAATAGTATGCAAACATAACCATCACAAGATTAACACATGTAAATGACCAGTGACGTCGGAAGTAAACACATTTAGGGGTGGTCGAATCCACATGTCTAATAATGTTGAAACATGTAGAAGAAATGCACGCAAATATTTTTAGTCTCTAAACTAAAATGGTCTAGAAATTCAACTTATTTAAGCTTAAATTGATGAGACGTTGAAGGAATTTCTCGCGAAGCACCCATACGTTAAAACACGTACTTATATGTTTGGTGGGTTGTGACAAACGCTGCGTCATCTTGTCGCTGAAAAAGCACACAAATCACTTGTGCGTGTAACCTTTTGTGTTCCTCTAAACACATGTCCCATAATGGAACACAAAAGAAATCTTGGAGAACGCCTCGTCGAACGTTCTGCCCTAGCGAAAAATTCTGAAAATACAGCGCATATCCCCTAACGTTCAAAAACGTAACTCTCATCAATACAGATACGAAGGTGGCTATTTTCATCAAGAAATATGGTAGCTTCAATCAGAAGGAATTGTGGGTGTATGGCCGCAAATATTTGAAACATATATGACTATTTTGAAGACAAAAAAAATAATGACTGTTGTCGGTAATTGATAAACATCTCTATCCCTATCTGTACTGATGTGATCTCGGAGTGTTTAGCTGCATTGATATGTTGTCACATGTCACTAATGTATTCATTTCATGATGGGGATCCTTATACTTGTGCGATTGATAAAAAGGATTTTGTAAGCTTAAAAGCATGCCAAAAACTATACATTTGCATCATATTATGCACACGATGTTTCGATGACTGCATTATCGTGCATTCACGCAATTTCTTATTTATTTTGAAAAGACACGTACTTCGCAGAGGTACCCGATATGCGTAATTGGTCAAGTACCTTATTGACCAGTCACGGTAAAATCACACATTAGTGCTTAGAATTTGTTATTGAAATATAAAATTAAATTTCATGAAGCTCCAGAAAGTTCAGTCCGATGTTGTGCATTTTCACGTACCCCGATGTCTATATGTGATGCGATCTGAGAAAACCCGTCGGATGTCGCAAAATGTGAACTAGGGATTATGGGTAAAATAGAAAAAATAAAAAAATAAAAATAAAAAAAACTTTTTTCTTTTTTTTAGATTTTTTTAAAGAAAATTAGTTTCCAGTAGGCCTACTTTGTGTCATCATCTTTCATGAAATTTAACCTTGACAAACTTACTTAAGTCACTTTTATTATTAACCTTATAATGTTATTATATTGAATTATGTATCTTTTTTGGCCTGTTTTCATGATTTCTTGTTTTGTAGCTTTTGGTGACATCACAATCATCATTCACTCATAACTTTTTTTGTAGTAATCGTAGAAAAATGATCAAAACAGTTCTGTAATCAGCACAGTTTTAGCTTTCTTATGATATAAATATCTCCAATATGAAAAATGCCACCATGTGGCGGGTTTTCACAGATCGCATCACATATAGACTCTATATGCTATCGTAGATTCACAGACTTTCGCCGGTTTACAATCATTTCAGTATAGGTAATATCTTCCAATTGAGAGGAAGCCGTAATTTTAAATCTTAATATGATCCTTGACACATGGTTCTATGCTTCACTGTGTCTTCAATCAGGTAGTACATATCCAGAATAGTGACAAAGCGTTCTCGTTTTATCCAAATTGATTTTATTTCTAATTTAATCATCATCTGTACAAGAAGGATTAGAAATGATGATCAATATGTGTCACTTGTTTAACAAGTGACACATATTGATCATCATTTCTATCTTAATAAGATGGCATGTTTGAATAGCGCGCTATTTGCTTGGGTTGTTTAATTTCATGCATGACGCAGATATTTGGGGATGTGTTGCTTCAACATTTTGAAGTACATTTATATTGCAGCGAAAACAATATCATCTAAACGATGACGATATCGTCGTGATTGGTCCACTGTGGTTCCTGTAACATTAAATGGAATAGGTCTAAATCAATAACCAATGTGTATGAATCCACTATATATAGACACGCTGAACTTGGAATTTGATAGAATATAGAGCGTCCGATGACCTGTCTGCCTAATCACCATAACACGTGCTCTTGCAATATACACGTTCTTTGCATACCTTGAGGGTACCTGAGCACGATTTCCACACGATACACAGTGAAGTTCTGGAATACAGCAATGCAAATGTAATCCTCTTTGCCCAACATTAATCAGTCACAATATGTCAGAATACTCTAAACTTTTGAGATTTGGGCGATTCATTTCGTGAAAAGTGACTCGAGTAAAGATAGATGAGATTGGGTCAGGGAAGGTCAATAAGATTAATTACACAACGGTCTAAATCGTGTCCATATGATCTCTCTATCATGTTTCCTGGGTCTCTTGGGCGCGCTATAGCCGCAGTGAAATTGATATTTAATATATTCATTACAGCCGTCAATATGTGATATCATTAATACCCACCTCTGATTAAACTATTATCACGATCAATTTCCCGCTTATAATCCGGACGTTTTAGTCCAGATCCGTTTAAACTCTCCAGTTGCAAGATGACAAGACGTATTCAACTACACCAGCAACTAAAAGTATAAGGACACCTTGCATGCTTTAAATTGAGAGAAAACACTGGGAACCCATTGCACTACTGTGTTAGCGTTATGGTATTCTAGCTTTACCAATTGACGAACAATTCGTTTAAGCTTGTTAAACATTTACGACGTTTTTGAGATATTATTATCATGATACATGTAAAATTAGTTTGACAATAGTTCTAAGTAATGATGAAAATAATATAACTTTGTAGTATGCCCACTTCATGTGGGTGTAATGAGAAAGTATAGGGAATTTGGGTGGTTTCCATTTGTAATATGAAAGTCATGGTGTTAAACTAAAACTTTAAAATTCTTTCTCAAATAGTCGGTCGGGCCTATTTGTTCCAAAACTAAAGTTTTTGTTGAATTATTGTTAACAATTTTCGAAATTCGCAAACACTTTTTGTCTTCAAATTGTGTCAACAATTTCAAAAATGTCAACAAAAAGTCAACAATAAAAGATTTTTTTTGAAAGTTCGCCAAAAACGTTTTTTGTTGGTGTCGCCTTATAGAATTTTAACATTCTCACACCATTTTTATAGTGTAAGTTCTTCCGTTCCCAATTTTAATATCAGTTGTTTTGATAATGTAATCTTTAGTTGTATACTGAGAGAGAAAAGAGAATACATACCGAAAACGTTTTCAAAGTTGTTGCACAACTTCAATGTAGTATAGGCCCCTAATACGAAACCTACCCTTTGTCAAACTAGTATGTTAACCTTACATAAAACTTTTCGTCGCTTTAATTAGAAACCCTTAACCACGAGTTCGAGAATCTAATCTTAGAGCAGGACAACATGTATTTGAATAGAACCTGGCGATAGCCCCTTGTTGTGACAATATCGTGTTTACTGCCCCCTTGTAAAACAACGAACGTTGCCATATTATATAAGCGTTCTAATAAAACAAATTGTAACACATAATACACTGTGGTTATTGTGTTTTTAAGTGTCACGCCAATATGACAGTAAATCATATTTCAAATGCCGTAGGGTGGAAAGGTGCACCGTCTTCAATAATATAAAACAACCGCAAGATGTAGGGTTGCCGCAATTTCTTGTTCTGTCGACGATCGTCATTTGTGACATACTGCTAGAGGTCCGAGTCAGGGGTTTGAGAAACCCTTTCCGTTTTGTCGTACATCCCGCTAATAAAAAAAACAATATTGTGAGCTACGCTTCAGCTACGCTTATTAAGACGGGCATACATGATAGTACAGGTAAGCACGGATTAGCCTTCGGACAATGTTTATTATTTGTTATGGGTTTTTTTATTTATCAAATTGTCCAGCCGACGGAAAACCCGTTAAACCCTTTACCTATAAAACAATATTTGCATCCGGTTACAAATAGAGAAGGGGTGAAAAGCCCACTTTTATAATATGTAACATCTGGAAATTATCAAGTCAAAATGTTATAAGGAAAATAGTAATCCCCGTAAGGCCAAACAAAAATTGTTTGCTTGCCCAAAGATGCTCTTCATGGTCGGTCGGTCGGATTGATTTTTTTTCCTTCCAAATTAGGTACCTGAATATCAGAAATAAAGAAAAATATATTAAAAAGTTTTACATTTTTTCATTGTCTAAGTCCAAAACTTAGAAAAAAGAAAAGAATAAAAAGTACACGGGGACTATAATACACAGTCGGTCGGACGAGGGCAAGCAAACAAAAAAAATTCTCGGGATGTTTGTTGTTTCACAACATTTGGATATTAAGTGATATTTTAAATCACTCTAATGATACTTAATGCAACTCAACTCAACGCCAATAACGTGACAAAATGACGAAACACTCACCAATGGTAAACATTTTGTTCGATTTCAAGGGATTTAATAGAACTTTGGTTACGATTTTCTTATACGGAATTCTTCTTAGAGGGAGGGGGAGGGGGTAAATGAGTGAACAAAATGAAACATCTGTAAATTAAATGGTGAAATGTTATACAAATAAAAATCGTCATTGTTGTACAATTTTGATGCTATTGTGTTCTAGGTGCGTGCAAGCTCAAAACCACCCACACATTCATCATCTGAGATTGTTTATATCGTAACGTTAGGTGGCGCTATCAAGATATGATAACAGCAATACTACAACGGTAATTCCACGATTATAAACTGTCCTCAGCATTCTAAGCAAAGACAAGATGAATGATTTAATGTTATTCACGATTTTGAAGTCATACATTTTGATTTAATAGATTAGAATAGAGCTCGATTAGTCATATACATGTACATCAGAAACTTGTTCCAATTTGGATAATGTTACAAGAATAACGAATCCCACATTCCTAAAATGTGACCCAGGTTCAAGAAGAGTTAATGAGGGAAATATGAATATTGAGTTATTGATATCATGATAACAATATGTTAAGGGACGTTTTGGTACCAAAGTCAATGTTAAATCACACTCTTAACCAAAGCTACGGATTATTGAATATCACTTTGTTAACAAATCAATGGAGTGAATGAACATTAAAATACCTAAAAATATACCGTAGTTTAACTCTTTGTTTTCATGAAATTGATTGGTTGGATACAAGATGTAACACAGATCGGAGACTTCTTAAGATTTTGACTTTTTATGACCCTTTCCCCATCATGTGTGTGCTGTTAAATCAAACTAGCTACTGTCGCATTGTGCCTCATTTACTCATGTTGTGTCACAAATGTTACCCAGAACATGCAGAAGATAGAAGTTTGTCAATTCCAACCAATCATTCCTGCTATAAACAAAATGATTTTTCAGATCTGCAAATATTCTACAGAAAGGTAAATAAAGTTATATAAGCAAATCATCTTCGTTAGAATCAAATAACCATTCACTGCCAATTCCGAATAATGGTGAAAAAACGATTCTCATTCTGTATTCAGACAGCAAGTACCTCTTTACTTCAGCAATAGACGATAGCCAATCGACTATCTTAACACTATCCGCGCGGCAGGCGTCTGCAGACGACATTCCAAAATGTAACAAAATGTTTTAGAAAAATATCTACATTATTGAATTTCATCACCATATTTGGAATTACCTTGAGAAATGCATTACAATAAGTACAAACATTCCTAGTAAAGGTTCAGTTACGTTTGAGATATACTTTAAAAATTGGGAAAGGTTTCTGAAAAATCTGTTTTGTGTATGGTAAAAATAATAGCCGCGTGGAAAGTGTTTTAAACATTCAGACAGGGTTTTACTTATGCATTAATTTCAAACTGAAACTCCAAACAAGTGATTCTATGTTACCTGTTAAAAGGTATTTTCGTCAATTTATGAGCAGTTTCTATGTCTAAAGGTTTGTTAGAATTTCAGATAAGGTTGTAATGTTTTAACTACAAGGAACTTAAATTGAAACTCTAACCAAGCGATTCTAAGTAACCCGTTGAAAAGCAGCGTCGTCCATTCTGAACCGTCTGTATTTAAATATCAGAAGTATTTTCAATTACCTTGTAGATACTACGAGCATCAGGTCGTGATTTTTAAAAAACAAATTATTGCGTGTACACATACTTTACACAATGATCCACGTAAGTTGAAATGAGTATTATATTTGTTTTCATCATGACTTGATTGATCAGATTTGCTTTTACTTTAATTTTAAACTAACTTAATGTGTACGTGCCATATTTGTGATTCATAGGTTGTACTCGGCAAATTGAAGAAAAACCGAGCACAAATCGTATGCACGGTGTTATTCCTGAAATGCAACGTAATTTTTATTCACGGACACAACACGGTAGACTTTCTAAAACCAAATTCAATAGGGAAACAACGCTATTTTACATCTTGCGTTCCAAACAAATACCCATCTTGATAATGTGGATTGTATAGTAGAATTGATTTGAAAACATTTTGAAGAAGAAGAAAAAATTATCGGAATTTCGACGCGCGAGCCACTATCTGCCGGCTCCAAGCTATTTATCCCGATCGATAATGAGACCATTATCGTGCCTATCTCACCGGCGATGCATGCCGTAGAACACCTGTAGCGCTCAACAAGTAGCGCATATCTCACCTGGTTAAAGGGTCACCGACCAAAAAACATCCCAAGCCAAATTCCTTACAGCTAAATATGCCGACCATTCTGACGACCCAACCGAGCTGTATAAATAAGAATATCGTTCGATAGAGCTATCTTTCCCTCGTCTATAATTTTATAGTGATTCTACCTGGAGGGTATTTGACATTTTGCCATGGAAACATCTGGGGGCATTTGTCAAGAAAACATGTAAGCGTAATGATAAAATATCGCTTGCCATTTCAAAAGGGTTATTGCTGCCTGGTGATATAGTGTGATAGAATGCGCCCTCTATTTTCTGAAAGGCTACATGTATGCGACATGATTAAAGGTGGACGTTTCGATCACTAGTAACCTTTTTACAATGGTTTCTTAAGTATACTTTGCTCCTCCAACTATGTGCAGTGAGTTCAGAGCGTTATAGTGATCGACGCAGCATACGTGCGAGCGCCCTGAAGTCTTCTTTAATTGCGTACGGTAACATCCATGCGCGGAATAAAGAGAAGCGATTGGAATAAGATCTGACGCCACTGCATAGAGTATGATCCAAACATTTACAATATTGGCACACGTTACACATTTCAGACATTTTGTGCGGAAATTGTTTTCTGATCTTTAAATTACGTTGATGTTGTTAAGAGTTGAAGAGGACATCTTAAACAACAATTTCCCCCTCTCCACCCTACGCAATCCAACAATGTTGGGACACCTTGAATTACTTCCATTTCTCAACATTGTGGGGGGAAGAGGGTGTTAATAGTTTTAGTATCTGTTCGAATACTTTTTTGTAGGGTTGTAGTTACCACTGACCGGAAGAACACAGCCGAATATTTAGCAATTTTACCAACGAAAATAGATTATTAAAGATGTATCCAAACGTTAATCATTGCCTTATACTCACCGACTAGTCCTCGGAACCTTTTCTAGACAAATTTCAGCAGATAGCTCCGTGATATCCGATTAATTGATCGCAATGTTCTTCTTGAAGATATCAGCAAATTATCGTTACAAAATTTGTGTTTAATGTATGTGTTTTCCTTTTTTTTTCTTTTTCTTGGTGAAATTTAGTTTTTAAAAAAGAAGATGAATCCAGATTTTTATAATTTTTTACTTTTGTGTCTTTCAATTATGACGACACTGAATGTACCTTCAAGAAAGGGCCTCCTCTTGGCGCCGAAACTAAGCACGTCTTGTTCATGTTGTTAGGATGGTTTTATCGTCAAGAAGATGTCAAAGCATACAAAACGACTGTCACCTTCTTTATTTCTCTGCTTGTACAGGGTGTCCCCAAAAAGGGTAACACAAAGCACACAAAGACATTCTGAATAAGGGTACGCAACGCATGCATGGGTATACAGTTTTTATCTTATTTCTATTTATTGATACTTCAATTATTCATGTTGCATTATATGTAAAATCTCATGAAGCCTTCTCATATTTGATGAAGCATTTCCCGTTTTACACATCGGATTAGACAGATGGACAGTATCATGTTGTCCAGCCCAGATCAGGAAGGAGTTGAGCGAGCTGGCTGTCCATGTGGATGGGCCAGCAAAAGCATGGGTGTGCTCCAGTGAACACTAACAATATGGTTAAAGGAGGTGTCCCGCAAGCACAAAATTGTGCATTATATGTTAGAAAAATAACTATCGAGCCCAACTGTTGTTATTATATAGAACAAAACTCCACACTTATGACAAAAACAAATAAAAAACGCCATCTCTCAACATGCAATTTTTAAAATTCGCGTCAATCGAAAGTTGAGGTGTCGATGAAGTCATAGTTATACAATGCACATGCGCAAATTTGAGCACCGATACCCAAAACGTCATCGACACCGGGACTTTCGATATCCGCGAAATTGCATGTTGAGTGATGGCAGTTTTTTTATCGTTTTTTTACTAGTATATATGATTTTTTGTTCTATATAGTTACATAATTTTTGCTCGATGTTTATTTTTCTAACAAATAATGCTCAATGTTGTGCTTGCGGGAGATCTCCTTTTAATAAAAGGTCATTTGAATTGTTCAGCTGTGCGGACATATGTAGGAAATTAGGGAGATCGGGTGTTGCCAGATCTGTTTGCCAAATTAAATAAACTTAATATTAGTGTATGAAATCCACTGCTACACACTAATCAAATACAGTGCCCACACGATTCTCTCGGATTAAAGAAAACGGTTTATTTGTACCTGAAGTGTTACATTATGGACACCCTGTGAGCACCGCACGTATAAGGACTGGTATTATGCTGTGTTATTTTATCGTATAGGCTCAAATTATATGGAGGTTTTCTCACCATCGCCAGAAGGATATACTACATTTTGCATCGAGGTTGACTTAAATGAAATATTCTGACACCAATTGTGAATAACCGAAGCGCATACATAATATAATAATTCTGCTAATGCATAATGCGCTTTCCCTTTCAGATATTTACACAGGGTAATTAAATACCCAACAAATCAATGCGTGTTTTCTCACTTCAAGTAATCGTTAGAATATTATTCACATTTCTAGTCTTAACACTTTCCATGTGGCACTCGTCTGCAGACGACAGTTCCACAATATCAAAAAGGTTTCAACAATGTCAAAATTATTGAACTTCATCCACATTTTTGGACTCACTATGATGAATGGATTAAAATAAGTACAAACATGCCTAGTATTGGTTCAGTAATTCTTGAGATCGACTTTGATAGTTGAGAAAGGTTTCTGAAAAACCTGTTTTGTATGCGGTAAAACTGATAGCCACGTGGAGAGTCTTAATCTAGCGTAAGCGTTGCATACATATCCTGGTAGTGTTTACATTTAGATCAATTTGAATATTCAAAAGATAATAGTGATGAAACTGTCTTTGTCAACATAACCTGATTAAGCTTAACACTTTGTACGCGGCAGGCGCCTGCAGATGACATTTATAAAAAGTTTACAAAATGTTTCAAAAATGTTAGAATTATTAAACATGCCTAGTATTGGTTCAGTAATCCTTCAGATATGGCCTTAAAAGTTAGGAAAGGTTCTGAAAAAAAATCTGTTTTGTATAATGGTTAAACCAATATCAGCGTGGAAAGTGTTAAACTTATGACCGTATTTGATTTTCCTCGGAAGTATGATGTCTGAATATGGCAGAACGCTTTATTCTATAAACTTGTATTTAAAGAAACAAGGAATATATCTGAATGGAAGTTCAGCAGAAATGGTCCACTGATAATCGGAATATATGCGCATTTCTCATACAAGATATTGAAAAATCTACGAGAATATTAGTTGACAGAAAAAAGCTTTTCTACGGCGTGGCAAACGGACCTCTCTAGGGTCTTTCGGTCGGTTTTTTTTTTTAATTTCGGGAAATGTTGGTACATTTTCAGCAATTTTTGTTGATAAAGTTTTAAAAAATGCAACTAAAAAACTAAAACATTTGCAACAAAATTGCAAAACAAATTTTAAAAAAGGAACAGTTTTCTTTTGTTGTTGAAAACTCGACTAATGCCCAAATGAAGTTATAGGATTACACCTAATGTTATGCAGAATAAGATGAAAGTGATAGGCTACTTACAAATATAATTAGTATATGCGGTTCTTTGTATCTAGTAAGAAAATCTCACCAACTAACTCGATTCTTAGAGTCCAAACTGCTTTACAATTATAGTCTCTTAACAAAATGATCGACCTTCTAAATACAACATACGAAACTTTCTCTGGAAATTACGGCCTTATGTAAGCAAAATAAAAGATGGAATTATCGTCCTAATACTTGGTATTAAGGGAAAAGATTCTCGCGTTAACTTACATGTCCTAGGGTGTTTGTCTTCGCATAATTGACCCAAATACAGTTTAAAATGCATTACAGAGTATCTTACGATATATTATATTATATATACCTAAATAAAGAAAATTAAAAACAATACAAATACGGAGCGCAGTCACTCAGGAAATTACACAACTTCAGAAAACATAAGATTATTCGATGGATTCCGTCAAATCAAAGTGTAAAGACATATCTGGTTAACATTTAAGATTCGATTGGTATTTCCATAATATCTACATGATTTTCAAGCTGAAATTCAGGCAAATTGCTGCTGTTTTGACAACACTAAATGTATACCATTTATTATTATATGCTTTCGATGCATGTAGTACAGGGAGCTCAAATTGTAACTATGCCGTGTTTTAATAGGGTTATAAAACTAAGATTGTGCTCCATTATATGGGGAAGGAGTTTGCTCACTTAAAGGTATATTATGTGATCTTTTCCAGGGAACGCCCTCAACATCGAAAAAAATTGAAAGCAAATTTTCTTGCAGATTTACATTTCTGATCATAAATCGTACATACATCCCAAGTTACAGGGCGATAGGATTCTTAATTACTTCAAAATCATGGTTTTAGAGTGAAAATAAACTGTCGGATATCCGACAACTTATTTTACTCTAGTCTAAATTCACTCTAAAACCATAATTTTGAGGTAATTAGGAATCGTATCACTCTGTAACTTGGAATGTATGTGCGATTTATGATCAGAAATGTAAATCTGCAAGAAAATCTACTTTCTAAAAAAAAAATCATGAATAGAGGGCGCTCCCTGGAAAAGATCACATAATATGCCTTTAATGTACATCTTAAATATTTGGTACCAATGATTGCATTGGATATGTAACATACAAGCATCTGGTCAAGAACTGATTGTGTTAGGTGTAGATACATGGTGAGTCCAATTAAAAGTGTACTCATATTTGAGATTTTATAACTTACAGATTGTTTATTGAGGCAGACATGTTGTCTCATTAGCTTTCTTAACACTTTCCACGCGGCAGGCGGCTGCAGACAACATTCCAAAATTGCGCAAAATTTTTCAAAAATATCAAAACTATTGAATTTCATTACCATATTTGGAATCACCATGAGACATGCATTGACATAAGTACAAACATGCCTAGTATTGGTTTAGTAATCCTCGAGATAGACTTTGAAAATTGGGAATGGTTTCTGAAAAATCTTTGTTTTGTGTATGGTAAAACTAATAGCCGCGTGGAAAGTGTTAAGAATTTTAGTTGGTTGAAATTGTTTGTGGTAAATCTATTTTATGCTCATTTGCGTCAAAGTGAACATTTTATAAACCGAACAAGATTTGCGATATTTTCTCTTATAAGATCTATTGAATGTCACTATTAAAATCGGTCCACACTCTAGTCCGAACTGAGTCCGACTATCACAAAAGCCAAAATGTTTGTTGTTGTTGCTAAATTCGTAATATAATAGTTAGCTTCTGTGTACCCTGCATGAATCCACTTGTTCATTAATATCTAGCATTATTGAGTAAAATGTTCAATATCGTGTTCGTTTTCAAAATGCAGTAAATTTACCAAAATAGTCATATCTGGTAAACGGTACCATGGAATGACATGATTCTTTTGTCTGATGATATTAAATAAACTCATCTATTTTTGCATACATCGGTTGCATTCATACTTTGATAACAAATATTTAATAATTATTTTACTTTGAGTACACTTTTTTTTTACTCACCCTGTATGATAAGAGTCTGCAGACATGTTTACTCGATTTCTTCCTACACGTCAACATGTTTGTTTTCTGTTGCATTTTGATTAGAATTCACAAGACACGGCTGACGTGAAGGTGACACGGAGGTCCTTCAATAAATAGTTTGATTGATGGCAACGAAATATCTTAATAATATACCGCAAGAAGTAAAAATACACCCTTTTTCCGGATCTGACACTTGACTATCAAACATATCCAAACACCCACATTCACCCAACACACCCCCACACATACAGTCATCAAAAAAAGTAACTAAACAGGTAATAAATGGGATTCTAACTCTAAAAATATATATCCTACCTAAAAATATTAAATGCTAAAGTTGTTGAGAAATTCAACTTCTTTAATATGAGATATGGCACGCTAAGATCGGGTGATTGTTAAGGAAATGGCACTCCAAAATGTAAGGTGAAGTCCGATTTTCATTTTCACATTTTTATTATCTACACGCGGACCCATCTACCATGTCTACGGGTACTTTATCGATTACCGGTAGTGCAATTGGGGGATGCATATGCGCAGGTTGGGCTGTCGACCGTATTGTTCCGATGAATCAATACGCCACACACACGCTTCCTGTCATACCCTCCCCGTGTTGAAATGTAAAATGTGCAAATGAAAGTGTGACTTTACCTTACATTTTAGATTGTCACCTCTTCTATATTCAACCGATCACAGAGTGCAACATCTCATATTAAAGAAGGTAAATTTTTCAACAACTTTATGGTTTAATATTTTTAGGTAGGATATATATTTTTAGAGTTAAAAGTCCATTTATTACCTGTATAGTTACTTTTTTATGACTGTATATTGCTATTAGACAGTATCATTATAGCCAAAATACATTAGAACATAAGTAAAGAATACCCCTGAAGGTCCATATCAATATTTTCACCATTCTCTTCTTAAAAACGTCAACGATAAATCTCAATTGTAAAGTCTCGATGGATTAAAAAAAAGTAAAACTAGTGAATGAAAATGCCTAGTGTGTGGGCAAACATTACAAAAGAGAACTGTGCCGTTTGGGATCATATTTTATTCAAATTTCCATTTGGCTAATCCTTTGTGAATACACTTTGATTTTTGATGCGTCAGGCCAACGACTCATCGTCATTAATTATATTGCAAGATTATTATTATACATATAGAGTGCTTTAAGAAAGAATGCATTGTTCTCTGTGTATGGCCCGATCTAAAGGATAATAAGTGATCATTTCGAAGAGATTTTGTACAAAGAATAAGTCTTATCAAAGTGTGTTCATTTCTATTATTCCATTATTCACCGTTATAAGCTGCATGAATAATACACCAAGATTATGGAGATTAGATCCATAACGCTAGCGGCGTTTTTTCTTCTTAAATTTAAGGTGTTTAAATTATAAGGCCTTTGTTAGGCAAACAATTAAAAAATGGTTGCAGAACTTGATAAAAATTCACTGTAAAATATATAGAATAGCGATTACTTCAATGATTTAAATGTAAGATATTAATAATTGCAGACTTTAATAAGAAGTCACTGTATTAAAATGGTGTAGCGATTTCTGCCATGATTTACTTGTACTATATGACATGATATAGACACTGGGACGTAGGTCTGTATCAATCAATCTAGCACTCTCCATCTAGGGGATAGATGAAATGTGGCTTAAAATGAAGCTAATATATGCCTGATCAATATTTTACCTTATCCCACGTTCGTAGGTTGCACATTATGACCCTAGACCTCGATTTAGGGTCAAAGGTCACATGTGTTTTAATGGGAAGTCAAAAACTAAATTTAACATGGTAAAAAAACTATGTTATATTGTTGGGATAAGTGTTTTAAACAAAAAAGTCAATCACAACTTTGATCGTAGATCAATAGTTTTTGAACTGTGACCTTTTGAAAATTACAAGTTGGCCAAAATAGACCATTTTGGTCATATTTTCGCAAAATTGGCACAAACATGACATGATATCATCATTAAAAAAATATTTTGACTCATTATGAATTGATAAACCATGTTATAATGTTGGTATATAGATGTACCTTACATTACAACACATTTCAAAAATCAATGGCATGTTGATGCCATGGCAACCAGCATTAATATCCTTCAAATCCTTTAAATTTGACTCAGATTTTACCCATTTTCGATGAATTTGAAGGATATTAAAGCTGTTTGCCATGGCATGCGGACACCATTGACTTTTGAAATGTCTTTTAATGTAAAGTTCATCTATAAACCAACATTATAACATGGTTTATCAATTCACATTGAGTCAAAATATTTTTTTAATGATGATAACATGTCATTTTTGTGCCAATTTTACAAACAAATGACCAAAATGGCCTACTTTGGCCAACTTGTCTTTTTCAAAAGGTCACAGTTCAAAAACTATTGATCTACGATCAAAGTTGTGATTGACTTTTTTGTTTAAAACACTCATCCCAACAATATAATATACTTTTCATAGTCAATTTAGTTTTTTTACCATGTTAAATTTAGTTTTTGACTTCCCATTGAAACACATGTGACCTTTGACCCTAAATCGAGGTCTAGGGTCATAATGTGCAACCTACGAACGTGTGATAAGGTAAAATATTGATCAGGCATATATTAGCTTCATTTTAAGCCACATTTCATCTATCCCCTAGATGGAGAGTGCTAGAATTGTTTTCTGAAGGAATAAAACATGCACGGCCTACAGTCTAATAATGCAATCAGTGCTGAACAAAACTTTCTTAAAGAAATAATAGAGGGCGGTATATCATTGGTATTGCGATTAGCAAATGGATTTTAAATCGTAGCCTCTCTAATAAACCGTAAATAATCACCAAATACAACATGTTTCATTTCGGGAAAGTAGTGCAAACTATACTGGTCCCTTGGTGTCAAACGACTGGTGACCAACTTCCGATGCTTATACCTTCGTTTGTTTAGATTTGAGTTGACCTAAAAATGTACATTTTTGTTAATGCGCACGGAATGTGTATAATACGCGGCAGGTTTGTACAGCATGACTGAACGTTGTGCCTACTCTTATCTATTTTACAGGTCAAAATGCCATACGATTTCACGTGCAGAGATACTAGTATATCAAAATCCTTCCTGTCTCCCATGCACATGTTCATTAGGCAAACAAAATGTCTGATTGTCCATAGATAACTTTTAAAAGTTGGGTAAGGTCGGTCGGGAAAAGGTTTTTTTTCTTCATTTTTTCTCTCAATTGCCCTTTTTTCAGGTACCAAAAGTAAAATGAGATGTACTTGTTGTGGTAACCAAAACGGGGAACAAAATCTTTAATATTTTGATGAGTATTTTTTATTTTCGCAACACTCAAAAAAAAATGAAAAAAATGAAAATTTTGATTTACGACTAATTATTTGTAAAAAAATAAAATTTTAAACAACAAAAATAGATTTTTGTTGTTGATTTTTTTTAAAGATTCAAAAAAAAAAACATTTAAAAAAAAAAGGATTTTGGGTCGGAATGATTATGAGGGTCGGGCGGACGAGGACAATCACACAAAAAATGTTTTGGCCTTACCATGCTTCTAGTATTTCCAAAGATGGTTGCCATATAGAGGGCCAGGATGTGGGACCCAATTTAGTACACTATAGTAGAGAAGGAGGAGATGATGGGTATACTTATGCAGGCAATCTAACCTTTTTTCAATTCAGCGATTCCATTAGACTATACTAACACTATCTGAAACATGATATTGCAAAGTAAAGCTGCTTTTAAGAGAAAAAATATTAGCTAGTATTGTGCCCTTTGCTTACATAAAATAAGTAATGTCAACAAAATGTGTGTCACAACAAGGCTTTTCTTATTCAACATGTTATAAATATTAATGTTATTTTTACCGTAGGACAATCGTGTCTGTCAAATATGGGTTAGGTAGTGTAAACATAAACGCTTCAATCAGTGTTTTGGCGCTTTAGGGCTGTTATAAGTAAAAGGAATAACCTATGAAAGATATACCATTTATAATTTACATGCGAGAGTTAAATTCTATTCACGTTAAAGAAGATTGTTACTCTCCAAACTTATTGTCAAGTTATGGCATGCTCTATGAGCAGAGACGGTAATTTGACGTTTAGGTTTTCGGAGACAATTATTCTGACATAAAGATATCTGGAATATTTTTTTCCAATAAGGAATTTTGAAATAGTTAGTTTGTTGGATTTAAATTCTTTATTATATGTGTGTGTGTTGTATCTATAGTGACATATTTATGTGTGTTACTGGTAATTTATCTAAAAGCATGCAGTACAATCATTTAGTATGCCCATTATTTCTTTTGAAACTATAGTGCATAAGTCCCGCTGGCCTTACCACATTTGGGGTACACGTGTATAAGGCAGTACAGACCTTCTATTACAGAATCACTTTCTTCCTAAAACTCATGTTTTGTAAATATTAAAAAAAACAGACATTATCAATTTTAAAACAAACCACTTGCCATACATTTTAAGGAAAATGTACAAGTTTGACATTCAATGGCAATTTTGTCTTCTCCCACTCAATATAACTTTTAAACTGAACCGTACCGGTAAATTAGATGTATTACCCGCGCAAATTAAAGGGGCATTAAGAGTTTCCGAGAAAAATGAGATTTAGATAGATATAGATATAGGGTACGTAAGAACCCTGAAGTGTAATGATTTATGGGAAAACCGGTTGAATAATGGCGCTAGATTAAAATTTGGTTGAGGCAAGTTGTAGTGAGTGATGCTGATAATTTCGATGTCATCTACATCGAAATTACCAAATCGTGAAACGTTACATGATAGACGGCGAATCAAGGTAAACGATTTCCTATGGTATGTTAGTACATGCCCAAGTATTACGTATGTGCAAACAAACCTGATTTCCAGAAGAAACAAATTGAAGGCGCATTCCTCTTATAGCCCCTTTAAATTGGGACTCTGCAAACCACAGTCATCAATTCACTCATTTAGTCTGAACATATCTGATCATTTATAGGAAACGCATTGACGAATTCTTGCAGAATGAGAATCTTTCCAAAAGCCTCTAATATCGACTTGTGTTCGGTATACAGGCAGTGGAGAATATAGGTTGGTTACAGAGTGGTGTTAACCAGGCAGCGTGCATATACGATGTGTCATTCAGAGTTGCGCTTACGGCGCATTTTAGTGTTCCGTTTCAAACAGTTTTAATCGGGCTGCTTGATGTTCCCGTATCAGGGTAAGATTAGACGAGGGAAATTATAATTCGTTCAAAGAGAGACAAGCTTGATTTATTTCAATTTGTCAGTTTTGTAGGGATATATTATATATAAGATGGGACATGTGCTTCCGGAAAACCGTAAAACACTTTCCACGCGGCTATCGGTTTTACCATTATACAAAAGAGATTTGTCAGAAACCTTTTCAAACTTCAAGGTCTATCTCAAGGATTACTGATCCAGTACAAAGCATGTTTGTACTTATTGTAATGCAATAAGATGATTCCAAAAATGGTAATGAAATCAAATAATTTTGAAATTTTTGAAACATTTTGTGAACATTTGGAATGTCGTCTGCAGATAGATGACTGCCGCGTCGAAAGCGTAAAAGTCAGGTCCGAAATACAAATCTTAGCAATGATGGTTTACCCTTTACACTGTGTAGTACCGTCTGTAATTTATGTGATCTTATTTGATGGAACAGGTGACAGCTATTGTATTTTGGTACATGTCTCATTCCGTTTAATTAAATACAGTATGGGAACAGATGTCAATCTCAAAAGCTATCAGTATAAGAGCGTCATGTTGAGACAATGCTTTCATTCACCTTGTAAACTGCATCGCATATACCTCATAAACAATAGAGTATATACCAGGCGATGATCAAACGTGGCATATGGTGACTCGTGAAAGGATATCGGTGAATCCTTTCTTGCAAACCAAAAGGCTATAGTAAATACTGTGCCATCCGAATAAGATATGTCAAGACATAGTCTTACAAATGGCATTTCTTGAAACATGTTAACATAGTGAATACAGTGGCCACTTCACTATTGCCAGCTTGGCGTTTTGACCCTTTTTGGGTCGTTGTCGAGTTCCTTCTGGACGGTCATTTTATACATACATACAAACATACAATTGGATTGGCCTGGGGAAATCATGGGTATTGATGTGCTATTCATTGATGTCTTTACTTATCGGTTTGTAATCAGGAGAAACAGTCAGGTGGTAGTTTAAGGCGACACATTTTTTTAAAATTTAATATCTTGGCTATAGTTTTCATACTTTTCAATATTTTCTAAAAAGTTTAAATGTTCAAACATTTTAACAATTAATTCATTTTTTCTTCTTCTTCTTCTAAAAAAAATAGGACTTCATTTAAAATATTATACAGACAATTGTTCAAATTCGATGATATATGGGTGACCGTCTGCTGTGTATTTTCGAATTTCATACCATGAAACTAATCGCCAGAAGAAGTATTTTGTGCATGCTTGGTTATCAGTGATGATGCATGTAGTCGGGAAAGCAGTGCGACATTTGAAATACATCAACGAGAATAGAACATGCTCGGCGACACTTTTATTAGTTTTTCCTTACATTATTCTAAACATGAAAGGGTATGCTATCAATCGATGCAACCAGTCATCGCCTTTGTAGCAAAACTCACGAATAAAGCCACAAAATGGTGTCATGGCACCAAAATGCCTTAAGCCACTGAGAGCGGTTAACATTTAGAGTGTGGTGGATATCTTCTGTGTTCGCCATAGACATGTATTTCCGGGATATACACGCGTATGGGTAACACAGCATTTAGAAAGTTAGAAAATGTACTGTGCTACCATTGAAGTAGTTAAAGAACCCACTGCCTAATTCCAATTCTTAATAGACGTTATTCTTAATTGGCGCATTTACCAGTCCAGGCAAATGACCAAATCTGGAAATGTGCTTTTTCTGGAAATCGATTGCCTGATCTGGAAATCAATGATTTGCATATGATGGTCTGATTCAAAAACTACAAACTTGATTATTACATAGATTTCAGCAATAATGTGTACTTTTTTGTTTAAAAATGAATGATACAATTAATAAAATAGCAAAAATAATTACCCAACGGCAATTGATCCACTAATTAATGCTTAATTAGATTAATTAATTAATCAATTAATTCCTTTATTTTTAAAACGGCACGATCAAAAATTAAACGCCACGGTGATTATTTAGTGAATTATCTTTTAAACATGATTTACCAAGAATTTGTCAGTCCTTTTCTATAATAACCAGTCACTGGGCAGAAAACTGCTAATTTCGTGAACTATTTAATTTCGCAAAAATTGCCTGTGCTTAAATTCGCGAAAATAATCACCTACAAAAATGGCAGTATATTTATAATGATATGTGTGAATGGTTTCGAATCGCAAAATGTAAGTATCCACAAAATTGAAGCACTTTGGCAATTCACAAAAATAACTACCTGCAAAATTAATTTGTCACTACATTTCCAGATTTGGAAATATAACCTGATTTCCAGATTTGGTCATTTGCCTGGACTGTTTACGGCGAAGAGGGATAGCATCCAACTGAGCATGCTCAGAGCAATTATTGCTCAGATAAATATTACAATATCCTCCTTTGACGGCAATGTGAATGAACTGTGAACTTCTACATTTTCTTCGATAGTCCAGCAAACATTTCATTTCAAACTAGTGAGAATAAATAGTTTATACGTTTAAGTTAATTCCACGAATGTAGTAAGGTCAAATATTGTAGGGCCAATGACGGTTAACATTAAAATGCGACCAATTATGTCTTTACACTCACAAACCCCTACACAACCCACCATTTTCTTGCCAGCTCTTCTCGATGCTTGGAAAATGTTTTTAAAACTGATATCAATTAAAAGTATTGCTTTTGTCTACTGGTTGATCTAACTGGATAGTAAAAAAACGGTATATACACACAATGGCGACATTTTATGCATCTTTCATGGTTCTATATATCTGGAAGTGAACGTACAGTAATCCAAAACTACACATCATGGAAGTTACTACCTTTTAGTGGTAACAAAAAAGTGTCTACAAATATGAAATGTATGGGAATCATTATACTATAGCCCCGGTAAGTCAACCTGACAGCATGACGAATATCATCTGTATTGATATTGCAACAGAAAAGCACACACATCCGGGTAGCGATCGATGTTCGTTACCGTAAACAACATTTGATACCTGACGGAGTAAAGCGCATAACACATGTACCTTGTACAGGAATACTTTTATCCAGTGAGTGTGTACGGTTAATAAATTCGCATCCGGGTGGTACAGCATCTCAATCTTGCCAGATTTTTCAAGGTTCGTGAAAAAAAGTTATGTTGTTCCGTTATTTCCTCCACTGAAATCTGTCGAGTTTAATACCCATTAAGTGTGCTGCTTTTCCGCTTTGCTGCTTCGCCTAGATGGTTCGTCTACAATGCTATGCCAGATTACATGGTTTATGCCCCCGGGAAAGTATAACTTTTCAGCGACATTCTAATCAGTTTGCCTACATGTGTTTCCAGAGGGACGTGTATGCATACTAAATCAAACACAGCGTATCGTTGCATTTTTTCTTCCGACTTACGGGCGTCTGGGTTTTTCACACACAATAGTGACTATATGCACTCCCGTCTTGGAGCGATTTTCTATAGACTATGTACACGACGGCATATAAATTCTCGTAAATTCTCGCGTGATGTCTGTTCAGAGCGGCAGCGGAGAGAATCATGGCATTTGCTTCATATTGTCTATTGCGGGGGGGGGGGGGGTTAAGTGAAGTTTACATAGATGTTTATGAACGACATTTTTAACTTTTCTATATGACTAATTATGGAGAGATGTAACAAAATAGTTATCTTTGTGAAGCTGTCCAGGGAAACCCTTCCATGGACTGTCTTAGAACAGATTATTATTGCTCAGACTAAAGACAGCAAAAAAAAAATAACTCGGCTGTTGTAAAAGCACCTATAATTTTAAAATTGTTACTCATATTCTAAAAATGAAAATACCAAGAGACGTAAAATTTAATTACGGTGATTTTGACACCTTGTTTGTTAAAATCGTTCGAGTGTTGTTGTCGCGGTATGTGCTTACAGATAAGAAAGTGCCCATTTCCATTGTTGCAGTAACTCCTATTGATCTCTCTGATTCAGCGTGAAGATAATAGCGGGAAGTTTGATTAGCTGTTCTTGTTGTGCTGTAAACTTGATTAGTATAATCCGGGACAAATTTAATGTGGATGACAGGCGTACTTCTTTACAATTAAAAAGGATGAATTTAAAACTCCAAATGCTCAGATGGTCCGAGAAGACAGAAAGGACAGGTCATCGCCATGGGCAAACTATATATATAAAATTATAGGTACTTTTACAACAGCCAAGTTACTTTTGTTGCTGTCTTTACATGGACTACATGTAGGCTTACACGGCAGTCTTTTATACTAAATTTGCATCTGCACATGCGTTAACGACTGTCGTGTATATAGTCTACGTAATTATGCTACAATAAACAGGTCAAAAGAAATAAGTCCCCTGGGAAATGTGCTCCTTAACCTGTTAACAAAATGTAAAATGTAGGCTGAAATGTTACACATTATTTTATTGTGCAATCAAGTTTCACTCAACAGTTAACCTTCGCCTTGAAATGCTGTCATGTTTCAAATGTGATGACCAATAAAGCAACCAAGCAAAACAATGTAGTTAATAATTCCCAAACATTTGTTTTTAAACATAAAGGTTTTGTGGAAATGGAAAGGTGTTTTTTTTGTTCCTTTCGTTTCAGTAATGGGTTGGCCGTCCTTGCTTATCAACCACTTCAGTACATCGTAGAGCACGTGTGGTCCAATGGATTAGTTGCCGGTCTCCTAATCATTAGGTTGTGAGTTCTAGCCCCGCTGGTGCCAATATGTTTGTGTCCTTGGGCAAGGCACTTAGTCTACATTGCATATAGGGGTTACTATAGGGATTATGTAGGGGTGTTCATTTGGTTTATGTCGCCACTTGGCGCTGATTTAGCTGCTGCATGGACGTTGCATTGTTTAATAATGTATTTTATTTGTAATGTTGTCACAATTCAGCCGGTCGGCTGCGATGACAATAACATGTAGACCTTTAAAAAAAAATCGTCGACGCATACTGTTGATGAGATTTCTGGTACGGCGTTATTAAGCAGTTCGCACCCATGCGTTGTCTTTGAAGCTCCTGAAGAGTAGTGTTTTATTTGATCTTCTCGTCTGCTTCCCGCTTGAGATGGTCCCATAGATCTTCAATTGGGATCCTCGCTCTGTGTGGCGTTTCATTGTCGTCCATCAATATAAATTGTTGGCATATTGCCACTGCATAAGGCACAATCGGGTTCCAAAAACTTCATCAATGTACCGCTTGGAATTGAGTCGTCTGGGCACGAGGTCTGATTTTCCATAAGTACTTATTCCTCCCCAGCACATGATTCCGCCACCATCTTAAGGCTCAACTTCTTGGATACAGTCTTCCTCAAACTCCTCACCTTCTCTCATCCACACTCTGACACGCCCATCAACTCTCCTAAGAACAAAACGGCATTCGTCACTAAACAAAACATTTGCCCCCTGTCGTCGGGTCCACGGTCGATCGCGTCGGCCAAACCTCACTCGCTGTCGCCTGTGCTCATCTGTAAGACGCACTGTCTCCCTAGGCCTTCTGGCTCTCCGACCGAAGTCTGTTTCTGATGGTCTGGTTGCTTACTGGGTGCCCAGCTTACCCCTGTCTGCTGTGGACGCGCCTGTTTATCTGCGATGCTGAAGAAGAAATTAAAGAGAAAACACTGCGTTAAAAAACTTGAAGATTAACACAAGTCTTAAAAATGGCAGATAAGGATTACGGATTACGGATTTGCTCTAAATTAATAGTAATTCATGCTGTTATTTTTTAATTAAAGTGACACAAACAATAAACTTACCATTTAATTTCGTGCCTGTCTCGGCCTTATTTACAATTGACATGTCTTGCCGAACAGTTGTCACACGAGGTCTTCCAGGCCTTCTTAAGTTTTTTCATCAGCCCTGTAGTTTGGAATTTGTTTCGCAATTTCCTAATCGCCTTTAGACAAAGTCCCACCCTCCTGGCTACCTCCTTAACAGACACTCCTTCATCAAGAAAGGCTGTTGCTCTTGCTCTGTCTAAATCACTCAATCGGACATCTTACGGGCCTAACCTTTTCCTCTCACACAAGTCACATTGAAATTGCAAAAGAACATGAACTAAGCGCGACTCTTTTCTTACTGCCTGACTGACCACAACCCATGAATCTGTGCAACTAATTCTCTGAAAGCATTCAAACCACCATCAATCGATAATTTATTGATCTGAAGGAATTTTACACTTTCGATTGATGTTATTCGTTGATATTTTTCATTCAACTATGAACAGGTCCTTAACATTTTTATCCAAACAGGTGACAACTACTTGGAGAAAGTTAATTCATGGGTTTAAAATTTCATCGATTTGTCCAATCCCTATGCAAGGAAGTGTCATTTTGTATTGGTCATTAAATTCAATAAAGGGCAGCTGTTCAAGTCGAAGGTTAACTGTTAGGTGAAACTTTATTGCACATTAAATGTGTAACATTTCAGTCTACATTTTACATTGTTGTAACAGGTTAAGAAGCCTAACTGTTTTCCTGAAAACTGCACATTTACCAGGGGGATGGTTTAGTTCTTTTGACCAGTTTAGTTTCGGCCATTTATTAGGGCTATACGCGGTTAACATGAATATGAATATGTGACGAGTTTTGTCTTCTATTTATCGAAGCAATAAGTCGAAAAGCCCACCCCGCACTTGTCAGATCTTCTTGGTATTTGAAAATTGTATCAAATGTTCATACAACGAAGCCTTTAGAGAATATAAACAGGCGGCTTGTTCTACTGGTTGATCTGGATAGTAAATAACTTGGAACATACCCAGAAGAAATGATACATGTTTTGCGGGGAAATACACATAAGTTTGTAAATGGACATCTAGGCAAAATGGCTGCGCATATGATTTCTTTTTAGCAAAATACGATTTTGTAAATAACTGCACATTAACGTTGTACATGTGTGTACGCTAACTATATGTAAAATTATTGTCTTCATCGTTGCTCTATATACTGTTTTAATCTCACTAAATGTATCAGTTTTGAAACTAAACACACTTTTACGTTGTACATGTGTGTACGCTTATTATATATAAAAACAAATTCTTCATCGTTGCTCTATAATATACTGTTTTAATCTAACTAAAAGTATCAGATTTGAAACTAAACACACTTTATATTTCATTTATTCTCATTACAGAATGAAAAGTTTCAGACGATTACTTCTATGATGTGGTTGACACAGGTAATAAAGTAGTGATAAGTCAGTGTGTTAGTAAGATGTCAATTAGTCAATTGTCATTATTAAGTAGTTCATAGGCGACGGTTTTTTGTGGTCATCAATCGGTAGAAGTCGTGATTTTAGTAGTCAATAATCTGTACTTGGATCAGAGAAAGGGTTATCTGTGATGGAAACGATGGAACAGGTAAAGGTACGTTATAAAGTGATCCGGCAAAAGAACACCGAATCAGGGAAACGTACGATATGAGGTTGTTCTTCGATGTGAGCTACGGAACCAAAAGAGATACCCAGTATTTAGGTTTATATACCGCATACATAGATTCCTGTCATTTGGTTCAAGTCAAGCAATTCGCATTCCGCGACCGGGTTCGCAACCCGTTTGAAACATTCGAATCGCCCAGATTGACGAAACATGATAATACATCGAACAATTTCGTTTTGAACACCCTGTATTTACGCGGTGATTGACGACTGACCTTTGACATTTCGCATTTATTCTTCTGAATTCGTCTGCTGCAAGTTTTTGTTTACAATTTTCCATGATCAGTTTCGCATTGTTGTACCGTTTTAAGATGACTAAAAACAAACAGCTCTGGTTGCCTTATGCCTTTGTTATTGAAGAAGGTATCAAAGATATGATGGATTCCGCTATAGTCTTAATGCAAATTGTCAAGTGAAATGCTGTTAGAATCGCTACGGTAAGAACTTATTATCAGTGACAAACCTTCTAAATCCATATTTTTGTCAGATTCTACTTTTGCAACAGAACGGTGAAGGTTTGGTCTCGTGTATCTTCATTTCATGTAACTTTGGTTGGCCTAAGGTGAATAAGTTGATATAAAATGTGCTTTTAACCAATCAAATGACAACAATCTATATATTTGGTAAATAAATCAAATATTGACTGCTTTCATTCGGGTCATGGTTCCAATGATAGGTCCTCGGTGATCTCAAAACCAGACTATGCCCCTCGGCTAACGTCTCGGGCATAGTCTGGTTTCGAGATCACCTTGGGCCTATAATTTAAACCGTGTCCCTCATTGCAGTCAATATTTGTATAATATTAAGTCAGTAGTAGCACAGTAGACGGTAGATATCAGTCAACGCCAAGTAGGCAGTACTATGAATAGTCGTCAATAGGATGGACAAAGTGTTTCGGATACATCTCGAAACAGTTCTTCGTTTTGAAAATATAGCACGCAATCTCGGCCTCCCCGTTCTGTACTAAATGATAATAATAAAATATATGCTACATTATAATATTTGCTATGTTGCTATTACAAAAAGAGATAGCAGATTTGTTCAAGAAAACTGTAATACGCCCTCTAGTGGTCAGTTATCACGCATTCAGTATTCGGTGCTAATGATCAGTACCTGTTAACTTTTAAATGGTTATCAGTATCCACTCAGTTAGTCGTTATTAGTCAGTATGCAGTAGAACTAGTAAATATTCAGTATAAGTATAGTCGCTATTATTATGCTATGCTCAAAATACAACTCTCTCGCGCGCTGAAGTTATTTTGTGCGTCTGGAATGCATATCTATCACGTGTTCAAAATCACTTCCGGGTTCACGCAGCATACGCCTGGATACGGTAAAGTTTCAAAACTATCATGACGGCGATTTTTATTGTCATTACCGTATATATGTTTATAGTCGTCACGTGATTTGTTGGCAAGAAATCATCACTAATCATAATCAAACAGTAATGCCAGATTGAGACAATTGTTGTCAAAAGTACTAGATAACTACAAAAAACAGCTCTCCATCACTAAACTATCTCATCTTAGTTCTTCCTAGTCTCCATATTATTATAATCTGGATGTTGTAGAAACTGTACGATTTATCGCTCTTTTGCTCCATCCTTTATTCCTATTTACAAAATGTAAATGCGCAACAATGTCCGTACTCACATGAAAAAGGCATTGACAGTTACCTTTTGATCAAGCTTTAATGTACCTCATAACCCTTTTGCTATCCCTGTTACGATATTCAACTGATATTAAAAGGGCCTTCAGGGATTGATTATATAAACATCATTCCCCTGGCCGCTCATAATTTGAGGTATACATATACTCGACAGCTCTTACTGTTCAAGTCGAGCGATGTTTCTGCATGAGTTAAAGTAATGGTAACTGAAAATGACGTGCATATCCATTATCCAACCTACATCTTATTCAGTAAAAGAAATATATAATGAAGACTATTGCAGACAAAAATATATAGTGTAACAAATCAATATTATCTCTACAAGTTTACATATATTTTGTGTGGAGTTTAGAAACACACTCTGAGAAAATACTTGATAAGGTTTGATGCTTTAAAATAGAACTGGCAGACATGTGTCAAAATATCTAAAATAGTAGAAAACCACCCCGACCACTAGTGTGTCATGATAATCAATGGTAAACTGATTATGTTGTTATTATGAAACGTATGGATTACACTGCCGGTCTAGAACATGGACCATAAATTAGCCACATCCCTGCTGTGTGACCAACTAACTGAAGACATTGATTTATGCAATGTAAATGTTGCTTTTTAAGTGTGTTATTTGGAATAATGGGAATAGGTGGATTCAATACAATATTCTTCATACATAAATGTATCTAATATGATACATACATAAAAACATAATATTTATCTATTCACGATACACAGGTCAACACAAAAAACCCTGTTTTTCACCGAGGTCGTGATAAAGTTGATACAACATGTCACATAATACACCTAAAATAACATAATACAAAATATTTCTTGAATCTAATCAAATACAGCATATAATATAACAAAATTACAAAAATTGAATAACTTGAATATGGATAATTACAACTGACTCATTCATTTAAGACCGTAAATAAATATACTAAGATTAGGGGAGACTTTAAGAAAAACTGCGTTTTGTATTATTGGAATTATTACCATCATTATACAAAAGTAAATCATTCAAATACGAGGGTGCAGTATCATTGATTATTCTATATGACAACATTTTACAATTAAATGTTTGTCTAGTATCAAGTGGTAACCATTTAAGTTTGTTAAGAACTTCACGACTAGGTGTTGCCAAGCTACAGGAGAATATCTAGAACTTTAAAAAAACTGTTGGCAGGATTTTTCGCTTCGTCAGGCGCTCTCTCTCTACCTGCATGTACACAACATTCGGACTTATTCCTCTGATATTGTAAATTATTCAAAAGAAGTAAACATGCCTCTATGATTTTTCTCTATGATGTTCCCGAAAATTACCAGAGTAGAATCTGACGAGAGGTTCTAAGATAAAAAGCCCATTAAAAATCGTCACAAAACACGAAAAAACACTATTTGTTCTTCCCGGATTCATCGCTCCTCTGAAGATAATCCTACGTTTCCGTGTTTTTGCCTATCTTGAAAGTTCACCCAATAACGTACATTTCAGTGTTCGATCGCAGCCCTTCGAAGATAATGTTATAACGTACGTTTTCCTGATTCAGCGTTCTCTTGAAAGATCTCTCAATAACGTACCTTTCCCGGTTCCATCGCTCCCTTCGATGGTAAACATAATAACGTACGTTTCCCTGATTTAGCAATCTGTTGAAACATCACCCAATAACGTAGTTTCCCTGGCTTGAAAAATCACCAAATTAGGTGTTTTCCCGGTTCCATTGCTCCCCTCAAAAAAACCTTATAACGTACCTTTGTCTGATTCAAAGTTCTCTTGAAACGGTATCCAAGAAGGTATTTTCCCTGATCCATTTCCCCCAGGGTACGTTACATGATTCAGCGTTCCCATGCAAGATAATTTAGTAAAGGTAATTTTCCTTGTTCCATCGCTCCTATCGAATAAAACCTGATAACATACGTGTCTCTGATCCAGCCCTCCCTTTAAAGACACTATATGACGCTAGTTTCCCGTTATAAGTTACTGTTAAACATTGTTTCCAATAAAGATTACTCAGTAACAAACGTTTTCTTCTCCATGTCCTATTAAAGATAATTCTACGGGGTACATTTTCCTGTTCCAGCTTTCCTTGTTAAAATCACTCAGAATATCATTTCATATCCTATGTTTTCTTTAACAACGTGTCCATTTAAAGTTCATTGAATAACATAACTTTCCCTTGTTGTTTAATATATAAGATAACAAATGGGTTCGATTAACATGGTGATTTGCACCATAATATGATAAATATATTCTTCATATGGTTCTACACATATGTTCTATGTGTTAGGATACCATGCATGTACGTTAACGATATGAACATATTTATCATTTCGTTACAGAGGTGGAAGGATGAATATATGATATGGAATCCAAAAGATTATGGAAACATCTCGGTTTTCCGAATACCCTCTACAATGTTGTGGCTGCCAGATACAGTACTTTATAATAAGTGAGTATTTGTTGGTTACAAGAAATTACGACATTAAAGGTGTATGTTCCGATCACCATTTTTTTTGGCTATGATTTTTGTTTTCACATCAAGATATTTTGATATCAGAAGAATCCCCATATTTTTCTCATTATGTCTTCACCAAGTTTCACCAAGCAACCATGTACTGTATGGTTATCTCGATCCCGTTGGTTTTAACAGTGTGCCTTTCGTCTTATTATGGTTATTATGTTTATTTGTAACATATTATGTGACAACTGTTGCAGGCTAGACAGAGGAATATTGAATCGTCTCTTATAGAAACAATATAAAAACAGACCCATTTCTATAACAGTAACGGTAATATCGGATAAATGCAGTCATACTTTGAAAGTCTTCGAGTCCCGAAGTACCCCTACACCTGCCCAGCAGCTGCTACAGTTGGGGACAGAGAGCACTATTGTAGAAACAATTTAAAACGATATTGACCGAGAGTTGACCGATACCTTCAGCAACCGGAAAGCAGTGATATGCCATTAGCTATACATTGGTGCAAAATATAACAGTGTAAGACGTGGGATATATAAACAAAGGACAGGAAGAGGATACCACAACAATTATTTTCCCCATTATTATAGTCTTTCGAGTACTTCCACAAAAATACGTGGTTTGACAAGCATTAACAAACTGAACTATATAAACATATTAACCTCCTGGGAGTGGATTCTCTAAAAACTATGATAAAGGATTATGTATTATCAAGTCAATGCTTGTGTTTGACTACCTGATGTTTGGTTTTGGGGTTTTTTCCGGGGGAGTGGGGGATATGAAGGGAGTATTACGGTCCCACATACATTCCAAAAGGATAATATTCATGTTTGGTGGCGGTGACAAACAAGGAACAGATTGCAATGGGAAAACATTGATGAGAACGAAAGATGTACGCAAAGCCAACAAAATTGTTGCATAAATTAGTTGTATTTGGTCGAAAACTCAGATAAAGCTAGTATTCTGTAATTTGACGTACATACCCTTTCGGTTTTGTTAAATGAGATATCAAATTACGGAGTAAAAATTTGCTCATTTAATGTTTATCTCAGAATTTTGGTACCGATTATCTATTTCGTATAAGCAAACCTCAAAGCACCTGGTCCGGGACTTTATATGCTAGGTGTATACAACACTCTGTACAAATCATATTGTGTCAACGTGAGCGTAATGAGTGCGTAATTCCAAAATCAATAAATTGATTAATATTGATCAAAAGACAAAAGTGAGTACTACTTTTGTGTAGAATATAAATCCCAGAGATATAACCTATATATTCACTAAGTAACAGCCAAATTGATCTTTTATGTTGATTCCTACAATATTACGTAAAAATGTAAATGCCTGTATCACAAAATGTCAAATATGGACTTCTTGCGCTCACGTCTTCACCTACAAGCACGAATGAAAAATGGACTGAGAACAATGCAAATAATGTCAGTAAAATTTGTACGGGTATGAGTACGTCAACCTGGTCTCCTTGTTAAACTGCACTATATATGCAGTTTACAATTCGTCTTAAACTGCAGATATAGTGCAGTTCAAGAACCCGATGCGATTTATTCCGTTAGCGCCCTCAACGGAATAAATCGAAATAATACTGACAAAGTAGTTTAAGAATGTTGGATATCCAATATTTCTAGTTTAAGAATGTAGGATATCCAATATTTCTAGTTTAAGATTGTAGGATATCCAATTTATAGTTTTGGCATACAATAATGTATCAATATGATTTCCAAGGTGTCAAATCTAAAATACGTATACTGTACGTATTTTGTATACTGTACGTATTTTATATTTGTACGTATACTGTCATTGTCGGTGTTATTTCAATTTATTCCGTTGAGGGCGCTAACGGAATGAATCGCATCGGGTTCTTGAACTGCACTATATCTGCAGATTAAGACGAATTGTAAACTGCATATATAGTGCAGTTTAACAAGGAGCCCAGGTTGAGTACGTATGGGGATGCAATACTTCGGCAACGTAAAAGCCATAGGTACTAATTTAGATTTGCTGTACGGTCTTATCTTTAACATCTTCTTAACATTTTGTAATATATTTATGCACTTTTCAGACGATCTGGTGAGAATTCACAGCTCATGAAAACCGAAACTCTGATGATCGTCAATAGCGATGGGGCGGTTGACTGGAGTGCGCCACTTACGTTCACAAGCCAATGCAAAATCAACGTGTATTATTATCCATTCGACACTCAGCAATGTGACATGACGTTCGGATCGTGGCAGCATGATGCTAATTTTATTGACTATCCCACACACGATTCAGATGCCAGCGAACAGGAACCAAATGGAGAATGGGAAACACTAGGTTGGTCTAGTAGTACAATAGTGTTGTTGATGTTGTTATTGCGCACCAAATGTGCCATGTCGGGTAATTGACGAAAATAATATACAACGTCGCAGGTTGTATAATCGTATTGTTGCTTATGGGTTTTTCAACGTCATTGGTTATTTCGTGGTGTAATTAAGGTTGTAAATAACGTATTTATGAAAAATTGTAACATTATGTTATTACAACGTTAAACCAACCATCACATAATCAGTGATGTTTAGAAAACGTTAACATTTACCAATATACCAGACTAAAGTGTATTTTACTCTAGATAGAGCCACATAGATTATTAATGTGCAGCTTACATCAAAGACCCTAATTTAGCAAATGCATGTTTTAAAGTAGTATAATATCTGCACATAATTGAGTGTACACTAACAATACCATTGACCACCTGTACAAATGCAAACGAATAATAAATACCAAAACAAATCATTCTTTAAACAAAGCATGTCTGCTATCCGGTTTAAAAAAGGCCCAGTGAGAAACATCTCATCACATGAGTAATGTTCACCTGTTGATGAGCCTTACCCTTAAACTATTACCCAGTCCATTACCAAACGCCACAGTATTCAGCCTTATTTTGAATCTTAGAACAAGGACGGGTTCACCGCAGCATTTTAACATTTAACTTATAGCGGGCCATTAACCGGTACAGCTAGGCTACACATTAATGCGGGACATTTCTTAGTACATTTCACCGAGACATTTATCAGTACATTTCACAGCAGCATTAATCACTTCATTCTAATGGAAATTATATTAGTCCATTTCAAAGGGACATTGGAATGTGACATTTCTGGGGTTTTTTCAGTAGGATATTTATTAGTACATTGTAATCGTAAACATAACTTACACTTAGACGCTTGCAATAACACCAACATAATTAAATGTATTTGGTGACCAAAGCAAATGCTCAACAGTGACAGAAATGAGACCACGGCGACAAAAGAACCAGTTTTATAGGCGGACGGACCTGTCAAGTAAGATCGGTCGGTCTCTTTTTTTTTAAACCTAAAATGTCACCAAAATCTGCAAAAATCGAGAGAGAAAAAATAGTCAAAAAATATTACAATGTATCCAACAGCATATCCAACGTACCTTATTTTAGGAGGCTTTGGTACGATGGGCGAGGCAAAAAATAAGATAATTGTAGAACCGTAAAAGTTACAGAGAAGCTTTTTTGCAGCCCCTCCCCTAATGAGTGCAATGCAGCGGGATATTTATCCGTACCTTGCAGCGGGAAACTAATTAAAACTAATTTATATCTAATTAATTAACTAATTTCGAAAAGGTTACCCCAGCAGAGGCCCTAATAGCTCCATAGCACTGAGAGTAGCTGCAAATTGAAATGATTAATTAACTAACTAATTAGCTAATTAATTAAGTAATTAAAGCAAAATATGAATATTTATTTAAACAACTATGTAATTAGCAGTTTTAATCAAATATACGGTGGTTAACTTCAAAATCATAGCCTCATTAATATTTATATCCACTTGATTCAAGACGTGCGGGATAGAGAATTCCAAGAATAAAACATCCGTCCATTGCAGCCGATAATTCATCTGCGCTTTAAAAGCAAGGCTGTCATTATTCCATTACAACAAAACATTGTAAATATATAAATATAAGTTTATTGTTGGGGAACAGATATCAGTGCTTTTAAGATGGTCAACGGTCAACATGTTTTATATCTTTGACCAATGTTCATGTTTTGAATCATTTTAGGGTTATAAGGTTTTTTTAAGGTTACCAATTATTTCGAGGGGGAAATTATCATAAAAATAGCGTATTTTGCACATTTCGTTTACCAAATCTGATGTCATTTAAAGCACAACTAATAACAAAACAATATTGTATTTCCATTGCAGGTATGGTATCGGAAAGAAACGCTAACGAATTCGCCTGCTGTCCCGGAAAAGTATATCCAGATTTGACCTTTAAACTCATCATCCGCCGGAAGCCCCTATTCTACGTTGTCAATCTTGTCATCCCGTGCGCCCTCATATCTGCCATGTCAATGGTGGAATTCATACTACCTTGTAACTCTGGCGAGAAAGTCTCGCTAGGTATCACTGTATTGTTGTCGCTCACTGTGTTTATGCTGGTTGTAGCAGATAATATGCCAGCCACGAGCGATGACATTCCAATTTTAGGTAAGTCTGAATTGAAGTGCAGTATTGAGCACAAAAAGAACTTATATATAGTTTGTCTTTTGAGATTTAAATAATCTTTCAAAAATGAAGCAAAACATACCAAACCAAGTGGGACATATAGATAAATAGTATTTTAATTATAAAGCGTGTTTTGATATATTTCAATATTTTATTTTTGTAAATTTTGAGCTAGTCTAGCTCATCAAATTATTTGTGGTGCGTTATTTCCATAATACTTTACATATGGCACCTTACTGTCGGTATAGACCATTTTGTTTTTTTTTAATCTGCGCTGAGACTGAAACAGCAGCTGTTTATTCAAAATTGAATTAAGATCTAAATTTCATTTAGCATAACTGCTATACACGACAGCGCAGCGTAGGCGTGCGACCTTTCATGATATTTGAAAAAGAAAATATGTTTATAATTCAGTTAAAGTACGACAATGGTGTGGGATACCACAATAGGTATACAATAACTGAGACAATACTTGAAAGAGAAGAGTGAATGAATAATTACAAACTGATATGGATGAAATAGCCAGCTATGCACAATGACTAGCTTTTCACTGACACAACATTTGAGTATAATATACACCCTGACATGTTCATCTTCTCGTTTGAACACTACGTAGGTGTTCGTTATTTACATAATACATGTAACGTTATAAACCCACACCCTCCTCAGACGGTCATTATCAGTAAAGATAACGTACAAGCATAAAACACCAATATCATTGAAATGTTAAGTCTTTGAGTATCTTACAAAAAAACGTTATTATTCAGATGCCGAAAATTCGATATATCTCATGTCTGTCATTAATTTTGTTTACATTTTAGTATCCTTTTATTTGTGTTATTGGGCAAATTTCGTCATTAAATGAACACAAGCTGGCCATACAATTATCAATTTCTGTTGCTATCACTTGTTGCAGAGTTATCCGAATATAATGACAAATTGGAATATACTGCACAAGTTAAGAAGCTTGCTAGACCTCACTGCCCATCTGAACTCACAAATGATCATTGTACAGGGTGTCTCAGAATGAACTATACCGGGTTTCAAAAATATATAAAAATTATAAACAAATAGTGTTTCAAATTTAAACACTTGCGATATGATGGTGGAAATGTTTCCTACTTATTCTGTTAATTCCATTGAGATATCTCATTTTGTTCCGCTGTGGCAAGACATAATCGAAAATCGATGAAAACGGATTTTCATATTTTTGCTCACATAATTAATCTTTACAGCTATTCTCTCTAGCACTACCAGCATTTCAAACAATGAACCCCACACCTCGTAAGTTACATTCAAATCTCCGGCCTAAGAAATGAAGGATAAAAACCACTCAAGCTATAACAAATCCTGCCCTATTCAATCAAAGCTTTGTTTTCTATGCACACAACAATAGATTGTTATCAAAATGCTAATTAAAATAAGAAGAGGGTGTAATAATAATGCAAATAACATTTCAGAAATATTTTACTGTTTAAAAGTGTTAGTGACTTTATAGATTTGCAGTGGCTCATTTCGCCAAAAACTTAAAATCTACCATCGTTTCAAAAACGTCTGTATTTTCCATCAGAAATGTCTGATTTTTAAAATCTAAAATTCCTAAGAAAGCTGGGCGTTTGCGCAAGATATAAATGAAAACGATTTGGACAATATCTATAACGTTCAAACCAAAAATATCGTATTACCTCGGTATCATTCTGAGACACCTTGTAGATAATTATACCATTTGTTATAAGGATTCACTATTCAACACATCTAGATATAATAATAGATCTCTGACTACCCCCAATCCACAGACCAGCGAGGGAGGCTTGCATCTCGAGGATCTAAAAGAATAGAAATTGTTATCAACTCATCTTACGTAAAAGTTATCTAAAGATGACCTAAAGTTGACCCCTTTGCCGTTGACAAAACGAAGCAAAACGTTTTAACAAATCAGTTATACGCTCTTCTCAACCATACACAAGATCGCCCCTAGTGACCGAGCGAGGCCGTGTACGCGACTGTTGTTTACATTAGCAAAATTCGCAAAATTCGCAAAATGTTTCACCCAACTTTTGAACTTCCAACTGCAAAAAACATGGGAAAACTTGAGTATGCAGAGAAATCCCTTGGGCAAAAATTCTGTTCGATGGTATCACATCGAATTGTTGAGGTACAAACAGGATATAGCCGTTTTTAGCCGTTTTGGTGAAGGTGCAATCTAAAATATGTTAACTTCATTTTTGTTTTGTCAACGGCATGTAACGTCAATGTTACGTAAAACATAATTATAACTAAACGGTAAAACCGCAACCCATTTGACAAAACAAATGTCGTTCGCCTTCAAATGGCATGGACAAACGACTTTTTCGTACGATTCAGGCCCAAAAGTCAAAATAACCTAAACATTAGCCCAACTTTGCTTTTTATATTATATCACATTTTGAGCTACGTATGATATCGCTGTTATTAACGTCAATGTTACGTAAAACATTATTATAACTAAACGGTAAAACCGCAACCCATTTGATGCCACAAATGTCGTTCGCCTTCAAATGGCATGGATAAACGACTTTTTCGTACGATTCAGGCCCAAAAAGTCAAAATACCCTTAAAAAGATTTTGCTTTATTGGATATTATATCATTTTATTCATATTATTTTGAGCTAGGTATGATATCGCTGTTACTAACCGGTGAAACCGCAACACATTTAAAGACACAAATGTCGTTCGCCTTCAAATGGCGTGGAAAACTACTTTTTCGTACGATTCAGGCCTAAAAGTCAAAATAACCTAAAATGAACCCAGATTTGTTTTTTTTTGGATATTATATCACATTTTCAGCTACGTATAATATCGCTGTTACTAACCGGTGAACCCGAAACATATTTGACGACTAAAATGTCTCTTGCGTTGAAATCGTATTGAAAAACGCTTTTCCACTGTCCGATTGAGACCAACTGTTGGCATAAAAATAAAATGTTAATTTATAAACCAAATGTTGGATGCCCCATTACGCAAATGCACGTATATTGTGCACAAGAATTGTCTATATTTAGTGTTTCAATAATGTGCAATTCCTTATAGCCGTTTTACAATGATAGAGAAGCAAAGTGCACTAATGCGTGTAACCTGTGTTGGATTTGATATTCGGCGTTGTGAAAAGTGCATGTTGAGATATAGAACAACGTACAGTACATTGATTACTAGGATTTACAACTTAATGCCAATGACAATAAAATGTTAAATTACATACCAAATGCTGGATGCCCCATTACGAAAATGCACGTATATTGTGCACAATAATTTTCTGTATTTAGTGTTTGAATAATGAGAACTTCCTCGTGGCCGTTTTCAATGAGAGAGAAGCAAAGTGCAAAAATTATTGTGATCTGTAATATTTAATTGTCGGCGCTGTGCAAAATGCACGTTGAGATATAGGACGTCGTACAGTACATGCATTAATTAAATTTACAACTTAAAAACGAGGACATAATAAAATGTTAAATTACAAACAAAATGCTGGATGCCCCATTACGAAAATGCACGTATATTGTGCGCAAGAATTTTCTATATTTAGAGTTTAAATAATGAGAACTTCCTTATGGCCGTTTTTGAATGAGAGAGAAGCAAAGTGAAAAAGTAGTGTTAATTTTTGATTTAAATTACGACGCTGCGCAAAATACACGCAAAAATATAGGATGACGTACTGTACATGCACTAGTTGGATTGGCACGAATAATCGAAATATCGAAAAAGTTAAAGTGACGTCATAATAAATCGGACTGTCTAACAGCCGTGATTACATTGATAAACTAAATATTATGAAAAGCTTCAAGAGCAACACAATAAAATATCAATGTGTTTAGATTCGCGCACCTCCATACTAAACACAACACAAAAAGAAAGTGTCCATTTGTTTCGAGGCGCCCTGTGTTTTATTCTTAGGACCCTAAATAAATTCAACAAGTGTGAAAGAACAGACATCTCCTCCCGCGCATGTTGACACCTCATTTATCACAATAGCACCAATTATGTTGCTGAAGCATTGGCCATTTGAATAACAAATAGTGCAGTTTCCATTGTTGAACTTAACCCTATATAAAGAACGTTAAACAGTAAATCTAAAGTGTACCTCTTCTTTCTCTTTTACGACCTTGACAGTTGGGAATAATTTTTGGAAAATCTGTTTTGTAGGCATAGGCTTATGGTAAAACTAAAAGACGCGTGTAAAGTGTTAACACTGTTGTTATTATTCTGTTACTTTCAGCTCGCTACTATATAACAACGATCTTCCTGGTGTCTTTTTCTACGTTCATGACCGTCCTAGTACTCAACCTACACCACCGTCGTTACCCAATGCCAAGATGGGTGAAAGACATCTTCCTCGGCGTCGTCGCACAAGTTCTATGTATTAATGTTGACAAGAAGCGCCGAGGAGCCGGTACATACAATATACCAAGTCGGGGACATCACATTGAGTTGATGCCCACCGCAAGCGGAACAGCAGCCGAAATGGAATTCATGCTCAAGGAGGAAATGGCACAAGCCACGGGTCCCGGCCATGGCCACGGCCAGAATCATCAGAATCATCAGAACAGCGCCAACATGAGTAGTCGCCCCGGACCAATCACGTGGAAAGATCGTATCCACCTGGAGACACTGAATAACATACGATATCTTGCTGGTAGATACGCCGAAAAGGACCACGAGGAACAGACGATTAATGAATGGCAAGGTGTTGCCAAAGTGATGGATAGGTTTTTTCTTTGTATCTACGTTATCTGCGTTATTGTTATGGATGGTGTGATGGGCATGCAGATCTTGAATAAGGATCCATATCATGCGGCGCAAACGGGTTAATACTACCTCCATCAGTCATCACATGACATCACATGACATTAAGGTGGACACGTTTTTTCTAAGCACGCACGCACAAATGGAATATTAGAAGCTCTATCATCACGTGACTTTCGGATGGGGCCAGGTGGACACGTTATTCTAAGCGTGCGCATATGGAAGAATAATAACTCGATCACGTGACTTTCAGGTGGACACGTTTTTCATATATTGCGCGCAATTAACAAATTAGCTCAAGATCACATGATTATCACGTAGAGAACGGGTTTGTGAGACCTTCGCTGGGATGACTAATTATAACCTCTTATGGGAGAATACCTGCACATGATCATAATATGTCCCGGATGAGGAGTATTTTTTATTGATATAAGGCGGTTGGACCGCACATAAGGCTTGGCCATTACATTAATATAGTACATTGATATGCATGATAAACATGATGAGTATGAAATGGTTATGTTGATAACTGCAAGTCACAATTTGATATGTTGAAGCACTGTTTAGTACAGGGTGTATCAAAAGAAATAGGACACTTTTTGATGATGGTTTAAATCCTTCTTAAATCACTGAAGCATGACCAATTTTTATTTCAATGTAAAGTACAACCGATAAAGATAAAATCCTGAAAAGATGAGAAAAATCCATTATTAATTAAGGAAATTGTGACCTATTAGGCAAGGCAATCTATTTTGTAGTATGTACAATAGTCATTCACACAGTAACAGTAGAGTTGCATGAACGCGCACACTATGTATGCCAATTCTACTTCTTATCATGCTAATGAACCATCTACAGTGGTTCGAGAACTTTTTTAATTTGCACAGAATATGCATGCATCTGATTTATGGATTATTTAGCCAGTATTGATTTGTGTCAGAATTATATGGATTACCAATCTAGTCTTTGCTATTGACTGATAGATTATTTTCTATTTAATTATTGTAACGTATTGAAACGTAAACCATGTTATTTACTGGTCTTTACATGTAAATCCCATTGTACAAACCAGTCAATGACATGGTTTACACAAAGTATGCTAGTTTTCTTATTTTTCATCGGATTGATCTCATATTATCAGAATAGCATATTAATTATTTGGGCTTTACATTGAGACTAAATTGGTCATGGTCCAATGGTTATAACAAGTATTACACCGTCATGAAAAAGTGTCCTAATTTTGTTGATACACCCTGTATAGCTACAGTGTAACAGCTCTCTCGGAATACGAATTCGACCAAATATTACCTTATTTGGGCACTGATCAGTCTCACTGGTTTAACAGTTAATGTTTTTGTTTAATTAAATTCGATTCCGGTCGTGGCAAGAGGCGCAGGGCTGTCTCTTTAATCAGACACCGGTTTGAAGACTGAATTATTGATCATGTGTAGCCAGAAGATCTTTCGTTGTGGTCAATGTGGCACTATTTATAGGAATTGGGACGTATATATAATGAATATTCATTAGGATTGAACGATAAGGGCATTAACTATAAGAAGCTTGAATTACGGACGATTAGAATAACTAGCTTTCACAATATTTAAAGTAGAAACAGGACAAATGTCCCGACCACATGTCGAACCCATGACTCCAGATTATCGATATGCGTGCAAACCATTTGGCCATGGAGACCTGCATGATGATGCGCATGCGCAGGTCATAGTCCTGTTGTTCAAGCTTCTTATAGTAGTCAACACTACGACGAGTAGTCATCTCAGCGTGATTGGTGAGCTAATATGCCGGCAATTTTAGGGCATGAAACAAGCTAATTGATATTGAGGAAAAACGTGATCACCTGTTCAACTTGTATTTTAAATCATGTATATCTCCATGGGCCAAGTGGATGTGGTTAAACAGCACGAATCTCGTACAACTGCGATCACGGGTGCGAATCGCGGGTTGGACATTTTTAAAAACATTGTACCCTTATTCCAATGACGTACGCGGCCGTCAAATATTATATCGCGCATTAAAGTATATGTTTGCATTATAGGTTTGTGCATGCTCTTACAAGATGACATCGTCTAATATAACATTTTTTGTAAAGAAATACTAATAGTATGAATAACGTCCAATTTGCTTGCTTGATGAATTGATATCAACTATTGATTTATTGACCGTCCGTCGTCTTTGTAAACGCATGTGTGTGTGTGTCTAGATTTGTTAACGCAGTTAGATAGGCAGCCACTGTTTTCAGCGGAAAAAAAACACTTACCAATATTGTAGTATTTTTAATAATATAATATAATCATTGTGTAAAGTTAATACACAGTTATATTACTTGTACTGTATTATGTATGACTATGTGTGAGTACAAAACGTGTACTTTAAATGTAAATTTGTTATTTGAAGAAAAATTCAAGGGTTAAATGTAATGTATCTTGTTTTTAACCATATAAATTTGTTTTGCCACCTAAATGTTACGTAACGCAAGGTGCTTATGATCTATAGAGAGGTTCCATTACAATCGTATTAATACCCGGGTTTATCGGTACCTTGTATAATGTGCCAGGTGACTCTTGCTAGTTTATCAAATGTGCAATGTTAATTTTTTGCCCTAATTTAGTTGCGAATGAAACCTATTAACAACCTATTCACAAATGTCCACAGCTTGTTGTGTGAAGAACGCTTTAAGAACTATATTGCGACGTGCAATAGTTTTCATTTTCAACCATGCCAAAATAAAAATTCAAAATGGGCCTTTATCTTATTTTGACGTCATTGCAACGACATTACCAGAGGCCGAGCACTAAGATACTTTGACCGTAGTCACCATGTGATCTGTGAGTAGTTGGCATTGTTTTTGGTTCGATTTAGTCGCCAAGGCGTACGGCGCACGGCGTCTCATTTTAAAACATCCACGCAACGCTTTAACGCGAATACGGGCGCCCGATGCCTCGCTTTTTGATGGCCCCGATCTGTTGCGTTGCTGAATATTTGTAATCCGGAGCAGCCCCAACCATTAACGCAAAACACATGGCTAAGCGCAGTTTCATGCGCGAGGTCTTGCGTTGCAGTGATTAATTAGTGTGGAATGTCACAATAACAATTTGCGTCGGATTGTTGATTTGGGTGCCAGTGCAACTTCAAGAGAACAGTATTCTTTGGAAATTACCAACAGCTTTGCCTACTAGGCACAGTGTGGACCTCCGTAAACGATAATAACACTCCTTGTGATTGATGAATATATATATCACCTTTAAAGGATAAACAGTAGGTCAGTATAAATTCATTACTATAACCAAACTGAGCCCTAGGTTCAAATCATGTTATTAATGTATCCATCGTATATCACTACATGTCCCCAAATGACGCATCTCCATGGAAACTTGTCTCTGGGCTAAGCCACTGGTAGAGCTTTATATTTGAAACACAATCGGACAAGTTACACATTGTTTCCCAGTATCGACCAATACAAGGTTCAACCGAATGGAGGCATTCAGGTATAATGTTGCAATCATCCGCGTTAACGAAAACGCGTATTAAGTAAGGGTGCTTTTTCGACCACAACGTGGGCCAGTGCTAAGGGTATCAAAATCGCCAATTTCAGAGAATAAGGGTGTCTTTTTCAACCTGAATCCGCGCTAAGGGTTGTTGAGCCGATAGTCACATATCATCATTGTAAAAACATCCCAAAATGGTTAGCTTTAAGACAAATTTTCTAACAAAACCTAACCATACATTTACTTAGAGCTATATCCTTTACTCTGAATATAATTCGTCGAGCGATAATTCTTATTAAGGGTCACTTTTTCGTTTCTTGAAAATCCGCGTTAAGGGTAGTTTTGAGAGGATATTCACACGAATGATTACAATATGTATACATTATACAGTAATGTTCCACTATCGGACATTTATACTGGTACATTTTATATGTGCCAGTAGCGATAGATAATGCAACATTAATTTTGTAACAATGCTAGTACATTCCAGAATCGTAAACATACAGTACTGTTTTCCTCGAAAAACCAGTAATCTCATAATTGTTCCAGTTGCGCTCAACAATTGCTCTCAACCTATAATCAGTATTATTTTATCTTTAACTGTTAGCAAATATATTGTATGTAATAACTAATAATGTTTAATCATGAAAGTACTATACCTGTATAGGAATCAATGGATTTATTAACTATGGCAGATGTATACACAGTAGCACTCCATTCCGAAACCCGTCTCCGATCCACGATCAGATTTGCCGTGGTGTTGCTCATTTATTTATTGATTGAATGCATTTTCAAATTAGGGAAATAAAAGGTTGTGTCATACACACGACTCTGTCCTGCGCGTTGGTGAAATCAAGCGATTGTCGGTCCGTGTTAAATCGGTGCAGGTAAAGTAAATTACGAAAGCGACAAAGGCAGTATCAGTTTCAGTCACAGAAACATTCGTGAGAACTGACAATGTCCCATCTTATATTATGAACGGAGCAGGAAAGGTATTACATTCAGACAGATTTTGAAGTTGAGCCACAATACCTTTCAAAGTGTATGACAGACTTCAATAGACGATTTCATATTACCATTGACATGACTAAACGAATCTAGACCAAATGCCACTGGCATTGTTCTGTATCATGAACTGCGGAAGCTATCAGACTTTTAACGATTCGACTCGGACTCGACTGGAGTTTTTGAGACTCAAGACTCGAGAGTAAATTCACAAGTATCGAATGACTTAACTCGACGACTTGAGACTCGGATTTTAATGTCTTAACTCACTCTAGACTGGACATTCTGGTGACTGAGACTCGTGCATCTTGGTTCGCAACTCGACGGTTTTTTTCTTTCGTTTTGGGTCAAACCAATTAAGTGTTTGCATTTATCGAGGCATTTATTGAATCAATCCATAATTGCGATACGATGTGATATCACTGGACAGGGTAGATGGATGCTATTATATGCTGTCGCCTGGTTGCAAGTATATTCTATGTGCACATATCACTTTCTTGCACTTACACTCATATATGAATATCTGAGATGCAATATCGCTGTGTCTTTAATGATATCATTTTTTGTAGAATGTTTGTCTTACCTGTATAAAATACAGGAAGAGAAATGTATGTTGTTTTTTTTGGGAGAGAAATAATTGTATGCTAAATAAATGCCTCATTTCCATAATTTAATCATGTATGCATGTAAATCGGATCTTCTTGCATTTGAAGTAGACGAAAGGAGTTCGTGCAAGAAGATCTTCAAACGGGTTCTTCTTTCACTAAAGCGAAGAACTGTACCTCCACAAATCAACGGGACATGCAAGCCCATACAACTTCACACAAGCATTTTACTAACTCAACTTCAGTCAACTAGACATCTTCGAAAGTTGACTCGACTTGGCTTGACTCGACTCGACCCCCCACACTTCACCCGAAGCGACTTCACACCCCTCGACTCCACTCGACTCCACTTGACTCCGCTTGACTCCACTCGACTCCTGTAGACTCCACTCGACTCCACTTGACTCCGCTTGACTCCACTCGACTCCTGTAGACTCCACTAGACTCCAATTGACTCCCCTGGACTCCCCTAAAGTGTACTGTATACATACTGGTATACCAGTATCGTTCAATACTGGAACATAATTGGGGCCAGTATCGGTCGATACTGATACGAGTTTACAGTTCCAGTATCGGTCGATCGACAATGGAACATAATATAAATATAACATGGAACATGTATAAATATGTTACAGAAACGTATTAAAATAGGTACAAACATGACTACGATTGGTTCAGTAATACTTGAGATAGACCTTATAAGTTGAGAAAGATTGTTGATAAGTCTGTTTTTATATGGTTAAACCAATAGCTGCGTTGAAAGTGTTGAAGTTGCGTACCAAACCTGATGTTATCTTATTGATATTTGTAAATATTGAGTAGGGGGAGCTACGAAAAATTATAAGTCCCAATGTTTGTTACGGGGATGGTTTAAACAAACATCTTTCTACCATCTCCACCCCATGTTGACGCCTGTGTGTGAGATATTGACCATGATCTCATATTTGATCAATTGACCATAAAAGTGAGAAATTACGGGCACTTTGTAAGATTTAGTTGCAATTTGTGAAGGAAAATTCCATGAAAATGTGACGAAACAAAAACCTGAAAATTGCTCAAAAATGTTTACCATCATGTTGTTCAAAGCTCATGCAAAGGTTCAGGAAAAAATTGTTGCAACATTTGGCTATTGTTTACTATGAAAAAAATATACTTTTCTTACTTTCAAAATTGTAACACGTGTTACCGGAGCAACACTTTTTTGAAAATATTTCCCAATTAATTTGGTTTCAATTGATGCCACTTTATCATTTTAATCCTAATAGTTAGGCCCTATTTAAGAATAGTAAACAATTAGATAAATTCATAACCACCACTCCGCAATAAGCTATCAAAATATCGTAACGCGTGTTACCAAACTCATATTCAGGAAAACATGCTAAAACCTCAATTTTTAAGTGTTATTTATCATTATGTAGGGTTAATATGTTAGTTCAATTGTCAAAGTCAAAATTAATTTTAAATTAGAAATTAAATAAAGAATCGAATGCAAGTAAATTATGGCTGGACAATTTGTAACTCGTATTACCGTAATACGTGTTACCTTAACACGTGTTACCGAGTATTTTGCAATTTACAAACTGTGAGAACTTGAATTCTTGTAATTATTCTAGTATTATAAACCTTAGGAGGGTACTTCATTACAGTAGTGACCAATTTATTGTAGATTGGTTAGTTTTAGTACAAAAGTAAAACAAAGTTGGGAATTATTTTAGGGCGTCTTCCCACGTAACGCGTGCTACCTATTTTTACAGCGGTCTCACATTAGCATGAGCTGATATTTCTTGTTGGTGTAAGCATGAGGATCGAGCCTTATCTTGGGTATATTACAATACAAAAGATGAAAACTTCATTCAAATTATTCTTACAGTTATACAGTGGAGAATAAAGAGTGGCGCGCTAAAATGTAACGCGTGTTACCGTGGAATCGCCCATATATATGTTGATTTTTTGTCTTCTTCATTTTTGTACTATTAAAATGAAATCCCTACTAAAGTGTTTTGAATCTTTTCTACTTAAGGTTTCTTTTAACTATTGCATTTCCCAATACCTATACTTTAATCAGTTCAACATTGTCGATTAATATTCTATTTGCATCTCTCCGCCCTCAAAAGTAATTATGACCACACGCTCGCGTTTTTTTGCCGCACGCACAAGTCACGCTTATGATACACAGTGCGCTTGTTGCCTGCATGCACGCTCGCGTCCTTCTTTATTCTTTCGCGGCTGTAATGATTCTTCGCCAATTTGGAACTGATCAAACTATAGGAAATTTGACAACATTGCTATTATTTCGTTGGTAGATAAGGCACCTTGAAGGTGCAATGTGCATAACCTTACAAGAGGAAAAGTCTTGTGTTTTGCTAAGGAGCGTATAGAAGGCTCAGTAAATAATTGCTGTGAGGGTAATAGGTAACAAGTATCATTTTATCAATTTTTATGTTCTAGTATTGATCCCAGTATCTTCGACCTAAAGTATACTTATACGAAAGGTATATACAATTTAGGTAAACAAGTAAATATTTTACACCCAAGCTAACTATGAGCTGGAGCTATTAAGTTCCTGTTCCTTGGTATATATCTGTACCTGTATCTGTATATGTGTCTGTTGTATGTAGTAATGTTGTTAAAATTAAGTGAGAATTTTGATAATTGAATTTGTTGAATTTTGAATTTTAAAATAATAACCAATTCAGAAAATATTTAAGGCTGGAAATGTGCTATTAAAATCCGGAATCAAGTCTTAAATTACAGTTCTAATTTCTACCTGTAATAAGTTGTAATGCAATTTCTAAACATATCTGATTGGTTCCAGGTCTCATTTTCGCTGCTTTTGAGAATAGTGTAAAATGTTTACGTTGAAAGTTGGCATTATTATATAAATTTAAAAAAATAATGATTAGCGATAAAACTAATAATTTCTTTTAGAAATTATCTTAGTTCACATGTTTTATATTCTTCATCTCGAGTGAGTAACTTTATTTGACTTGACTTGAATTGACTTGACTTGACTTGACTTGACTTGACTTGACTTGACTTGACTTGACTTGACTTGACTTGACTTGACTTGACTTGACTTGACTTGACCTGACTTGACATGACTTGACTTGACTTGACTTGACTTGACTTGACTTGACATAAGATAACATGACATGATTTGACTTGACTTGACTTGACATAACATGACATGATTTGACTTGACTTGACTTGATTTTAAATGACTAGACTAGACTAGACTAGACTAGACTTGACTTGACTTGACTTGACTATACTTGACTATACTTGACTTGACTCGAATTGACTTGACTCGAATTGACTTGACTTGACGTGAATTGCCGTGAATTGATTTGACTTGACCTGACTTTACTTTACTTTACTTTACTTGAACTGAGCCAGTCATTGATTTGACTTGTCTTGACCTAAATATTGGCTTGACTTGACCTAAATATTGGATTGACTTGACCTGACTTGACTTGGATTGATTTGAGTCAGTCGGCGACTTGTCTTGTCTTCACGTTAAAGATTAATCTTGACTTAACTTGACTTGACTTGACTTGATTTGATTTGACTAGACTTGACTTGACTTGACTTGACTTGACTTGACTTGACTTGACTTGACTTGACTTGACTTGATTTGATTTGATTTGAATTGACTTGACTTGAATTGACTTGACTTGGATTGATTTGAGTCAGTCGGCGACTTGTCTTGTCTTAACCTGAAATATTGACTTGTCTTGACTTGACGTGACTTGACTTGAGCCAATCGGTAACCTAACCTGAAAGATTGCATGAATAGATGTTGAAATGTGTAGGTAATGCGCACGAAGCAAAAATGTTGTCTAATTTTGAAAGGTATCACATTTCGATGTTGGTTGAACTTATTTGATAGTGAAAATGTCAATTTCTTTAAGGCAAGGGGAAGATAATACGTAGCACTAAGTTGAAGAATAAATATCTTCGATGTAACATTCACAAACACGAATTTCGGGTTGTGATGTATGCGTAAACTTCTGTCTTAAAACACACTCTAATTTACAATCGAAACTATAAATAATAAAAAATACCGGATCAACATATTGTACGCAAAAACATAAATACACATCGACTTTCCAAAATATTTGAACTCGACTTAACACCGAAATGACCCGGATTTCAAAACTCGCACACAGATGTTCAACATTCGCTTCATTATATTTGGCTTGTTATTTAAATTAGAATTATAATAATTCATAAACGAGCAATACAACAGAAATACTACTACATTTTACACTGACATTTTCACGTACCAGATGTTTGCGAGTTCACAAAACAACACGTATTTGCAGCATGAATAGTTCGTTAATTAAAACCCTTTTTTATCTAATAAAAAACAAGGTGATGATTTGACGAACTCTTATTCGCCGAAATTTGCGTTTGTACTCTTGACAGTACAATTATCCATTACTTGTGTTATATGTCATTAATTTGACATATTCCCTGTTTTATATTGACTATTGTTACGTGAATTCACCGCACACATATTTATCGTATTGAATTTGGAAATTTTACATGTTAAATTTCAAGTTGGAGTTGTACTATTGAGTTATAGTTTAATCCGTTGCAAATTGGCGAGTTCGGTTTTTATCTCTACGCGTGCAAAGTAATCCAAGGGTATTTGCGTGATTATGGTCACACACACGCGCGAGTTTGGACACACGAACGCGTCATGCAGCGCATAGGGTTCACAGTATGCCTGTTGCCTTCATGCGCGCTGCGTCCTTCTATATTGATTCGCTGCTGTAAGGTGGCTTCGCCAATTTGGAGTTGATCAAACTATAGTACTCGGTGATGCGGTATCTGTACGCTAGATTCCGAGATTTTGAAATAACTCAAGGGCTGTGCATACTCCAAACCGCTCGACCGCTGAGCAGTAGCGTTTGCAACAACCAACCACTTGTATCATATTCGCTCTGACGTATGTGTATATATGTCATAATATGCACCGGAAGCCAGCGTATAATATCCTGAACACTAATACGCATGTGTGAGAGCGTGAACGAGCGCTGTTGAGTATGCCCAGCCATTTACACTCTAAATTAAACGTTGGGATTACGAAAGGGAAATACGTTAACTACATTCCAGGCAATATATAGATATTGGCATACTTTGATACACAGTTGGTCAAATGCTCCTCCAGTTCCCGGTAACCAATGTTGTTCGATGTTGCGTCTTCATCCCGGGGGGGGGGGGGGGGGGGGGGGGGGTACTCACGTATGTCAGGTATACGGGGATGTGCCGCTCCAGTGGGTCGCTTTTTCATGAGACATCCTTAGCCATGGGTAGGCTTTTCAGTAAAAAATCCTTAGACATGGGTCTTGTTTTCGCGATTTTCGCGAAAATTTGCCAAAATTAGGTCATTTTTCGCGAATATTTGCCAAAATTAGGTATATTTTCGCGAAAAATCACCCTTAGAAATGGGTATGGGTTTTGAATCTCCAGCGGCACACCCCCGATCAAACCAAATCCGAGTACCCCCCCCCCCCCCCCCCGGGGTCTTCATCAGCTAATGGTTAATTCACACTTCCGTCGTTGAGAATCGTCAGACGTCGACGGCTATCGGCGCGCGAATTGAAACAATGTCAAACGTTATCCACCGACGCACGCATATCGACGGGAGTATTGAGCGGACCATAAGTTAAGTAGACGCAACCATGATTGGTGGGTAAGGGACGGGTAGACGGGGGCTCTCCAACTTTGTTTTGAACGTAACACGTTATTGTTAATTGGTGCATTATGGCGTCGAAGAGGCTCTCGCTTTAGAATATGAAGAGAGTGCTGTAGTTTTCAATGGGGGTGAACTTTGCCCTTATCATACAAATTCTTCATACTTCAGGATTGTTTAATATTTGACTTACTACATTCTTGGAATTAACTTAAACATATGAACTTATTTATTCCCACTAGTTTGATCTGAATATTTTGCTGGTAACCAACACTATCGGGGAAAATAGAAGTTCACAGTTCATTCACATTGCCGTCAAAAAGGAGGATATTGTAATGTGTATCAGTGCGATAATTGCTCTAGCATTCTCAGTTGGATGCCATCCCTCTTCGCCGTAAATGCGCCAATTAAGAATAACGTCTATAGACTAGATTTCAATGTAAATTTACTTTAATGTGCCAACTAATTCTTTTCCTCGAAGGTTGAAGGTTATAATCGAGAACAAGGCCACATTCGCTTGTTGGCCTCACTTTAAATTTTCTTCAGTTTTTTAAGGTTGGTGAAGCAAAGTTATATATATAATACGGAGTCATTTCAAAAGTTATGAATATAAGTCAATCTTACTCTTTACACCAGCGTACTGATTTTGCAGCCACGCCCTAATTTTGAGAATGGCAGACAATGTAATGATATCACAATCAAAGATATTTTGTGTTTATATATCTTTCTGCGGAGTTGTATCGCCGTTGAGGGGGTGGGGTACTTAAAGATTCAGACGGTGAGGGCTATGTTTTCTTTGATATTGTAATTGCTTGTAAATCTTATAACGACGAAAGATTCATTTAAATATCTGTCCAAAAGATGCCCGATGATGAGCTGAATCTGCATGAATCCAGCTTCCGGCAGCTTGGTGCTAAACATTGGTTTCCAGTTTCCAATACGATTTATTCCGTTAAATATATACTGCCGGGTTCCAAATTGTCGGCTCCTTTCATCTATGCTTAGCACCAAGCTGCTCAAAATCAGATTCAATCTGCATAGCCTACACCGTCTCAGTCAACACCACGTGTTATTAATTATTGTTAAACTATTATTGATTACACGTCAGTACTCGGTGTAATGTGAATAACGTACAAGAAATACAGTTGTTCATGGTGAGCTTTCATTATGAATTTGTACCAATAAAAACATATCCAGGATTGTATAATAACGTTAAATGGCGTCTTAGTTGTTAATGGTTTGAGTGTGTTCATAGACCTACTTGACAGGCGTCTGAAGTATCCAATTCGGGTACACCAGTATCGTTTAATACTGGAACATAAAGTTGCCAGTATCAGTCGATACGTACGATTTCACTGTTCTAGTATATGACGAAAGTAAACTTTTCCTCCAATTCGTTCGCGCTTTCGGGGTAGAGGAGGGGACATTGATTTTTGTTTGACTTAAATTTGGTATGCTTATACCATGCATCATAAATACAACAGTGTAGTACAACTGTAATGATTAGCTAAATTGACGCATTCAGGTATAAATGTTGGTAAAGGTTCGATTCATTATACCGAAAAAGTTTAGGCTTCGTGGGGATGTAAATATACACCAAAATGTAATTGTGGTCGTTTAATATGAAAACTCGATCAAATATGTTCCAAAGATAAATAAAATTTAAAAAAAAACAATTTTTAACTAAACCAGATTCGTTTGGCCATTTTGACCTATATAGGTATATCGTCGCTATTCTTTCAAAATCTCCACACAAAACAAATTGAATTAGGATGAAAAAAGAAAGTTGGAGATACGAGGTTTTGAAAGAATAGAAACGAAAAAACTGCCATAAACCAGTCCGTATATCAATTCAAGCCATTTGCAATAAAATCTCACCTGTAGTTCACACATTTGCTGCGAAATATCAAGAAAGTTGGAAGTTTCCCCTCAGCACATGGTCAGCACTTGTGTTTTAAAACCTCGTATACATACGAGGTTTTGAAACACAGGTGCTGAAAAAGTCAAATTTGTCTGCCTTCTGATTGGCTGTGACATATAAAAACATTACCATCATTTGCATAATGTCTCTGACATCATGATAAACACAAAAAAATAATTTCGAGGAAAGTTGGAGATACGAGGTTTTGAAAGAATAGCAACGATATCCGTTTTGGAGCAACAGTAGAAAAAGCATGATCTTCGAAAGAGGATGTGGTTCGTGGAACTGACAGTATCACTTTTCTGACTGCAAGTAGGTTCACATTCGAGTGCCCTTCACTTACAAAATTTTGACCACTCCTTAAATTGATATTTCAAAATGTGTTAGTCTATAACTCAATAGCTCTTTTACCAATCTAACAATCTAAATTTTGATGCACCACTTGAGTATTTCGACAATCTTATATAAACGTATGAATGACCTTTGGACCATCGTGTAAGTCAGTTTGCGAGAAAAATAGTATCAAAATCAGAAATGACTTTGGAGGTTGTGACAAATGCTCTCGATGCAATCAAAAAGAAAACAAGAATAAACATACACAGCAACATACGATCAAAGAAATAAACAAACACCCCAACAAACAAATAAACATCATAGCACTTTTATCTTGAAAATTCATCGTTATTGGGTAAATATAATAGTGTTATTCCGCGGTGTGATGCATTGAAATCTACCGAGTTTTATATCCAGTCACTGCCTTTATGTGTCCTGGCCTACATGTTAGTCAAATAACTCACATGTTTACAGTGTTGAAGTGTTAAGTTCTGATTTTGCATTGACATTTCTAGTTTGATATGTAGTTGACGAATGTATTGCGCAACCTGCACGTCATTCTCACAAAATAGAAAAGTCACGAAATAGAAGAAAATACCATTGGTACTTATGGCAGGTAACCAAGAAGTATGGCGAATACATTATATCGATAGCATTGATATCTGGAGAGCTCTTTTGATGCATTGAACTCTGTCGAGTTTAATATCCATTATAAATGTGTCACTTTGCTCCGCTGGTTTACTGCCACGATATACCAGAATAGTATAGCTTATGCCCACGGCCGGGAAAGGATAAATGTTCAGCGACAGTGTGCATTAGTTTGTCTTCACATCTTTCTACCTAATCGTGTATGCGTATTATACTAATAAATACAACATATATTTACAATTATTATTTATATGGGCCTTTCAAACCTTACAATAAAAGTGCGTATTGAATATTGCGCACGAAGTTCCCGGATGTGCGTCCAATATTCAAAAACTATTGCCGTCCAATATTTTGTGTGCGGCGCAGAAGATGTTTGCGTGAATACATATTATACGCAGAGAAGGTTAGTTCGGACTAACTTATTCAGACTTTTATATATATATAATAATAATAATAATAATAAGATTGAATGTTTTATTTTCGGGTGATACAATAATATATTGCGCTCGCTATAAAGATATCGCACTCGTCTCCGACTTGTGCAATATTTTTAAAGCTCGTGCAATGTATTCTTGTTTCACCCTCAAAGCCATGCATTATTATATAAATATCGTACAACTTAGGAGCGTCAAGATTTTTTACGGGACACTTAAGGTGTAGTTGTAAGGCCAATGACGGTTAACATGAAAATACAACCAATTATGACTTCACACGCACGAAACCCTACACAACCCACCATTTTCTTGCCAACTCTTCTCGATGCTTAGAAAATGTATCTAAACCTGTAGAGTTTGATATCCATTAAATGTGTTGATATGATCTAACTGAATGGTAAAAATGGTATATATACAAACATATGTTTGGCGATATCTTTTTGCATCCTTCGTGTTTCTAGCTGGAAGTGAACGTATAAGTAATCCAACGCGAACATCATTGAAGTTATATAGTGGTAACAAAAAGTGTCTACAAATATGAAATGTCGGGGGGATAATTATAGCCCCGGTAAGTCAACATGACAGCCTTACGATTAGTATCTGTATTGATATTGCAACAGAAAAGCACAGACATCGCGTACAGCATCTCAATCTTGCCAGATTTTCTCGGTTCGTGAAAAAAGTTATGTTGTTCCCATATTTCGTGCATTGAAATCTGTCAAGTTTAATACCCATTAAGTGTGCTTCTTTGCCTCGATAGTTATCTACAATGCTATGCCAGTATACATGGCTTGTCCCACGGGGAAGGATAACTTTTCAGCGAAGTTCTAATCAGTTTGCCTACATGTGTTTCTACCGGGACGTGTATGCATACTAAATCAAACACAGCGCATCGTCGATTTTTCTTTCTTACGACTTACGGGCGTCTGGATTTTTCACACACAATTTTAGAGGTATTTTTAGGGCCATAAGCGGTTATCATGAATATGAATATGTGACGAATTTTGTCTTCTTTTTATCGACACCATAAGTCGAAAAGAACACCCCACCCTTGTCAGGTATTATTGGTGTTTGAAAAATGTATCAAATGTTCATACAACGAAATATTTACAGTATAAGCAGGTCGCTTGTTCTAATGGATGATATGGATAGTAAATTACATGGAACAAACCAAGAAGAAAGGATATGATTTTTTGCGAAAAAAACACATCCACTTTTCTAGGTTCATGGAAAAAAGTTATCTTATTCCATGATATCGTGCATTGAAATCTGTCTAGTTTAATATCTATTAAATATGTTGCTTTGCCTGGTGGCTATGATAGCTGAGTATGCTGCATACGCTTACGGGTAGGGAAGATATGTTCGGCGACATTTTTATTAGTTTTCTCATATGCGTTACTACATGAACGTGTATGCATCTTAATTCAAAGGTACACATCTTTGTGAACCTTTGTACTAGACATAACTGGGTTATTCACATGGCCATCGGCGTTTAACATTAAAGTGTGACGGATTATCTGCTCTTTTTATCGATATTATCTTGCGGAATATCACACTCCAACATAGCACCCTTATCTTGCTAGTTCGTGATTCTTGGAACGTGTTTAAATATATATTCAACAAATATTTAATGAAGCATGCCGGTTTTAATATTCACCATACCAGACATATCTTGACATATCTTGACATATCTTTTCTTAAATATTAAATGTACATTTATCATATATTGATTTTATGAACATGGACATGTAGGCAAAATGGCTGCGCATGAAATAACCTTTTCAGCAGAATACGATTTTGAAAAGAACCGCATATTACGTTGCACAAATGTGTATGCTAATTCGATGCACGTTTATGTCCTTCATCGCTCTGTATACCGTTCCAATCTAACTAAAAGTATCAGTATGAAACTAATTCCACTTTATATTAAATTTATTCTCATTACAGAATGAAAAGTTTCAGACGATTACTACTATGATGTGGTTGACACAGGTAAGAACTTAGTGATTAGTCAGTGTGTTAGTAAGATGTCAATTAGTCCAATAGTCATCATTCATAACTACATATGAGACAGTTTTTAGTGGTCATTTATCGGCAGCAGTCGTGATTTTAGTAGTCAATAATTTGTACTTTGAAAAGAGAAAAGGTTATTTTCGATAGAAGAGATGGAACAGGGAAAGGTACATTATTGAGGGGGACTCAAGGAAGTTTATGATTGTGTTTTGTTGAACTTTGTGAGTGCTGTATTTATTGACCTATTAATCAAATGCAATTAAAAGTATACATTGTTGGAAAGGAAAAGGATCAGATAATCCAAAATTGGCATCAATGTTGACCAAAAACTTGGATTTTTGTTGTTGAGAAATTCACAAAATTCACTTTTTTGACCCATATTTTTTTGAACAAAGTTGAAAATCACTTCCGGGTTCACGCAGCATACGCTTGGCTATGGTAAGGTTTCCAAACTATTATGACGGCGATTGTAATTGTCAAAGCCGTATATAAGTTGATAGTCGTCACTTTAATTGTGGCCCAGAAATCAGCACTAGTCAACCAGTAATGCCAGATTGATACAATTGTTGTCAAAAGTTCCAGATTATCACAAAAACACATAGGACAGCTTTTGAATGAACAGCTTTCCGTCACTAAGCTAGCTCTCTCAACTTGGTTCTTCCTAGTCTCCTTATATCATAATCTAGATTATATTTTAAATAGATAACATTTACGAATTATCGCTCTTTTGCTACATCCTTTATTCCTATTTACAAAATGCAAATGCGCAACAATGTCCGTACTCACATGAACAAAAGGCATTGACAGTTACCTTTTGATCAAGCTTTAATGTACCTCATAACCCTTTTGCTATCCCTGTTACGATATTCAACTGATATTAAAAGAGCCTTCAGGGATTGATTATATAAACATCATTCCCCTGGCCGCTCATAATTTGAATTTAAGGTACACATATACTCGACAGCTCTTACTGTTCAAGTCGAGCGATATTTCTGCATGAGTTAAAGTAATGGTAACTGAAAATGACGTGCATATCCAACCTACATCTTATTTAGTGAAAGGAATATATAATGAAGACTCTTGCAGACAAAAATATATAGTTTAACAAATCAATATTACCTCTACAATTTTACATTTATTTTTGTTGAATCTTGAAACACACTCTTGATAATATACTTGATAAGGTTTGCTGCTTTAAAATAGAACAAGCCGACATGTGTCAAAATATCTAAAATAGTTGAAAACCACCCGACCACTAGTCTAGTGTGTCATGATAATCAATAGTAAACTGATTATGTTGCTATTATGAAACGTATGGATTTCACTGCCGGTCTAGACCATGGACAAAATAAGCCACATCCCTGCTGTGTGACCAACTAACTGAAGAGCAAAGATTGATTTATGTAATTTAAATGTTGTTTTAAAAGTGTGTTATTTGGGAAAATGGGATTAAGTGGATTCAATACAATTGTCTTCATACATTAATGTATCTGATCTGATAGCGAACATAAAAAGACAGGAAAACAAATAGAAAATTAAAAATACTGTTAGCTGGAGTTTTGCACTTTGTCAAGCGCTCTTTCTCTACCTGTATGACATTGTACACAATAATCGACCTTATTCCTCTGATACTGTTAATTATTTAAAATAACTAAACATGCCTCTATGATATTTATCTATGATGTTCCCGAAAGTCTGACGAGTGGTTCTAAGATGTAAAGCCCATTAACAATCTTCAAATAACACGAAATAAATACCCTATTCTTCCAGAGATAACGTTTCATGTTTTGTCGCTCCTCTGAATATAATCCTATTACGTACGTTTCCTGTTTTTGCCATACCTTGAAAGTTCACCAAATAACGTACATGTCCGTGTTCCATCGCTCCCTTCGAAGATACTGTTATAACGTACGTTTCCCTGATCCAGGGTTCTCTTGAAAGATCTCTCAACAACGTACTATTCCCGGTTCCATCGCATCCGAGGATAAATATATAACGTATTTTCCCTAATTTAGCAATATCTTGAATGTTCACCCAATTAGGTAGTGTCCCTGACTTGAAAGGTCACCAAATGAGGTGTTTTTCCGGTTACATTACTCCCCTCGAAGAAAAACTTATAACGTACCCTTTGCCTGATTCAGCGTTCTCTTGAAACTTAATCCAAGGAGGTTTTTTCCCTGATCCATTCCCCCTTCGAGATAACCATGCTCCATTCGAAGATAATATAACGTATGTTTCCCTTATTCAGTGTTCTCTTGAAAGATCAATCAGTAGGGTACGTTATATGATTCAGCGTTCCCGTGGCAAGATAAATAAATAAGGTACTTTTTTCCCTATTCCATCGCTCCCATCGTTATAACATGATAGCGTACGTGTCCCTGATCCAGTCCACGCTTTAAAGACACAAAATGACGTTAGTTTCCCGTTCTAAGTTACTGGTAAACATTATGTCCAATGACGATTTTTCAATAACAAACGTTTTCCTCTTCCATGTCCTATTAAAGATCATTATACAGGGTACATTTCCCTGTTCCAGCTTTTCCAGTTAAAATCACCCAGAAGATCATTTAATATCCTATGTTTTCTTTAACCAGGTGTCCCTTTAAAGTTCAATGAATTACTTAACTTTCCCTTGTTGTTTTAAAAAATGATGGGTTCGATTAACATAGTGATTTGAACCATATTTTTCTCATACGGTTCTACACAAGTGTTCTCTGTGTTGGGATATCATGCATATGCTTTAACGACATGAACATATTTATTATTTCGTTTACAGAGGTGGAATGATGAATATATGAGATGGAATCCAAAAGAGTATGGAAACATCTCAGTTTTCCGGATACCCTCTACAATGTTGTGGTTGCCAGATACAGTACTTTATAATAAGTGAGTATTTATTGGTTACAAGAAATTACGACATTAAATAATATATGTGGCTTATTCTTAGCATACCATCATTTGCTGTCTTATTTGACTGATTCCTATGACTATGCATTATCATCTGCTATCAATATTTCGTAATAGTAATGATAGCAGGGTCAAATAAAGAAGAATTTATAGCACTATGTTAATTTCATAGCTTCCTCTTTGGCCACATGTGTAAACTTTGAATAAGAAAAGTTTGATAATGTGAATGAAAAAGGACTTTATCATATTTGTATATAGGTTCCTAAACTAAACAATGAACCCTAAATCTGATCACAATTTATACATATTTGCTGGTCATCTAACTAGTTAATGTGTGCCACCTTTATCGTGCACGCGTGGTCCAACGGATACATTTTCGCTCCACAATTCAAAGGTTATGGGTTCGAGTCCAGTTGCGGCCAGCGTGTTGTGTCCTTTGGCAAGGCACTTTACCGCACTTGCCACTCTTCGCCCGGTGTATAATCGAGAAACCGGCATTTATTCATGTTGGGAAGTAAAACGGATCGCTGTGCGGAAGGAGTGGCGAACCCCAAATTACATGGGGGAGTCTTGCCAAAACGCTAAGGAAAGATAGATGGGCACTCCGCGCGCGAGCTTTGCTCAACGCGAGTCTTTACTTTACTTTACTTTTATCTGATAAGATTACATAACGAATATTGCCTGATACGTTGACTTGTACCTCCTCCGCGCTGTTCATTTCCGCCACGTGTACTTGAGGTGTATTTCAAATTTAGGATATTAAAACACTAAGAACAAGATAACATTTATAAGAGGAAGTCACGTCACATTGTGAGGTTCAATGTGAGGTTCAGTTAAAAATGCAAACACACTTGATTACAGTTAGTATGTCTTATTTCTGAAGAACAACAAAAGTATTTTGATCTGATATTCGGAATGTTCAAAATAACTCTCCTTTGCAGGTATAAGATATTATACTCGACAACATAAGCGCGCATTTATTCATTGTTCAATTTCTCTCGAAACTCTTTATGCGCATCTTGACCTTATAGTTATTAGTAAGATGATTTGACATATTGTTTTGGAATTCCATTTATTTGAAGACGCTGTACATGAGTAATATTATAACGAAAGATAATAAGACACCAATGCAGATGTGGCTGGTGGTACAGCATATTCATGCGCAGGAAAGAACTTAAAGCAATATTATGTCATCTTTTACAAATTGTTGCACAATATTTTGTTCGCTCTTACAACGAAAATGTGATTATTAGGAAAGACTCTCGAGCATAAATCTATATGACTGTATTGTTCGTAAAATAAACATGATATGACTTTACTAAATCAAAATTGAAATCTGCCTCCAATATAAGGAAATATTGAACACATTTGTTACAATTTTCATCATAAAGCATTCAGTAGGGTGTGTTCACTTGTGCATATTTGCGGTCGTAACCGGAAAGACTGTAAACAGCGTTAACGCGGTGTCAAACAATAGAAATATATTTAAGAACAAAACAACCAATCAGAATATAAAGTGTCGTGTTAACCCGACGACTTATTTCAAAATATGATGTTGAAGTAATTAGGAAACGTATTGCTCTGTAACTCATAAGATTTAGTTTTACCAAACAAGTGTATTTCAAGAGGAGGTCGTAGATAGAAGGTGTTCCATGAAAAATGCGTAATAAGGCTTTAACTGCGTGCATCACATGGCATTCATTGCTTGCTTGCCTGTTTATACTTACTGAATCGAGCGGTGTTCTCTATTAACAATACTTTACCAATCTCGCATGATAATCTCGATTACGTTGGATTCAACAGTATTTAATTTAACTTACAGCCATCCCATTCGTCTTATTATGATTATTATGTTTATATGTAACATATTATGTGACAACTGTTGCAGGCTAGATAAAGAAATATTGATTTGTTCCTTGGTCTTTAAAATAATTACGAATAGTGGAGACAAAATCGAAAAATAAATAATATAGAAACAGACCCATATCTATAACAATAACAATAATATCGGACAAATGCAGTCATACTTTAAAAGTCTGCGAGTCCCGAAGTACCCCTACATCTGCCAACCAGCTGCTACAGTTGGGGACAGAGAGCACTATTGTGGAAACAATTTAAAACGATATTGACCGAAATTTGACCGATAACAATTATATATTCCCCATAATAATCTTTGGAGTACTTCTACAGAGAGTGGTTTGATTAGCATTAAAAGACTGAACTATATAAAATCTCAAACCTCCTTGGAGTGGTTTCTCTACAAATTCTGATAAGGATTGTGTATTATCAAGTCAATTCTTATGCTTGACTACCTGATGTTAAGATATTGTTGTTATAGTTTTTATTTTTGTTACGTTTTTGTTTGTATATTTGGGTCTGCTTGTGTATTTTTTTTTTGGTGTGGTTTTTTTTGGTGTCGTGTTTGCATACATTTAGTTGTATTTGGTTGAAAACGCATGTAAAGCCAATATTCAGTAATTTGATGTATATATTTAATAAAAGATGTGCAAGACCAATAGTCTTTGGGTAAATGTTATCTTAGCGAATTAGGTCGTACTGTAAAGCAATATTTTGCATTATCACGTACAAACACGAAAGAAATTTGAACTGAGCCCAATGCAAATGATTTCATAATACTATGAATATTTGCAATGATTTTAATTAATTGTGTACGGGTACTTATACGTATGGTGATGCAACATATTACTTTGGTGACTATCGTATAAGTTTTACGTACAAGTCACTTATACGTATGAGCCATGCGTACTAGTTTTGCAGTACGGTTTTAATACCTTTAAAACCATTATAATTATGTCAATCCTTCTAAACATGTTGTTACTATATATGTGTCCACTTTTCAGACGATCTGGTGAGAATGAACAGCTCATGAAAACCGAAACTCTTATGATCGTTAACAGCGATGGGGCGGTTGACTGGAGTGCGCCACTTACGTTCACAAGCCAATGCCAAATCAACGTATATTATTATCCATTCGACACTCAGCGATGTGATATGACGTTCGGATCGTGGCAGCATGACGCTAATTTTATTGACTATCCAACACACGATTCAGATGCCAGCGAACAGGAACCAAATGGAGAATGGGAAACACTAGGTTGGTCTAGTAGTACAATACAACAATTTTTCGACAGATTTCTGGCATAATAACGACTGGTTTTACAACATTTCTAAAAAAAAACCACTCCATAGCACTGAGAATAGCTGCAAATTGAAATGATTAATTAACTGCGCACCACGCACACACTGTGTCAGAAGTTGACACTTATCTTGAAGAAGATAAAGAAGAACTAACTAATTAGCTAATTAATTAAGTAATTAACGCAAAATATATATAATTATTTAAACAACTAAGTAATTAACAGTTTTAATCAATAATGTACGGCGGTAGACTTCAAAGTCATAGCCTGAGTAATATTTTTATATCCACCTGATTCAAGACGTGCGTGATCCCAACAATAAAACATCCGTCCATTGCAGCCGATAATTCATCGGCGCTTTAAAAGCAGGGCAGTCATTATTCATTTACAACGAAACATTGTAAAATGTATAACTAGCAGTGATTAAAAGCTGCACAACGGTCAACATGTTTTATAACTTTGACCAATGTGTATTTAAAGCACAATGTTCGTTTAAAGCACAAATATTAACAAAACAATGTGTTTTTCCATTGCAGGTATGGTATCGGAAAGAAACGCTAACGAATTCGCCTGCTGTCCTGGAAAAGTCTATCCGGATTTGACCTTTAAACTCAGCATCCGCCGGAAGCCCCTATTCTACGTTGTCAATCTTGTCATCCCGTGCGCCCTCATATCTGCCATGTCAATCGTTGAATTCATACTACCTTGTAACTCTGGCGAGAAAGTCTCGCTAGGTATCACTGTATTGTTGTCGCTCACTGTTTTTATGCTGGTTGTATCAGAGAATATGCCAGCTACGAGCGATGACATTCCAATTTTAGGTAAGCCTGTATTGAAGCACAGTATTGAGCACAGTAGGAACTTAAATCCATAGTTTATTTTTTGATTTTTAAATAATCTTTCAAAGATTTCCAAATGAAGTGCAACATACCAACAAATGTGCCATATAGCCATGTGACGCATTTAGTAAATGAATATTATTTTTATTTTAACCCTAACCTACCGTTGCACTACGATTTATCACGGCAAAAAACAATGTTCACGCGCATGGTATAGCATTCGATTCGATGACGTCATCAACCAAGCTGATATGTGTGTAAAATCGCTGCTCGGGCTAGCGTTGGCAGGTTGGCCGAGTGGTTAGCGCGGAGGCGTGGTCATCGGAGGGTCCGGGGTCAAATCCCGGGGTTTCGTGGCGATAATTTGGGTACAAAATTCATACTATGTCCCCCTCCCCCAGCTTCCACACAAAACATAGCTTGGCTAGTTAGGTATAAGGCGTGTTTTGATATATGTGAACATTCCATGCATATAATGTTCCAAGTCACGTGACGAAAAGTATGCTAAATTCTTTAGTTTAAACATGATTTTTCTAAATTGTGAGCTAGTTTGGCTTTTCAAAATATTTGTATACGTTATTTGCCTAATAATTTACATATGGCACCTGCTTATTGATATAGAGAATTGTGTTTTATATTGCGCTCAGACTGAAACAGCAGCTGTTTATTCCAAATTGAAAGCGCGTCGTAGGCGTGCGACCTTTCCAGATGTCCATGATATTTGAAAAAGAAAATATATTTATAATTCAGTCAAATTACAACGATGGTGTGGGATACAACAATGTGTAGAAATGACTGAGACAATACTTGAAAGAGAAGAGGGAAACAAAAATTACAAACCGCTATATGGACGAAATAGCCAAGCTATGCACAATGGCTTGCTTCTCACTGAATCAACATTTGAGTATAATATACACCATGACATGTTCATCCTCTCGTTTGAACACTGCGTAGGTGTTCATAATTTACATAATACCTGTCACAATATGAACCCACTCCCTCCTCAGGCGGTCATTATCAGTAAGGATAACGCACAAGCCACGCATCATAGAACACTTATATCAAGTCATCGTGGATCTTACAAACAAACCCGTTATTATTCAGATGCCGAAAGTTCGATATATCTCATGTCTGTCTTTAATAAAATGTTGACATTTTGTTTTGTTTTTAATTAATTTCATTGTTCAAATGTATTCAAGCGGACCATACAGTCATTTATTTCAATTTTTATCACTTGTTGCAGGCGTTATCCGAATAAAATTACAAATTTGAATATACGAGTGTACTGTACAAGTCAGACGCTTGCTATACCTTACATTTTATCTGATCTCTCAAATGTTCATATTAAGAAACTCTATTAGACAATTTTGTATCAGGATTCACTATTCAACACATCTAGATATAATAATAGATCTCCGAATGACTACCCCAATCAAATTTGGCAAACCATTCAAAATTACTGGAAAAGTCTTTTACAAGTCATGCTATGTCATCACAACAGTCATTCATTGGGATTTGGGCGAAGCATCAAAAGAAGCATACAATTACACGTTAATTGTTCATGAATTCCAAAGAAAACCATTCAAATATATTGGATAAAGTCATACGTATGTCATGTTATTAGGCATAGCACAATGCACACACACAGAGTCTGCCACTGGGAGCATTACACCAGTGAACAACAACATACGAGGGTCATTCAATAAGTTCTACCTCCTCCCTCATAACATCGCTTATAAGAATGTCACCTGACATTTGTCATGAGTATAGCTCCAAAATATAGCTACACTTGTGTAGTAAATGATAATTGATATCTGTACGGTACTTTGAAGATCGTTTAGTTCTTATGAAAGTCAAATATGACTTTTGCAGGGTTTTCCAGGGGAGGGTAAACTTAATAGTTGTTGTGATCGGGTTCTGGCAAATCAGAGGGCATATTTTTCCAAAGAAATCATTTAACTTTATTATTTATAGTCTGTTAAAGAGAATATCTGACATTTAGAACGGTTATAATTGACCGATAGGTATGTTTTCCCTCTTACAATAGGCCAAATGAATAGTACTTCGGCAACATTTTGCTCTTTTTCATCCGTTTCCGTCACCCTAAATCGAAGTTTAGTTCTCACTACATCTTCAGAAAAGTACAAAAATTACTCAGATCAATTTACAATAACTTTGTAGCCGAGGTTCCAAGCTACAATTGTGTGATATTTGATCAGACTGGCTTATATAATTACAAAGTTATGAGGTAGGAGGTAGAACTTATTGAATGACCCTCGTATGAAGAGCTGTGTTGCATAAAGGCCTACATCCAATTCTACCTGTTACTCATTTTGCATTATTGAATGGATGGCTATTCACGATGTGGAATGTGGTTTGTATTGTTTCCTCAATTGGCGTGCACATGGACGCACTAATCCAAGTCATGAAGACAGCCATACAATATTTGGATTAATTAATCATGCAAAATGAGTAACATGTAGGAGTGGTCCGTAAGCCCTTATGCAAAACAATCTTTCCATATAATGTATGCAGCTCCACTTTGAAAAACACCCCTATATAAAAATATTTATCCTCACATTGGGCACTCCATGTAGGGCAGTGAGCTTGCCTTATATAGTAGTCATGACCTTGGACTATATAACCTTGATCCAGGTATACTTATCATCAGGTTTTTTAGTTATGACTGTTTGTACCAATTTTCGAAATTTGCTCTGAACTTGAATATATTGGGCCGATTTAAATAAACCTAACCTGAGATATTGTACTAAACACTTTAATCCATTTAGTGATATGCTCAGATTCTGCATCCTTTGAGTGAACAATGTGAGGAAAAGACTGAGAATTTAAATATGGGTATTTAAGAAATGGAAAAGCTTATTTAATTTCTTAATCCATCAATATTTGTCAATCAAGTTGGGTTTACATGTTATATATCTATTACCGATCACTCTTATGATGGGAAAAAAATTGTCGGACATTGCTCATTTGCATATTAATGACTTGAATAGATAATTAGCTAATTTGCATATTAAATGAGCTTATGAAACTAAATTATAGTTTAAAAGATTGGGTATCGTACAGTTAGCTATAATACCAAGTGTTATTGCAATACACCATTCACATCTGGATTTATAAAATTTACGCATATTAATTAGCTGGATTGTTAAAGAAATATGTGTAAATGGTGTTTTGAATGTTACATTATTAACAAATTGAGCTCTCTAAATCCTGATAAATTGTATTTGTGGGCATTGTTACTGTTTTTGGCAGGTTTTCGGCCATTTTCCGAGTATCTCAATACACCGTACCACAAGAATGCATTGACCGATTGTCATAATTCTTTTTGGAAAATAAATCTTTCATTGCAATCTTTCATTTGCATCCAATTTTGTACATGTCTCAATCATTTGAATGTTATGTGTGCTATGCCTAATGTTATGCCATCACAACTGCAACAGCATGTGTTAATATTATAATTATATGAATCTCGATATCAATAAGCATTATAAACTATTCAAAATGATAACAAATTCCACACATTAAAAAAAACCTCCGTAGTTTTGCTGTTGACATTTTACGAAGCATAAGTCAGCTATTGTATAAATCACATCAATAGGTATCTAATAATTTATATGCAATAGCTGCTTCGAGTTACATTTAGTTAATACCAATTGTTCAACGTACTCGTATAACCAATCCCATATATCAAACGGACAGCTATTACAGTTAGGGCCTTATGACACTAAGCCCTCGATTTGCTTCTTCACCGATAACCGATAGCAGATTTAAACGAATCCTTTGAATAATATTCGGGCAACATTTAAGTCAATTCTTTATTTATTTTTTTGATTGTAACACTGTTATTATTCTGTTACTTTCAGCTCGCTACTATATAACAACGATCTTCCTGGTGTCTTTTTCTACGTTCATGACCGTACTAGTACTCAACCTACACCACCGTCGTTACCCCATGCCAAGATGGGTGAAAGACATCTTCCTTGGCGTCATCGCACAAGTTCTATGTATCAATGTGGACAAGAAGCGCCGAGGAGCCAGTACATACAATATACCAAGTCGGGGACATCACATTGAGTTGATGCCCACCGCAAGCGGAACAGCAGCCGAAATGGAATTCATGCTCAAGGAGGAGATGGCACAAGCCACGGGTGGCCATGGCCATGGCCACGGCCACGGTCAGAATCATCAGAATCATCAGAACAGCGCCACCATGAGTAGTAGTCGCCCCGGGCCAATCACGTGGAAAGATCGTATCCACCTGGAGACACTGAACAACATACGATATCTTGCTGGTAGATACGCCGAAAAGGACCACGAGGAACAGACCATTAATGAATGGCAAGGTGTTGCCAAAGTAATGGATAGGTTTTTTCTTTGTATCTACGTTATCTGCGTTATTGTTATGGATGGTGTGATGGGCATGCAGATCTTGAATAAGGATCCACACCATGCGCAAATGGATTAATACTAACTCCATCAGTCATCACATGACATTAAGGTGGACACGTGCGCATATGGAATATTAATAACTCGATCACGTGACTTTCGGGTGAACACGTTTTTCTAAGAAGGTGCAATCAGCATTCTAGCTCAAGATCACGTAATTATCATGTAGAAGACACGTGTATATGACTTTCGCTGGGATGACTAATTAGTACCTCTAATAGGAGATTACCTGCACATGATCATAGGGCATGAACCTTCCCGGATGAGGAGTCATTTTTATTGATATATGGCGGTTGGACTGCACATAAGGCACGGTCATTTCATTTATATAGTACATTGATATGTATGATGAACACGAATACCTCAGTTATGATGAGTATAAAAAGAGTCGTGTTGATAACTGAAATTGATATGTTGATGTAATCAAACGCTGTTAACTTGATATAGAGCTACAGTGTAACAGCTCCATTGGAATACGAATTCGACCAAATAGTACCTAACTTATAGGCACTGATCAGTCTCACTGGCTTAACAGTCAATGTTTTTGTTTAATTAAATTCGATTCCGGTCACGGCAAGAGGCTCAGAGCTGTCGCTTTAATCAGACACCGGTTTGAAGACTAAATTATTGATCATGTGTAGACAGAGGAGCTTTTGTTGTGGCCAGTGTGGCACTTCCTATAGGAATTGTGACGTATATAATAAATATTCATTAGGATTGAACGATAAGGGCATTAACTATAAGAAGCTTGAATTACGGACGAGTAGAATAACTAGCTTTCCCAATATTTAGTAGAATCAGGACAAATGTCCCGACCAGAAGTCGAACCCATGACTCCAGATTGTCGATATGCGTGCAAACCGTTTGGCCATGGAGACCTGCATGATGATGCGCATGCGCAGGTCATAGTCCTGTTGTTCAAGCTTCTTATAGTATAGTCAACACTAAAATGTCGGCAATGTTAGGGCAAGGAACAAGCTAATTGATAATGAGGAAAAACGTGATCGCCTGTTCAACTTGTATTTTAATCATGTAAATCTCCATGGGCCAAGTGGATGTGGTTAAATAGCACGAATCTCGTACAACTGCGTCACGGGTGCGAATCCTGGGGCGGGACATTTTGATAAACATTGTACCCTTATTCCAATGATGTACGTGGCCCTCATAAATTTTATCGTGCATAAATTATATGTTTGCATTATAGGTTAAGTGCATGCTATTACATGATGACATTATAACATTTTTATAAAGAAATACTAATTTCATGAATAACGTCCACTTTGCTTGCTTGATGAATTTATTGACCGTCCGTCGTCTTTGTTAACGCGCGTGTGTATGTCTATTTGGAATAATACTGCTAGATTTGTTAGCGCAGATAGATTAGGCAGCCACTGTTTTCAGCGGGAAAAAAACACTTATCAATTGTAGGATTTTTAATAACATAATATGATCATTGTATAAAGTAAGTTAATACACAGTTATATTACGTGTATTATATATATTATGTATGACTATGTGTGATAAACAAAACGTGTACTTTAAATGTAATGTGAGTTTGTTATATGAAGACACATTAATGGTCTAATGTATCTTATTTTTAACCATTGTACATTTGTTATGCCACCTAAATGTTACATAATGCAAGGTGTTTTTGATCTATACAGAGATGTTCCATTACAATCGTATTGATTTCCGGGTTTTATAGTATAATGTGCTAGGTAACTCTTGCTCGTTGATCAAATGAGCAAAGCAGTTTGTTAATGTTTTGCCCTAATTTGGATGCGAAAGAAACCTATTAACAGCCTATTCACAAATTGTCACAGCTTGTTGTGTGAAGAACGCTATAAAAACTTTATTGCGACGTGCAATAGTTTTCATTTGCAACCATGCCAAATTCAAAATACAGAATGTGACGTTAAATTGTTTTGACGTCATTGTTACGAAATTACCAGAGGCCGACCACTAACGGACTTTGACTATGGTCATCGTGTGATCTAGGAGTATTGGGCAGTTTTTGGTTCTATTTCGTCGTCAAGGCGTACGGCGCACGGAGTGTCATTTAAACCTTTATCGTATATACAGGCGCCCGATGCGTCTCTTTTTGATGGCGCGCATCTGTTGCGTTGCTGAATATTTGTAATTCGGCGCAGCCCACCCACTAACGCAAAACGCATGGTAAAAAGCAGCGTAGTTGCATGCGCGAGGTGTTGCGTTACATTTTTAATTAGCGTGGAAAGTCACAATATCGATTTGCGTCGGATTTTAGATTTGGGGGCCAGTGCAACTTGTAGAGATTAGTATTCTTTGATTAGTCACAAAATTTCGCACAGTACAAAAATCGCACAGTCCAAAAAACAGCCAAATGAACATAAAATGGTCAATTATCAGGTTTGTAATCCATTTTTTCTATAAAATATTCCTTTATTTGTAAAAACCAGGCGACAAACGGTAATTTTTAAATGGTTATAACGCATATAAACGCTACATCCGGAGAGTGGGGCGGGGGAACAAAGGGGGGCGGGAGCACAAAACAAAAAATTCTGTCAGGGGGGGGGGGGGGGGGGAAGGCAGTTGCCCTCCTGCCCCCCCCCCCCCCCCCCCCCCCCTTGAGCTACGCCACTGTACTGGATCACTAACTTTGTAACAATGCTAGTACAATCCAGTAATCTCATAAGTTGTCAGTTGCGCTCATCGATTTCGCTCAACCTATAAACAGTATTGTTGTATCTTTTAACTGTTAGCAAATATATTGTATGTAATAACTAATGTATAATGTTTAATCATGAAAGTACTAGACCTGTAAGCTGATTCATCAAGTCTCTTACATGACACCTTCGTGAACAGCGATTGGAATCAATGGATTTATTAACTATGGCAGATGATCACAGAGTTATGTAGCACTCCATTCCGAGTCACGTCTCTGTACAATTCCACTATCAGATATGTCGTGATGTTGCTCATCTATTTAGGGGAGACGTCAAAACTCGACCGCCCGTTGACTGCCGGTTACGGGCGGTTCCGCCCGGTTCTTTCAGGTCAAATGTTTTACTGGTATATGAATATTCGCGCAGGCAACACTGAACAACCGCCGGTTGACTTAATGCTGTAATCTGACCAATTTACACTATCAATCTGTTACTTTGCGGTCATAATAGCTCTCTCTATAATCGTTCTATATAAAAAAAACATTCATAGACTTTCGGTATTGATTTTAAAAAGTTAATTGAGCTATAAACAGATTGAAAAAGCCAACCCCAGCGAAAATCCATAGCTGTATTGTACTGGTTGTGTCAACTGAGACTTTTAAGTCTTAAAAGAGCCCATTACTTCAAGATGTTATTGCTCACGTGTGTGACGAGGCACTTTCAACCGGTCGTGTTCACCAGAGTGTTACTATTTGACCTCATTATGTGTGTATATTATAACAGACGACACGTTTTGTGAGAACCGAACGGAACCGGCCGTAACCGGCGGTTGCCGGGCGGTCGAGTTTTGACGTGATCCCTTACTGGTTTAATGAATTTTCGAATTAGGGAAATAAAAGGTCGATTCATATTGCAAGGCTACACACACAATTCTGTCATGCGCGTTGTTGAAATCAAGCGCCTGCCGGTCCGTGCTCAATCGGTGCAGGTGTAGTGAATTACGAAAGTGACAAAGGCTTTCTCGTCGCCTTGGGGTATTAATAGACGTTAAAAGCCATTTTTATTCAATCTGGCTGTTTTCAGATCGTTTTTAAATCATGTTATCTACCATGGCGCAAATATAATAATAATAATAATAATAATGGATTTATAAAGCGCCGTCTATCTAGGCAGCCTATTCCGAGGCGCTATACATACAAACATAAACATGAACAATTAAACATAAGCATGTGACCTGAAGCAATGAGCATAAAATGGATTAAAATACAATTAAACATGATATGCACATTGGAACAAATATGTTTTCAGACGGTGTTTAAAAGCATTGATTGAAACACAGCTGCAACGAATGTCCACAGGTAGAGAGTTCCATAATTTGGGTGCACATGAAGAAAACGCTCTATCACCATACGAAGATATTGTTTTTGGTGCTGACAGAAGAAGTTTATTCGCTGATCTAAAGTCCTTGCCGGCTCATATGGAGTGAGTAGCTGGGTAATATAAGATGGCGCGAGTCCGTTGAGTGATTTCCATGTTAATAGAAGAATTTTGAAATCAATTCTTTGACGAATGGGTAACCAGTGAAGCTGTATAAGAGTTGGGGTTATGTGGTCATATTTACGAGTTTTGGAAAGCACACGAGCAGCTGCATTTTGTGTCCGCTGGATTTTATCAAGGAGGGCGTTACTGCCATATAGAAGTGCATTTCCATTGTCGAGACGGAAGGTGATGAGGGCATGAACGAGAATTGAAGCAGTGTCATCAGACAAGATATGTCTTTGGTCTGATGGCCTCATCAATGTTACAAAAATATGAGTTTTTCAAATCTGCTGAATGTGTAATTTAATGCGCATCTTTGTCAACTAAAATGAGGATTTCCCTAATCGCATGTTCATTTTTAGAAAAGTTTCTATCAACAGTTATACAGTATAACTAACTTAACATTTGTGATGCGATCTGTGAAAACCCGCCACATGGTGGCATTTTTCATATTGGAGATATTTATATCATAAGAAAGCTAAAACTGTGCTGATTACAGAACTGTTTCGATCATTTTTCTACGATCACTACAAAAAAAGTTATGAGTGAATGATGATTGTGATGTCACCAAAAGCTACAAAACAAGAAATCATGAAAACAGGCCAAAAAAGATACATAATTCAATATAATAACATTATAAGGTTAATAATAAAAGTGACTTAAGTAAGTTTGTCAAGGTGAAATTTCATGAAAGATGTTGACACAAAGTACTGGAAACTCATTTTCTTTAAAAAAATCTAAAAAAAAGAAAAATGTTTATTTTAATTTTTTTTTTTACCCATAATCCCTAGTTCACATTTTGCGACTACCGACGGGTTTTCTCAGATCTCATCACATTTGAGACGCCTGTTGGGCGTCTTGGTTTTTTTACCCACTTCAGTAATAAATGTCGAGCGGCAAATATTAATCTTACTTTGATCAGAGGGCTGACCAGCTTCCAGGTCTAGTACTCTCATGGTTCAATAGAGAGATTGCATCATCAGATGCATATTTTCCTCAAGTATGATATATCACTTTAAGCTTACTGCAAGTATAATTTCCGTCCTATCAATCTACGAAAAATTGTAATTTTATTATAATGTGAAAAATGTAACGCGATCATAACCGTTTAACCATTATGGCAATCGTGGGTATAGCCAAGTATAAAATAGCTGATATTCTAGCTAAGCCCCAATGAAAATGAAATCAGATTCTACATTTTCACTTAATTACAAGGGAACACGGTGTCAGACTTGAGAAATATGTGTTTTTGGCTAGGTAAGGAAATATGAGATATCGCATACATCATATGCAGTAAAATGTTAGCTTCAAAATGCTTTTTATTTGACTGAAATCGGACATTTCGTTTTAATGTTGTGTTTGAACAAAAGTATATCGGTGACGCGAATTTGTATTAACATTGCGGTTTCCGATTGGATTAAACTGTAATATTTTCAAGCAGTGATATTTAACTAAATTTTTGAAAAAAAAATATTATCAAAGGTTTAGTAAAACATCTTATATTCAAAATGGTATTATAATTATTGAATTTACATTTTGGTGTATTTCTTATGTATTTTAATGTTTTTTCACCATGCTATATTTAACAATTTGCCATGGTTACAGTATAAAACATATTAAATCAATTATTTGGCTGCAGTTATCTTAACAAAACTTTGATTATAAATTACAATAATTATTTTTGCAAACATAAATGTAAAAAAAATGGATGCCATATCAGTTTCTTATATTATGAACGGAGCAGGAAAGGGCTTACATTCAGACAGCTTTGAAGTTGTACCATAATACCTTTCAAAGTGTTTGAAAGACTTCAATCGACGATTTCATATTGATATGACTAAACAAATCTAGACCAAATGCCTTCGGCATTGCTCTGTAACAAGAACTCCAGAAGCTATCAGACTTTTAATGATTCGACTCGGACTCGACTTGGGTTTTTGAGACTCAAGACTCAAGACTAAATTCATAAGTATCGAATGACTCAACTCAACTCAGGACTCAGGATTACATGACTCAACTCATTCGAGACTGGACATTCTATCGTTTGCATTTATTGAATCAATCTATAATTGCGATACGCTGTGACACAGTAGATGGATGCGATAGGCCTATATGCTGTTGCCTTGTTGCAAGAAGATCCTTTGTGCACATAATATCATTTTTTTTGCACTTACACTTATACATGGATGCCTGAGATACAAGAGGATCGTAGGTAAACCTTAACATAACTACATAGTATCTTATGATATTCATTTTGTAGAATGTTTGACTTACCTGTACAAAATACAGGAAGAGAATCTTATGTTAGTTAATTTGGGGAGAGAAATAATTGTATTCTAATTATTTGCCTTATTTCCATAATTTAATCATCTATGTAAATCGGATCTTCTTGCACTCAAAGTAGACTAAAGAAGTTGGTTCAAGCAGATCTTTCACACACAGGATCATCTTTCACTTAAGCGACGAACTGTGCCTCCACAAATCAACGGGACATAAAAGTCCCTACAACTTCACGCAAGCATTTCACTGACTCTACTCTAGTTAACTCGATTCGACCCCCCCCCCCCCCCCCCCCTACTTCACTCGAAGCGACTAGACTCGGATCCACTCGACTCCACTCGACTCCACTCGACTCCACTCGACTCCACTCCACTCTACTCGACTCCACTCGACTCTACTTGACTCCAATCGACTTCACTCGACTCTACTCCACCACACTCCACTCTACTCGACTCCACTCGACTCTACTTGACTCCACTCGACTCCACTCCACTCTACTCGACTCCACTCCACTCTACTCGACTCCACTCGACTCTACTTGACTCCACTCGACTCCACTCCACTCTACTCGACTCGACTCGACTCTACTTGACTCCAATCGACTCCACTCGACTCTACTCGACTCCACTCCACTCTACTCGACTCCACTCGACTCTACTTGACTCCACTCGACTCCACTCCACTCTACTCGACTCCACTCGACTCCACTCGACTCCACTCAACTCCACTCGACTCCACTCGACTCCACTCTACTCCACTCGACTCGACTCCACTCTACTCGACTCCGCTCCACTCTACTTGACTCCACTCGACTCCACTCCACTCTACTCGACTCCACTCCACTCTACTTGACTCCACTCGACTCCACTCCACTCTACTCGACTCCACTCCACTCTACTCGACTCCACTCGACTCCACTCGACTCCACTCGACTTCAATCGACTCCACTCGACTCCAATCGACTCCACTCGACTCCACTCGATTCCAATCGACCCCACTTGATTCCAATCGACTCCAATTGACTCCACTCGACTCCACAACTCCATCTCGACCCACTCGACTCAACGTGACTCCACTAAATTTCACTCAAATTCATTCGACTTGACTATCATTCGTTTTTATGCAAAGACTAGACTCGACTCAAGACTCGACTCAAGACTCGACTCAAGACTCGACTCAAGACTCGATTGCGTATTAACTTTACTCTCCCGAGTTTCTTCAACAGAAAACTATACGGGTCGTATTCTCGTACTAAACACGGTTTTAGCTAAAAACCGTGTCTAACTAAACTCGTGTCTAAATTTGACGCGATGTTATGTCTTAAACGACGTGTTTAATCAAGCCCGGTTTCAAACTTCGCAAATCTCGTCCCCAGACTTTTCGTGCGTTCACTGTATACAGACAGGTATTGAAGTTATTGTTGTCAAATGGCGCACTCACACCGTCATACATCATAGTTACTGAACAGGATTAAAATTACTTTTGTAAAAAGTGTAAAATGTTTTCTTTAAGAGCGGCACATACCAGTCCTTACGTGAGTACCATTCCCCGGGGTATTGGTATTTAAAAGGTCATAATGGCGATCGGGTTGTTTTTGCACTGAACACGCGGTGAGAATATGGGAATAGAGGTTTTGCACTTTTGGAGTTGTATATCAAACAATAAAGCCTGGTTAATGGTGAGTTAGGCCTACATGTAAAATAATTATAATGTTCATCTTTTGTTGTATGCATATGACGTACCCTGTGACGCACCCAGGTAAAGTGACTGACATTGGCGCACCCATTCGTCAATATTGTGACGGACCAAAGGCTCTCCAATACGTACCCTGCGTTAAGAATGTGGTGGTAAATGACGCACCCATGACGCATCTCCCCGGGGGTTGTATAGTGAGTCACATCACTGATTATGTGCATTACCATGAGAAATGCATTCAAATAAGTACAAGCATGCCTAGTATTCGTTCAGTAATCTCGGACTTTGATCTGTTTTACGACCAATAAATACACTAGTCTTTAATCCATCTGTAAGCGTGTACGTGTAACCTACAGCCGCCTGATTAGCTCCATACGGTAAGAAATTATATGACAGTTAAAACGCAGGACCAGGACCACCTGTCAATACTTTGGGACGACTCCAGTATTATTTGGACAGTTTCTACGGTGAAAACTGTTTGACTTTAACTTAATTATTTGACTTTACGGTTGCGTTAACATGACACTCGAAAGCTACCCTATAGACAAGTGATCTTGTTTGTTATATGAAATTAAGATATACTTGGTATAAAATTATGTCCCTTGGTTCGGAGTGTATGACATACATGTATCTGTCCATGTATGAAGACAGTGTTTATAATAAGTGACTGTTTATTGTTGTTAATATGATGTTGTTTTAAGATTTGCCGCTACCTTCAAAATGAGTGGTGTTTTTTTTGTTAGAATTCCATGATTTAAGACCATGTCAACGCCGTTTACAGTGTTTCCGGTTACGACCGCAACTGTACATAGGTGAACACAATGTAGTACGGAATGTTTTGTGATGAAAATCGAACAAATTGGAATAATATTTCCATTATGAGTAAGAACAAACTCTGTGATGATTTTTAACGGGAAAACTGTCAGTCAAGATAGATTTATTGCATTAAAGTTAAGATTTTAAGTTTTCAACTCTCATAAAGGGATTGTTAAAGAATTCATTCCAAATGAAATAGGACCAATTTCAAACTAAACCTGTGTCCAACTCTATAAAGCACAACTTAGGAATGATTGTTTAATTTTCTTCCCAACAAGGGTTTAAAAGAGTTCAAAAATCACTCGTCTTTAAAGTCACTTAAATAGAATCTTAACTGTTATGCAATAGGGCACAGAAAATTCTTTCCTGATAGGTCAAACTTCATTTTAAGAGAGAGAGTAGTATATATAAAAGATTAAAAAAGGTCACATAATATTGTTTTTATATACGTGCAACTCATACACATGTACAGTATTATATTGACACAAAATATGTTTAACAAATCTTCGGTGATTGTTGGTTAGGAGGCGTGTTCATATTTTACACAAAGTTTACGTGAAGAAGAAAAAAATGAGCGTTTGTGAGGTATTTCAGTAAACCGTGAGTTTACGATCTAAGGGCACCATTATGTTCAGATAATGAGAATGTCTGCGGAGCACGGCTGGTTCCGTGTTAATAAAATAATAATAATAAGTACATAATAGGTGTTAAGGTTAGACATGACAGGTAGATCAGTATCTCTTCGTATTTATTACTTGCTTCAATGCTGATTCACACCACGGCGTTGTTTCTACTGGTGAGCCAGCATTTTACGAAGTTATAATTCCATTAATCCCTCTAAGTTTCGCAAATAATGATTGTTGATGTCAATTGCGAGTTTATATCGTCACATACCGACAAAATGTCAAATAGTTCAGGAAGTGTAGGAGGTGCTACCGAATATATATATATATATATATAATAAGTATAAGGTAATGCTAATCCTGGACGTCTCCGCTGAGTCAGTGACTCCATGTTTAAGACGAATATGAAGCCTGTATGTTTGATTTGCGATTCCTGAATATGCTGAATTTACAGCTGTTTTCATAACGTCATTGGAGTATAGTACATCACCTGTTGTTATCGGTAAACCAGATATTGATCAGGTAATTGTATGGTACTCTTTATATTATAGATGCCATCAGCAAGACCGGAGAAAAATGCCCGACAGGGAAAATTCGCAGTTGATGGCTAAATATATTCCACAACGCTCCAACAAACATACTCCACAATACTTCAACTCTTTCACACTTGTGTATTAGTGTTCATAAGGCGATACGACGGTTCTCCGCATTTATTACGGCCTAAATACACATTGGTCGAGGTCGATTTCACACGCGTTGGGGTGGTCGCAAAACGCTGCCGCTCATCGGTCGAGTGTTTGGGAGTATGCTGTTAAGGCAGTACAGTTGACAGCGTAGCGGCGTACCACTATATCACCGCTAAATAACATTTTGCATCTACCTTATTTATAAGAATTATATACTTGATCAATATGTCTCGTTTACGTGCAAAATCATTATCATCATACAATAAATATGATTGCATTGTTATGATTGCGGCGTTATATCGGCGTTATAAAACCGGCTTTCATGACTATTGGACTAAAACGCTAAAGGGTTGATCATACTACCATCATTACGCATCGGCCAACATCGACGGATACATAACATTGAGATTTCTTCGTGTAAAAATCCAAGGAAAGTGAAAGATGTTACTCACTGTTAATGACGTTTCACTACCACGCTGGTAGATTCATCAGACTGGCAACAATACAATCTCAATATTACAAACAATCCAGAAGATCTTATTCAAAGATTCGACGGATACAATTTCACATTGCTTCGACTTGCGCGCCTATTTATCTGTTCATACCCTCGATCGTCATTGCGCGTAGACCGCCAACGACGGATATCGGCGCGCCCACGAGTTGAAGCAAAGTCAACTTTTATCTGCCGACGTCGCCCGATGCCTAACGTCGGGAGAAACCGTCGAACGGGCTTTTAATCCGTCAACGGGGGTCTATGATTAGCGGCGGGTAAATGAACGGGCCTTTAGACCTACACTTTTATTGACCAAACGATATGATGCACTGCGAAAAGATAAGATAAGATTGTCATTAAAAACTGTTTTTATATAATATGCTTTTAAATATCATAAAACATTTGTTATTGAACTGATATTTTGTAATATTATTAGATTTTTAGCTGCTATATTAAAATTGAATAAACCCTTGAATTGTATTTTGCTGCAATATTTAAAATATTGCCGGTGGTACTTGTCGAATCCCGTAGTAGGTTGTTAAGAGTTTTGCTTGTTAACATATAAAACACAACCTATACGACACTCATCCTGAAAGTTGTGTACCAATCTTTTTGTAAAAAATTGTAAAAATTGAGTAGGGTTATAAGATTATAACTCCCAATATTTTGTTTGATACGGGGTTGATTTAAACAAACACCTTCCCACCATCTACACCCCATGTTGACGCCTATGTGTGTGATATCGACCATGATAATCTCATATATTTGACCAATTTACCATAAAAGTGCGGAATTAGGCTATATTAAAAAAATAGTTTGTCTCAAAGCTCTTCAGTTTTTCAAAAGCTAATGCGGAATGCGGGAGGGGGGGGGGGGTGTTTTTTAAGTATAAAATATTAAAATCTGTAAAAGTGACCTTTTGTATTTAAAATGATGTGATCAATGAAAATCTGAAAAATCGGTGAAATGTTGGGATTTTTTTGTTGTTGAAAAAAAAAAAGTTGTTTCCTTCTTCTTCTAACGCGCATCAATTAACTAACGCGCGCGGGAGCTTTGAGACAAATTATAATTGGCAATATAGCCTGACTATTAAAATGTAAATCCACACTAAAGTTTTCAGCATCTTTTCTACTTAACGTTTATTTTAACTATTGCATTTCCCAATACCTTATAGTTTAATCAGTTCCAAATTAGCCAGAAATATTTGTTTCGTATCTCTAGTAATCCAAGAGTACGCGCGCGATTATAGTCACACGCCCGTGGTTTTGGCCGCACGCACGTGCCACGCACATGATGCACAGTGCGCTTGTCACCTTAATGCATGCTCGCGTCCTTCTGTACGCATTCGCTGCTGTAATGATTCTTCGCCAATTTGGAACTGATCAAACTATAGGAACTTTGACACCATTGCTATTATTTCGTTGGTAGATAAGGCACCTTGAAGGTGCAATGTGCATATCCTTACAAGAGGAATAGTCTTGTGTTTTACTAAGGAGCGTATATGAGGCTCGGTAAATAATTACTGTGAGGGTAATACTAGTAACAATAATCATTCTTATGTTTTAATTAGCTAAGAATTGTTAAAAAGCTGATAACCTAAGAATGATGCAAAGGTTAATATGATGATATCGTGAGTGATAATGGTTCATTTGATTATATAAATCCAGTTACAAACACCATTTTGGAATAGCTTCTAAAAGTGAAAGCTACGAAGTAATACCAAAAACAAACAAGAAACAGTGTTGCACATACGACATTCTTGCAAATCAGCATTATAGAGCGACACCATCGTTTGTATGATATTCGATGTTGTTTCTATTTCATTTATATTTTACTCGCAGACTGTGTATCAAATTACTCAATTCCCATGTTTACTACGTTTACGATTAATCTACTATTAAGGATTAAGGAACTACTGTGTAAACGTATGGCATATTTCTTTCTCTAATGTATAGCAAAGAAACAGAAAAGAACGGTTAGTGTGCACAAAGACAAATATTTTAAAACTTATATAAAAGCTGCAATACCAAGGGCAGCAATAACTGACGTGACGTTGTGCACCGAAATATCTCGTCTCATGGAAGCCTTTACACTAAATGTTATTTACATAATGCTATATTACATTATAGCTCGAAACAGTGAAAATCTAGTTTCAAAATTAACTAAGCTTGCCCACTTATTCGTCTATACCTTTTTTATCTCAGTCAAAATGTTCATTATATTTTATCTTCAAGGATAAGATACTTTCCCTCTCAATATGATATTTTCAGCTGTATCCAAATGTCTGAAGTTCAACCCAGGTTCGGATCGCTAGTCGCACAGTTTACATCATGAAGTTGTACACCTGATGGAACTAGTCCATTTTGAAATACGTGACAGTACCAACTTTGCCAAGAGTAACAAGGTTTGATTATTGTACTCGTGCACACTGATTGAAGAATGTTAGTAAAAAATGTAATTTAGGTCCCCGATTCAGGATGGTACTAGTATCGTCCAATGCTGAAACACGCAGTACCGCTCGATACTGGTACAAAATCAGTGTTACAGTGTCGAGCGATACTTGTAACTTTTATGTTCCAGTATTTATCGATACTGGTATATTAGTATCTGGGACCTAAAGTACACTTTTTCGAAAGGTATATACATTTTAGGTAAATAAGTAAATATGATACAACCAAGATAACTTCGAGATGGAGCTATTAAGTTAAGCATTCTGTACCTGTATCTGTACATGTGTCTGTTTTATATAGTACAATAATGTTGTAAAATCGAAGTGAGAATTTTGAAATTGAATGATGAATTTTGAATTTGATGAATGAAAAGATGAACAAATTCAGAAGTGTGGTATAAAAGCGTCTTTAAACCTGTGAAATCTGCTATTAAAATCTGGAATCAAATTTAAAATTACAGTGCTAATTTTTAACTGTAATATTATAGTAAGTTGTAATGCTATTTCTAAACATATCTGATTGGTTCCAGGTCTCATTTATGCTGCTCTTGAGAATAGTGTAAACTATTTACGTTGAAAGTTGGTATTATAATATAAATTTAAAACAATAATGCTAAATGCGTTTTGCGATCAAACTAATCATTACTTTTAGAAATGATATGACTACACATGTTTTATAGTCTTCGACTCGAGTGAGTAACTTGACATGACTTACACTTAAGTCTCCGTTTGTTATGACTTTGACATAACTGGAGTATCGATACTCCAGTCATGTAAATTAACAACCCATTGCTGTCATAACCCATTACTCTCGAATAAAGCTTTTTATAGAGCAATGGGTTGACTTAACTTTTTTAAACGTGTAACTTTATGACTTGATTTGAGTCGCCTATCCTAAAGGCTTGACCTGAATCAGTTCTCATACAAAAATGAGACTTGACTTAAGTCTTGTGCTTAAACTATCGAAGCTTCCGGCTTGAGTAAGTAGAATATATGATGATATTGATCAGTATATGAAATAGGTTCTGAATGAAAGTTTTGAAAAATCATTGTCTTGTCTCGACTTGACTTGACTTGACTTGACTTGGCTTGACTTGACTTGACTTGACTTGACTTGACTTGACTTGACCTGACTGGACTAGTCTAGACTAGACTAGACAAGACTAGGTTTAACTTGACTTGACTTTAATTGGCTAAACTTGACTTAACTTAACTTGACATGACTTGACTTGACTTGACTTGACTTGACTTAATTTGACTTGACTTGACTTGATTTGAGTCAGTCGGCGACTTGTCTTGTCTTGATCTTAAGATTAACTTGATTTGACTTGACTTGACTTGAATTGACTTGAATTGACTTGAATTGACTTGAATTGAATTGAATTGACTTGACTTGAATTGAATTGACATGACTAGACTTGAATTGAATTCAATTAAATTGAATTGAATTGACTTGACTTTGATTGATTTGAGCCAGTCAGTGATTTGACTTGTCTTAACCTAAAAGATTGACTTGACTTGAGTAAGTAGAATATATGATGATATTGATCAGTGTATGAAATAGGTTCTGAATGAAAAGTTTGGAAAAATCAGTGTCTTGTCTTGAATTGACTTGACTTGACTTGACTTGAATTGGCTTGACTTGACTTGACTTGACTTGACTTGACTTGACTTGACTTGACTTGACTTGACATGACTTGACTTTGATTGATTTGAGCCAGTCATTGATTTGACTTGTCTTAACCTAAAAGATTGACTTGACTTGACTTGACTTGACTTGACTTGACTTGACTTGACTTGGCTTGACTTGACTTGACTTGACTTGACTTGACTTGACTTGACTTGACTTGACTTGACTTGACTTGACTTGACTTGACTTTGATTGATTTGAGTCATTCGGTGACTTGTCTTGACCTAAACGATTGACTTGGCTTGACTTGACTTGACTTGAGCCAATCAGTGACCTCACTTAAAAATGCATGAATATATGTTGACATGTGTAGGTAATGCGCACGAAGCATAATATTATTGTCTAGTTTTGAAAGATAATCACATTTCGATGTTGGTTGAACTTATTTGATTGTGAAAAATTTCAATTTCTTTAATGCAAGGGAACATAATACGTAGCACTAAGTTGAAGAATGAATAGCTTCGATGTGACATTCATAAATACTAATGTCTGGTTGTGATTTATGCGTACACTTTTCAAGTGTAGTTGTCTAAAAACACACTCTAATTTGAAATCGGAACTATAGATTTGAAAATATCGGATCAACACATTGCATGCATAAACAAAAATACACATCGACTTTTCAAAATATTTGAACTCGACTTAACAATAAAATGACCCAGATTTCAAAACTCGCACACAGATGTTCAAAGGGTCCTTTATTACAATTGGCTTGTTATTTAAATCAGAATTATTATCATTCATGAACGAGCAATACAACAGAAATACTACTGGATTTAAGACTGACATTTTACGGTACCTGGTGTTTTGCGAGTTCACAAACAAAACTATATTACGTATAAGTGTGCAGCATGAATTGTTCCTGAAATAAAATATGTTCTCTTTTGTTACCTAATAGAAAAAAAGGTAATGAATTGACGAACTCTTATTACCATTATCATTATCTTATAACTATTATTACTTGTATTATGTGTCATTAATTTGACAAATTCCCTGTTTTATATTAACTAATGTTACGTGAATTCACCGCACACATATTTATCGTATTGAATTTGAACATTTTACATGTTAAATTTCGAGTTGGAGTTGTACTATTAAGTTATAGTTTAATCAGTTCCAAATTGGCAAGTTCGGTTTTTATCTTTTCGCGTGCAAAATTAATCCAAGCGTACATACGTGATTATGGTCACACGCACGCGATTGTGGCCACACACACGCATGCATATTGCTCACAGTGTACATGTTGTCTTCATGCGCGCTGCGTTCTTCTATATATATTGATTTGCTGCTGTAAAGCGGCTCTGTCAATTTGGAGCTGATCAAACTATGGTACTCGGTGATGCGGAATCTGTACGCTAGAATCCGAGATTTTGAAATAACTCAAGGGCTGTGCATACTCCAAACCGCTCGACCGCTGAGCAGTAGCGTTTGCCACCACCACATGTATCATATTCGCTCTGACCTATGTGTTTATTTGTCATAATATGCACCGGGAGCCAAGGTATCATATCATGAAAACTAATACGCATGAGTGAGAGCGTGAAAGAGTTGGAGCGTTGTGGAGTATGCTCGGTCTTTTATACTCTAAACTAAACTTTATGATGACGAAAGGGTGATACTTTAACTACAATCCCGGTAATAAACATTGGCACACTTTGATACGCAGTTGGTCAAATGCTCATCCCGTTCCCCTAGACTGGGTTCCACGTCCCTCTAGTTGGCTGCCATCTTTAAAAATGGCGGATCATATCGAGGAACTGGGAGAAGAACACGGCAAAGAATGTGAACGGATGTGTCGTGGGAAGTCATGTCATTTCCAGTCACTTCTAACTTAACTGCACATGCGAAAGTCTGTCCGACAACAACGTCAAAGCTCCCGATTGGTCAACTTTAACTGTACCGTTATCACGATCGTCACGTTGCGCTCGGGAAGGTAAATCAGCGCGTCCAACCGCGTCACGTGATGCACAAACCTGCGTGAAAAAGCTCATGTTTATTCACAAGTTTATCAGCTTTTTCACTTTCGTAAATATATTTTTGTCAGTCTTCACTTCTGAACAACCTCGTAGGGGCCGCGCGTAAATTGAGACTACCAGAAGGATAAATTCTACCGTTCCACGTAATCAATGTTCATCGAAGTTGTGTCTTCCTCAGCTAATGGTCAATTCACACTTCCGTCGTTGAGCATCGCCCGACGTCGACGGTTATCGGCACGCGAGTTGAAACATTGTCAAATTTGATCAATCGATGGACGCATATCGACGGGAGTATGAGTGGGCCATAAGTAGAGTAGACGCACCCCGATTGGTGGGGAATGGGGAAGGGACAGGTGATGTCTCCTTTATCTTTTGAACGCATAGACTCGTAGTTTTCATAACAATGTAGAATTACTTTAATGTGCCAACTATTGTATTGCGAAGGTTGAAACAGGGATACTATTAATTTTGGGATAGGAAAGTCCTATACTAGCGTACGTAGCGAAAACGGTCCCTTATGCATATTTGAATAAATTATGGTAATCGTTTGGAATTTACGTCATTATTTAGTCAGCATAGAATTGGCGGCGCTATTCACGCGGTAGATTTACACACAGCTTGCTGTCAAAAAATGATACTGACACTGGAGTTAGAACCAACTCCAGCGGTTTTTGGATGAAATAATTTAGTTCCAACGTGTGATGAATTTTATGGGGTCATTAATCAAAATCCCGGGCAAAATCCATTGTTACATTGAAAGCAATGGAAATTCAAAATTAACGGCCGTTCGTGTCTACCATCGTCTGCTACAATCACGCCTTATCAGTATAGCGCCACCAGTTCTATGCTGACTAAATTTTAATTTAAAAGTGGACTCCGATCGGCAAGCTGAGTGGCATACCCCTGGTTGAAAGTTATAATCGATGCCTTGGACATGGCCACATTTGTTTGTTGGCCTCAAGTCCATTTATTTATATTTATTCAGTGTTTACGTTTGGTGAAGCAAAATGATATAATGTAAAACGGGGTAATTTCAAAAATTACAGTATAAAAAGTCAAGCTTACACTTTACACCAGCGTTCTGATTTTGCAGCCACGCCCTAATTTTGAGAATGGCAGACAATGTAATAATATCACAATCAAAGATAGTTTATGTTTACATATCTTTCTGCGGAGTTGTATCGCCGTTGAGGGGGTACACAATGAATCAGACGATGAGGGCTATGGTTTGCTTTATTTTGTAATTGCTTGTAAATCGTATAACTACGACGAAAGATTCATTTAAATATTTGTCTCAAAAGCTGATGAGCTGAATCTGCATAGCCTACACCGTGTGAGTCAACCCCACGTGTTATTAATTATTTGTTAAACTATTATTGATTAACACAGTACTCGGTGTGATGTAAATAACGTACAATAAATACAGTTGTTCATGGTGAGATTTCATAATGAATTTGTACCAATAAAACATATCCAGGATTAAACAGTAACGTCAAATGGAGTCGTAGTCATTAATGGTTTGAGTGGGTTCATATACCTACTTGAGAGCCCGGGGTAGGGGGATGGGGGCTGCACTGACAATGGAAAGGGGTATAGGTATGTGCCACCCTGTAGACCCCTTTTCACCCTTTTCTGCTAGCTCTTAAGACCCTTTTGACCCTGCATCAGCTCATATGACCCCATTTTATTCCAGTTCTTAAGACCCTATTTTTTGTCATAAGAGGTGAGGATGGGGGTGGAGTGGGGTGGGGGAGTGGTGGGGGAAAGGGCATCCTTCATCCGTTGTTATACATGTAGGCTTGCGCCTATTTACAATTAAACGGGAGGTAAGTAGAAAATTGGGTTCTCGAAAGTGTATTTTAACCAAAATTGGGTTCTCGAAAGTGTATTTAAACATTTGAACTTCGGATTGAAATTACACCTATAAACCATCAAAGAATTTAAGGGGGCATTTAAATAAAATAAAAATACCAACAACATTTCTGATTTAATCAATACCACCCATATACTTCCAGAAAAGGCACCCCAAAAGGCGGCACATACACGTATACCGCTTTAGTGATAAGTCCTCCGGGGCTTCCCCCACCCCGATGCCCCCAAATGAAATTACAAACTCGATGTAAACCTTTGTATACTAAAACAAATAGTCCGATATTCCCCCCCCCCCCCCCCCACCCTCCTGATGACCACCACATGCGATGCCCTAAATTTGACTTAATTTGCATGGACAACACGGGTGATTATGAGTGCTTTCCCCGGTCTACTGTCATGACTGTCGGTTCCTTGTTTTTTTCGTTTGCCAAACTCTTGTATTGCAATTGGCGATGATCGAGTGATTTCAGGCATTTTAGAGCATGCGGTATAAAATATCGGAGTGATGTTTGCGGTATTAAAGTAGAGCCTGGTTGGCGGTATCAAGGAGTTATGTGGTATAGTAGGCCTATAGCGTATATTTTAAAGGTCGTATTTTGTTGTTCGTAAACAGATGTACACTGTGACGCACCCATGGAAAGTGACGGACCTTGACGCACCCTCCGTCATTTTTTCGACGGACCAAAGGCTGCCACTGACATACCCTCCGTCAAAAATTATTGGTAAACGACGTACCCACGACGCACCTCTCCCGGGGGTCGTATAGTGCGTCTTACAACTGATACATTAGGTGTATAATATGAGAACTCGATCAAATATGTTCCAAGATAATTTAAAAAAAACCACCAAAACAATTAAGAAATATGCATGGACGGAATCAATTTACCGAGAGACACAAAAAGAAATCGTTAATTTTAATAAAACCAGATTCGCTTAGCCATGACCTATATAAGGTGGCCATATGGTGTGTTATTTATTTAAGCATTCTCTGAAGAGTGTATAAGGCTTTTAAGTATAATACTAATTTTGAAAATCAGCCTTTTATATTTTGTTGGTTCATACACGATCATAACGCTAGGCGAATGATTGACGACACACCGATACGTTTACAATGATCTAACGTCAATAATGGCTGCGCCCTTGATATTTAACTCGACTTAGATACGGTATTATACTGATTTAATTCGACTACTCTGACAACTGGATCCATACATTCCTCAATACTGCTGTACCAACTCCGCTGTACCAACTCTGCATTCTAACAGTACAAATGTAGGAAAAACTGTACTTTAGGTCCCAGATACTGGTATACCAGTATCGTGAAATAGTGGAACCAAAAAAAAGCCAGTAATGGTCGATACTGGTATGATTTTAATGTTCCAGTATCGGTCGATACTGGAACATCAAATTGTGTTCCCTTATCGAGCAATACTAGAATGTTTTCATGTATCGGTCGATTCTGGTACGCATGTTACCAGTGAGATTTGTCCCAGTATCGATACTGGTACATAATTATATTTCAGTATAGCCCGATACTGGCACATACTGGAACACTGACTTTGTACCATTATCGAACGATACTGGGTGTTCCAGTATCGGACGATACTTTTCTCTTCTTGTTTGTGTTAAATATCTCTTCACATACATAATTATTATTTTCATACATTTTTACATATTACATGTTTTCATAATTTTCAATATTTTCACAATATTTTCACACAATTGTCAATATTTTCACATAATATTACATGTTTTCAATATTTTCTTATTAGGCCTACATGTTTTCATTATTTTCAAATATTATTCATACTACATATTATTACCTGTTTTCATAATTGTCATAGGCCTATTTGATTTTTATATAAATATCAAATCAAACAATCAAAAAACTACATCATACACCTGAGTCTGCGCTATACATTTCTTCACTCACACCTACATAACATATCATTATTGGTTTCATACATTATTGTTCCAACATGATATTACGTCATGTATCCTTTTACACAGTTATTTGTATATTATCATATTTAATTTTAATATAAAGTTTTACATCAAATCATCAACATGTTTATAGTATTGAATTTGTATCAATATACATGTGCATTATACAAATATCTTTGATATGCAGGTACATATTTTAAATAATTACATTTTTACCATCTACGTTTTATAAATCTCTGATTTGCAGCTAAGACAATAATAAGCTGATTAAATGTGAGTGTTTCCCGTAAAGGAGCTTGCTGATAACTATCGGACGATACTACATGTAGTATCTAGGATCTAAATTACACTTTTTCCCAAATGTAAGGTGTTTCCAATCATGTGTTGCCTACATGCCCGTAACATTTGAACAAATATAAAATGTGATATTGATCCAATTTATTTATACAGCTAAAATATGTAGTACGCTGTCATCTTTTTTTATTATTATTCATGTTGTCAATTAAATGTTTAAGGATTTTGTCAATTAAATGTTTAAATGTAAATTTGACTATGTCTGTGTGAATTATCTTGTTTACACACTATGTTGCGTGTATGTTATTGTCAGTATTTTGAAATTATTTTCATATACGAATCTGTGGCGTTCAGATTTGTCTTTTTCCAAAACATGGTACTGCTTTCTGGCAACACTGCCTTTCCCCTATATAATTGCCCAAAGAAGATGTTAAGGTCTCCTACAATGCATTGCGCAAACGCCAGCCGACTAAAGCTTTTTCACACGATGCATTTGCATTTGTCTGGCATACCCCCCCCCCCCCCCCCCCCCCCCCCTAGTAATTCGCCACAGGAGAACTAGCCATACACCTGTTCACTTGATGACAGACTTTACAGAGTTAACATGGAGAAATTGTAACCTTGTCAAATTCCCAAGAGAACTGGATGTGGCTAGTAACTCAGAGTGGTAGCTCCCCTTTAAGTTTAGAAATAAGAAAAAGAACACCGATAACTAATGTATTCATTGATAAAAACTAGGATCTAAGAGCTCCAACAATGAACACGCTATGAAGCCATTATTGTGTGTGAAACAAAACAAAAGTATGAAAAGTGAGTTAGGCAATTATCGAAGCAGGCTGACGATATGTTGAAGAGCAACATGAATAGTGCAGGTGAATTCCAACAGGAGCTGCAGTAACTGGTGGATAGAATAAGGTTGGGCTATACCTTAAGTGTAATGTGGCTTGTTACCCAGCAAACACAACAATGTTTTATAAATGTTGTTTAAACATTGGCCAAAACATCATGAGAATGTTATTTGAAAATGTTAATATGACGTTAAAATGTATGGTTAGGATTTGTTCGGAAAAAAATTTTAGAAAACATTTTAACAATGTTTTAAAAATGTGTTTCCACATTTCTTCAGTATGTTCACCATAATGTTGAATAAATGTTTTAAAAACACTGGCAAAAATGTGTTTTGAAAATGTTTTCCCGACAAAATCCTAACCATACATTTTGACGTCATATAAACATTTTCAAATAACATTCTCATGATGTTTTGGCCAATGTTTAAACAACATTTATAAACATTTTTGTGTTTGCTGGGTACTCTAAATTAAGAAAAAGTGCATGATGTGGATCAAATCATTCATCAAAATTTATAAATATGAAATCCATAGTGTTACACAATCAATAATCAAGGTCAGTGCGCATGCGTAGAATTGCCCTGATATAACCCACGTGGGTCACATTTTAATAACAATGGCACATTGTCTGACAATCAGTATAAAAACAATGTCATTAGAAAATATTATTTGAACATTTTCACAATGTGACATGACAATATTGTGTCAATGTTTGCTTACGATGTTTTAGAAACAATTTCAATATCAGATTTTCATAACATTTCCACAATGTTTTGAAAACATTAGGAAAACAAGAGAAGAAAGGTTCATTATATCTAATCCAATTTCCACTTACTTTTTATTGTGGACGTTTCGGCAAAACACTGTTGCCTTTATCAACACATGATAGGTAGTGAGTGATTAACTACTGCTATCGACGCTAGTTGGTTGTTTAGCGACGACTCTGGAGTTTCTAGATGTTTTTTTCTCCAGATAGCAATAGTTCATCACAAACATGTGAGATGATACTGCCCCTCGTCACGGTTCATGGTGGTGGGCCCCTTCTTTCTTATTTCTACTGCCTCCTTGACCCATCTCTTGTATCTATTCTGCTCCGTGCCTAAGACCTTTGCCTCTCCCCACCCGATGACATCTTCTCCGCTACGTGGTCCGTGATGGCCGATTTGTTGACTACTGATTGTGATGTCTTTCTGGACGCTCTCGTGGACACTGACTTTTTGACTGTGCGAAATTGTTTGACCGTGCGACATTTTTTGAACCTACCCCCCACTTACGTGAAATTCACGAGGTGACTGCAAACAAAATAAGGGCTACTTTTTACTATTGTTGGTACATCGGGGGAATTGAGAAGAATCTGAGTCGGGGGAATTTCACACACCACTGCTGTTTTGTGTAGTAGTTTCATTATTAGTACAATCTGCCTAACTCACAATGCTGACTTAGGCAGAATTGCAATTGTGCATTTATCAACACTTTTGATTGATCAATGATTTAGGTATTATAACAGCTTGCGCATAATGTAATGAAGTCATGATTTATGCAAAAAATTCAATTTTGCTGAAAATTTAGTTAGGCAATTATCGAAGCAGGCTGATGTCTACGAGAGCTGACACAAATGAATAACTAGAAATAGGGCATTTTGCAACAACAACAATTCGTAGCCTCGTCTTACATAGTGGTACGATGAACGCGCTATGAAGCCATGATTGTGTGCATATGTCTACGGGAGCTGACACAAATGATTAACCCGAAATAGGGCATTTTGCAACAATAAAATTCGTAGCCTCGTCTAACCTATAGTCGCAAAGTCCACTAGAATATTGGTATGATTCATATTTACAGGCTGTGTCCCAGTGGCATAGTGTGAGGGGGCCCCCAATATTGGAGTCGTGTCGGTCGAAATTGGCACTGTCGGTTGAGATTGGTACCTTTGGTTGTTTCTGGAACCGTTGTTTGAGATTGGAATGTCTGGTGAGATTGGTACTGTCGGCCCTGACTGTCGGTTTTATTGGATGTCCGTTTTCATGCACCCCGCCCCCCCCCCCCCCCCCCCCCCCCCCCATTATGCCAATATCACTTATCCCCCAAAACAATGCAGCGATGACAATGTATGTGTAGTATAATTCGTATAATCACGCTTCATTTTTTTTAATTCGTCTGATTTGTTGATTTTGTTTTTTCACAAATCCAAACGCGATCTGGGATTAGCCTGTGCAAAAGAAGAAATTATAACCCAAAATTAACATGCATTTTAAGATACTCTCTTCACGGTCAAGTATATTTACAACATTTTTCAAAAAAATGTCTAAATAATTAAATTTCATTTCCATATTTGTATTTGGAATAACCATGAGAAAACATTAAAACTTTGGGATAGAAACGAACAGGTGTAATCAGGCACGCCCTTTTTGACAACCCCTTTAAAGTTTTCTATTTGCACGCACAGCTACTGTAAATAGCTCAATGATCATGCAATACTTCTCCGGAATCTTTGTGCAGATATCGATTGGAACGATCGATTCTATTGCGGGGAGGCGATAAGTTACATTGGGTTATTGGCCAATATATTTGCTATATAACTATACAGTACAGTACACTTTTCATGAAAACGTAACATTTTATTTGTTGTCAAATTTGGCTAGTCCGCGACCCCACAAAAAGTGCGTCGCGACCCCAACTGGGGTCACGACCCAGAGGTTGGGAACCACTGCGTTAAGGTTAACAGAGGTAGAGTGGTGCATACATACCCATTCAATAAGGAGAACTATTCAAATTAGTTGCAGTCAGAAGCAAATACTAATCAAAATTATAATCAATACCGATGTAATACTGAACGTCCTTAACATTTTCCACGTGGCAAGCGTCTGCAGACGATATTCCAAAATTGTAATATTATTGAATTTCATTGCCATATTTGAAATCACCATGAAAAATGCATTGAAATAAGTACAAACATGCATAGTATTGGTGCAGTAATCTTTGAAATAGACTTTGAAAGTTGGGAACGGTTTCTGGACAAATCTTTTTGTATAATGGTAAAACTATTAGCCGCGTGGAAAGGGTTAACACACATATTCAAAAGCCAATGTGAAAGAGAGCTCCTTGTTTGAATATTTCATCTATATATGTTTTGCACTTTTGGAAAATCCAACAAGTTAAGGATTGAATTTCGTCGTATGGCATTTAGTGAGAACCAACACATGTGCTGTTTTACACTTCCATTGAGAGAACAATAACGTCGATTTGATCATAAATACTTGATGCTTTTAAACGTGATATTTTCCCGGATGTCTTTCAAAGCAAACGAATCACGTGGATTTCGATCACTGGTGCATGCGGTTCTGTAGAAACCTCGTATGTTTTCCGGACCCTCAGAACGTATAAAGTAAAGCTGTCCAACTGTTATTCATAGAAGGAAGTGTTGATTTTTATACATGTTCAGAAAAAGAGCACTTACAAAGTGTTGATATATTTGTTTTGGCCCTTGAACATGTTTTAAGCAGACTGTTTAAAGGTTAAACATATGAAATATTACTTTATACATGCTGAAGGGCCGTATGTAGATACGAGGTTTTGACATCACAGCGACGTATTGCTTTAGCTTGCGCAGTATAATTAGTTTATAGGCTACTGCGCAAGCTAAAGCTCAGAATCCTGAGTGTAACTAGTTTGGCTAACCTATATGTCCTGTTTTCGAGCAAGTGGTTGAGCGATTTATTTACGATGTTACCTGTCTGCCAAACTCAAATGTCTGTACCTGAATAAATCTTCAAAAGACTGATAATTAAAGAAAAAACATATCTCGAAATACGGTATATGCTATGGTTCCGGATTTATTTTGCACACTTTTGCTTGATGAAAAATATGAAGCAGATACAAACAGGAAACGTTTTACTACTGATGGTTTCCATCGGTATCATAATGCTGCTAATATCCTGGACCATTACAAATCCATCTTTATCAAAACATCAGGAAAGCAGGATACATGTTAACGAATATAGTAATGATCGTGACGATTTAGTGATTGACATGTTGAAGCAATTACGTCAACAGATGGCTGAACATAGTGAGTATAAAAAAGTGGACAGAAGTCAAGAAACACAGCTTCACGATGGTGCAAGAGACTTGGCTTTACAACCTTCTTTAGATAAGGTTTCGATATCATCGAAAGACGATAATGCTACTACTGATTTGCCGCCATTGAAAATTGTGCCCGTGACGTCTGCTGCGATGCGGACAAATGAAACGATAGCGGATTTGCTCGAAACACCCACAGATCCAGTAATACATGGACGAGTTCATCTCACGGACGACATCCCATATATGGTTGATCCACTGCACAAAACATCCGTAAGTTTGATGATGTCCATTATTGGTTTATCCTTGGTGTAAGACGGCACAACGGTATTAACCTAACACCAAATCTGCTATTGACGGATTAAAGAATGATGCTGCTTTGTTCCGTGATGGGTCTTTAAACTAGTCTTACTTGAGAATGTCTTACGCCAAGGATATACCCACTTAAGTTATTGTCTGAAATGTTAATATTCATTCAATGGAGAAAAAAGATAACATGTTTCCAATCTTATACTGGACTAAATCTTAAAGGATGTACTGCACCTTGACACATCACCTCAGTCCTCGTCAGTATAGGCTATCCATGTAGCCATTCGCAACGGACTACATAGGGGAATCGCACCCGGCCTATTCTATATTCAATTTAATCGGTGCATGATATCCATGTCCGTAAGACGGTCTACGAAGGTCAGTAATAACTACGCTTGAGCTACATACTCATAATAAATGATGATTGATACATATTTATAATGTTGATGTGGTCAAATCCAAAGATATATTTTGTGCGATTGGGTTTTTTTCTTCTTTTTCTCTCCACTTGATTAGATATAAGAGCATTATGGAAAACAATTTCCTGCAATAGCTTGATGAGTATTATAGGGACACAAGTTACAAAAAAAATGATGCGGAAAACTAAAAAAAGGAGGCAAATACATTCCCGAAAACCAACCCCCAAACAACAAACCACACACAATACATTATAAATTGTTAACACGTAAAAGTGTAATGGGGGTGGGGGGGTCGTTATTAATATTGTTATCGTTATTGATATCATTATTTGATTCGATGGTTTCGTGTTTTATTTTTTGTCAGCGATGTCCTAAAACTATATCGTCCAAAGGTAGATACTCTTCGTGGTTTAAAGAACGCTACAAGCCGGACATCAAGATATTTCTCGATAAGGATGATATATACACCTTCAAGAACTACGACAAATTATCTTTATATTATATGCCATTTGGTCTACGGGGTCTAGATAGAAATGGTATGTAGTAGACTATTGTTACACGGGTGATTATTAAAATCCTTGGAAAAAGTGTACTTTAGGCCCCATATTCTGGACTGTAATATTATCGTCTGATATTGAAACACTCAGTATCGTTCGAAACTGGTACAAAGTTAGTGTTCTAGTATCGGTCGATACTGGGACACATAAAATAATCTAGTATCGAGCGATATTGGATACAAATTATGTACAAGTATCTTTCAATACTTGGACAATTCATCACTATACTAGTAGCATTTGTACCAGTATCGCTCGATACTGGAACACATTATAAGTTCAAGTATCGGCTGATACTGGAACAATGATTTTGTACCAGTATCGAGCGATACTGGCACATTTCATGTTACAGTATCGTGCGATACTGGTATACCAGTATCTCTGACCTAAATTACACTTTCCTAAGCCTTTTTAATTTCATTATTAAAATCGTTCCAAGTAGTGCAATCGCTTAAGGGCCTTTTTGACATTACGTTTAGTGGTCGGATACAAGCAAACCATTATAATATATTCTTCAGCAGCTTATGACAAGTGATTCTAGAAGGGGTGCTCATGCCGGAAGTCATTAGAATCCAAGATGGATGTTTCTACAAAATGGTATATTAGTCAATTATTTTGTTATATCAAGGTCTAAATAATACAATGAGGTATGATATCATTCATTTGGCATGGATAGCCTACATATATAATATATAACCACAATGAGCTGTGTTTGCTATCAACAAGTGGCAAACTGGTATTTATTAAATTCCAATATGGCGGCTATTGCCAAATTATGTGTTATTAATACAACAATTTTATACATAAAGTTCTGAAATAATAACGTAAGGTATATGTGTGCTACTAATAATATACACGCTACCTTATTATTCGTGTATACTAATTGTTCTGATGACATTTTCAACAATATGCCATAATTATTCGTATGGGTAATTGTTTGAGCAAACCTCTGCCTGAATCAACCTGTTAAAGGTCAGTCAAAAATGGTGATTCAAGTATGCTTTATTCGATGGAGTATTTTTAGAAAAAAATATATAATGTAAAAATAATTACTCTTAAATTTAGTCCAGGGAATAAGATAGACATAAAACCAATCATAATTGCAAGTTCTTTTTGGTTTTTGTGTGGGATGAACTACGTAACAGGTGTAACTCCCAACTCGGTATCCGTCTGGGACTTGTTCGATAGGTCTAAGCAAACAAACGTTATCAGTGAATGCTTAATGCTATCAACCTATTGAGGTTCCGTGTGCGAGTCTGATTAAAACCTGTGACGTATTATAGACCTACAGGGTAATAACCGAACCTGCCATTGTCAGTATGATACTAATGATAGAAGCTTAGAAACTCTTTAATTTGTTTCCTTGGCAATATAATAATTATAAAGGGGAATTAATTGTGTATATCATTTTTTACAATATCTTCCATTGAATAAAACATACATGATTCACCATTTTGGTTGATCTTTATGTACAATTCGGTATCACTTTTTATTCACTATAACAATGCATTGGTGTTTAATTTTTGTTCACACATCCAGTACTAGGTGACATAATGCACAATATCAATTTCACAAACCCACCCATAAACAGACCAACCTGTTTACGATGCGCCGTGGTGGGAAGTGGTGGTGTATTGAAGGGATCAAATGTCGGAGAGGAAATAGACAGTCATGACTTTGTATTCAGGTAAGATTAAGCACTTACCTATTCAAAATGACACGATGTCTCAGCCGAGGCCGGGCACTAAGAAATCTAGTGATTTTAACACCAAACAAAACTTCAAATGCAAATAAGACTACAAAATGTATTGCAACAATGTGAAGTAGGTAAAGGTTTGCATTTATATGGTCATGGACTTGTGAATTGTCATTGTCTTTACACTATTTCGACCCGATTTCTATGCAGTATATACGATCTTTTTCATGGGACGCCCCTATCTTTGATTTTTTCCCCCCTTAAATGCAAGTAATACGTTTCCTAATTACTTCAAAATCAAATTATGAAAATAAGTTGGGAAACCGACATATACTTATACCGGCAATATATTCCTGGATACTATTTTCATTCCTTTATCTTCTTATTCGGAAGGTTGAATCACGCAAAGCAAACCGAAAATTTTGTAAAGGATGTCGGACGAAAGATTAGTTTTTATGGCTTTTATCCAGAATCTCAAGGTGTGCGCAATGTTGAAAATCCGGTAAGTGTTCATACACTATTAGTTGTTACGAGCATGAAGCAGGAAATTAAATACTCGCGAGTGCATTGAAAATGTTGATTTGCACCAATTTTGGAAACAGATTTTCTCAATGTTACCGTGGGCTTACCCCTTAGAGTCATATATCTAATTGAAGCTTAGGTAACAGCATTTCAAAAAATGTGCGTTATTTTGATATGGTTGCTATGGTAACCAGACAAGGCCTCTGATTGGCTAAACACGGGAACAAACGTAACTAGAAAACTAAATGTTGCATGTTCACCATACTGTAGTAGATGATGTATGGGAACAATGCGCACGAACCAATTAAGCCGGATTTGTAAAAAAAGTTCCCATGGTAACCAGGAACCGACCAATCAGGTAATTTTAATTTGGAAAGATAAATAAAAATCCGGCTTCGTGGGTTTATTCCTCTAATCAAGCTTATTATCAATTCAAAATATCACCCTGATATTTTTGAGTTACGTTTGTTCCCATATTGAAAGTTTGCGTGTTTTATAGTTATGAGATATCGTGCAAAACGTATGAAAAATATTAAAATTGGCGAGAAAAAAAGTTGACATTTTGGATAAAAATGGTTGTTCATTTATGGAGGAGCATGAATTTAGGCACATTTTGAGCCATTTTGGGTGAAAATAGCAATTATATTAGCATTGTTATTGATTTTTAAAGATAAATAGCTTAAAATTAGCCGGGTTAGAAAAATTAAGAAATACATAAGAAATTACGTTGACTTTGAAATGTTGATGATTTATAATGTGCAATTAATTATTTTAATATTTTAATAAATAAATTTGATGAAATGTTACAATTATTTGATCAAAAAATAATTAAAACTGAAAATGCTTTAAAATCGCAGGGTGAGCGTTTTCTATATACAAATGTATACAAAACATCACCGATATTTTGAGACATCCGAAACTCAATTGACCATAACGTCAGAACCGAAAATCCAATTTACCTCAAACAAAAAGCATTTTGAAGCAGAGACTTAGCAGTTTTCTACTGTGCTAATATCTCATATTTGTCAGAAGCACTGAATTTTAATATATGACCAACATAGACCCCCCTGTATTTGTTTGTTTAAAATTATATTAAAGAGAGATTCATTATTATCATATATATATTAAAGAGAGCAGGGGTGTATCCGGGGTGGGGGCAGCGGGCGACCCCACCCCTTGGTGTGGATATTGTTTAAGTTACAATTTGAATGTGCACACGTTGTGCTTGGATTTTACTTATGTGTTATATACCTGATACCTGTATGTAAGGATCATTGTTGCATAACGCGTACTTAGGCTTACGATATTCAATGGAAATAAAAATATGCAATATAAAAATTACAAATTAAGCAACGCTCGTGAGCCTCATATACATTAGTATTGAATTACCCTTAAGCTCGATTCGAGGACATTTTGCCATGCTAATTAAAAAAATTGGATTTGCCGTGTCGATACATTGAATAAAACACTTCGTTTTGATGCCATTAAGGTTATCAATAATTCGTTGTTGTAAAGACGTGTGCATATTAAATGCGTGCAAATGTGTACTCTGGATCCAGTGCCCGGGGCCAAACTTAATGTGGAGCCGGCGTTGAGTAAATGACGTATCGTATAATGTATTATTGAAACTACATGTATAGCTATTTTTTGTCAGTATGATGATCAGACGGTTTATAAAGTGTATACGTACATTATAATTGATCACCTATTGTAATTTCTTCTCATCATTAATGTGCTTCCATTCACAGTGTTCGCTGGTTGCTGTTTTTGTGCCCGTGAATTTAAACGTTGTCAGGAAACGTATATATTATGTAAACAAAGACTGCTTTCATGATTCCAAAACATCTGCGGTAAATGTGGTGTTTTGATGAATTCATAAATTATGTGCGCATGCATTACCAACATGATTATGGAGTAATTTTCAGTGGATGGAGCCCCTGGTCCCCACTCACTTGGATGGTCTTTAAGTTAGAATTTTAGTTTAGTTTAGTTTAGTTTTATTTAGCATAACAAAACACAGCAATTCAGATCAATATACAAATCTTAAAAATTACAACAATTTACACAACATATTTATAAAAGAAAACAAAATAATGCCAAAGATAGCCCAAGAAAACCCTAACAAGGGCTTATTTCTATTAGGGTCCCTTAAATATTAAAACAGCACATATTAAAACATCATATTTGCACACACAAAATATTGCACTTGTTATGAAACAACTGCACATTTTCATTAATATTGTCGCGTATGAATTAGGTAAATGTTTATAAAACAAATTCTTTCGAAACAACACACATGCATTTATTTACCTATATATAATTACCATATTTGCGGGTTCAGCCAGGGGGAGTAATCAGGTAATTAAAGGTTTATCACTGTGCACCAGTTGCCAGAACGAGGCAGCACTGAGGGAAGAGGTTTTAAAAGTCAAACGTATACAGCTTATGTAGCCCATACGAAAAAGTTAAAGGTTTATGTTCCGATCACCTTTTGGGGGCTATGATTTTTCTTTTACATCAAGATATTTTGATATCAGAAAAATCCCCATATTTTTCTCATTATGCCTGTAAAATCTTAGGAGCCAGAAATGTTCCATTTATAAATTATAGGCTAAAATGTGGTGAATTACTGCCAAAGGTGGTTAACCACCAGCCAGTTTGTGTACTACACAATGGGCAAATTTCCTGTGACTTTGTGCTTCTACCATTGGAGTTATGCAACTCAAACTTTGGAATGTGACCGTTTTAAGGATGACCTTTCCTGTAAAGTAGAAAACATCACGTTTAAAATCGGGCCAGCATGCAATCAGAACAACTACCTTTAATTGAACGTAAGACTTATACAGTAGTCACCTATAAGTGTTATTCTGTATCATCATACGTACAAGCGCCAATTTCAATTAAACGAAAAATAATATATAAATATTTGTAATGGTCTCAGTTCTATTTTATGGGTGCTTATGGTGATACAACCCTTACTTATAGGCTACGTACAAATCACTTTTACGTATAAGTCCTACTTATCAGTCTTACAGTTCAGCCCGACCGTGACCAACATCTTTTGTGTCGTGCCGTAAAGAAATACATTTTAGCGAATTCTGCTTTTTACTATTCCACTAGATATCTGTTTTAACATATATTTCGCTATAGTTATGAGCATGCGTATGCACCAGTTGCGCAGGCCCGGATATACCTTGTGTGGGTCCCTGGGCCAGGCCAAAATGTGGAGGCCCCAACTCACTGTGAGGTTCCTTGCATGTTGTTTCAAATGGCTAAAGAGCGAGAATAATAGGGGATGTCAGTGGAGTACCCAGGATGTGGAATTAGGCCAACAACAAAAAAGAGTTGACTTGCCCTTTCCGACCAACCCGAATTTTCGGAAATCTAGGGTCGCTATTTTTTTCTTCTTTTTTCTAAATTGAAGAAAAAAAAGAAGAAAAAAATTGAAAGAAGCACATATCAATAAAGAAAGATTAAAACGTGTTTTTGAGTAGTATCTGCTTGTTTAAAAATCAAAAAATCAAAATCAAAAAAAATATCTTTATAAAACGTGTTTTTGTGCAGTAAATGTTAAATGTAAATGTAAAAAAAAATCCGACCGTCCGACCCTGACTTTGACCCTGAAAGGGCAAGTCAACTTTTTTTTTTGGCCTTAGGGTTCCCCGAAAATGCAAATTTAATGAAAAAAAGAAGAGTAACTAAATTTACAAAGCTATTTTACACTAATCTGGCTGTATAGGTACAGTTTGGCTTTGAACAAGCTTCTAAAATTATGATTTTTGGAGCAAAATGCGCGCAGCGCGAGATATTTTACCCCACACACACTTCTCCTCCCACATCTGGGACCCTGGGCCCGGGCCCAATTTGGCCTAATGGTAAATCCAGCCATGCAGTTACGAAGGCTAAACAATACATTGCCAACACGGGAAGGTGTCAGTTCTTTTTAGGTTTTAATTGTTTTTTCACTATGAATTTTGTAGTATTGTCTTCTTTGTAAGAGCTTCTGAGCGTCTTTATAAGTGTTAAATGTCAAGAGGTGCGCTATAATTATTGTTACATTTACACCTCGTTAGTATAGATTTGTTTTGTGTCCTTTATAATTGTCGTCGAATGTTTTGTTCCACCCGATAGAACGCCGCCTTTTTGTTTACAAGCTTCAAGGTCAAAGACATCTATTACCTTCAGAGAATGTTGCAAGGCATTACAAACAACAGAGAGTACATAGACAATAATGGAAATAATTTGTGAGTAATTATTGTTTATGATGGTGTTTAGGAATGGTTGTGATACTTAACACTCTCCATGTGGCTATTACACTGCAAAAGGTTGCTTAAAATACGTTGCTAAAAGTTCTTTTATCATCCTTTGGTTGACGTGTTGATTAAAATTCATTCACTATATGTAGAAAGTTAGGCGTTGTATAAAAGTAAAAAATCCCCAGCGTTAAGCAATTCGTCGAAAACATTGTCCATAAAATGTTGGTGGAAACTGTTTCTGTTGCTAAAATATGTTGCGTAAAATATTCCACTTTGGCAACTGTTGCATGAGCATTGAGGACAATCACGCAACAGGTGATGCAAATTACGCACATTTTAGGCAACTGTTGTCCAAAAAGCCAATTTTGTGATTGCGTCATTCTATCATTATGGCGTCTTGTGCATGATCAACTGTTTGCACGAGCTGAGATCTCTGGATCTGGAAAATTGTAATCTGGTAAATAAAACGGTGAAACCGCATCAACATCAGAGTTTGTGACATCTAACAGGCGTTTTGTGAGTCCGGTTTTGAATGTTTGAGCTTGGTCTGTCAAGAAGATGATGTGATAGATCGGTCTAAATCTCGGTGATCGTCCATGTAATAAGCTTATTTCGTCATGTTCGTATAGGTTTAAAATACCCAACAAATCACTAAATAAAAGCCCCCAACCAATAAACAATAAAACACTCAACAAATGGTTAAAAAATGCTCAACGGTTGAGCTCTTGCATACTTGAACAACTGTTGAGTGGATATAATTGCCCAACTTTTGAGTAACTAGAATTGTTCAATCGTTGGCGAAAACATGTTATCCAACGGGTTGGGCTAATTTTACTCAACAGTTGAGCGGTTGCATACCTGAACAACGTATTGTAAAATGTTGAGTAAATATTTAAGCAACCTTTTTGCAGTGTAGTTTTACCATATACAAAACAGATTTGTTTCAGAAACCTTGCCTAACTTTCAAGGTCTAGCCAAAGGACTACTGGATCTATACTAGGATTATGTTTACTGATTTCAGTGCATTTCACATGGTGATTCCAAATATGGTAATGAAATTCGATAATGTTGACATTTTTGAAACATTTTGTGAACTTTTGGAATGTTGTCTGCATACGCCTGCCGAAAGTGTTAAATCAATCTATATAGAGATTTATCAGATTTGGAAGAGACAAAAACAATGCCACATTTGGAAAAAAATAGATATAACAATGACAGATTTGGAACAGTTGGACATATCATTGGCGCATTTGCAACAGTTTAATGCACAATGCCAGATTTTGGAACTCTGGACATAACAACGTCAGTTTTGGAACTGTTGGAAATAGCAATGTAATACTTTGAACAGTTTGACTGTTCCGCTCTACCTTTCGTTGATCATGCGCAATTGGGACACCGATAGATAAAATTGTTTTAAAGGACATCAGGGTTTCCTGAATGTGCAAACAATTTATAATAACTGGCGTAAAAGGTGTAAACAGAGCTCCTTCAAAATAAGTTGCTGGTTTGATTGGGCACACTATAATTTCAAGAAATGCGTAATTCAGTTACTTTCAAGATCAGAGAAAGTTTGTTGTCAAAGTATACGTTAATTGTAGAAAGGGAAACCACAATCTCAATGGTAACAATGTATATATTTTTATCACTCAACAGCACTTTTTTCTTGCCTCCAAACCTGGATGGCGGTAGACTCAAAGTGACTCATCCAGATTTCTTTCGCTACATCTTCAAAAACTTCCTTGGGCTGAAGGGAAGCAGACCAACGACTGGTACGATAGTTCATTGCTAAAAGTTGAAAACGACAAATCAAATGATAAAAGTGATCATTATTGTGACTCGAATTTAATTCATGGTGTTTCGATTTCAAATGAAAAAGCGTCTCTTCACGTCTCATTCAAAGAACTAACTTGTTTACGGCTGGGATGGGACACAATAGGGGGACGTACGGGGGACATACAGTCCTCAAAATAAGTAACTGGCCAGGTAATCATATGCTCTCAACTCCAAAACTGTAGCTCTTACGTAAAAATATTAAATTATAAAGTTGTAAGGAAATCTCTTTTCTTCAACTTGAGATATTACACGTGGAGATTGAATGAATAACAAATCAGTTATGTGCCCAAAACCAAAACAAAGTCCGTTTTTCATTTTAACATTGTGTTCGTCTACACGCAGCATTTGAATAGCAACAGGCAGATTATTGATTAACTGGTAGCGACAACCCACGGATCGATAGTAAGATGCGGATTGAGGATGCTTCAATTGATCGATGCAGCCCATACACATACCTGTCACACGGTCCTGCGTGTTCAAAACCTACAATCCTTATCAATGTAGTGTTCTTAATTATTAATTGATCTTCATGAACAATGTCACAAATTAAAGGGAAGCAATTACTCTACAACTTTATGAATTAATATTTTTACGTAAGAGTATATTTATTACCCGGTCAGTTACTTATTTTGAGGACTGTATTTAATACACGTGATCTATGGGGAGCTTGGCAGATGTGTTATTTTTAATGTGTAGGAGGGCATGAGAGGGGGGCATACCTGTGATCAAGGGGGCATAACCGACTATTGTTTGGATATTTGTCATTTCATTCGGGGGCATCAGCAATCCAACCTCCTGCCCCTCCCCTCTAGTTACGCCCCTGAATTTAGTTTGGTTTATGATTCAAACTAACCTGTTTCAAAAAAATATGAAACCCCTCTTTGTACCATTGTAACCAGTATAACAGTTAACAAATACAACATGGTTTGAGAGAAAGTAGTGCAAACTACTGGTCCCACGGTGTTGGATGACTGGAGACTACCTCCCGACGCGGAGCGGAGGGAGGTAGTCACCAGTCATCCAACACCAAGGGCCAGTAGTTTGCACTACTTTCCCGAAAGAAACCATGTGGTATTTGTTTTATTACACCTCATACATATTTCATTATCTAAACTAAATTTAAAAATCGTGTAGGCTCGTAGACGTTAGTTAGTAGTAGGCCTCTATGTCTGCCTACACTAGGCTAATAGTACACACAGCGAGCCAAGAAGCGGCGGACTCAATTCCCATGGCAGAAGAACAATATCATTTTAACCGGTTTCCTAGTTCTTCCCAATCATTGCTGCAGACCTTCAAGGATTTTGATGCAGCATAATTATCCATAAGAAGCCTAAAATCTGCGTCTGTTCAGTTCGCGAATTTCTTCGGCAAATGTTTAGCAGATGACGCCATGTTTGTTGTTGTCAAGCAACCTCGTACTTGGCGTCACCGTTTAACATGTACGTAATATTCATAGGCTCTAGAATTGATTCGGGTGACGGTGTTGATCCGCGGGAAGTAGTTCAAACTCTCGCATGTTGGTTAAAAATGAACCAATGAAAAAGGAGTATACCCTTATAAATATGTATGAGGTATAATCATGTGTTTTGTTCGGTTTTATACACATATTTCAGGAGCAATAGTGGTATTTACAGCGATGCATATCTGCGACGAGGTTACGATCTATGGATTCGGATACGACCCTAGATTTACCTTGCATTATTACGACACAACATTTAGAACACACACCAATGTATCAACTGGTTGTCACGATATTCACAACGAGAGAGCGTTATGGGAACAACTACATTCGGAAGGTGTACTGAGGCTTTTCAAACGTGATCCATAGCCTGTATCAAAGAGGACGAGTGCAATATAGATTAGCATCCTGTATTGCCGAAGGTATTTTCCAGATCTAGAGACTATCAAGGAGGCCGAGTGCATTATAGGTTATTATCATGGTGTCCTGTAATTGCCGAAGGTACTTTCCAGATACTATAACACTGCAAAAACACTTTTATAAGGTCTTAAACAATTGGGCAGTGTTTGTTCGAGTACTCTGCTTAACAACTCGATACATTCTTAAAAGATGATTAACACAGAGTGAACAACCCCCGTTGTTTAAAGCTTAAAATCAACCTTTTAAGCAACGTTTTTAAAGTGTATCCATAAGGAACTCCATTCTGGAGTAGTCTAATGATTCAAATCCTTGATGGACATGAGAGCAAGTCATCGTAGGTGGACATCGAAGTGACACAAACATAAGTGAGACATTGGGTATTGATCCAAAATACCTGTAATTTAATCTTTTTCTACCATAACATAAGATATTTCAGAGAATAAACACCATGCACATGATGCAGGGAAAATTTGCACAGAACGCACATATAGTGCGAGGCATAGATGGTTTATTGTTAAGTTGGAAAACTGGGTTCTGACCACGCTCTATTGAAAGCTTTGTATTTCAGGAAATTGCCATTCGATTGGTCTCACAATTTCACTAAATTAAGGTCAGGTATATTTACCCGTGATAGCTTGTTTATACAAAGCAGCTACGTTTCCTATTTTTTAAAGTTTGATTCGCATATATCTGATCCCGTCAGCAACTTGTGTCCCAGGACCACAATTATATTTATTCCGTCTTGGCGCCCGGAATAAAGCGCAATAACACTGACAAAATAGTTTTAAAATGTAGGATATCCCATATTTATTATTTAAGCTAGTAGCCATCCTTGTTTTTACCTTCATGACCAGTGACCATCCTTGTTTTTACCTCCCCGACCACCAACCCCCTGAGTATTTTGACATACACTTTTTCATGAATATCATTTCAGCGGTGTCAAAATAGAAACACTCTTGGTCCTGGGACACAAGTTGCGGACGGGATCAGATATACAGGGTGTCCCAAAAAAATGTTAACACTCCGGGTACTTAAGATATCTTAAAAGGACTTTTCAAGCTTAAAAGACATAAATAAATATATTCCACATAAATTATATAAGTATTTTGTCATGAGTTCAAGTTCTATACTCTTTTTCCATGTGCAATGGGTAGCTGTCAGTAAAGCAGTCTTTAAAATTGAAATTGAAACATTTCATGTTCTTTGTTGAAATGGTCCATCCAATTAAATAAATTAACTAATATTGCACTGAAATAAAACTAGTATTGCTCTGAAATTAACCATAAATCAATTTAAGCTTGAAAAGAATCGAAAGAATGCGTTGAAAAGAACAAAGAAGAGATTAACCGATGTGTGTGTGTGACTTAATCATGTTGCTTCTTGCTTAGTGCATTTAAAAAGCTTTACCTTCATACTGAGAGGATTGGACCAAGCCGATTTTGCTTCCTCATGTTTGCTGAAGCATATCTCCCGTTCGAAATAACCAATTGGAACGCAATAAAATGCAAATGAAAGTTTATTTACTCAGCTCTCATAATACATCAAGATTAGACCCGTGTGTTCGGGTCCTTTTAAGATATCTTATGTGCCCGGAGTGTTAACATTTTTTTGGGACACCCTGTATGCAATCTGGGGGTCATAACCAAATCCATAAACTGAAATTACAAATACGCATGGTGGATAGGCTGTCGGAACCGGTGAGGAAGCGCCGCTATTGAAATTGGCGAGGGCACTGTTAAGGTGCCCGTAGAGGAAAGGTCCCGGAAAATCAAGTTTAAAATAAAATCCGACCCTTATCTAAGCCAATCATGCGATATAAAAACTTCCAATATTGTTACATGGGGTAAAAACACGGTCTTGAAAAAGGGCCGAAATGCGTGTATTTCAATGGGGGAATTATTTAGTGGTGTTCCCCCTTTCGGCACTACCCTGGTCCTCACACTACAAACATCTATATCTCCACTTATGTATGAGCTATGCCAATGACACTTTACTGGGCTTTGCAGGCAGATAGCATATTAATACAGCTTTAAAATGATACCAAATGTGATAACCCTAACCCCGGTTTTAGGATTTTTGACCGGGATCACAATTTTCGAGGAAAAAAGACCAACTAAATCTCCGGGAACCTGCCGGGATTCGATCCGGGGACCCTCCGTTCTCAAGCCCCACCTTTCAACCACTAAGCCACGGCCCTCAGCTACACATTCGCGCAGTATACCGCGCTCATTATATAGGCTCCGTTTACTACGTCATCGAAAACCGACGGCGCATGCGTTTGGAGAGGGACTTTGGATTACCATTTTTTAGCACTCAGGGGGGTAAGGGTTAAGATAGCTTTTGTGGTTTTAAAAAAATAAGAATTATGACTAGGGTGGGCAAAAAATGGTGGGGGCACCGCGCCATTTTGCGAAATTTTACGAAAACGATCGTGGTTATCACGTGATACGTATCGTTGAAAAAATAATTTACACTGTTTTAACGAAATGCACTATGGGATTGTGTTACCAGCCTAAAATCAGAGAGCTTTGCGACCTCTTCAGTAAATTTGACAGCGGCATACAATAATATCACGATATCCGACGAATATGCATTGCTTGACGGTATGGAAAATCTTTGTAAAACTGAGCTCAAATCAAGATCAAGATCATCGAGACTGCTGTGGAGTAGACTGTCCACATAAACGGTTGAAAAAACAACACCCCAAAACAACAACCCAAACTCGAAGTGCTTCTAGCGAGATTCGAACCGACAATCTCCGTTTTACTAGTACGACACGTTAACCAATTGAGCCACAGAGAGAATAGACCATGCCATAGTCGATTTTATTTTTAACCCTTTTAAAAAAAAAATTAACCTTTTTATTATTTTTTACTTATTTCCTTTATTCAGTGTCTGACATTCTTTTTTACTTATACCAATTATTCAGTGTCTGGCCCGTTGTCTAATATTTTGCATGCAGCCGCGCCAATGAGTAAATTCCTAATGTTCCTAATGAGGGCAGTATTGTCTATGTTCTATCATTCTGTCGCTATTGATATGATATGATCAACAGAGAGCTCCCTTTAGTCTGCTAGTAATACTGTGATTGCACCCGTACAGTGACCGACACGCCCAGAGTAAAAATAACTGACGAACTCCAATGGCGAATGGCGAATGTATGACTCTAACGGTGACAAGTAGGAGCGCCCTCATTTATAATACTGCCCATCCATGTATGATGTTAATGGTAACAAGTAAGGGCGCCCTACATGTACCCTCACTTAAAATACTACTAGGCACTGCATTTGGGACTAATGAATACGCTGAAACGCTGATAAATAATCAGAAAATGGGACAGATAGAGAGAAAGAAAGAAAAATCGGACTACAGAGTAGTCTACAGAGAGAACTGATAGTGGTTTAAATGATGCTACTGAACAACTCGTCCATGCGTTTGTTACATCGCGCTTTGACGTGGGAAATTCTCTGCTTTATGGACTCCCGAATCTCCAGATCAAGCGTCTCAGTCGCTTACAAAATATAGCTGCTAGAATTATCACACACAAAGTGCTACCGTAGGGGGGGGGGGGGGGGGGGGGGGGGGGGTGGGGTACCGCGCCATTTTGTCCCGAAGCAATGGTTATGACGTCATATTTTGTCGATTTTCAGAACTCTTGTATTGGATTTACTTGCAAAAAATATGCCCTTGGCATCATACTTTCCCAGGTGTGCAGTTCATTTTAAATTTCAGATGTTCTAAAATGGATGGTTTTCTAAACAATTCGAGAAAGAAAATCGAACTGCACACCTCAGGATTGCAAAAAAAGCATAAAACAAGTCAACTTTTGTGTGCCTTTGAACAGAGTGGCGGCCGGTATTGTAGAATTTAACACAGTGCATTAACCCATGACCCATGATATAAATAAATTATTTGCGTTAAATTTTTTCAATTAGCACGGTTAGTGTAGTGGAAAGATAGTCGCTTGAGGAGCGAGAGGTTGTGGTTCGAGTCCCATTAGGGGCACTTTTTGTTTTATATGCTGGATTTGCTTAGCATCATCTGTATGCTTGCCCACGCGGACACCACACTGCTGGCGTTTACCGTATCAGGGTTACGCCATTTTGTTTCACGAAAATGTCAAAAAAAATTACCGTTCTTTTAAAAATAAGAATTATAATCAAATTACAAACACATTTTGTGCGAGAGCAACACACACATTTGGCAAAAATGGCACAATAAAAATCCGTTCGTTATAAATATATGGACATGGTTAAATAATAAAACTATCACAATTACAGTCGTAAATCTCTGTGGCGTGCGTAGGTTGGCCATGTCGTTGGCAATCGGAAATCACGGGTTCGAATTTTCCCATTATTTTCCCATTTTTTAAACTTGATGGTATATTAATGTAACATCATTGTTATGTCAATTTTTATCAATTATAAATGCCGCCCATGCGTTTATAGTTTTCTTTTTATTTATTTGTCTATCATAAATGTATCCTTGATTTATTTAACTTTGTCTAAACAATTAAAATGCGTAAACAATTTATAATTATTGCTCGATATAGAGTGATTTAACTTGAGTTCAGTTTGATAATATGATAGCAAAACTTGTTGTAAAACCATTTTACCAGTGTGTCCAACAATTTCACACTTTGGTAATACATTTAGAGATGTCACTTTTAGCTTGTTATAGCTAGGCTCAGTATAAGCAAGTTTGCGACCTCTTTAATTTTAGGCTGGTAACACAATCCCACAGTGCATTTCGTTAAAACAGTGTACATTATTTTTCCACGATACGTATCACGTGATAACCACGATCGATTTCGCAAAATATTGCAAAATGGCGCGGTACCCCAGCCCCCCCTAGTTCTACCGCAAGCATATAACGGACATCAAATGGAGCGCCCACTAGCGACCAGCTGAACAATAGGAATCGAACCACAGCTAAACATCAATGGTCGCATGCTCTGATGTCAATTGTCTAAAGCTAACTATTGGGAGTCAATATATTAGAAAATTTACATATCAAAATTGTTGTTTAATGGTATGGATGTAATGAATATTAGTCAAACCACTATTATGGATGAGATGAGAGGCAAATGCCATTCCCCTGCAACATAGCAGATCGATACAGATGAGTGAAAATGAACGTGTCGCAAAAAATTTAACAGAAATTAAAAATGTTTGCAACTTTCATTTCAAGATTTCTCTGTAATTTATGCATTATGATTTTCGTCTATAATACTTATTTATACATCAAGGAATATTTTGATAGCTTACTTATTGAAATTGATTCTATAAATCGTCTAATCAATGCTCCCGTAAGTCCCAAAATATAAATAATGTAGTTGGCCCCGGTCAGTCCTTATAGATCAGTCGGGATTACAGTCGATTTGGTGATACCCGGACATGGAAGGTATAAGTTGGTTTTTTTGTTTTAAAATACTAAGGAAGTATTCAATAATCACCCAAAAAAATGCACAAAAATGTACTATTGGGGATTTTTTTTTATTATAGGTTAAAGTTGGAACCGTGAGGGGAAAATCCCAAAATACGATATTTGAAAGTTTCAGTCAGATTTTTTTTTCTGCTGGGACACTCAATAGTTCATCAGCCATCAAATTATATTCAAGCCTTGCTATTCATAGAGATAATACTACCTCAATAGAGCACAATACAATTCAATACGGATTAGGCCTGGCCAGTTAGTTCTGATAGACTGGATATTATACAGTGTGTTTCAAATGAAAATAAATAGCCCTATCTAATGTATAGGCTTATCTTCGCTAAAGGCAATATGGTATATTAAAACAAACAGTTATTATGAGTTTACAGTGTTGTTTTATTTTGTGTTTATCCTTTTAACAACAATAAATAAATGTTTCATAATACAACATTGTTCGAGTAAAGTGTATAATTTAAAATACATTTTCATGTGGATGAGGCGATTTTATTTTTTGGAAGCAACTGCAAATCTTTACAGTATTGATAACATGTACATACAAATAAATTTGATTTGATTTGATTTGATATTAATTAGGTGTGTGTTTTGTGCATAAGAGAACGTATTAAAAACTAGATTTTAAGTATATGAATATCGGTCATATATTCAACACTTTTTGTCTGAGCACTTCATGGGAATTTATCACACACAGATAATAGCAACCAAATTAGTTATATATGTCATGTCAATAAAATAGTTGAGGTTAAATCCGTTGTTGAGAAATGGTAAAGTTAGGTTATTTTCTGTTCTCAATTTGACATAGGGCCTAATACATTTTTCAATCGACAAACCATTATCGCACTCCATTTTAGAATAAATATGAAAATGTCCAAGGTAAAAATCTAATGAAAATGTCCAAGGTAAAAATCTAATGAAAATGTCCAAGGTAAAAATCTAATGAAAATTATGAAAAATGCTAAGTATGACATTACTTAAACACCGCAAAATCAAACCTTTAGCTCGGCAACGCTGCATCATCATTAATCAAAGGATATCAAATAGGATTCACATGTTCTGCAAATATCTTCTATATGCGTCGTGATACTTTATGATTACTTGAATGTGTCGGAATGTAAGCCAACGCAAAATATAGCATATCGTGATTTTGTAAAATTAAAATATTGTATTGCAAGTTGTCAGATTTTAATTGGCATAATAATTGCACGTTATTTGCTTTAAAAAATAGTACACCTGGCACCAAAATGAAAAGGTAGGGTATTTCTCTGAAATGTCGTACAAACAGAACTTATCCTTGCACGTAATTTGCATTCAACATGTTCAATGAACATCTTTAACTATGTCCAAATAATCAAAATGGCAGTTGAACTTTGTTGAAATTATAGACAAAATATCGTCTCTTTTTTGGACTTGAAAAGACAGCAGCAAAGACAAAATGCCTGCAAATGATATATCATTTGATTAAAAAGGTATCCGTAAGACAGTTTCCAATATAAACCAACAAGTTGATTAGGGATCACGTCGAAACTCGACCGCCTGTTGACCGCCGGTTACGGCCGGTTCCGCCCGGTTCTCACAAAACGTGTCGTCTGTTATAATATACACACATAATGAGGTCAAATAGTTACACTCTGGTGAACACGACCGGTTGAAAGTGCCTCGTCACACGCGTGAGCAATAAAAGTCTCAGTTAACAACAGTACAATGCAGCTATTGATTTTCGCTGGGGTTGGCTTTTTCAATCTGTTTATAGCTCAATTAACTTTTAAAATCAATACCGAAAGTCTATGAATGGTTATTTTTATAGAACGATTATAGAGAGAGCTATTATGACCGCAAAGTAACAGATTGATAGTGTAAATTGGTCCGGTTACAGCATTAAGTCTACCGGCAGTTGTTCAGTGTTGCATGCGTGAATATTCATATACCAGTTAAACATTTGACCTGAAAGAACCGGGCGGAACCGTACGTAACCGGCGGTCAACGGGCGGTCGAGTTTTGACGTCTCCCCGTATATGAAATTAGTTTAAATAAATTTTAAAAAACACAGATTAATTTTCCGGAATTCTCAATCGATAGTTAAATTGAAAAATAATAAAAGGACTCATTAAGAATGTTGACTGACCCAATATTAACAGATCTGTTCTCTTGTTTGAGTTGTCAGTGAATACAATTTATTTTCATTATACGTACCCCATGTACCCGGTGTTCTCTCTTAGTCTTCAGAGGGGTAAACACATGATCGTTCCAGGATCTTGAAATACCCCCTTTTTGACGGCGTTTCGCGGACAATTTGGCTAATTTGACCCCTTTTTTGCACAAAAACGTCGACATTTTGACTTACATGACTGAAATTAGCCTCCCTATTCACCATTTCAAGGCCATTTTGTACATAGTCCCCCCTATTTGCGCAAAAACGAGGACACATCTGGTTCAAAATAACCATTTTCCCTATTGTCGGGACAATTTGATATGACACAATACTCATTTTATTTCTTCGCGGGCATATAGCCTCTCCAAAAAAACACCCCTTGATATCGCGGAAATATCATCCAAAATGACCCCTTAGTTTTGGGAATCGCGGACATAAAGCTTTAAAAACACCCCTAATCACCCCTGTCACTTTGACCCCCCCCCCCCCCCCCCCCCCCTTCCGCGAATTTGGAACAATCAGGCGTACCCAAAGTCGATGTTAACTGAACCCACCGGGGCTCCGACCGGTTAAAATGATCCGTAATTTGATTTGACACTAGCTCCTTTATACCCGGGTTTGGATGTTTCTGATCATGAGTAGGCCTATCTCTGCTATACTATTATAAATAATCATGGATAAAAGGTAACATTTTAAACTTCTTCCAAAAAGCTAAAAAGAATTTGAAACGATTTGAATTTGCCCGTTTTACCATTTGAACGAGACGCACCCTCCTCCAAATAGGAATCCCCTCCCTTAAGAGAGGAATAACCCGTTTAGGCCAAGAGGCTCGTTATTCATGGTTCAAAGTTCAGTCACCTTGGGTTCATAATCTTCATGTTTATTTACGTATCTACAGCCTCAGTAAAGTCCATGTAAGTCCATGGAAGCTGCCATATTGGAATGCCTCATAACAATAGGTTGCCAGTCTATTTACTACTCCACATAACTAATACTGTATTATGCAAATCCCTACATGTAACAATTCAGTATTTCATATTAGGGATATTCATAACTAATGACACGAATAGGGAGTAGCGAACCCTATTTCAAATAAAGGATAGCGAACCAAATCATTGATCAATTGTTCAACGGGGTGTGCTTTTACCAAACTGATATCATATTCAAATGGAGTTTATACGAGTCTTGTGAAATTGACGACGCAACCCCCCCCCCCCCCCCCCCCCCGTTAATTATAACGGGTTTTAATTTATCAAAACAATAGGCAAAAAACCCATCCGAAATTGAACTCAAAACTCGCCGTTTGAGGCTCAACTGGGGTCGCAGTTGAGGTGTTAAAGTAGAACCTACGGATCTGAACAGAGGCGTGAGATGTATTATGCAACGCACATCCCATCGACAATTAGTAAAGTGAGTGCCCGCCCAAATTAACTCCTACATCGTGGAAACGACACATTTCAAACACTTATAAAGATAATCAGTTGATTGGGGAAAGTTATAAATGTACCACAAGCCAATTCGTTATTGGAATTCCAAGACCATTCTTGACTTCTGAAACTTGTTTATGTAACCCTCTGATATTCCAAATACTCTTACATTTTGTTCCATGATAACTGAACAATATAAACAAGCAATGTTAACGCTGAACCCCTTGGTCCATTACTAATGCAACACTTAATAAATGAGGTAGACTGTCTTCCGATTAGTAATTTTTACTCACTGTGGCCGACCATACAACCTCCCTATATCATTTGACGATAAACACCGGATAAACACCTTTATTGGCCATTTAACAAGTTTACAGTTACAATACATTAATTATACTATATATTATATCCCTCCCAAGTACACCAATATCATCAAAAGCCTCAAATATCTATGAAATGTATCGTATACCGTATCATACACACAACATGCTCTTCGATGTGTATTTTGAATTGAGAATTTTATGTACACACAGCTCGTAGTCAAGGTGTAGACACAGCACGTCGTCATTTTCATGGAAAGCCATCGTGTCAATATTTCTAAAAACGCAATAAACACACCCAACTTTAAACCCTAATTCCAAGAGTTCCCCAACAGTCACTTTTTGTGCATTTTTTTTGGTGGTTGTTGAATACTTCCTTAGTATTTTAAGACAAAAAACCAGCTTATAGAGATCGATGTCTTAGTCATTACACCGATCGACAGCTCTATTATATTTGGTCATATCTAAAACATATTTAGTGAGTTCACACCACCATAGGCCGGTGAACAATGATGTCAATAAAGAAACAAACTAATACAACAAATTAATTTCAACACATTTCCCAATCGACACTCTGCCCATCAACGGCTAATAATTGGCGTTTGAACTCACGTCAACCGAGCATAATCACACGCTAGTACACATGAATGCCTTCATTGTATACTGGTCTATCGGTCCGGCGCCACTGCACTGATACAATACAGGTATATCGTCTCAGGGTATGTTCATCGGTTAATCATGAGCGGGTAATTTGACTATGAATAAGGTTACGAGGTTTTAGAACTGACGGAAAATAAGATAGGAATGTCGAGGACAACCAAACGATATTTTATTATTGGCCTACTGCTGGTTGGAAAATTCAGTCATGGATGATTAGTTCAATAGTTAAATGCTGTCACTTGGAGGCGCTGTAGTTAATGTCCATAGACTACCACTTGTGCACACGCACCAAACGAACTGAGCATATCACACCAGTTCTAAGTTCATTGGCTTCCAATAAAGGACAGAATTATCTTCAAAATACTTATTTATGTTTATAGATCAACTATTAATATGTCACCATTGTATATCTCAAATCTTCAAACTCCATACAAGCAAGAAAGACAATTGCGTTCTAACAGCAAAATACTTTCACTGAACCGCGTTTTTTTTCAAATCCTGTGGATCACGTTCTTTTCTATGTGCTGCACCTCGCTTATGGAATAAGCTTCCGGAGTCTGTAAAAACCGCAGAATCTGTAGATTCATTCAAAGCATTGTTAAAGACTTTAATTATGAAATCTGAGAGTGATTTCTTTGATTAGTGTTTTTGTGAATTCAGTATCATGTTATTATTTGTGGCTTTGTTCAGATTGTGCGTGGGGATTGTCATTAGTTCAACCATGTCAACGCTACCACTTTTGTTGTTGTTGTGTTGAAGTGATGACGGTTTTCCTTCATTCACATTTTTTTGTACCATTTTTGTTTTGCAATGTTGTGTCGATGCGCCTGAAGCAACAGTTTTGTTGAATGTTGGCGCATTATAAGCTGCCATTATTATTATTATTATTATAATATGGCAAATTTCCAAATATCAACGCGACATTGGAATGCTGAACGCTTATTGCATGATCTAAACGTCGAGATTTATTAATAACAAATCATTGCTGTCTCATTATTTATAAATGTTTGCATGCGCTGTAGTTGCCGTGACGAACACACAAACACCGTGTCACAATTCTAAAGATCAATAAAGAACATCGAGACCCATGCAGATTGTAATCAATGATGAACATTAAATGACCGAATACTAGACAAAAGAATACCTTTTATATTGTAAATTTCATTAGTTGAATAACATTATTATTTACGTCAGAATTCTATTCTTCGCATCAAAAAGCGTACCATGGGGGTAAATATCTAACAGAAAACAGCTAGATTATAGGTACATTTATTGGCTGAGATATGGAGATACAGAATTAGTATTCAGTGATTGCCTTTCTGAAAAATGGGCGCCATTAGAACAAGATTGCCAAGTAAAAATGGAAGCCATATATTTTTGAAATGTTATGCTATTTCAAGTGACAATTATATGGATTCTACCAACAATATTACCTGTATAACAAGTTGAAACTCGTTATAGGTGGAAATATGTATATTTCCAGATTTCCGGTACCATTTTGGATTTTAATGTAGTTGCAGTGACTCAATATATACTAAATGATTGTTCTAATGGATCCCTTGACCCCCAAAACCTGGTGTAGCCCCTTAAATCACAACTCTAAGTACATTCTGTGTTGAGATATGATCAAAATAAGTCTAAAATGGCGGCCATTTTGAGAAATGGTGGCCATTAGTTGAGATTCAACTTCTTTTCATATCTGTGGCCAAGATGCCTATCTGTACCATGTATTATGAAGGTGGAAGTCAGACGATCTCCAGCTGTGTTATTATTTTAACACATATTTTGCACTGTCAGTTTTGGGGAAAATTCCTGTTGGTGGGCCGTATAGTGGTGCTAAGGGTTACTTCCCAAACCCTGTCCAACGCCGTGCTACCCGTTCGAGCGTATCAATGCTAGTCCTTGCTCTTTCTCTGCTGACTGCCAGAACTCGCTGCTTAGACAGAAGCTTCATTCACTTATGGAACAGTCTTCCAGACGATGTTGTTGGCAACATTTCAGCGGCTGGAATTCAGGCTTTCAAGTGCCGTGTGCACATATATCTTCTCTCCAAGTCTGAACTTGTCATAGCCTTCATACTCTTTCATGACACCCTTCATTCAAGTCCTGTTACATTAGCATGGTGGTCATGGGTTAAGTGTAGGTTAATGCTTGGTTGGGGATGGTGGCTGGTCCTGTAAAGCAGGTAGCCAGCTGGGCTGGTGATACGGCCACGCCCCAACAGGTGACAACAGGCAGCTCCTGGTAGATTTAGTTCCTAAATTTGTTGTGTAGGTTCTCTTGATGTCCATCAGACCTCCAGATTTTATTATTTTTCTTTAATTTATATTTTGATGTTCTCTATGTTTGGGCTATTATCTTATTTTCATGTGATTTTCATTGGCATTTTTAACCCCTGCTCATTTGTGTGTTTATCGTATTATGCATATTTTCTGAGTTGCAGTGAACCAATTGATTGGCCTTTCTGAGCTCTCTGTCGAGAGTTACCAGTTTGATTTCTAATCACTCAGGTCATTGACCTTGTTAATGTCTGTTGGGCTATTGTTCACATTTTCGATTTATATACACACAAAAAAGCACGCTGGACTATTATAGTACTGTGCACAAGCAATCTTCTTGGCACAAAATTAATAATAGTATACCTCATCTTCTCACTGGGCCTTCTTAATCAACCTTTATGCTTATTTCAGAATTTAAACGCTCATTGTATTTTCGGAATATTGACCCTTATTGTATTTTCGGAATAATGACCCTTATTGCATTTTCGAATTAACGACCCTTATTGTATTTCCGGAATTATGATCCTAATCTTATTTTCGGAATTATTTTATTATTATTATTATTATTATTATTCATGGTATAGTTTATTGTCATCGCAGCCCATCGGCTGAATTGGCACAATATTACAAATTACAAAAATACATTAAAATGCAAGATATACAATAATAGAATTTAAAAAACAATAATATCATAAAAGCAAACACCCACCCCTGCATACAACATACATTCCACATTAAAGACCACAATTACCCCCCCCCCCCCCCCCCCCCCCCCCCCCCAACGGCCCTTATTATATTTTCGGAAGAAAGTCCCTTCGGAATAATGACCCTCTTGTTCATTTCGGAATAACGGTCCTAATCTTATTTTCGGAATTACGACCCTTATTGTATTTTCGGAATAACGACCCTTCGGAATCGACCCTTACAGTTATTTCGGAATAATGACCCTTCAGAATTACGACCCTTATTGAATTTTCGGAATAACGACCCTTATTGCATTTTCGTAATAATGACCCTTTGGAATAACGACCCTTACAGTTATTTCGGAATAATGACCCCTCGGATTAAAGACCCTTCGGAATAATGACCTTTCGGAATAATGACCCTTCGGAATAACGAACCCGACCCGTCTGCATACGCCTGCCGCGTATAAAGCGTTAAGGTAAGGAGAGATAGAGTGGTGCATATAGACCCATTTAATAAGTATTCAAATTAGTTGAAGTAGGAAACAGATACTAAATTATCATCAGTAATGATGTAATACTGAGCGTCCTAAAGACACATAATCAAATGCCAATGTGTAAGAGAGCTCCATTGTTTGAATATGCCATAGTTTGCCCATTTGGAAATTACGGACAAGTAAGGATTGAATTTCGTCGTATGCTATTTAGTGAGAACCAGCACATGTACTGTTTTACAATTCCATTGATTGAGAGAACAATAATGTCGTTTTTATCATAAATTATTGATGCTTTTATACGTGATATTTTCCTGGATATTTTACCACATCTAAATAAATGTAATGTTAATTAATGGGTTCTAATGCACAGCCCGTTTACCTCTTGTTCCATGTCTTTCAAAAGCAAACGAATCACGTGGATTTCGATCACTGGTGCATGCGCAAGCTAAAACTCAGAATCCTGAGTGTAACTGTGTAACTGGTTTGAACAACGCACTTCATGCTTCTCGCGTATTAATTGGAAGTACATGTATATTTCCCGTTGTCGAGCAAGTTGTTGTGCGATTTGCTTACGATGTAATCTTTCTGCCAAACTCACATTTCTGTACCTGAATAAATCTTCAAAAGCCTGATAATTGAAAAACATCACTCGAAATATATTCTATGGTTGCCGGATTTGTTTGGCACTCATTTGGTGGATGAAAATATGAAGAAGATACCGACAGGAAATGTGTTACTACTGATGGTTTCCATAGGGATCTTAATGATGTTAATATCCTGGACCATTACAAATCCATCTTTATCAAAACATCAGGAAAGAAGTATACATATTACCGAAAATAGTAATGATCGTGACGATTTAGTGATTGACATGTTGAAGCAACTACGTCAACAGATTGCTGAACATAGTGAGTATAAAAAAGTGGGCAGAAGTCAAGAAACACAGCTTCACGATGGTGCAAGAGACTTGGCTTTACAACCTTCTTTAGATAAGGTTTCGATATCATCGAAAGAAGATAATGCTACTACTGAGTTGCCGCCTTTGAAAATTGTGCCCGTGACGTCTGCTGCGATGCGGACAAATGAATCGATAGCGGATTTGCTCGAAACACCCACAGATCCAGTAATACATGGACGAGTTCCTCTCACGGACGACATCCCATATATGGTTGACCCATTGCACAAAACATCCGTAAGTTTGATGATGACCATTATTGGTTTATCCTTGGTGTTAGACGGCACGTAATTAACCTAGCACCAAATCTCTTATTGACGGATTAAAGAATGATGCTACTTTGTTCCGTAATGGGTCTTTACACTAGTCTAACTTAAGAATGTCTTACGCCAAGGATATACCCAATTAGGTTATTGTCTGAAATGTTATTATTCATTCAATGGAGAAAGATAACACGTTTCCAATCTTATACTGGACAAACCTTAAAGGTGTGCTGCACCTTGACACATCACCTCAGTCTTCGTCAGTATAGGCTATCCATGTAGCCACACGCAACGGACTACAAAGGGGAATCGCACCCGGCCTATTAAACATTCAATTTAATCGGTGCACGACATCCATATCCGTAAGACTGTCTGCGAAAGTCAGTAATAACTACGCTTATAATTGGCAGCCCGTAAAATATTGTCATAATTTAAGTAGCTGTAAATTTGAGCTACATACTCATAATAAATGATGATTGATACCTATCTATAATGTTAATGTTGTCAAATCCAAAGATATATTTTGTGCGATGGATTTTTTTCTTCTTTTTCTCTCCCCTTGATTAGATATAAGAGCATTATGGAAAACAATTTCCTGCAATAGCTTGATGAGTATAGGGACACCAGTTACCAAAAAAGATGCGCAACCAACATATCCCCCAAATTTAACCAACCCCAAACAACAAACCACACACAAAACCTTATATATAAATTGTTAACACGTAAAAGTGTAATTCCGATCTATATCTATGTGCTTGTAAATAATGAGTTTCACATTCGTTGTTGACCTATTTAATTAAATCGAATTAATCGTTATCAGTGGCGTAGCCACCGGTTGGTATCGTTATTGATGTTGATATCGTTATTGATATTATTATTTGATTCGATGGTATCGTGTTTCATTTTTCGTCAGGGATGTCCTAAAACTATATCGTCCAAAGGTAGATACTCTTCTTGGTTTAAAGAACGCTACAAGCCGGACATCAAGATATTTCTCGATAAGGATGATATATACACCTTCAGGAACTACGACAAATTATCTTTATATTATATGCCATTTGGTGTAAGGGGCCTAGATAGAAATGGTATGTAGTAAACTATTGTTACACGGGTGATTATTAAAAGCCTTGGAAAAGTGTACTTTAGGTCCCATATTCTGGACTGTAATAGTACAGTAGTAATCGTCTGATATTGGAACACCCAGTATCGTTCGATACTGGTACAAAGTCAGTGTTCTAGTATCGGTCGATACTGGGACACATAAAATAATCTAGTATCGAGCGATATTGGATACAAATTATGTACAAGTATTTTTCAATACTTTGACAATTCATCACTATACTAGTAGCATTTGTACCAGTATTGCTCGATACTGGAACACATTATAAGTTCAAGAACAATGATTTTGTACCAGTATCGAGCGATACTGGCACATTTCATGTTACAGTATCGTGCGATACTGGTATACCAGTATCTCTGACCTAAATTACACTTTTCCTAAGCCTTTTTAATTTCATTATTAAAATCGTTCCAAGTAGTGCAATCGCTTAAGGGCCTTTTTGCCATTACGTTTAGTGGTCGGATACAAGCAAACCATTATAATATATTCTTCAGCCGCTTATGACAAGTGATTCTAGAAGGGGTGCTCATGCCAGAAGTCATTAGAATCCAAGATGGCTGTTTCTACAAAATGGTATATTAGTAAATTATTTTGTTATATCAAGGTCTAAATAATACAATGAGGTATTATATCATTCATTTGGCATGGATAGCCTACATATTATAATATATAACCACAATGAGTTGTGTGTGTTATCAACAAGAGGCAAACCGGTATTTATTCAATTCCAATATGGCGGTTATTGCCAAATTGTGTGTTATTAATACAACGATTTTATACCTAAAGTTCTAAAATAATAACGTAAGGTATATCTTTTGTCTACAAATAATATACACTGTACCTTATTATTCTTGTATTATATACAATTAGTCCTGATGACATTTTTCAACAATATCCCGTAATTATTCGTACGGGTAATTGTTTGAGCAAACCTCTGTTTTAATCAACCTGTTAAAGGTCAATCAAAATGGTGATTCAAGTATGCTTTACTCGATAGAACATTTTTAGACAACAATATATAATGTAAAAATAATAACTCTAAAATATTGTCCAGGAAAAAAGATAGACATAAAACCAATCATAATGGCAAGATTTTCTTTTTTGTGTGGGATGAACTACGTAACAGGTGTTACTCCCAACCCGGTATCCATCTGGGACTCGGTCGATAGGTCTGAGCAAACAAAAGTTATCAGTGAATGCTTAATGCTATCATCCTATAGTCTTTGTCAAAGACGCCTCTCGAGTGCCGAGCGAAATGAGGTCGTCTTTGCGCAAATAGCTATTCTACCGTGTAAGCAGTATGTGTCGATCAAACACCGTCGTCATCGTAACACACGATTAGCTCCACCTAATTCTATTGACGACAACATATATAAAGGTAGCACTTGGTATCGATGACGTCTCCCGATATAACATGACATTATTATCAACCAATCAGCAAGCGTAATTTGTCCGGCCAAAATCGTCCGTAAAACAATACGAAACATAACACAGAGAATAATTACTGAAAGGCTTTGTATTCCACAAATTTGATAGAGGGCGCTCACACTATTTTACCGCCACAAAGCCTTGATGAAAGTCTAATCAACCTAATGAGGTTCCATGCGCGAGTCTGATTATCACCTGTGACGTATTATAGACCTACAGGGTAATAACCGAACCTGCCAGCCATTGTCAGTAGGGCCTATGGTACTAATGATACAAGCTTAGAAACTCTTTAATTTGTTTCTTTGGCAATATAATTATAAAGGGTAATTAATTTTGTATATTATTTTTACAATATCTTCCATTGAATAAAACATATACATGATTCACCATTTTGGTTGATCTTTAAGCACAATTTGGTTACCTTTTTATTAACTATAAAAATAAATTGGTGTTTAATTTTTGTTTACACACCCAGTACTAGGTGACATAATGCACAATGTCAACTTCACAAACCCATCCATAAACAGACCCACCTGTTTACGATGCGCCGTGGTGGGAAGTGGTGGTGTATTGAAGGGATCAAATGCCGGAGAGGAAATCGACAGTCATGACTTTGTATTTAGGTAAGTTTTAGCACTTACCTTTTTTCATATAAATGCCTGACACGGCAATGTCTTGTCAGACGTCCCGTAACTCATGTGCGCATGCTCAAACCAATTAAAGCACGTAGTAGTTTTCCACGGTTTATTCCGTACGGGACGTCTGGCAAGATTTAGCCGATGTCTCAGCCGAGGGACACTATTTAAAAAAAAGTAATCCAGTGATGTTTACAACAAACACAATATCAAAACTTCAAAGTGCATACCGTATAAGATTACAAAATGTATTGAAACAATGTGAAACGGGTAATTCAATTCAATCAGATTCAATTCAATTTATTCAGCAAAAATAAATACATAATATAATAATACAATGTGTGAAAGAGGCTAGGACCCCCAACAGAAACCCTGATAAACGGGCTTGGATGATTGCATTTAAAGAACTATAAGGACAAGGGATATGTAAAAACCTCAACAAGACCATACAGAACATTATACAGACAATACATGACAACAACAAATAAACACAAAATTGAACAAGTCAACACAAAGAGACGAAATACATAAACGTAACAGGATACAAACGTTGCCAAGGAAAAGTAAGTCATGACGCGTTGTCCATGATTTAAAGTGACGGTAGAGTTGCACAAAAGGCATTGTTATAAAGTGTAACATGTTGATACTTTTAGAAGAGTACTGCATTCAATTCCGTTATTTGCCCACATCCGATTATGACAATACATATTAGTTGAAAGGCATCTTCGAGTTGACCCCAAATTATCAAGTGCGAGGGCGCCCTGCGGTAAATACAGAAAAATGAATTTACAAAATTGCGTAGATCAAAATAATAAGAATTTATTCATGCCAAAATATAGTCAAAACAAGACATTCGATCGTTGATCAATTAACATACATTGAAGTATATATCCCTCACATTCAATATTGTTTCCATTGAATTAATTTATAAAGTACAGTTTACCTGAAATGTGTGAAAACATGCAGCTACATCAGAGTAAAAATTGACATGAACGGGATGAAACTGTGTCAAAATCAGGTGGAAAATGTCCGTAAATATCTTATTTTTGAACGCCGTAAAAAATCAGTTCACAGGATGATAGATTATAATAAGATGTTTCATATTCCTCCTTTGAGATTTTTTTTGAGTGTTTAAGACAGCTGTTTGGCATATCAACTTGAGCTCTAATCCAACATCAAAATTCGGAACCTTTTTGACAGTACACTTCTGCAATGGCCAGTCGCTCAATCGAATGGTCCGCCTGGGTGCGATTGTGCTGAAGTTATTCCTTCACCCACTCAAATAATATTAGTTTCAAAAGACATACGACACATAATGGCACAATAAATGAGGAAATCAGGTGTACGAGCAGCAAAACATTAATTTTTGTCATGAAAAACCATGGACCGTAATACGTCTTTTAAAATATTTATGAATACAAGTCACTGATCCCGAGCATAAGTCACTCCCGAGCAGCATATCGAGGCCTATCGCTTTGGGATTATAGAATGGTGGGATCTGTTAACTCATGAAAGAAATCAACCAAACAATCATAAATACATTAAATATTAAAAAAAAAATTATAGCAAAACCAACAACATTCATTTTGACGACGGAACAAAAAATCGTATGACATTGTGGTCAGCGACAGGATCGAACCCCGGACCTCCTGTTCTGAAGGCGAGCGCTCTACCGACCGAGCTATCAAGGGAAACTATACAAACGTTGCAAAGATTCAAACCATTTATCAATTCCGTTTCTAGAGCCACATAATGTAAAAACTTCATTTATTCTGTTAAATAAAAAGGAAATCACAGTTATTTTAGTTAGTCAGTTGAAAAAGATTTCCACGAAACTTGTTCCTTATGCACATATCCCGCAACCGTTTAAAAAAGAAAATATAACGCGATCACACACGAATGGACAAATGAAAAAATGCCAATGGTTTCAAATTTTGCTCTCATTTCAAATAACTTTTAATGTACTTAAATGATCACGCCGTAAAACCGATTTAAGAATAATAGTTGCTAAAACCCTCATTTATCTCAATACACGAAAATTGTGTAATTTCGCTGTTTAAGACAGCTGTTTGGCATATCAATGTAGACACTACTATCGGACGCATTTCATTTTCGATATCGACGGATTTGTAAAATGCTGATGTGAAATGATCTGCTTGTAGATGTCATAGACTGGATTCAATACGTTTGCAAGACAGGTCCACTTATCAGGAGTATTTCAAGACCTTAATATTAATGAAAAACTTTGATTTCACCTCAAGATCACTCTTGAAACCGACGGTTCAATTTCCGCGGGAGTTTAACTCGGTGTTAGTACCCAAAGTGCGCGGTTCGAAATTGCGCGGTTCGTTGTTGTGATAAATTGACCTACGCTATTGTTCACCGCTAACTTGCCTTTCGACTAATATAACAATGCTATACAATATCATAATATACTTTGCCAAAACAAACCCGATGGGCATTTGGGTATTTCTGAAGATACACAAAGAAACCCAAGGACACATGCTATACATGCATACATGTAGCATACACCTAGCACATAAAGTCCCTGCTCAGGTGCTTTGAGGTTGACTAATTCAAAATATATAATCGGTACCAAAAATCTGAGATATACATTAAATTAGCAAATTTCTTCTCCGCAGTTTGATACCTCATTCAACAAAATCGAATGGATACTTTTAAAGTTATGTCGATTTCAATGACCTTTCATGCAACAGAAAAGTGGCACTAGGTATAGGAATCATTGATTTGTGTGTGATAACTGTGTGCTATCTGAACGTGACAGATGAATGGGTCTTTAGTGATAACCGCAATGTGCGAGACAAAGGGTGTATCTGGCTGTGAAGAATACAAGTCTTAGCTGATAAGCTGTGAGTTTTTCAGTGCGTAAATCCATAGACGGGTAAAACATTGATTTTTACCGTCTATGGTAAATCACACACAAATCAATGATTTCCTATACCTAGTGCCACTTTTCTGTTGCATGAACGGTCATTGAAATCGACATAACTTTAAAAGTATCCATTCGATTTTGTTGAATGAGGTATCAAACTGTGGAGAAGAAATTTGCTCATTTAATGTATATCTCAGATTTTTGGTACCGATTATATATTTTGAATTAGTCAACCTCAAAGCACCTGAGTAGGGACTTTATGTGCTAGGTGTATATCCTTTGCATTGAGCTAGTGTACAAGCAGTAGTGATGCGTGCGTGTAAAGATTCATTGGTGCGTGTCAATGTAAAATTATTTTGAATTGCCAGTTCCATTATGTTAACATGTGTGGAGGGCGTCTATGGTCACGCGTTATGAACTCGCCTCCCAATAGGGTGGTGCCGTTACATTTTTTAGTTTTATGCTGTCATTTTCCTCAAATATTTTTAAAACCACAAAAGCTATCTCAACAAATTTGATATCATTTTAAAGCCCTAATAACAAGCTATCTGCCTGCAAAATGGCATTGGTATAGCTAATACAGAATGGGAGATACAGCTGTTTGATGTTTGGGGACCAGGGGTGGTGCTGGAAGGGGTGTGTCTGGAAGGGGTGTCGCCTGTACAAACTCAATGGGGATAATCCCATGTTTTGTTCTTTTTACAATAACTAGTCATCACCTAATGATACAAACACCATTCTGGTCACATTTTGAAGGATATTTAGTAGTCTTTAAGTATGTGGTTCAACAGACTTGTCAACTATTTGTAACAACTAATTAATTATGGATAAGACCATGAACATCAGCATTCTTCCTATTCGCTACACAGTAAACATGAATAATCAGCCTCAATTTACCGGATTTATAAAAATGACTATAACAGAAAAAGTTTTCAAGCTATGATAGCAAAAGTATACATTTTTGGAAAGCTTTTAACTAGAGGAATTCAGAAATGCAGTTTATATCAGGGAAGGGTTCATCCTTAAACAAATATTTTTAAAAATTCTAAAAATATATAAAATAAAAATTGGAGATATTCACTAGCCGGTATAATTACCATACCGACGTAGTAACTTTGACAATTGTATATCATCTGGGTAATTTCATGAGGAATTCAAATATGTATAGTAAATAATGATAGGGGTAGGTATAAAAAAGATATGGATCTCGAATTAAAAATTAAAAACTCTGATATTTTTCCGAACATTTCCGATCATACCATTTTAGTTCATGGTCGTACTATAATTCCAATGGCATATTTGGTTTTCTCATGCAATTTCCCTTCAGAAAATGTATACTTTTACTACCTCAGGGGGGTATACAAGCAAATATAAATGTGTAAAGTTAAAATCATGTCGTGAAAGCCAAAATCCGTGTGTAACGCGAAAGGAGGCGAGCTTATAACACATGACCCTATACATGTTTTTTATATTTAATATCAATTACACATATTTTTAACATTTCGTATTTCTTTGTACTGTATTTTAATAAACTATTGTTATGTCAATATATTTTTATCGTTGTTATACTGTAACACACTTAAAATTTCGCGGATACTTTATTTCGCGAATTGAAAATGACTGCTATTTTGGTGGGTATTAAATTTCGCGAACTGGAAAATGCAAAATTGTCAATTTCGCGAGTATTTAATTTTACAAATCCACTATTAACCATTTTCAGCGCAGCGGGTAGTCCAACTTTCAGGGGGCACATACATTGTCTCACATAGTGTCAAGGGAAGGCAAATTTGATAAGGGGTGCACATGTATAATAAATATACCACATACATTATGAAAAGTAAATTATTAATTCAATCTCAGATTACTAAGGCCAAGTAACAAATGTGTTTCTCGTCCGTACAATTTTACAACAAGAACAACTTTTAAAAAATATCATTTAAAATTCATATTTCTATCTGGTAGCACAACGTTTCCTAGGGGAGGGCACATACATTGACTGTGACAGTGTCTACGGGTAGCACAATTTGACATAGGGATGCACATATAACACATTGGAAGTAAATTGTTAATGCAATCTCAGGTTATTAATAGTCTAAAATAGTACCAGAATAATGAGCAACGACCGATTATACAGGGTGAGTCAAAATAGTCAGGTCCCGTTTTCAAAAAATCAAGAAAAATACTTCTTGTACACAATTGGTAATTGTTTTCATTGTTTATAAGAGTAGACATACTTCTTCATACCTGGTGATGTTTTCACGACAATATCATATTCCACGCCAAATTTACAACATATTAAACACAAATAAACACAACGTACAATATTACAACAAGAACAACTTTTAAAAAAAAATCATTTAAAATTCATATTTCTATCGGTTAGCACAACTTTCCCTACGGGGCACATACACTGAATGTTACAGCGTCCAGGGGTAGCACAATTTGACATGGGGATGCACATGTATAACACATTGGAAGTACATTGTTTATGCAATCTCAGATTACTAATAGTCTCAAATAGTAGACAAATAATGAGCAACGACCGATTATAACTGTTAAAAATAAAATTAAACACAAATAAACACAACGTACAATATTACAACAAGAACAACTTTAAAAAAGAAATCATTTAAAATTCATATTTCTATCGGGTAGCACAACTTTCCCTACGGGGGGGGGGGGGGGGGTTACATACATTGACTGTTACAGCGTCTAGGGGTAGCACAATTTGACATGGGGATGCACATGTATAACACATTGGAAGTAAATTGTTAATACAATCTCAGATTACTAATAGTCTCAAATAGTAGCCGACTAATGAGCAACGACCGATCATAACTGTTAAAAATAAGGATAAACACAAATAAACACAACAAACAATTTTACAACAAAAACAACTTTTAAAAATATCATTTAAAATTCATATTTCTATCGGGTAGCACAACTTTCCCTACGGGGGGCACATACATTGACTGTTACAGCGTCTAGGGGTAGCACAATTTGACATGGGGATGCACGTGTATAACACATTGGAAGTAAATTGTTAATACAATCTCAAATTACTAATAGTCTCAAATAGTAGACGACTAATGAGCAACGACCGATTATAACTGTTAAAAATAAGGTTAAACACAAATAAACACAACAAACAATTTTACAACAAAAACAACTTTTAAAAATATCATTTAAAATTCATATTTCTATCGGGTCGCACAACTTTCAGGGGCACCCAACGAGAATTTTGGGATATTGCCTGACATACTATATAATTTGGAAATTTGGTGTACATTTGATCATGATATGGGTTTCTAATGGTTACAATAACTATTGTTATCATATTTAACATGTTTAACATGAATTTCATGTAAAAAGCTAAAAGAAATCACTTTTTTAATGACAAAATGTGTACACATTAACTGCTCCTCACAGCCAGCTAGTATGCGTACTAGCAATTATGTTTCCCAGCTAGGGGCAGTTGAAATGTTCGTTTTGACAGCTAGATATTGATAAGAAATCTGCTAGCCAGCAAGAAGTTAAAAAAAATCCAAAAATTCACCATCTACGAAAGTTTGCGAACATGTTATCAGTCTGGTATACCAGTATAAATCACTGAAGAATGATACGTTATTATTATAATTAGTAATAGCGCCCTATTACGAGTTTGTACCTACTAATTGATATTTCATTTAAAAAGTAACCAAAGACCACTTCTTGAATCGAGGGCGCCGTTTATTTTGAGACTCAATCGATTCCGCCATCGTCCTCTAAATGACAACGTCCCAACTAGACAGGATTTCATTCTTATAAGAACTCAGGCCCTAAAATAAGTGTGCTACCAGCACATGTGTGCAGCTGAGATTGGAAAATGTGCGGTTAAAATCCCAAAAATGTGCAGTTCAAATGTTGGCATACAAAGCTCATCAGTTATTATATTATGTTCGTCACAATAGGCTTACGAGTTGAAAACACCCAATTTACTTAAGTACAAGTTGAACTCAACCATCAATAATAGGCCTCAATGATGGCCAAGTCGATTACTTTGAATGAAACAGCTCGTGTAATGTCATTAAGGAAATTATTTATCACAATTTTGTGAATACTTGTGCATAATGCGCGCACCTTTGAATGCTGGATTTTGAACTAATTATCAAGTAGAATCGGTGCTGCGTAAATATCTTCAATTAAATAATTAAGCAAATGTCAGTTTTTAAAAGAGGGTTTCCAAACGCGTAGGGAATACAATGCTCTAGTCATCAAACGATCACTTAGACAAACATATTGCGGCTCAAAACCGACTTCAAAAATATTAAAAAAGCGTATATTTGTTTCCGTAATGTCACACCATTGATGAACCCCGGGACAGTACCCAAGCTAATTTTGATTTTGTTTCGCCATAACTTGCGCAGCATAAACGAAATAAGTTTAAAACATCAGACAAATCATGTTGCGTTACAATGCGGACGTGAAAAAACAGCACCCTAAATCTTGGGTAGATAGGGCCATCTCCTTATACACTTGAAGGGTAATAAAATGAAATACATTTACGAAACTGAACTTGGAACTTGGAGCGCGAGTGTTTTCGCCTTGCTCATACAGAACAATATTTTGAACATCATAAGTGCATGATATTCGAAAATAACCTATTGATATTGATAATACGTTGAACATAACCCAGTTCTAACTGGCCTAAAATAATTCCCGTATCGATCAACTCGTATAATGCCATTAACGTGATCAAATATTGCGTTATTGCATGGAAGTACGATTCTTCCATGATATTGTGAAGACCAATTTTATTAAGTGGAGCCGGCGCTTGGGCAACTGACGTAATGAATATTTTAAACGATAGCTGGCTTTTTGGTGGTGAATGAAATTTCTATAGGGTTCCTTTTAGAACCAAAAAAGGTTCTAAAAGGGTTCTTTAGCCAAGAAAATGGTTCCTCAAGCTTCAAGAACCTTTTGGGAAAAAATTATGGAGAAACCTCAATGGTTCTTGGTAAAACGGTAACAAATGTTTTTAGCCAAGAAGAAATGATTTTTAACAGTTGAAAAGGATTAAATTTGTTTACATTTCTCTTGAATTTGCATATTACATAAAACAAAAAAGTAAATATACCTTTAGGTCTTATTTAAAATTTGAAAGTTCTTCAAAGAACCATTCTAAGGTTCTTTTTAGAACCTTTTAGGCCAAAAGGTGCTCCCCGCGGGACAAAAAAGGGTTCTTAAACGAACCATTTTTTCTAAGAGTGTATATGTACCCACATGATACACTTAATTGCATGTACCTAAGGCTGATTTCTATCGAAATAAAACCTTTCATGTCGTGTCGGTTGATATTAGCACTGTCGGTCATACAAGAGGAATCATGGAATTATGACGGTCAAAAGTACGAAGATTAGCAGTTATTAGCCGAAACGTACTTCAATTATGGCAAAAAAGTGCAAATGCCAACAGCAACAAGTTTCGCACGCTATGCGCGCAGTTGTTCCCTCTCAATATGAAAAATCTAGACACATTACTGTAAACGCATAGTGTACTAGACAATATTTGGATCATGTATCATGTAAATTTGTAATAAAACATGTGTTTCAGATATTAACTTGTTTTATTATTATCTTTTTAAGTTCAATATTGTTTCCAAAAATGAAGTAAGAGGGGGGGGGTAAGCATGGGGTAACGGCTTATCGTTGCCTAAATAATGTGTGCACAGCTGAGGTTTTTCCTTATTTTAGGCCTGTAAAACTTGCCAGCCAGCTAGATTGTTATGACTTAAAAAATCGTTTGCCAGACAGGAAATCATTTGATAAGAAAACAGAACCAGCCAGATTCTAAACATCATGGGAGCAGATATTTGCCAGGAAACCTCGTTGGGTGCCCCTGAACTTTCCCTACGGGGGGCACATACATTGACTGTTACAGCGTCTAGGGGTAGCACAATTTGACATGGGGATGCACATGTATAACACATTGTAAGTACAGGGTGTCTCAAAAAAAACCGTGCACGTGTTTACCCAACTTATTGACCATGAACTTCTAAAATTTGGTGTAACAATTGTATACATACTGATAGACCAAACACTTAGCTTTCATATGCTGTTCATTTCATCTAATTTGGTTTTGAAAATCCTAAGATATGATCAATTAACTAAAGCTACCTAAAATCGAAGTTGTGCCACTTTTACGGAAAGAATGCTTAAGATAAGCATTAAAACCCTCGTCCTCTTAAGGGAGGGTGATCGCCGATTGCGCTAGAACGCAAAAAAACAGTGACCTAGGGCGTCTAGGTGATCGCTTTTACATTCCCTGCGCTCACTTTGACGAAAACAAATTGAGGCTGCCACCTTACCCGGGGGTAGGGTAAGCCGTCAAAGTCCGATAGTAGGGGGTGGTTGCCACCTTCCATTTTTTTTTTAAATCGCCATTTTGAAAATATTTTTATTGAATGGTCCTGAAATATTTTAGCATGGGCCTATGTTAGAAACACCATTTCTATCACTTATAAGCAAAAAACCGGGTGAAATTACGATATTTAGAACTTTTTTGGCGAAGATTTCTATGATATTTCACTGTCCATCGAATACGGCGGGATTTTGAGGTCGGCCATGTTTGGTGACGTCATTGTGACGTCATGCGTGGGATGTTTGTACTTGTTTTAGTATGTATGGATAGAGGGAACCTCTAGCTATAACATGGTACCCAAATAAGCATACACTGCATTTCGGATTGGATTTTGTTAGAGGGTGGTAACCCCGGTGGTAACAACCCCCATCTCCGGAGTAACCCTTTCTATTCATTGCAAACTGTAAAGTGGCACAACGTCGACTTTAAGTAGCTTTAGTTAATTGGTCATATCTCAAGATTGACAAACCAAATCAGATGAAATAAACGGAATATGAAAGCTAACCGTTATGGCTATCAATATATATACAATTGTTACACCAAATTCTATAAGTTCACGGTCAATAAGCTAGGTAAACACGTACACGGTTTTTTATGAGACACCCTGTACATTGTTTATGCAACCTCAGATTACTAATAGTCTCAAATAGTACCAGAATAATGAGCAACGACCGATTACTAATAGTCTTAAATAGTAGACAAATAATGAGCAACGAGCAGTTATAATCGGTCGTTGCTGAGATTGTATTAACAATACTTCCAATGTGTTATACATGTGCATCCCCATGTCAAATTGTGCTACCCCTAGACGCTGTAACAGTCAATGTATGTGCCCCCGTAGGGAAGGTTGTGCTACCCGATAGAAATATGAATTTTAAATGATATTTTTAAAAGTTGTTTTTGTTGTAAAATTGTTACTGTTTATTTGTGTTTAACCTTATTTTTAACAGTTATAATCGGTCGTTGCTCATTAGTCGGCTACTATTTGAGACTATTAGTAATCTGAGATTGTATTAACAATTTACTTCCAATATGTTATACATGTGTATCCCCATGTCAAATTGTGCTACCCCTAGACGCTGTAACAGTCAGTGTATGTAACCCCCCTCCCCCGTAGGGAAAGTTGTGCTACCCGATAGAAATATGAATTTTAAATGATTTCTTTTTTAAAGTTGTTCTTGTTGTAATATTGTACGTTGTGTTTATTTGTGTTTAATTTTATTTTTAACAGTTATAATCGGTCGTTGTTCATTATTTGTCTACTATTTGAGACTATTAGTAATCTGAGACTGCATAAACAATGTAAACTCACAAAAAGTATCGTAACACTTAGAAATGATCCAATATATAACGGCTCGAAAGGGTATGCATTAATCGAAGCAAATAACCAAGTGCATAATTTTGTTCTGCGTATTTTGACACCTCAATCGTTGAGATACGATGTTGCAGAGCGGAGTTATTGTCATTTCAATGGTCGTGGGTCCAGTTTCAAAAGTGGCAATCACCCTATAGAAAGAGGTTTGCATTACTGTTTAGAATGATCAGATTCGTGATTTTCAATAGGGATGAGTGTCACCTTGGAAACTGCACCCACGATCATTGAAATGACAATAACTCCGCTCCGCAACATCGTATCTCAACGATTGAGGTGTCAAAATACGCAGAACAAAATTATGCACTTGGTTATTTGCTTCGATCAATGCATATCTTTTCGAGCCGTTATATATTGGATCATTTCTAAGTGTTACGATACTTTTTGTGAGCAGTTTACTTCCAATGTGTTATACATGTGCAAACCCATGTCAAATTGTGCTACCCCTAGACGCTGTAACAGTCAATGTATATATGTGCCCCCCGTAGGGAAAGTTGTGCTACCCGATAGAAACATGAATTTCGAATGATATTTTTAAAAGTTGTTTTTGTTGTAAAATTGTTTGTTGTGTTTATTGGTGTTTAACCTTTTTTTAACAGTTATAATCGGTCGTTGCTCATTAGTCGGCTACTATTTGAGACTATTAGTAATCTGAGATTGTATTAACAATTTACCTCCAATGTGTTATACATGTGCATCCCCATGTCAAATTGTGCTACCCCTAGACGTTGTAACAGTCAATGTATGTGCTTCCCGTAGGGAAAGTTGTGCTACCCGATAGAAATATGAATTTTAAATGATATTTTTAAAAGTTGTTTTTGTTGTAAAATTGTTTGTTGTGTTTATTGGTGTTTAACATTTTCTTATAATCGGTCGTTGCTCATTAGTCGGCTACTATTTGAGACTATTAGTAATCTGAGATTGTATTAACAATTTACTTCCAATGTGTTATACATGTGCATCCCCATGTCAAATTGTGCTATCCCTAGACGCTGTAACAGTCAATGTATGTCCCCCCCCCCCCCCCCCCCCCGTAGGGAAAGTTGTGCGACCCGATAGAAATATGAATTTTAAATGATATTTTTAAAAGTTGTTTTTGTTGTAAAATTGTTTGTTGTGTTTATTTGTGTTTAACCTTGTTTTTAACAGTTATAATCGGTCGTTGCTCACTAGTCGGCTACTATTTGAGACTATTAGTAATCTGAGATTGTATTAACAATTTACTTCCAATGTGTTATACATGTGCATCCCCATGTCAAATTGTGCTACCCCTAGACGTTGTAACAGTCAATGTATGTGCCCCCCGTAGGGAAAGTTGTGCTACCCGATAGAAATATGAATTTTAAATGATATTTTTTAAAGTTGTTTTTGTTGTAAAATTGTTTGTTGTGTTTATTGGTGTTTAACCTTTTTTAACAGTTATAATCGGTCGTTGCTCACTAGTCGGCTACTATTTGAGACTATTAGTAATCTGAGATTGTATTAACAATTTACTTCCAATGTGTTATACATGTGCATTCCCATGTCAAATTGTGCTACCCCTAGACGCTGTAACAGTCAATGCAGGCGCGTACGCAGGGGGGGTGTTTTGGGTGTGAAACACCCCCCTTGGGTCTGTCCTAAAAAAAATAAAAAGGGGAAAGGAGAGGAAAAGAGAAGGAAAATGAGAAGGAAATAGAGAAGGGGGAGAGAGGGGACAGCGGAGACAGGGGAGAGGCAGTGGCGTAACCAGAGGGGGTCGAGGGGGGTGATCACCCCTCTAGTAATAACTGTATGTCGGTTGAGATTGGCATTTGCAACATTTTTGGCAACATTTTCGCGCGTATATATGTCCCAAAAATGGAATATTTTGGGAGAGGGAGAATGGAAAGAGCAAGAGAAAAGACTAGTACCGATGGGGTGTTTTCTACAGGTTTTAAAATTATAATGGCCATCAAACCATGCCAAATATTCTAAATATTATGTTGGACCAATTTAAGCATGTTAAGTGTTAGAAATATCAATTTGTGCGTACATCGCACGCATTAGTTTCAATGTTTCATTATACAAGCTTGACAAGATGGCTTCAGGATAGTTTTCCATGACCATTTTAATCCAAGAAGTTAAAAATTTTGCGCGCTCCGCGCGGATATTTTATGCAGGTTTTAACATTATATTGGCCCTCAGACCCACCAAATATTCTAAATATGTGGGGGACGTTAAAAACATCATACTGGACCAAAGTTTTAATGCAAAAACCACACCAAAAATGCTAAATACTAGGTGGGGGATGTTATTATCATACTGGACCATAATGTTCAAAATGCAATTTTTGTGCGCTTTGGGCGTATTAAATTCAATATGTTATTATGTAAGCGTAACAAGGTGGCTTCAGGACAGTTTTCCATGACCAATTTTAATTCGAAAACTCAAAAAAAATTGTTCTAACATTATTATTTGACCCTCAAACCACACCAAAAATTCTAAATATTATGTGGGAGACGTTATTATCATACTGGACCATTATTATACTGGTTTCAATATTTCATTTTTCAAGCTTAACAAGATGGCTTCAGGACAGTTTTTCATTACCCTTTTAGTTCAAAAACTCCGAAGATTATGGTATTATAATGGCCCTCAAACCACACAAAAAATGTTATACTAAATATTATGTGGGGGACGTTAAAAACGTCATACGTTACTTTTTAATGTTACAATCACAATTTGTGCGCGCTTCGCGCGTAAAGGTTCAACTTTTTATTTAAATATTTAAGATCAACAAGATGACTTCAGGGTTTTTGTTGGCCCCTCCATCAAAACAGTCCGGGATACGCCATTGCCCTCTGTGAGGGTTACAAACAGGCGGGGACAGCTAGGGTTCAAAGGGTTAACCACATATTAAACACCCCCTCCACGCCGGGGTGAAAAGAAAAATAAGAGAATAGGAAGGGAAAAGACAGGATAAAAATTAAAAGAGAGAAAAATAGATAAACTAAAAGAAACTAAATTGAAATGAGTATTAGTAGGCATAGCACACATAACATTCAAATGATTGAGACATGTACAAAATTGGATTCAAATGAAAGATTGCAATGAAAGATTTATTTTCCAAAAAGAATTATGACAATCGGTCAATGCATTCTTGTGGTACGGTGTTTTGAGATACTCGGAAAATGGCCGAAAACCTGCCAAAAACAGTAACAATGCCCACAAATATAATTTATCAGGATTTAGAGAGCTCAATTTGTTAATAATGTAACATTCAAAACACCATTTACACATATTTCTTTAACAATTGAATATCTATATACCATGTTAAATTTAAAAATATGGTAAAATTATATTGCATTAAGCTAAAATAAGCTAGTGAAATTGATCATTTTGACCAGTTTTACTGACCGCAATCAAAAAAGTGACTAAGTCCAGCTAATTAATATGCGTAAATGTTATAAATCCAGATGTGAATGGTGTATTGCAATCAAACTTGGTATTATGGCTAACTGTACGATACCCAATCTTTTAAACTATAATTTAGTTTCATAAGCTCATTAAATATGCAAATTAGCTAATTATCTATTCAAGTCATTAATATGCAAATGAGCAATGTCCGACAATTTTTTTCCCATCATAAGAGTGATCGGTAATAGATATATAACATGTATACCCAATTTGATTGACAAATATTGATGGATTTAGAAATTAAACAAGCTTTTCCATTTCTTAAATACCCATATTTAAATTCTCAGTCTTTTCCTCACAGTAGGCACTCAAAGGATGCAAAATCTGAGCATATCACTAAATGGATTGAAGTGTTTAGTACAATATCTCAGGTCAGGTTTATTTAAATTGGCCCAATATATTCAAGTTCAGAGCAAATTTCGAAAATTGGTAAAAACAGTCATAACTAAAAAACCGGATGATAAGTATTTATACCTGGATCAAGGTTATATAGTCCAAGGTCATGACTACCCATATATGGCAAGTTCACTGCCCTACATGGAGTGCCTACTGTGAGGATAATTAATTGTATATAGGGGTGTTTTTCAAAGTGGAGCTGCATACATTATATGAAAAGATTGTTTTGAATAAGGGCTTACAGACCACTCCTACATGTTACTCATTTTGCATGATTAATTAATCCAAATATTCCATGGCTGTCTTCATGACTTGGATTAGTTCATCCATGCACGCCAATTGAGGCAACAATACAAACAACATTCCACATTGTGAATAGCCATTCATTCAATAATGCAAAATGAGTAACAGGTAGAAGTGGATGTAGGGCTTTATGCAACACAGCTCTTCATATGTTGTTGTTCACTGGTGTTATACTCCCAGTGGCAGACTCTGTGTGTGTGCATTGTGCTATGCCTAGTATTAGGCGTATATGCTTTGTCTGTAGCCGTCTGTTAAACTTGAAAGGGAGAATAACACGTGTCATGTGACACACATTGAACCAATGAGATCGCCGGTAAAACCAACTTGTCTGCGGATTACTGTAGGCCTATATATTATATACACTATATTAATGATGTTTTAAGGGTTGAAACTCAGTCAGTATTAAGATTTAGTGTTAACACATGAGTTACTGGTGAGAAATTGCAACGTTGAACTAAGAATAAACCTGCAATAGGCCTAAGTGTTCAAAAATATGCAAGGAAATGCGTTCTTTTCAACCGTCAATTTCAAAAAGCTTCTGGCGTCGAGGGGGGATACCCCCCTCGAACTCCCACCCTTCGCGCAGGCATGGATAGTGGAATAATTATATCAATATTTCTAAAACACCCCCCTTCATAAAATCCTGCGTACGCGCCTGAGTCAATGTATGTGCCCCCCCCCCCCCCCCCCCCCCCCCCCCCCCGTAGGGAAAGTTGTGCTACCCGATAGAAATATGAATTTTAAATGATATTTTTAAAAGTTGTTTTTGTTTTAAAATTGTTTGTTGTGTTTATTGGTGTTTAACCTTTTCTTTTAACAGTTATAATCGGTCGTTGCTCATTAAGTCGGCTACTATTTGAGACTATTAGTAATCTGAGATTGTATTAACAATTTACTTCCAATGTGTTATACATGTGCATCCCCATGTCAAATTGTGCTACCCCTAGACGCTGTAACAGTCAATGTATGTGCCCCCCGTAGGGAAAGTTGTGCTACCCGATAGAAATTTGAATTTTAAATGATATTTTTAAAAGTTGTTTTTGTTGTAAAATTGTTTGTTGTGTTTATTTGTGTTTAACCTTATTTTTAACAGTTATAATCGGTCGTTGCTCATTAGTCGGCTACTATTTGAGACTATTAGTAGTCTGAGATTGTATTAACAATTTACTTCCAATGTGTTATACATGTGCATCCCCATGTCAAAATGTGCTACCCCTAGACGCTGTAACAGTCAATGCATGTGCCCCCCGTAGGGAAAATTGTACTACCCGATAGAAATATGAATTTTATATGATTTTTCTTTTTAAGTTGTTCTTGTTGTAATATTGTACGTTGTGTTTATTTGTGTTTAATTTTATTTTTAACAGTTATAATCGGTCGTTGCTCATTATTTGTCTACTATTTGAGACTATTAGTAATCTGAGATTGCATAAACAATGTACTTCCAATGTGTTATACATGTGCATCCCCATGTCAAATTGTGCTACCCCTAGACGCTGTAACAGTCAGTGTATGTGCCCCGTAGGGAAAGTTGTGCTACCCGATAGAAATATGAATTTTAAATGATTTTTTTAAAAAAGTTGTTCTTGTTGTAATATTGTACGTTGTGTTTGTTTGTGTTTAATATGTTGTAAATCTGGCTTGGAATATGATATTGTCGTGAAAACATCACCAGGTATGAAGAAGTATGTCTACTCTCATAAACAATGAAAACAATTACCAATTGTGTACAAGAAGTATTTTTCTTGATTTTTTGAAAACGGGACCTGACTATTTTGACTCACCATGTATAATCGGTCGTTGCTCATTATTCTGGTACTATTTGAGACTATTAATAATCTGAGATTGCATTAACAATTTACTTCCAATGTGTTATATGTGCATCCCCATGTCAAATTGTGCTACCTGTAGACACTGTCACAGTCAATGTATGTGCCCTCCCCTATGAATTTTAAATGATATTTTTTTAAAGTTGTTCTTGTTGTAAAATTGTACGGACGAGAAACACATTTGTTACTTGGCCTTAGTAATCTGAGATTGAATTAATAATTTACTTTTCATAATGTATGTGGTATATGTATTATACATGTGCACCCCTTATCAAATTTGCCTTCCCTTGACACTATGTGAGACAATGTATGTGCCCCCTGAAAGTTGGACTACCCGCTGCGCTGAAAATGGTTAATAGTGGATTTGTAAAATTAAATACTCGCGAAATTGACAATTTTGCATTGAATTACTCAGTAAATTTTCCAGTTCGCGAAATTTAATACTCACCAAAATAGCAGTCATTTTCAATTCGTGAAATAAAGTATCCGCGAAATTTTAAGTGTGTTACAGTATAACAACGATAAAAAATATATTGACATAACAATAGTTTATTAAAATACAGTACAAAGAAATACGAAATGTTAAAAATATGTGTAATTGATAATAAATATAACAAGGTATTTACAAAAAACTGGTCAACATCCTAAAATGACGACACAAAGGAAATATGAAAAAGAAGATTTAGACAGTGTATGATGTATTTTAACAAAAACTCTTTGTTTTAATGCTGGGCCCACTTTTCTCTCTGAAACCCTCCATCGTCTGACTCATTTATTCTATCCCATGAGGCCCCATCACCTGTGTATCTCAACATTTGATGAGGTCGGGTTGAAAATTAACCCGACTAAAAAAACTAAGAATGTTTTAAGGTAATTTATATGGACATGCAATAGAACAATAATTAAGTACTGTAAATGGTCCCAAATCTGTCCAGAATTAAACGTTATCTCTTGAGACATTTTATTTGTTCCCACAATATAATGAGGCTACCAGTGACCCTTGCCATGAAACGACCTCGTGTGCCGGCCAGAACGCACGTGCATGTGTTGCATAATACCAATTACGACTGTTTCAAGTCCTTATGGTTACAGCGGTTTATGTTGGCGTATGATAGTCACAGCATGGTCCACAGCGAGATCACGCGCGACAAGATTGGATTGGCATAGGACCGTTGTACTGGTATCAAATGAATGGTGGTAGACAAGAGGTGTGTGGTGGGGGGAGAAAATAAGGACTTGATTTCAAGTCTATAATCAATATAGTAAACACGACGAATGTCGCAGATTTTGCAAAACTCCATCATTTGTTTTATATTATTTAAACCATTTCTCCACAATTGTAACAACATATGTGTTCATATTTTCATATCCAGATCTAATATACATTTTAAAGACATCTGTGTACAAATACTGATTCAAGATACATGAAAGCAATTCATAGACTCTACCACAAGGCCTGAATCTGAATTCAAATGTCAACATCCCAGGATGTTGACAAAAAACATGTAATACATGTTTTTTATATTTGTTATAAAATATATAAAGTATAGACGCATGTTAACATATATATATGGAACTGGCAATTCAAAATCATTTTACATTGACACGCACCAATGAATCTTTGCACGCACGCATCACTACTGCATTACACTAGCTCAATGCAAAGGATATATGCTACATGTATGCATGTATATAGCATGTGTCCTTGGGTTTCTTTGTGTATCTTCAGAAATACCCAAATGCCCATCGGGTTTGTTTTGGCAAAGTGTTGTGGTATACAACAAAGCCTATTGAAGGATTACCTTGCAAATCAAATAGAAAATAACTGGCTTTCCCGGGTATTGCTAACGTCACGTTAACCCAAAGAGCTACGAGGCATGCATTATAAAATGTGCGTACTTCAAGAGGAATGAGAGAGGATGGAATGAACATGAAGGAGAGAGGAGAGAGGAGGTAAGACGGGAGAACAAAGTTAAAGGCATATTATGTGATCTTTTCCAGAGAGCGCCCTCTATTCATGATTTTTTTTTAGAAAGTAGATTTTCTTGCAGATTTACATTTCTGATCATAAATCGTACATACATTCCAAGTTACAGAGCGATACGATTCCTAATTACCTCAAAATCATGGTTTTAGAGTGAATTTAGACTAGAATAAAATAAGTTGTCGGATATCCGACAGTTTATTTTCACTCTAAAACCATGATTTTGAAGTAATTAAGAATCGTATCGCCCTGTAACTTGGATTGTATGTAGGCCTACGATTCATGATCAGAAATATAAATCTGCAAGAAAATCTGCTTTCAATTTTTTTTTTCGATGTTGAGGGTGTTCCCCCTGGAAAGATCACATAATATACCTTTAATGTATTTTCAAGAGAAATGGTGTTGTGATCTGCGTGTCTGTCATAAGTTGAGATGTATAACGTTGCTTGAGCTGCCTTTTAAATGATTGTTTGTTTATGATCTTTGTGAGTGTATTGGGGAGATCATTCCAAAGCTTTGAGTTTGACTTGTGAATTTTTCATTTCATTGACTTTACACTATTTTGATTCGATTTCTATGAAGTGTCCCTCTATGATCTAGACAATTTCAATATAAGGTCAACTCTCATGAAAATAGTGCAAATGAGATTTCAGAAGTTGAAGAAAAAAAATTGTCTCAAATTTTATTTATTACGCTTTTTTTTAAGAGTAGACATGTACTGGATACTAGATTTAAAATTTTGTGAACAACACTCCTTGCATTTAAAAAAAATATAATGTTGAATTCAAATTATTAAATCACTTTTTTGCAGATTTTGTTCCACGTTTATTACGTTATCTACTGCCTATCAGCTCTAAATCAGAACGAGTTTACAAGCTGTGATGCCCAAAACACAAAATTGTATTTACGAAAGCATACTTCTATCAATTACAGCGAAAAAAATGCAATGTAATTTTGTAAATTGCAAGTACTACGAATCGTTTTTAGGTCTTCACATTACTTCATGAACTTCATCTTTAAATCTAAAAAATGCACGGTTTTCCAAAATGAATATTTTTGTGCAAAGTATAAAATATATCTTTAATTGTATCTTTTTCCAATCGTCATAATGTGTTTTCCAAAGTTCCGAAACAATGATATTATGCTGCACTAATAACGCTGGCATTGGAACTCTGACTTTATTGGGTTTGGTAACGTAATAAACATATACAAACACGTGTAAACACATATATTCAACATCGAGCAAGGCAGTTTATTTTGTATGCAAACACATCTTATCGACATACATTGAAGCCCATTTGACAATATAAAGCAGTAAAAAGCAGTAAACAATTGTAAATCACACCAGAATGCAATTCCAACAACGAGGATGAATAACGTAATAAACATAGTCACGGTTGTTTAGTATATCATTTTCAAACGCTTATTTTTACATCACACCACATTTATTTTATCTTCAATCTTCTTTTACCAACGAAATAACAAACAAACATTACCACATATTATGCTTACCACATATAATCTCACTTACTATAGCTAAGTAGGCCTAACTTGTGTTAAATGACACAGCATATATTTTATACCTCAAATTCTAAACATCCACAATGATAATATACATAACTAAGTACTATCTAATGAAATATAATTTTCTATGTATAAAGCCCCTCAGTGTATTCAACGATACCTAGTAAATGGTATTTGAGAATTTTATGTTGCCGAAATCAACCGAAAGATTGTTCTATCTATTGTTGACTCGCTCTTTTGATGTAGGGTAAATAGGGTGAATAACGTAATAAACATGGTCACTAAATCGACAGATGTAACATAGCACTGTGCATGTATGTTTATTAAACCATGGCATTATTTACTCCCTCTAAATGCAAGTAATACGTTTCCCAATTACTTCAAAATCAAATTTTGAAAATAAGCTGGGAAACCGACATATAATACTTTACCGACAATATTATCTCGGATACTATTTTCATTCGTTTATCTACTTATTCCGAAGGTTGAACCACGCAAAGCAAACAGAAAAATATGTAAAGGATGTCGGACGAAAGATTAGTTTTTATGGTTTTTATCCAGAATCTCAAGGTGTACGCAATGTACAAAATCCGGTAAGTGTTCATACACTATTAGTTGTTACGAGCAAAGGTGAAAGCAAAAAACTAAAATAATCGGTGTGCATTGAAAATGTGTTATTGCACTACTCTGCGTGCGCGCCGTGCATACAAAATATTCGTTATTGTTTGGACAAGACATCACACAAATGAAGGACAAAAACACACCACGGGTACATTGACCGAAATGCCAAAGACTTTATTTTGATGTAGCACATACCATTGATCTTGACCTTTGTTATTCTCACGGACATTACTAGCTATCAATAATTATAATATTATTAGAAAATTTACGATACAAATAGTAGGCATCTTAACTCGTGCACGCTCCGTGTTAGCATGATTAACATGATTAAAAGATAACATCACATGTCATTAAACTATTAATTTAACCTGAATAATCAAATTGTTTAAAAGCACATTAAAAGTAATAGATTTAGCGTTTAAATAGTCACAACTAATTCAGTTATCACAGCAAACGTGCATGGGCCCGCCTACGATAGCACGGTTAAAAAATAATATGACTTTTGCAATCATTTAAATAATTTGCTGAAAGCGTAACGAATCCATCAAGTCACTATTTCATGTTTAAAATAAACCTCTGTTTATAAACAAAGAGAAAAACCAAAGTATTTCAAATGAATTTTTTGCCCAGGAGAAACAGACTGCCACAATCAAAATAAATATTGAGCACTCGGGACCGAGAATATTCTCCTATGAACATAATCGAGAATATTCTCCTATGGACGCGAGGCATATGGCTAGACGATACTATCTGCCCATCATAACTGCAATGCTTTCGCCGACAAAAATATTATACTCAACCTATTCAATATTTAAATAATGAATGATATTCATGAACGAGTGTTAGTAGGCCCTAATACATGTAAAGCGGGACACAATGGCGCATTAATCATGTTATATTAAATCAAACTCACGTAAAACTGGCTCAGATATTATTTTTACACATTAAATGCGAAATAATACCAAAACAATGTCATTATTACGTGAAATCAGCATAACAAAGCTGTTCGGACTAGTGTGGACCGTTATATTTAATAGTGAAATGCAGTCAAGCTTATTAGCGCAATATCACAAAAGTTAGTAAAGGGAGTCATGTCTTGTAACATGACAGCTCTATCTGAAATAGACATAACATCAGTTAATATCAATGTTTTAGGGTCCCCAAAGTAAATTGATATGTTTTGATGTCCCCTCTTACACGTGAAACCCCATTTTCCCGCCTGAAACCAATGTTTTAATTGCATTACTACTCCAATTGCCGTTCTTAATGTTTGGTTTTTCACCATTTTGAAGGAACTTCCTCTGTATTACCATTTTTTTATAGTCATTTAGGAAAAAAAGATGATAAACTGATTTCAGGGTCCAAGTAGGCATGTCACAAGATGAGTCCCATATTTATGGAAACACCCATGTAGGGATCATTGTTGCATTAGGGCGTACATCACTAATGTGGTCCCAAAAGACTGTACATGCTTTGTAGGCTGTGTTCAAATCGCTGTAATTTGAGTTAGCTCGCGACGAATTCTATGAAATGTTGATATGTTTTAACACAAACGGTATTTTATATATACTTGAAACTCAACCCCGGGTCATCAGGTAGACATTTAGCTAGAAGCCGGCACGTCAGAGTCTACTGAATTTGTTACTTATAAGTCGGTTTTTACCCGTGCATGCAACGTGCGTGTAAATCGGTCCGTAAAATTATGTTTCAGTTAAAATCACGTTTTCTTTTTAAAACAATAAACATACATTCTTAGGAATACGCAGAATACAAATTTGACACAAAAACCAATAATGATTAGTTTCATTTGCTACCATTCTTTCCGTCAAAAGGAACTATTATCGTACTCAACTTTGCCGGAAGTGCCGCGCATTACCGAATTCGTGGTGTACGCCCATAACGCGTACTTAGGCTTACGATATTCAATGGCAATAATATTAAGCATTTTTATATCAACGCTCGTGAACCTCATATAAATTGTAATTAACCTTCGGTATATAAGAATGTATATTGGCTCGATTCGACGGTAATTTGCCACGCTGATTAAATCATTGAATGAAACACTTCGAGTCATGCCATTAAGGTTATCAATAATCCGTTGTTGTAAAGACGTGTGCATAATGCATTTAATTGTGTACCCTACCAATGTTAATGTGGAGCCGGCGTTGAGTAAATGGCGTATAATGAATAATTAAACTACATATATAGCTATTTTTTGTCAGTATGATGATCAGACGGTTTGTTCTCATCATAATGTGCATCCACTAAAAGTGTTCGCTGGTTACCCGTTGTTTTGGGTCAAACTCACTAGTCATAAGGGTCGTTAGTCATAATGCTCATTATTCATAATCTGCCCTAACCCTAACCCTAACACTAACCATAACCATAACCATAACCATAACCATAACCATAACCATAAGCATAACCATAACCATAACCATAACCATAACGATAACCCTAATCATAACCATAACCATAACCATAACCATAACCATAACCATAACCATAACCATAACCATAACCATAACCATAACCATAACCATAACCATAACCATAACCTTACCCTAACCCTATTACCCTAAACCCTAAACCCTAAACCCTACCTTATGACTAGCGGTCCACATGACTAGCGGGTAGACCCCGCTGTTTTTGTGCCCGTGAATTTAATGAACGTTGCCAGGAAACGTATATAAACATAAACTGCTTTTTCATAATTCCAAAATACCTGCGGTAAATGTGGTGTTTTGATGAATTCTTAAATGATGTGCGCATGCATTACCAACATGATTATGGAGTAATTTCCATTTGGATAGTGTTTAAGTTAGAATTTTAATGTGCACACTTTTTGTTTGAATTTTACTCAGGTTACCTTTATTGCCGGTATAACACTATTATGCAGGGATCATTGTTTTTTAGTTAGTAGGCAATAGGCATGTGAAAAAGCCAACATTATTACTTCTGAATGCTAAATATATGCCTTAAAAATGCCTAACACCCAGGAGCTGGACCCCACCAGGAGCCCTAAGGCTAGCCCCTGGACCCCAACCGCTGGTTGCTCTTCTCGCTTCGCTCGCTCCGCTCAGGGATACACAACAGTCCTGGATACGCCCTTGAAAGAGAGTGAAAGTATACACAATTTGCAAATTTTCATTAATATTGTCGCGTATGAATTATATAGGTAAATGTTTCTAAAAAAAAATCTTTCGAAACAACACATTCATTTATTGACATATAATTAAGATATGTACGGGTTCAGCAGGGGGTGAGCGGTAATTAAAGGTTTATGACTGGGCACCAGTTGCCAGAACGAGGCAGCAATGAGAGACATCTGCCAAACTAGTACGTATTCAGGCGCGTGAGGAGAGGAGAGAAGGAGGGGAGGGAGGAGGGGAGGGGAAGGGGGGAGGAGGAGTGGGGGAAGAGAGGCCGGGAGCTTTTATTAGTGTCTCTCACTTTATCTCTACGTCTCTGAACCATGTGAGTGTTTTACAACGAAAGTAAATATTGATAGCAAGGAGAGTTTTAGGTCATCCAGGCAAGTTAAAACCCAACAGCTTGGCCCTCACCAGTGACGTAACCCCCATTGGCAAAAGAGTAAAAAAAATAAAAAGGAAGATAAGGAGGAAGGGTGACGAGCATAGACAATGCAAGCGCGGAGTGCCCCCCTATCATTGTCACGGTGGGCTTACAGTGGCGTATCCAGTGGGACCAGCAGGCCATGCCCCCCCCCCCCCCCCCCCCCCCCCATTGAAAAAAGGGTAAAAAAAGGAGGAAGAAAAGAATGAGGAAGAGGAGAAGGAGGAAGAGGATGAGAAGGAGGTCGGGGGAGGAGGAAGAGTAGGGACATATGCGGCGCAAATGGGGGGGGGGGGGGTTCACGTGTCACGTCCCCATAATTTTAATGTGAGGGACGTTAAAAAACATTAAACTAGACCTTTTTAGTGTTAAAAATTAGTTTCAATGTTTCAATATTCAAGCTTAACAAGAGGGCTTCGGGAACGTTTTTTTCTGGACCATTTTAGTTCAAAAACTGGTGTTTTTTTTGCTCGATTCGCGCTCACTTTTTCAACAGGTTTCAACATTATAATGGGTCTCAAAACACACCAAATATTCTAAATATTATGTTTGGACGTTAAAAACGTCATACTGGACCATTTAAGTGTTAGAAATGCCAATTTTTGCGCGCGATGCGCGTATTAATTTCAATATTTTATATATTTAAGCTTAACAAGGTGGTTTCAGGACAGTTTTCCATGACCATTTTAGTTAAACCATATTTTCTACAGGTTTTAACATCATTATGACCCTCCACACCAGAAATTGTAAATATTATGTGGGGGACGTTATTATCATACTGGACCATTAGTGTTAGAAATGCAATTTTTTGCGCGCTCCGCGCGCGTATTGGTTTATATATTTCATTATTTAACTTTAACAAGATGGCTTCCGGGATAGTTTTTCATGACCCTTTTAGTTCAAAAACTCCAAATTTTGCGCGATCCACGCGCATGTTTTCTAGAGGTTTTTATATTATAATAGCCCTCAAACCACACCAATTTCTCTATACTAAATATTAGTGGGGGCGTCAAAAACGTCATACTGTACCTTTTTAGTGTTAACATCACAATTTTTGCGAGCTTCGCGCGTATAAGGTTCAACTTTTCAATATTTAAGATCAACAAGATGGCTTTAAAGGGTCTACACATGTTAAAACGAGCGAAGCCTTTTCTTTCACATGATATTCTTAAAACTGTATTCAGCGCCATAGTACTTCCTCATCTACAGTATTGTAATATTGTATGGGGAAATTGTGGCTTAACTTCAGCATCTCGTCTTCAAATTATTCAAAACAGGTCTGCTCGTATTATTTGTGGAGTAGCTTGGGATACACCTAGTCTTGAAGTTCTTAATAAACTTAAATGGTTACCACTGACCACTCAATGATATTGCACCATCGTATTTGAATGATTTACTTTTGTATAATGACGTAATTAATTACAATTTACGCAGAAGTAAGTTTAATGCTATTATTCCTAAAGCTAAAACAAATTATAAAAAACGCAGTTTTTCTTATAGGGGTGCCATTGAATGGAACAAACTTGACAAAAATATACAAGTCTCCCCCAATATTAGTATATTTATCAACCGTCTTAAACAAATGTGTCAATTGTAATTTTCGATATCTTAAAATTCAATTTTTGTAATCTTGTTTTATTACACTGTATACTATAAGATTAAAGAAATATGTTATATTATGTAATTTTAGAGTTATTATATAAAATGTTAATTATATTGACTTTATCACGGCCTCAGTGAAAAACAGCTGTAAAGTTGACCTATATGTATCGTGAATAAATAAAGATTATGTATGTTTTTCATGTATGCTTCAGGTTTGTTTGCCCCCCCCCCCCCCATCAAGACAGTCCTGGATACGCCATTGGGTGGGGACGATGCGGCGATGCCCCCCCCCCCCCCCCCCCCCCCCCCCCCAAAAGAAGCCATTTTTTTGCGCGGATTAGTTTCAATGTTTAACTATTCAAGCTTAACAACATGGTTTCAGGAATGTTTTCTGAACCATTTTAGTGACCAAACTATTAAAAAAAAATTGCGCGCTTCGCGCGAGTTAGATTCAGTCTTTCTTTATTCAAGTTAGAAAAAGAGGGCTTCAGGAACGTTTCTCTGGACCATTTTAGTTTTAAAAAAATGACAGTTTGTACGCTCAGGAATGTTTTTTAGAGCTTTTTAGTGTTAAAATAGCCATTTTTTGCGCGCTTCGCGCGAATTGGTTTCAATGTTTGTTTAAGCTTTATAACAACATGTTTCAGGAACGTTTTCTTGACCATTTTAGTTAGTAAACTAGACATTTTTGCGCGTTTCGAGCGAATTTCATTTTTTTATTATTCAAGCTTAAACAAAATGTCTTCATGAACGTTTTTCAGAACCATTTTAGTGTTAAAATAACCAGTTTTTGCACAAATTATTTTCAATGTTTTTTTATTCAAGCTTAACAAGATTGCTTCAGGAACGTTTTCAGGACCATTTCAGTGTAAATATAACAAATGTTTGCGCGCTACACGCGAATTAGTTGGAATGTATTATTATTCAAGCTTAACAAGATGGTTTCAGGAACGTTTTTTAACCTTTTTAGCCATTTTTTAAAAATATTTTGTTATTCAATTTGAACAAGACGCGCGTATTAGTTTCACTGATTATTTTATTATTCAAGCTTAACAAGATAGCTTCAGGAACGTTTTTATTATTTTTTACTTTGTATTAATCAATTTCAACAAGATGGCTTCATAAACGTTTTCTGAACCTTTTCAGTGTTAAAATATACATTTTTTGCGCGCGTACTATTTATTTATTATTCAAGCTTAACAAGATGACTTGTTAAGGTTATAACGTTTTAATAACGTTTTTCTATACCTTATTTTTACAATAGCAAATTTTTGCGCGCTCCGCGCCTATTTTTATACTACTTTGTTATTCAATTGGAACAAGATGGCTTCTGAAACGTTTTATGGAACTTTTTAGGGTTAAAATAGACATTTTTGGCGCGCTACGCGCAAATTAGTTTCCCTGTTTAATTATCAGTCAAGCATACCAACATGGCTTCAGGAACGGTTCGTTAAACCTTTCTTTTAACAATAGAAAATATTTTCGCGCTACGCGTAAATCCTTTTTTAATTTAAACGCAATTTCAAACCGCTTTTTCAAAATTGAAGGGAATAAAAATCAAATTTGGAATGATATTGAAAATAAGCCAATATTGATTGGAATGAAGTTAAGGCTTTTCTATCAAAATTAAACACCAAATCGCACCAAATGGGTTCGAAAATTCAAAACAAACAAAAAATTACAAGGGGGGGGGGGCGGGGGCGGGGCACATCCCCCCTCAGACTCCCCCTGTCCGCGTTACCGCGAATAGCGGTGCGAATTAATGAAATTTATTTTTAAGCCCCCCGGGTAAAAAAATCCTGCGCACGCCTATGGTATTGCTCATACGTATGAGTTACTTGTACGTAAGACTTATGCTCGAATCATACTAGCCGGTCGCTGGTCGCAACAAGTCGCGTAGTACTCGCTAGCTCGATATCGCTGGTAGTAGCTATAGTAGTCGCGGGTATTTCCCGAACACGCAGACGACATCAAACCGGGATAATTGCTGCTGATTGGTTATGCTAATTTCGAAGCAAAATAACTTCCCCCTCATTGGTTGAAAAAGTATGGTGTTCATTATTACGTCATGAGCGACCGATCTTTCGAGTTGAATTGAAGTCAACTGGTGGCGACTGGTCGTTCCCAGTCAAGCGATCTCTTGATCGATGTATCGGGGTTTTTTTTATATGACGTAAAACTCGTCATAGGAGCGATTTAATCGCAAAGCGACCTTAGTATGATTCGAGCATTATACGATAGTCACCTTTAAGTATTATTGTACAAATCACTTTTACGTATAAGTCATACGTTTTATTTATTTTGTCTTAAAGTTCGGCCCGACCGTGACCATACTCTTTTGTTTCGTACCGTAAAGAAATACATTTTAGCGAATTCTGCTTTTTACTATTCCATATGTTTTAAGATATATTTCACTATACGAGTAGTTATGAACATGCGTATACACCTGTCCCGGATTTACCTGTTGTGGGTCCCTGGGCCAGGCCAAAATGTGGAGGGCTCCAACTCATTGTGAGGAACCATGCATGGTCTTTCAAATGGCTAAAGAGCAGGAATAATAGGGGATGCCAGTGGTGTACCCATGATGTGGAAGTAGGTTTGAATGGGGCAAAATATGCGTTGCACGAGATATTTTACTGCGCTTTCCTAATTTGACTATAATCGGTTTCAGCAAATGTGTCACCTCTTGCATATTGGGGGAGGTGCAGGGTTGATTTGATGGAGATGTATTGGTTGTAAATTGTTATTTGCCACGTTAAAACCCAGGTTTAATCTTCTTAAATATTGCGCTTGAGTAACCAATAATCAATACGTCTTTATGAAAGATAAAAGCTCAGAAAAAATACTCAAAATGTTACTTCATGGTTACTTTAACAGGTGAGTATAAGGCCAAATACCGTATATATTTCAGTGTGTTACTCTATGGAAAGAGGCACTCAAGTTGATGTTATTCCCTTGGCATGTGCAATCATGTAGGATTACTAAAATCATGTTTTAGGTGACTGAAATTAAACATCATGTTGCAAAGCACAACAAAACTTTCAACACAATGACATTCAAAATGTATTCGATAAGGCATTGGGAAAAGTGTCCCATCAGACTGGAAACATTTGTCGGCCCGTCAGGGAAATTAAAAATTCGTAAAAAAATCACATCTGTGATATTGGCATTCCCCTAATTATCATCAAATTATTTGTGGATTCAGACCACGACGCAGATTCATCGAATCAAATCAAATTGATGATATAAGCATATAACAACATGTTCAATATTGTAGGCCAAATTTAAAATGCGCGTGTAACCATGCATGATACATCCACGGTGTACAGTCATCAACACAAGTAACTATACAGGTAATAAATGGGCTTCTCTAAAAATATGTGTCCTACCTAAAAATATTAATTTATAACGTTGTTGAGAAATTTATCTTCTTTAATATGATATATTGCACGCTATAGGACTGGGTGATTATTGAGGAATTGACAAGTCTAAATGTAAGGTAAAGTCCGATTTTCATTTTCACATTTTTCTTTTCTACACGCGAACTACATGTCATACTCTCCCCCGTGTTGAAAAGTAAAATTTGAAAATGAAATTGTGACTTTACCTTACATTTTGGATTGTAACCTGTTCAATATTCAAACTATTCTAGCGTGCAATATCTCATATTAAAGAAGACATATTTGTCAACAACTTTATATTTAATATTTTTAGGTAGGATATATATTTTAGAGTTAAAAGCCCATGTATTACCTATAGTCACTTTTTTGATGACTGTATATAGAATTCCTTTCTGGCCTGTTTTTCAGGATCTAACTTACAGTATATTTATTTATTTGGGAAACAGTTTACTACCTCTCCCAAAGTGCGGACAGGCCCAAAACTTTTAATGAGGTGACACATTTGCTGAAACCGATTATATTGTTTAGTGTTGGTAATTTATTTATTTCTTCTGAATTTGGCCCCTCCCCCTCCTAAATTTGGGGGCCCTGGGACGGGCCCAATCTGGCCCAATGGTAAACGCTAAACAATACATTGCCAACACGGGAAGGTGTCGGTTCTTTAGCAACTTTTTAGGTTTTATTTGTTTTTCACTATGTATTTTTTAGTATTTTCTTCTTTTCTTCTTTGTAAGAGCTCTGGGCGTCTTTATAAGTGTGAATTGTTAAGAGGTACACTTCGTTAGTATAGTTTTGTTTTGTGTCCTTTATAATCTTCGTCGAATGTTTTGTTCCACCCGATAGAACGCCGCCTTTTTGTTTACAAGCTTCAAGGTCGAAGACATTTATTACCTTCAGAGAATGTTGCAAGGCGTTACAAACAACAGAGAGTACATAGACAATAATGGAAAAAATTTGTGAGTAATTATTGTTTACTAGCGGGACGCCCGTTCTTCGAACGGGCTCCCGCTAGTATGTAGCGCCTACCAGAAAGAACACCTACAAAATGAAATAACACATAAGTAGCTGTACGAACATTTATCGCGAAATTGGTAAGAATACATTTATGAGTTAAAATATAATGTATAGGCCTATTTCCTTATACCTGAAATTGAATGCTTCCCGTCATTACCCCCAGCTATATCCTATGGTTTATACTTTTAAGGAGCCATACCGTATTTCATTCCACCTCATGACCCTCCCTGTTACGCAATTTAGTATCAAATTTCTTCATTAACCCCCTGCCACCCAAACCACATTGCTTCATTAAACCCCCTCGCCCGGCCCGCCCCCAACCCGCCCCGTGCTTATCTCAACCCTTAAACCTTAACCATCTCCCCAAGCTATCGGCCCATATGGCTTATTATACCGTAAGGAACCACAGTATTTCTTTCCACCTCGTGATCCTCCCTGTTAGTGTTACGTAATTTAGTATCGCATTTCTTCATTTACCCCCTGCCTCCCAAACCACATTTCTTCATTAGACCCCCTCGCCCCGGAGCCCGCTTCCCCCAGCCGTCCCCCGCCCCCGACCCGCTGCCGTCCCCGTCTCCGCCCCCGCCCGGGCCCCGTGGCTTATCTCAACCCCAAAATCAAAACCACAACTCCCGTGACGCAGCGTATTTCTCCAATATTTGCCCGCCCGCCTTGTAGGGGTGCGTGGGTGTAGTGCGTGCGCGTTTATTTTGCATGGCGCACTGCGACGCGTTTTGTGTTACGCGGGCCGACTGCATGGTTACAGCGTACGCAGTGAAAAACAAACACGGCCCGTATCCATGGATTTTCATGGTTTTTTACTCATATCTCGGTCAATTCTGTACGGTTTTCAGCCATTTATAGCTTATAACACTCACATTACAATCATCTTTTATCAGTGCAAAGTTCACGGTGTTTAGTTGCAAACTGAGAGAGCCTTTTATGGACACATACATACATACTCACACCATAAGACAAATTATAGTATGACTAGCGGCACGCCCGTGCGGACGGGCTCTCCCGCTAGGGAGTAGGGCCTACCAGATAGACACCTACAAAAATAAAGTGTTGAAAATTTATAACGAATCACATAGGAATAGAACAATATTTAAAACATTTTTGTTTTAAATCAAAAGGTTTTGTAGCCTAATTCAAAAGTTTTTAAATTTAAATTTAAAAAAAAAATGAAAATTACCCCCCGCCCGCACACGCCCCGTGGCATATTTCAACACCAAGGCCTAAACCTTAACCATCTCCCGTACCCCACCCGTCCCTCCACCTCCCGGCCCGCCCCCGTCCAGTGGCATATCCGTTACGCAATTTAGCATCACATTTTTTCATTATTTTCAGTCTCCCAAACCACATTACATCATTACACACAACTCCCATTCGTCACCGCCCGCCCGCCCCTCCCCGTGGCATACCTCAAGCCCAAAGCCCAAAGTTCCCCGCCGCAATTTATCTCAACGCCAAGGCCTAACCTTAACTATCTCCCGTAGCGCGGCGTACTTCTCCAATATTTATCCGCCCGCGTGTCACATACAGTATCAAATCCCACATCTGACACCATCGTTATGCAATTTAATAATACATTTCTTTATTAACCCCATCCCAAACTACATAACCATAACATAACCCAGGCCCTAAAGGGATCATTACACACAACCCCTAACCGCCCCGCTCCCGCCCCGTGGCTTATGCAACCCCAAGGCCTAAACCGAAACCAACTCCCGTGGCGCAGCGTATTTCTCCAATATTTGCCCGCCCGCGTGTGTAGGGGTGCGTGGGTGTAGTGCGTGTGCGAGTTTATTTTGCATGGCGCACTGCTGCGCGCTATGTGTAACGCGCGCCAACTGCATGGTTACAGTGTACGCAGAGAAAAACAAACATGGCCCGTAGAAATTAGTCTCAAAAGCCGGGCTGAAAAGGCCTAAATTGGACATAATTTTGCTCATATCTCAGTCAATTCTTAACGGTTTTCAGCCATTTATAGCTTATAACACTCACATTATAATCATCTTTCATCGGTGCAACGTTCACGGCGTTTAGACGTAAAATGAAGGAGCCTTTTATGGATACACACATACAAACAAACATACAAACATACAAACATACAACATACGGTGAATTATAGTAAGACTAGCGGAACGCCCGTCCTTCGGACGGGCTCTCCCGCTAGGGAGTAGGGCCTACCAGATAGAACACCTACAAATGAAACAACACATAGGCCTAAGTGTTGGAAAATTTATAACGCAACACACAGGAATAGAACCCCCGCCCGCCCACGCCCGTGGCATATTTCAACTCCACTGGGCCTAAACCTTAACCATCTCCCGTAGCCCACCAGTCACTCCCCGGCGCCCTGCCCCGCCCCGCCCGCTCCCGCCCGCTGCATATCCGTTACGCAATTTAGCATCACATTTCTTCATTAACCCCCTGCCTCCCAAACCACATTACACCCCCCCCCCCCCCATTCGTCACCGCCCCCGCCCCGCCCGTGGCATATCTCAACTCAAGGCCTAAAGTTCCCGTCCCGCGGCTTATATATCTCAACGCCAAGTAATTTAGATTCACCATATCATGTTTTGTTTTATCAGAAACCACATTATTTCGTTACCTTATGACCCGCTTCCGCCCCCCCCCCCCCCGCCCGCCCGCCCTGCCGTCCCCGCCCGTCCCCGCGCCTCCGCCCGCCCCGTGGCTTATCTCAACCCCAATGCCTAAACCATAACCAACCCCGTGTGGCGCAGCGTATTTCTACAATATTTACCCGCCCGCGTGTGTAGGGGTGCGTGGGTGTAGTGCGTGTGCGCGTTTATTTTGCATGGCGCAATGCGACGCGTTATGTGCTACGCGCCGACTGCATGGTTACAGTGTACGCAGAGAAAAACAAACATGAAATAGTCTCAAAAGCCGGGCTGAAAAGGCCCTAAATTGCCATAATTTTGCTCATATCTCGGTCAATTCTGTACGGTTTTCAGCCATTTATAGCTTATAACACTCACATTATAATCATCTTTTATCAGTGCAAAGTTCACGGCGTTTAGTTGCAAACTGAGAGAGCCTTTTATGGATACATACATACATACATACATACTCTCAACATACGGCAAATTATAGTATGACTAGCGGCACGCCCGTCCTTCGGACGGGCTTTCCCGCTAGGGAGTAGGGCCTACCAGATAGAACACCTACAAAATAAAACAACTTAAAGTGTTGGAAAATTTATAACGAAACTCATAGGAATAGAACAATATTTAAAACATTTTTGTTTTAAATCAAAAGGTTTTGTAGTAGGCCTAATTTAAAAGTTTTCAAATTTCAATTAAAAAAACTTGAAAAAGCACCTCCCCCACCCCATCCTCCCCCCCCCCCCCCCCGCCCACCCACGCCCCGTGGCATATTTCAACTCCAAGGCTTAAACCTTAACCATCTCCCGTAACCCATCCGTCCCTCCCCCGCCCTGTCCCCGCCCCGCCCGCTCCCGCCCGTGGCATATCCGTTACGCAATTTACAATTTAGCACAGTATCAAATCCCACATCTGACACCATCGATGTGCAATTTAATAATACATTTCTTTATTAACCCCATCCCAAACCACATAACCCTAACATAGGCCATAAGAGGATCATTACACACAACCCCTAACCCGTCACCCGCTCCCGCCCCCGCCACGTGGCTTATGCAACCCCAAGGCCTAAACCGTAACCAACTCCCGTGGCGCAGCGTATTTCTCCAATATTTGCCCGCCCGCCTTTGTAGGCGTGCGTGGGTGTAGTGCGTGCGGGTTTATTTTGCATGGCGCACTGCGACGCGTTTTGTGTTACGCGCGCCGACTGCATGGTTACAGTGTACGCAGAGAAAAACAAACATGGCCCGTAAAAAATAGTCTCAAAAGCCGGGCTGAAAAGGCCCTAAATTGCCATAATTTTGCTCATATCTCGGTCAATTCTGTACGGTTTTCGGCCATTTATAGCTTATAACACTCACATTATAATCATCTTTTATAGAGTGCAATGTTCACGGCGTTTAGTTGCAAACTGAGAGAGCCTTTTATGGATACATACATACATACATACATACATACATAGTCACAACATACGGCAAATTATAGTATGACTAGCGGCACGCCCGTCCTTCGGACGGGCTTTCCCGCTAGGGAGTAGGGCCTACCAGATAGAACACCTACAAAATAAAACAACTTAAAGTGTTGGAAAATTTATAACGAAACTCATAGGAATAGAACAATATTTAAAACATTTTTGTTTTAAATCTAAAGGTTTTGTAGTAGGCCTAATTTAAAAGTTTTCAAATTTCAATTAAAAAAACTTGAAAAAGCACCTCCCCCACCCCATCCCCCCCCCCCCCCCTCCGCCCGCCTACCTCCTGTGGCATATTTCAACTCCAAGGCTTAAACCTTAACCATCTCCCGTAACCCATCCGTCCCTCCCCGCCCTGTCCCCGCCCCGCCCGCTCCCGCCCGTGGCATATCCGTTACGCAATTTACAATTTAGCACAGTATCAAATCCCACATCTGACACCATCGATGTGCAATTTAATAATACATTTCTTTATTAACCCCATCCCAAACCACATAACCCTAACATAGGCCATAAGAGGATCATTACACACAACCCCTAACCCGTCACCCGCTCCCGCCCCCGCCACGTGGCTTATGCAACCCCAAGGCCTAAACCGTAACCAACTCCCGTGGCGCAGCGTATTTCTCCAATATTTGCCCGCCCGCCTTTGTAGGCGTGCGTGGGTGTAGTGCGTGCGAGTTTATTTTGCATGGCGCACTGCGACGCGTTTTGTGTTACGCGCGCCGACTGCATGGTTACAGTGTACGCAGAGAAAAAAAAACATGGCCCGTAAAAAATAGTCTCAAAAGCCGGGCTGAAAAGGCCCTAAATTGCCATAATTTTGCTCATATCTCGGTCAATTCTGTACGGTTTTCGGCCATTTATAGCTTATAACACTCACATTATAATCATCTTTTATTCAGTGCAATGTTCACGGCGTTTAGTTGCAAACTGAGAGAGCCTTTTATGGATACATACATACATACATACATACATACATACACCATACGGCAAATTATAGTATGATGATGGTGTTTAGGAATCGTTGTGATACTTAACACTTTACACGTGGCTATTAGTTTTACCATATACAAAACAGATTTTTTTTTTTCAGAAACCTTTCCTAACTTTCAAAGTCTAGCCAAATGACTACTGGATCTATACTAGGAATAATATGTTACTGATTTCAGTGCATTTCACATAATGATTCCAATGAAATTCGATAATGTTGACATTTTTGAACCATTTTGTGAACTTTTGGAATGTTGTCTGCAGCCGCCTGCCACGTGGAAAGTGTTAAATCAATCTAGAGATTTATCAGATTTGGAAGGGACGTTAACAATGCCACATTTGGAAAAAAAACAGATATAACAATGTCAGATTTGGAACAGTTGGACTGTTTCATTCCACCTTTCGTTGATCATGCGCAATTGGGACACCGATAGATAAAAAGGTTTTAAAGGAATTCAGGGTTTCCAGATTGGCAAGCACGTTATAACGGCGTAAAAGATGTAAAGGAGCCCATCAAAACTCGACCGCCCGGCAACCGCCGGTTCTGTGGGGTTCCGTGCGGTTGCAGCCGGTTTCTATTGTTCTAAACAATGAGTGCTCAGTGGTCATTACAAGGGGGTATCATGCGCGTCCAAGGACTTTCAAAAAGTACCCTAAATAAGTAATTGCATAAATGTGAAAAAGTACCCCCTAAACAAGTAAGGACAGTTTTTGCATACCCTAAGCAAGTCATTTCAGTATTTTCATACCCTAAACAAGTAATCCAAATACCTTGATACCCTAACATACCCTAAGCACGTAATTTGTATATTTTGAATCCTAAGCTTAATAGTCTTTAGCAAGCCCCAGGAGAAAGCCGTATTCTACTTTAAACATACGCACGATACCCCTTTTGTTGCCGTTGAATACTATAAATGGCAAGACTTGCTAAAAGTCTATGTGGATTCTCCGAATTCCCGTCATTACACGAAGAACGGGACGAAGAATTCCCGTCATTACACGAAGAACGGGACGAAGAGGCGCCTATTGAAAAATCGCCAGAACAGGGCCGATGCCAGGATGAATTGCGACGGGAACAGATTGAGGAATATAACGCGGCTATTAAAAAATGTCATAGATAAAAGAAAATAAGGACCCTAAATACGTAAGACCATTGTATTAAAGTATACCCTTTTTCCTGATTTTCCTTGTTTTGATACCCTAAACACGTTACGTACGTAACGTGCCCTGGCTTCAAAAACCACCCTAATTACGTGATTTCTTGGACGCGCATGATACCCTCTTGTAATGACCACTGAGCACCCCGGGTATGCGGTCCAACCGGGCGGAACCGGTGGTTGCCGCGCGGTCGAGTTTTGACGTTCTCCCTAAACAGAGCTCATTCAAAATAAGTTGCCGATTTTATTGGGCACACTGTAATTTCAAGAAATGCGTTAATGCAGTTAATTTCAAGGTTACATTGATCAGTGAAGGTTTTAGTCAAAGTATACGTTAATGGTAGAAAGGGAAACCGAAAACCTCAATGGTAACAATGTTGATATTACTTTATCACTCAACAGCACTTTTTTCTTGCCTCCAAACCTGGATAGCCGGAGACTCAAAGTGACTCATCCGGATTTCTTTCGCTACATCTTCAAAAACTTCCTTGGGCTGAAGGGAAGCAGGCCAACGACTGGTATGATATAGTTCATAACTTAAAGGTGTCTGTTCCGATCTCCTTTCTTTTTTGCTATGAATTTTTGTTCACATCGAGATATTTTGATATCAGAAGAATCCCCATATTATTCTCATTATGTCTGTACAATCTTATATTAGGGGCCTGAAATGTTCCATTTAGAAATTATAGGCTAAAATATGGTGAATTACTGCCAAAGGTGTTTAACACCCGCCAGTTTGTGTACTACTCAATGGGCAAATTTCTTGTGACCTTGTGCTCTAAAATACGAATTTTAAGGATGACCTTTCATGTAAAAAAGTTGAAAATCCGGGTCAGCAATCCGAACCTCTACCTTTAAATCGAAAACGACAGATTAGATGATAAATGTGGTCATATTGTGACTCGAATTTTATTCATGGTGTTTTCGATTTCAACGCGTATAAGTACACGTCTCATTCAAAGAAATATCTGGTTTACGGATGGAATGGGACACAATAGATAGGGGGACGTACGGGGACATATTTAAAACACATGTTCTGTGGGGAGCTTGACAGATGTTAGGTGATGCAGAGGGTGCTCGTCCCCATTTGCTTCCGCCGCCTATATGCTTCTCGAGCCAAGAAATAGATCTGAAATCGTTTCGTAATAATTATTAACCCTAACCCCGGTTTAGGATTTTTGACCGGGATCACAATTTTCGAGGAAAAAACACCAACTAAATCTCCGGGAACCTGCCGGGATTCGATCCGGGGACCCTCCGTTCTCAAGCCCCACCTTCCAACCACTAAGCCACGGCCCTCAGCTACACATTCGTGCAGTATACTGCACTCATTATATAGGCTTAGGCTCGGTTGACTACGTCATCGAAAACCGACGGCGCATGCGTTTGGAGAGGGACTTTGGATTAGCATTTTTTAGCACTCAGGGGGGTTAGGGTTAATAGTCAGTAGCGTAATTCTAGGGCCTTCAATTCGGGGGCGGGCATGAGAAGGGGGGGGGGGGACAAGATTGTGATTAGTTTTTTGTATATACATAGATTTTGTCTTTTCATTTTGGGGCATCATTGCTCTGAATAGAGTATATTTTTATGTTGGTGGATCGTTTGAGCGTGAGTTCAATACAATTCACCAACACAGCCTCGTCTCCATGCCTCCTTCAGACCGTACAGACTGAAGTAGGCATGTACATAGGCGCACCGTGGTTCGGAAGTCCCGCAGAAATGTTGGTCCCGTGTATCGAAGGGCATTCATAAATACCTGCAACCATTGAACATCTTTGAACCGTGACACGTGTTATCCCAGTCAAATAAACTTATGATACTTAAACTGTAAGTCTTATACTCTTTTCTCACAGAAAATTTCGAAGACGTAGGTCATTGTTATCATAACATTTCAGCACTGTGAATAACGTGACCTCAGGGCACTGGCAGGTTAGAAAATTAAATATTACAATGGCGGGAAATTTGAAAGACAAGTTTTATGGCATGCATTAAGATACATGCGTTAACAGTGTTAATAATTGGCGCTTGATTTATAATGCTGATTCTTGTCAATTTTCAGTGCCCAGAGAGCATGATGTTTATAGTACTGAAAATAGTAAAAAATGTCCCACATGTTTGAAATTTTCCGTGAGAAAGGGGTAAGACTTACAGTTTAAGTAACATAAGTTTATTTTTTTGACACATGTCACGGTTCAGAGATTTTCGAGATTGCAGGTATTTATTGAATGCCCCTCGAATAACAGTGTGTTTTGTTTGGTTTTATGCAAATATTTCAGGAGCAATAGTGGTATTTACAGCGATGCATATCTGCGACGAAGTTACAATATATGGATTTGGTTATGACCCTAGATTTACCTTGCATTATTACGACTCAACATTTATTAAACACACCAATGTATCGACTGGGTGTCACGATATTCACAACGAGAGGGCTTTATGGGAAAAACTACATTCGGAAGGTGTACTGAGGCTTTTCAAACGTGATCCATAGCCTGTATCAAAGAGGACGAGTGCAATATAGATTAGCATCCTGTATTGCCGAAGGTATTTTCCAGATCCAGAGACTACACTGCAAAAACTTTGTCAAAAGATCTTAAGGGGGGGGGGGGGGGGGTCTGTTATTTGCACCAATTTTGGAAACAGATTTTGTCAATGTTACCGTGGGCGTACCCCTTAGAGTCATATATCAAATTGAAGCTTAGGTGACAGCGTTTCAAAAAAATTGCGTTATTTTGAACTGGTTGCTATGGTAACAAGACAAGGCCTCTGATACGAGGTTTCGTTTTTGAGTTACGTTTGTTCCCGTGTTTAGCCAATCAGAGGCCTTGTCTGGTTACCATAGTAACCAGATCAAAATAACGCGCATTTTTTGAAACGCTGTCACCTAAGCTTCAATTTGATATATAACTCAAAGGGGTAAGCCCATGGTAATTTTGAGAAAATCTGTTTCCAAAATTGGTGCAAATAACATAGACCCCCCCCCCCCCCCCCCTCCTTAAACAACTGGACTGTGTTGTTCGAGTACTCAGCTTAACAACTCGTTACATTCTTAGAAAGTTGTTTAAACAGAGTGAACAATCCCCGTTTAATACTCAAAGCCAAGTTACAACAACGTTTTGAAGTGTAGGGACCCATGCAAACCCTAGGAACTCCATTCTGGAGTAGTCTATTCTTATCCTTGCGGGACATGAGACCAAATCCGCATATAGGTTAAACTGGTTTTACATCGAAGAGACACAAACCATAAGTGAGACACAGAAGGAAGGAGGAGTATGGAAGCATATAGTGCATCAAAGAACATTCCAACTTCAAGAGGGTCATGGTGTGGACATCCATCCAGAATGGAACAAACTATTCAGACACACCGCGCTAACCAATGACGTGTAACTGACGGTCAACTTTTTTTTGATAAGGGTGGGCCGCCAGGTCTTAAAAAGGGATTCATCGGAATTGAACTGAGAGAATCTTATGACGAAAAAAAGGGTCTTAAGAACTGATTTTCTCGAAAAAGGAGATCTTAAGAACTGGTTTGTTTAAAAAAATTGATAACTCTTCTGAACGCACATTTTCGATTTTGAATAAAAGGACGAGTGTATACACAGCGTTCTGCAGTAGCGGATCCAGGGCCCGTGCCCCCGGTAAATTATAAAAAGGAGAGAGGGAGAGAGGGAGATAAATGGGGGGGGGGGGGGGGGGGGGGTAGAGAAGGGGGAAGAGGGGTCTATACAACCGTCTACATGTCACATGATTTGACAAAATACCACGGCTATCGCCGTGTCGAGGTGTCGTGTGTCGCATTTTTCAACAGTGTCGCATCCATACAGCCTTGAAAATTAAAAGTCGCGTGTCGCAAAATAAGTTCTGCTGTGGTCTTATATTCGCGGCCGGGGGGGGGGGGGGGGGTACTCGAATTTGAAGAGAGTAGGGGTGTGTGACTGAGCATTCTCAAAACAGGGGTTATACCCACTGACACAACTTAAATTGGGGGTCTTATGGAACTGATGGCATCTTTGAATGGGAATCTTGGCGAACTGCCCAAGGTTGAAATGGGGGGGGGGGGGGGGGTTCTTGGCGAACTGCCCAAGGTTGAAAAAGGGGGTCTTGGCGAATCGCGAACTACACACAATCTGACACAAATTACTGTGGCGCGACTGGCATTGGATTTTCCCTGGGGATCTTCTCTCGAAAATCGTCGCGATCAATCAAAGTTGAGTACGACAATAGTTCCTATTTGGCGGAAAGAGAGTTATTTTTTGACGGTTTATGATATAATTTTTCACTAATATGTTGTGTTTGAAATGTGTAGTTGATGTTCTGACATTTAAACTAGGTGATTTGAGGTCAATTTTAATTTCACGGACCGATTTACACACGCGGTGATATCCAGACCGGAGACCGAATTTAGGTAGGCATATCACTACGTTGTTATGCGGCGGCTTATAGCAAAAAAAAGTGCACGAGAAAGTTTGCTTCATATTGAGATATGTTTGTAGATTACCCTTGTGAGTAAAACATATCAAAATTTCATTGAAATGTATGGCTAATTTAGAAACTAGAGCCATTTAAGTAAGCCTTTTTTAACAGTAAAGTCTATGGAGAGCGTCTTGGTGCTGTGCTCCCTTATAGCGCCAGGTGCCCGATCTCCCGCGTGCTCCGATCCAGTGTAGGTGTATTACACAATGCAATAAATAAAAGTCGGGTTTCACCCAAATCTATGCGTTTTGATATCTACTGGGCAGTGTATTTATGGCATAGGCCAACTTTGTCCGGTTTAAAAAACAGGGGGGGGGGGTGTGTGGTTGCTCTTTTTTAAACAAAAACACGGCGTTATTTCAGTTGATGTGTTATAGGTGGGTTAGGTCGACATAATCAGAGACTGATCGAAATCAAAATCAGTTGGATTTGAGTCAAAAGTTTGAATTTCGTGAGTGTAGGCCTAACAAATCAAAGCGTGCCGCGTCTAGAGTCAAAAAACGGAAAATAATAGTGATTTTACGGAAGATGCGGCCTCCGTGATCAGATCATATTTCAAAAACGAATTGTTCAATTGTAATTTTATTTGGCTAGTTTGTTCAAAATTTCACGCTGAAAAAGTTGATATCAATTTTGAATGATTTTGAGCAAATTTGTGCTCTATAAGGGAGCACATACTAAATAGGTATCGCGACACGCTATCGTCGCGATCAATCAAAGTTGAGTACGACAATAGTTCCTATTTGGCGGGAAAGAGAGTTATTTTTGACGGTTTATGATATAATTTTTCACTAATATGTTGTGTTTGAAATGTGTAGTTGATGTTCTGACATTTAAACTAGGTGATTTGAGGTCAATTTTAATTTCACGGACCGATTTACACACGCGGTGATATCCAGACCGGAGACCGAATTTAGGTAGGCATATCACTACGTTGTTATGCGGCGGCTTATAGCAAAAAAAGTGCACGAGAAAGTTTGCTTCATATTGAGATATGTTGTAGATTACCCTTGTGAGTAAAACATATCAAAATTTCATTGACATTTTATGGCTAATTTAGAAACTAGAGCCATTTAAGTAAGCCTTTTTAACAGTAAAGTCTATGGAGAGCGTCTTGGTGCTGTGCTCCCTTATAGCGCCAGGTGCCCGATCTCCGCGTGCTCCGATCCAGTGTAGGTGTATTACACAATGCAATAAATAAAAGTCGGGTTCACCAAATCTATGCGTTTTGATATCTACTGGGCAGTGTATTTATGGCATAGGGCCAATTCCACCGTTACGGACGTTACAGATACATGCAACTTGCAACTTTTAATTGAATAGCACATCTGTTTGCTGATAAGATAACACTTTATTTCTTAGTATGCTAGTATAAGTAAACACTCTAATGTTCAATATAATGAAGCAATTTTGTTTTAGCTTTCTTAGTTAATTAGCAACAAAAATTAGAAACGAGCGTTACGGACGTTACCTTGAAAGGAAGTGCCTTTTTGACTATGGTACATATCCTTAAATCTCTGTTCAGTTCCCTATTTTATTTTTTTCTGTCAATTATATTGAGCAAGCCCTGACTCCATTCTATGTTAACATGAAAAGCAAGTTTGAAATTAGTACTCCCGTATCGTCCAACGCTGTTGATTTAGTGTTACGGACGTTACATTTTGAAGCGTTACGGACGTTACAGGTAATAAAATCAATAATAAAACAAGATTTATAATATCAAAATGGGACATTTTGTTATCAAAATGGGACATTTTGTCCCTAATTAATTTGTCATAAAATCCATTGTGTTTTTCTTGTGTTACTTTGATGTTAGGGACCGTTCATTATTTATGGTGGGGGGTAAACTATAGGGGGGGGGGTCATGTAACTTTCATATGTTAAAATAGGGGGGGGGGGGGTTATGTAACTTTTTATTCTTGAACGGGGGGGGGGGGGGCTTCGCGCATATTTTCTTAAAACCTATCGACTTCAAAAACTTTACTATCAGACGACTTCTGGACAGCAAATCGACGATATAGTGGAAAAAACATCTATATAATCATCAACGGTCGAGACATTAGAGCCACAGGGTGTATAATGTTACAAAATCCAATTTCAGTGTGCACTACACTAAATGGGGTATCCCCACCCTTAAGGACGGTGTTTAAAGCTAGAATCGAAGTATGCATCACAAAATCCTCAATTTAAAAGAACTTGACAGTAATACAATTGCGTAAATGCCTATGATTTTTGATTAATTGTGATTAATGGGACATCACCTACATGCACCCTGACTATAAACTGTGAATATCATCTAGGTAAATGTTGGGAGATCTATCAAATTTGTGCATTTTACTGGAAACATTGGCGATTACGGCGACATTTCCAAGCTCATCAGAGAGGTAGTCAACTCCATGGGCATATTTGTGAAAATCGAGCAGGTCAACCTACCTATTTTTTTTTCTCACTTTTTGGTAATTTCGTAATTTAGTGGTCTAAAACAGAGTTTTATATCGGTGTTTTTGTACATATCCCTATGGAGCTCTATTTAGTGGTGTGACCCCTTCATGATTTAAAAATGTGATTTGTTGCATGCTTTTCACCTCATTTCTGCTTTGCACCAATGCTCACAAAAGTAGAACGTTTCACTGGATTATACGTTTCTGCTCAGAATGTTCTAACTTGTTCGGGTTATAAAGACTCACAAAACCATCCAAAATGTATAAATATGAGAAAAAAAATTCCAACTCGCTACGCTCGCCATTACTAATTTCACACAATAAAAAGAAGGGGCATCATAAAATTATTGGCTGTACAGATAGGGCACAAACAAAATTTGACAACGTAGGTTATGCATGAACAAAATTCCAAAGTTAAAGACAGCCCCTTAAGTATGTGACAAGTTGATTTTTTTCGAGGAAGGGGGGGGGGTGTATAAAGCTAGCAGGGGATCATGTAATTTTCAGTTTCAGCTGTAGGGGGTTAGGTAATTTTAACATACGAGTCTCGAATTTGTACCACCATAACTCCACCATAAATAATGAACGGTCCCTTAGTTGGTTAAAGTTGTAAAATAATGGAAGGGGTAGTCTGAAAACATCTCTTTATGTTTTATGGCATATTTACTACAGAGTATGCTATTTTTTTTCATTCACACAAAGCTTGTTTGTGTTTTAGCTATCTATATTAAAGGTTATTAACACTACCCACTCTAACACTATCAAGTATATCTCTACCACTAAAAATGGAAAAACGTGATTTTTCTTATGAAAAACACTTGTTTTTCGTCACTTTAGAGGGCAAAAGTTTTCATACACAAAAGATGTAACTGTCACAGAACTGTTTAACATATTTTAAACAATGCTTATCAGAAACTACTCTGGAAGTTTCAAGTTCATAGAATAATATGTGGCAAGACAACACAGTATCAAAGAATTACATAGTGTTATACACTCCTGACTTGTCAACTTCACTTTTTCCTCAATTGGGCTACACTGACTATGTAGCAGTGAACAAGTCTAAACCATTGTTGAAGAAAATGTGGTCTAATTTGTCGAATTATACCACATTTTTGACAAATTAATATTTTCTGTGTTACAGCTCACAAAGGTGTGTCATTTAGAAGCTCTTGAGTAAAAGCTGTAACGTCCGTAACGATTTATGTAACGTCCGTAACGATTAATGTAATGTCCGTAACGCTCGTTAAGGTATTTCTAATTATAGATTTTTATTTTTTTTTGCTTAATGATCGAACCCATCACAAACTAACAGTGAATGTGTGATGTTATTAAAATCAGTCAATTAGTTTTCTCCCAGAGGAAAAAAAAGATAAAATATGTTACGGACGTTACGCGATCCAATGGAAAAAATGAACTTAAAAATGATAACTCGCATTGCGCCTTTCGCAAGTGATATTACTTTTTTGCTTTTTACTTTCATTGGAAGCTTTATTTAGAATAACTAAATCACAAATAGCATTTAAAAAGCAATACTTTATATTACAAAAATAATACACTTTCTTAACTAGCTTTTTTCAAGGCAAATTAAAAAAACATTATCCTTTTTGCGCACCTATTTTCAAACGATGATGTAATGACCAAAACGAACAAATTGAGGTGAGATCATATCAGACTTGATAAATAGAGATATACCCCTTACCAACAATAGAGGAGAAAAACTTGTAAAACCAATTTGAAATTGTGGCTGTTTTTCACATTTGGCATGGAATTGGCCATAGGCCAACTTTGGAGGCTTAAAAAACAGGGGGGGTGGGGGCGTGTGGTTGCTCTTTTTTAAACAAAAACACGGCGTTATTTCAGTTGATGTGTTATAGGTGGGTTAGGTCGACAAAATCAGAGACTGATCGAAATCAAAATCAGTTGGATTTGAGTCAAAAAGTTTGAATTTCGTGAGTGTAGGCCTAACAAATCAAAGCGTGCCGCGTCTAGAGTCAAAAAACGGAAAATAATAGTGATTTTACGGAAGATGCGGCCTCCGTGATCAGATCATATTTCAAAAACGGATTGTTCAATTGTAATTTTATTTGGCTAGTTTGTTCAAAATTTCACGCTGAAAAAGTTGATATCAATTTTGAATGATTTTGAGCAAATTTGTGCTCTATAAGGGAGCACATACCTAAATAGGTATCGCGACACGCTATCGTCGCGATCAATCAAAGTTGAGTACGACAATAGTTCCTATTTGGCGGGAAAGAGAGTTATTTTTTGACGGTTTATGATATAATTTTTCACTAATATGTTGTGTTTGAAATGTGTAGTTGATGTTCTGACATTTAAACTAGGTGATTTGAGGTCAATTTTAATTTCACGGACCGATTTACACACGCGGTGATATCCAGACCGGAGACCGAATTTAGGTAGGCATATCACTACGTTGTTATGCGGCGGCTTATAGCAAAAAAAAGTGCACGAGAAAGTTTGCTTCATATTGAGATATGTTGTAGATTACCCTTGTGAGTAAAACATATCAAAATTTCATTGAAATTTTATGGCTAATTTAGAAACTAGAGCCATTTAAGTAAGCCTTTTTTAACAGTAAAGTCTATGGAGAGCGTCTTGGTGCAGCTGTGCTCCCTCTTTTCATGATTATAGTCAAACATTTCAAACATATTTGCCATGAAATTGTAAAATAAATAGGCATGTGATGCAAATAATATATCTAAAACTATCTGTGAACTTCATGACATGTTGTATTTTCGGTGCAAATTATTGCTATCACACACACCCGAATTCTACAGTTTGTACAGCGATTATATATTGTGATGATGAGATGAGAAGCGGAATAAATACTAATGATATTATCTACACTTATTAGAAAATAGTACGCTGTAATATTATCCAAAAGTATACATCAGACGCACCAAATGGGTTCAAAATTGAAGACAAAAATCAAATTGTGAGGGGAGCACATTCCCCTCATACCCCCCCCCCCCCCCCCCCCCCTGTCCAAATCTTTCAACCATTATACTTAAATCAAGGAAAATATCAGTATTTGCTCAACTTCCTTATTGCATTGATAAAATCCAAATATTGATTGGAAAAGAAGAGGTGGCTTTACAATCAAATATTGGTCGAAAGTATATATACCAGATCGCACCAAATGGGTTCAAAAATTGAAAATAATTTCGATTGAGAGAACATCCCCCCTCATACTCCTGTCCGCGAAATCGCGGTGCTGCGCACCGCTTTCGTCGCTTTTGGCCCGTAAATTCAAATATTTCGCCCCCCCCCCCCCCCCCCACCAACAAAACTTCTAGGATCCGCGCCTGTTCTGTATTGCCAAAGATACTTTTCAGAGACTAAACTACAAAAAAAAAAGCTCTGTAACAGTTGCAAAGAGTAAAAGCAAGATATACCAACAGAGTAATAGATGTTGACTATACTAGACATCCAAGTTACCACAGTGGTAGCTTGGATGTCTAGTAGTCAACATCTATTATGGCATTGTGCTATAATTTGACAGTGGTGGATTTGTCTAGTTCATTATTTTCTTTATAGTTCTTACCACTTTTGTTTTCATATTTTGTCCCTGATGAAGGGTGGTAGATTCACTTGAAACGTCGATCTTTATTGTTACGTTATATTCTTGTTGCTTTATTGCACAGCAATATGTTGTCCCAGTGCATTTCCGTGTGTTATTGTTGTTTTTTGTGTGTTATTTTATGTTTATCGCGTTAATCTCCCTCGTCATTGCCTGTTTCCCCACACCCTGTTGGTATATCTTGCTTTTACTCCTTACATTATTATTATTATATTTTCGAGATATCCTCTTGTATCAGTTTTCTGATCCTTGGTGTGTTTTGTTCCTGGTTCCGTTAGATTCATATTTTTACATTTAATATCTTTAAAATTGTTCAAGTGAACTGTTTTAAACAACCGTGTACATTGTTAAAATGTTTTTAAGCAGAATAAACACCAACCTTGTTTAAAACTTGTAAACAACCTTTTGCACAGCGTTATTTTTATTTATTTTTTATTTTTAAGTATAGGGACACAATTCCTATCTTGAGTCAAATCCTTGTGGGACATGAGACCATGTCAATATGTTGAAATTGACAGAACTTTGAAAAAAGAGAACCAGTGAACATCAATATGACGTCAACAAGAAGGAGGGTTGGAGCATTCGTCAGCCTGCTTCGATAATTGCCTAACTCACTTTTCAGCAAAATTGAGTTTTTTGCATAAATCATGACTTCATTACATTATGCACATGCTGTTATAATACCTAAGTCATTGACCAATCAAAAGTGTTGATAAATGAAGAGCTTTGTTTTAAAAGGGCCACCAGACCACTCCAACATGTTACTCATTTTGCATTATTGAATTTGCATTGACAAATCAATGGAATTAATCAAATTATTGTATGGCTGTGTTCATCTGTTTCTATATGACTTGGATTAGTGCATCCATGCACGCCAATCCTCAATTGGCGTGCATGGATGCACTAATCCAAGTCACATCAACAATACAAGCCTAACATCAACAATACAAGCGTCATTCCACATAATGAATATCCATCCATCAATAATGCAAAATGAGTAACAGGTACACAGGTAACAGGTTTCATACTTTTGTTGTTTTCTAAGAACTAGAAAAAATGAGTAGGCAATTATCGAAGCAGGCTGACGATATGGCACGTCGTCGACAATTACAACCTCTTCAATAGGGTCAACGGTGTGGACATCCTGGAACACATTATTCAATGGCATCGCGCTGACCAATGATGTGTAACTGACCGTCACCTTATTAACTTTCTTTGTCTTAGACATCATTTTTGTCAGGCAATGTTGCTTATTCAGCTGAAATGTCTACTTTTATATACACATCACATTGAAAGTTCAAAAGATAAATGTCATAGTAGGGTTTTTAACACCCCCTTAAAATAGTCTTGCGAACGATATGTGTATTGGTTACTCAGTCGATATTTTATTGTCCATTATTTAATTAATAATTATTATTAATTCAAATTATGTTTTTTATTCATTTTCTACCTTATCTTTATATTTTAACGTGGTGCTTTCATCACCATGTCCCAATACCTTGCAATAAACTTACGTAACATTATTCTCGCGCGCAAAAAGTGTCTTACAAGGTATTGCGTGATAGTAAGGTCAAAGGTCAACTATTAACTTGCAGATATGTTTCGCCCATGCCAGAGGTTAATAGTTCAAGATTGACCCCACACCGCACTATCAAACTCAATATTTATTTATGATTTTGAGTTGTTTAATTTCGGATTGACTATTCAAATCTATGTACTGTTCGTTCATAACTTTAGATTGGTTTCCGTTCCGACCTCTGATTGATTGGTGGCGTCCTTCAAACTGGGTTAACCAAGTAGAGTCCTTCATTAGAGCTAAAACTCCATGGCTCCAACAAGAGTTTGTGTGAGGAATGATACCGGATAAATCATTGAGAGGGTTTTAATATGTGTCTCTATGTTAGTCTATGTTATTTGGTACCAGGCTCTGCAATCCAGCATATCTCCCGAATTGGGCATCAAGTTCGGCACTCCAGCCCCGTTATTCGGCAGTGACACTCCAGCCCCGTGAATCAGTAGAAGTTCGGCACCCCAGCCCCGTTATCCTGCAGTGGCACTCCAGTCCCGTTTCGGAACTCCAGTCCTGTTATGTGGTACCGGGTTCAGCACTCCGGCGCCGTTATTCTGCACGAGATTCGGCACTCCGGCCCTTTAGTCAGCGCTATAGGATCGCACTCGAGTTCTGTATTCGGCACCAGAATGGGCACTCGAGCCCCGTTATCCGGTACAAGGTTCGGCCCCCGGCCCCGATGAAGGTTTCACGCTTCCTAGACATGAATGAAGGAAGCTGATAACGATCTTAGGCCAATTTGCTCAATACCCAACTTGCTCTCGTCAGATTATTTGTTGGAATCATCGCCGATTGACAGACGGTTGGGCAATGGCTGGATAACTTCACTCCAACAGTTGAGCTTCGATTCGATAAGAATTCCACCAATAGTTAGTTGAATGAGTCCGATTATTCCCATTTTCTAGGTTAATGGTTTAACCTTCTATCATAAAGTATCGTATGCAACATAAATTGCATGTATACGCTCCATCTAATATTCGGCGTCGTTTATTATTTCTTTAGGAGTATACTTGAATCATTGGTGCTGCAAGATTCAAATGAAGGCCACGGTTCTTGCATATGCTGGCTGACTCACAGAGACATCTACGAGAGACAAAAAAATGAGATTATTAAACAGGGAATAACACAGTGATTTAGATTGAGAGACGGGTCTTGTTGAAACATCAAATAGTCCCTGGGTTCATTCAAATGACATGTGGTGATTTTTCCATGAGTGTATTTAGTGTACAGCAATCACCAAATAGATTTTGAGCTCCCCGTCTAGGAATTCAGAAAACCGTCAATGTCTAAACGCCAGAGGGATATTATCATCATGCAATGTGTGTATGGCGTACGTACATCTATAATAGTCGAGTACCAACCCATGTGAGGACCCGTATTAAAACACGTTTAAAAAGTATAGAAATTACAGTCAATCTAAGGACATTTTTTTACCATAGGCCTACATGTAAGGACATCTGTATGGTATGTGTATTGACGTCTAAGGGAGGACAGGACCATACACCCTTAGGGGTGAGGACCCTACTCCTATACGTTTTTATGCATGGAAAATGAGAGGACTTCAAATTATTATTTTTTGTCCTCACATTGCCGTCTGGTAGGGACAAAGGTCCTCGGATTGGCGGGTTCACCGTTACATTTGTATGCATGGTGTATGGCTTAATGGGGTACGTGTTAGGTTCAGCATGTTCAGTGCAGATCATCATATGACAGGTCAGACTTCAATCTGCACCAAACTTGCCCCCCCCCCCCCCCCCCCCCCCCCCCTTGATATTAATCTTTGGGCAAGGGACTTTTTGTGTAGGACTTAGTGATATGAACTCCCAGTCAGAGGGATTTGCAAATCTTGACTTACAATACGGTATTTGTTGTATTATGAAGGAAATCGTTCGAGGTGATATGTCAGGTACATGTTCGCAGATGGTATACAGGGTGACCCAAAAAATGTTAACACTCCGGGCACATAAGATATTTTAAAAGGACAGGAACACACGGGTCTAATCTTGATGTATTATGAAAGCTGAGTAAATAAGCTTTCATTTACATTTTATTGCGTTCCAATTGGTTATTTAGAACGGGAGATATGCTTCAGCAAACATGAGGAAGCAAAATCGGCTTGGTCCAATCCTCTCAGTATGAAAGTAAAGCTTTTAAAATGCACGAAGCAAGAAGCAACATGATTAAGTCACACACACACGTCAATTAATCTCTTCTTTGTTCTAGTCAACCCATTCTTTCGATTCTTTTCAAGCTTAAAAGACATAAATAAATATATTCCACATAAATTATATAGGTATTTTGTCATGAGTTCAAGTTCTATACTCTTTTTCCATGTGCAATGGGTAGCTGTCAGTAAAGCAGTCTTTAAAATTGAAATTGAAACATTTCATGTTCTTTGTTGAAATGGTCCATCCAATTAAATAAATTAACTAATATTGCACTGAAATAAAACTAGTATTGCACTGAAATTAACCATAAATTATTTATTCATGTCTTTTAAACTTGAAAAGAATCGAAAGAATGCGTTGAAAAGAACAAAGAAGAGATTAACTGATGTATGTGTGTGACTTAATCATGTTCATTACTGTTCCGTTCCCTTTATATTCTGAGATTTTTTTGACCACGGATATGCCCTGGTATCCGGGGTATTATATCATGACTTTCTTTCGCTGATTTATTTGATTTATTGCACCACGCCTGTGTATTTTCTAGCCCGGCTACTAGGATCGCTGGCCAAGCACTGCTCATGGTCCCGCCGCGCCAGGGCTGGTATCCTTGTTTTGTCCATAGCGGAAGAACCTGGTACTAGCATGGTATTAGTGGGGACTTTAGAAACGTAATTATTACAGTTGTTGCTGTTTTTCTTGTGTTAATGTTCATAAATGAATAATGTTCATATTGTTTGCTGGTCGAACGAGTGAATTCCATAGGATATTTACGAAATTAGCTTAAAGTATTCTGACAGAAAATGTTCAAAGTTTACTCATACACAAGTTTATTTAGATGGAATTAAATTGGATAATTTTCTGGGTGGAAAGAAGCCCAAAGTCTTACTTTTGAAAGTTGTTGTCTTGAGAAATTTACACTTTAACTTCAATTTGTCATTGGAATTAGTACTATTTCAAATTTGGTTCAAGTCAAAAGTTCAAAATTCGAAATAAAGTCACAATATATTATCCCTGGATCAGATTTTAGTTTTATAACTTAGCCCAATGTGGCTGAAAGTCACCGCGTGTGTCAATTGATGTGGCTAGAGTGTAGACAGGCTGCCTTATAGGGTCTTCCCAGCGTGCGGTCAATGTGTTGAATTGATCAATTTGTGGGTGCAATTTTTTTAGCCCAACACGCGACTTTTCAATGTTCTTGCGTTAAGAAACACAATGTTTGAACTTACAATTATATAGCAGATTTCAGTTTAAAATGTAGCCCAATGGGCGGGCTAAAGACAGACAAACTATGCCAATAGCAGGAGTGTTGCAGCGTGGTTACAGCAGTGTCTTTTCGGGTCGTCTAGACAGTTGGTCCAGGGTGTATAACTCCCATTCACACCATGTTCACACACAAATACTAGCATGATAGTCAATTCAATATGTCAGCCCCTGTCAGACCATGGTCAGACAATATCTGAAACTTGGGCGCAAACTTTACCTGATTTGAGTTGGCTATTCTCCTAATAGTCTCATCCTCTGCTCCGTGGATACCAAGTAATGGTTGTGTCTATCTTGTGTAACGGCTGGCTTGTGTAACCATGAACCATGATCGTTTCCCTTGTCCAAGGTATAATGTGGAGGGAAAGCGAAGTGTTGGCCTTTCATCATTAGTTCATCGAATGCGTCTGATTATCCCCCGTTCTCGAGGTTAATTAATTTGACCTTCCATCATGATCATCACAAGGTCTATTAAAAATGCAACTGACATTGCACTCTTTTCATTATTTCCCTGGTCTGGTGCATTTTTGAATCACTGGTGTACATGTGAGATTCAAGTGTATATATGATATAATCCACGGATGCTCGCGCACTCACAAAAACACCTGAAAGACACAAAACGTGAGAGTCATAGTTAACATGGTTAAATATTGGATAACATCATTTGCTTTATAGATTGAGAGGCAGGTCCGAGATTAATTGAACTTTAATCCTTAAACACGGGGCACCATAAACATGTTGGTTATGCCCTTATTATGTTTATAAAGCTTTTGAAATATGGAATTTCAAATGTGAACTATCTGAGAAAAACATTCTGTCAACTTTAATCTAAAGTAATTTTCAGAGAGTAGGTCACATTAAACTTGACTGCTAATGTGTCTTCTAAACCAATTTTCATCCAGAAATTAATCGTACCTGATTTGAGTTGGCTATAATTCTCCTAATAGTCTCATCATCTGCTCTGTGGATACCAAGTCATGGTTGTGTCTATCTTTCTTGAGTAACGGCTGGCTTGTGTAACTCATGAACCATGATGCTTTTCCCTTGTCCAAGGAATAATGTGGAGGAAAGCAAAGTGTTGGCCTTCCATCATTAGTTCATCGAATGCGTCTGATTATCCCCCGTTCTCGAGGTTGATAATTTGACCTTCCATCATCACAAGGTCTATTCAAAAATGCAACAGGCATTGCACGCTTTTCATTATTGTCCTGGTCTGGTGTTTTGTCTTGAATCACTGGTGAACATGTGAGATTCAAGTGTTAATAAGCCACGGATGCGGGCAAACTCATAGAAACACCTGAAAGACACAATACGTGAGAGTCATTTAACATGGTTAAATATTACATAACATAATTTGCTTTATAGATTGAGAGGCAGGTCCGAGATTAATTGAACTTTAATCCTTAAACACGGGGCATCATAAACATGTTGGTTATGCCTTTATAAAGCTTTTGAAATATGGAATTTCAAATGCGAAATATCTCAAAAAGTCATTTTGTCCACTTGAGTCTAACTTTCTGCTAATGTGTCTTCTAAACCAAACTTTGATCCAGCAATTAATCGTACCTGATTTGAGTTGATTCTCCTAATAGTCTTATCATCTGCTCTGTGGATACCAAGTCATGTATGTTTTTATCTTGTGTAACAGCTTGCTTGTATAAGTTGTGAACCATGATGGTTTTCCCTGGTCTCCACGGGGTACCATGCGGATTTCAGATACAGTGAAGATCGAGTTGGCCTTCCATCATTAGTTCATGGAATTCGTCTGATAATGCCCCGTTCTTGAGGTTGATAGTTTGACCTTCCATCATCACAAGGTCTATTCAAAATGCAACTGGCATTGCACGCTTTTCATTATTTCCCTGGTCTGGTGTAATATTGAATCACTGGTGTACATGTGAGATTCAAGTGTTGATAAGCCACGGATGCTGGCTAACTCACAGAAATACCTAAAAGACACAATACGTGAGAGTCATTAAATAACATAATTTGCTTTATAGATTGAGAGGCAGGTCCGAGATTAATTGGGCTTTAATCCTTAAACACGGGACATCATAAACATGTTATGCCTTATCATGTTTATAAAGCTTTTGAAATATGGAATTTCAAATGTGAAATATCTGAGAAAGACATTCTGTCAACTTTGATCTAAAGTAACTTTCTGAGAGTAGGTCACATTAAACTTGACTGCTAATGATTCTTCTAAACCAATTTTCATCCATAAATTAATCATACCTGATTTGAGTTGGCTATTCTCTTAATAGTGTTATCATCTGCTCTGTAGATACCAAGTCATGGTTGTGTCTATTTTGTGTAATGGCTGGCTTGTGTAACTCGGTTTTCCCTTGTCCAAGGAATAATGTGGAGGAAAGCGAATTGTTGGCCTTTCATCATTAGTTCATCGAAAGCGTCTGATTATCCCCGTTCTCGAGGTTGATCATTTGACCTTCCATCATCACAAGACAAGGTCTATTTCAAATTGCAGCAGGCATTGCACGCTTTATCATTTCCCTGGAGTAGTCTATAGAATCACTGGTGAAGATGTGAGATCCAAGTGTATATATAAGCGGATGCTGGCTAACTCACAGAAATACCTAAAAGACACAATACGTGATTACATGTTGGGTATATTCTTTTATACAGTTTTTGAAATATAGAGTTCCACATGTGTAATATCTTATAAAGTCATTTTGTCCACTTAATCTAACTTTCTGGGAGTAGGTCAAATTAATCTTGACTACTTATAATGTGTCTTCTAAACCAAACTTTAATCCAGAAAGTAATCGTACCTGATTATAGCTGATTATTCTCCTAATATAGTCTTATCACACGCTCCGTGGATACCAAGTCATGTCTGTTTCTATCTTGCATAATGGCTGACTTGGTTAACTCGTGAGTCCCCTTGTCCACGGCACCGTGTGGATTTCAGGGGAAATGAAGAGTTGGCATTCCATCGTTAGTTCATTGCATTAACAAGCATTGCACGCTTTTCATTATTTCTCTGGTCTGGTGTAGTCTTGAATCACCGGTATTCATGTGAGATTCAAGTGTATATATAAGCCGCGGATGCTAGCTGACTCACAGAAACATCTGAAAGACACAATACGTGAGAGTTATATATAGTTAACATGGTTAAATATTACACAACATAATTGGCTTTATATATTGAGAGGCAGGTCCGAGATTAATTGAACTTTAATCCTTAAACACGGGCATCATAAACATGTTGGTTATATGCCTTTGTCATGTTTATGAAGCTTTTGAAATATGGAATTTCAAATGTGAAATATCTGAGAAAGATATTCTGTCAACTTTAATCTAAAGTAACTTTCTGAGAGTGATGTGTCTTCTAAACCAATTTTCATCCAGCAATTAATCGTACCTGATTTTAGTTGGCTATTCCCCTAATAGTCTCATCATCTGCTCCGTGGATATACCAAGTCATGCTTGTTTCTATCTTGTGTAACGGCTGGCTTGTGTAACTCATGAACCATGATGGTCTTCCCTTGTTCATGGAATAATGTGGGGGAAAGTGAAAGTTTTGGCCTTTCATCATTGTCCCCGGCACAGTGTGGATTTTCAGATAAAGTGGGGAAATGAAGAGTTGGCCTTCCATCGTTAGTTCACTGAATTAATCTGAAGCCATCCGTTCTATTATAGAGGTTGGTAGTTTGACGTTCCACCGTCATAAGGTCTTAATTCAAATGCAACAGGCATTGCACGCTTGTCATTATTTCCCTGGCGTATAGTCTTGAATCACTGGTGTACATGTGAGATTCAAGTGTTAAGCAACGGATGTTAGTAAACTCACAGAAACATCTGAAAGACACAATACGTGAGAGTCATAATTAACATGGTTAAATACTATATAACATTACTTGCTTTATAGATTGAGAGGCAGGTCCGAGATTAATTGAACTTTTATCCTTAAACACGGGGCATCATAAACATGTTGGTTATGTCTTTATCATGTTTATGAAGCTTTTGAAATATAGAATTTCAAATGTGAAATATCTGAGAAAGACATTCTGTCAACTTTAATCTAAAATAACTTTCTGAGAGTAGGTCACATTAAACTTGACTGCTAATGTGTCTTCTAAACCAATTTTCATCCAGAAATTAATCGTACCTGATTTGAGTTTGCTATTCTCTTAATAGTCTTATCATCTGCTCTGTGGGTACCAAGTCGTGGCTGTTTCTATCTTGTGTAACGGCAGGCTTTGTTAACTCGTGAACCATGATGGTTTTCCCCAGGTCATCGGTAGCGTGTGGATTTCTGATATAAGTGGGGGAAGTGAGGAGTTGGACATTCCATCATTAGTTCATGGAATGCATCTGATTATCCTTCATTCTAGAAGTTGATAGCTTGAACTTCCATCACATATATTATATATGTTCAAATGCAAAAGTAAATGCATGCTTTTCATTATTTCCCGTGTAATCACAGAAACACCTGAAAGACACAATACGTGAGAGTCATAGTTAACATGGTTACACATTAACTAACATAGTATGCTTTATAGATTGAGTTGAGAGGCAGGTCCGAGATTAATTGAAATTTAATCCTCAAACACGGGGCATCATAAACATGTTGGGTATGCCTTTATAATGCTTATGAAATATGGAAATTAAAATGTGAAATATCACAAAAAGTCATTTTGTCCACTTTAATCTAACTTTCTGGGGAAGTAGGTCACATTAAACCTGACTGCTAATGTGTCTTCTGAGCCCCAGAATGTGTGAGGTAGTGCCTCTTCCCTCGCGGAAGCCATTCTGGTTAGTTCGAAGTAATTCATCTAGGTGAGGTCTTATTCTGTTGAGAATCATTCTGTTATATGTCTTGGCCACAATTATAGAGTTCAGACATATGCCTCTGTAGTTTCCTGCTTGACTTAGGTCACCAGATTTTGGGACTGCATGGTATCAGGTTCAATATTGCCCACTGGTCAGGTTTTTGTTTTTCTAGGAGGGCCTTATTACAGATGTCCATATTTCTAAAGCTTTATAAAAGCATACCCATCGTGTTTAGGTTGTCCCGTGTTTAAGTATGCAATTTCAATTAATCTCAGACCTGCCTCTCAATCTATAAAGCAAGAAACAATGTATGCTTTTATAAAGCTTTAGAAATATGGACATCTGTAATAAGGCCCTCCTAGAAAAACAAAAACCTGACCAGTGGGCAATATTGAACCTGATACCATGCAGTCCCAAAATCTGGTGACCTAAGTCAAGCAGGAAACTACAGAGGCATATGTCTGAACTCTATAATTGTGGCCAAGACATATAACAGAATGATTCTCAACAGAATAAGACCTCACCTAGATGAATTACTTCGAACTAACCAGAATGGCTTCCGCGAGGGAAGAGGCACTACCTCACACATTCTGGGGCTCAGGAGAATCATCGAAGGTATACATTCCAATAATCTCTCTGCAGTCATAACATTCATTGACTTCAAAAAGGCATTCGACACCATACATCGTGGGAAAATGATCAAGATACTCAAAGCATACGGTGTCCCACAGGTTATAACAGATGCAATTGATGAAACTTACAGAAACAAAGAGCCAAAGTCATATCACCTGATGGCGACACGGAACTGTTCGACATCCTAGCAGGAGTACTCCAAGGAGATACCCTTGCCCCTACCTATTCATAATCATCCTTGATTACTGCTTAAGAATAGCTATCAGTGGGAGAGAAGAGGAACTAGGATTCACCATCAAGCCTAGACAAAGTCGAAGAATAGGGCCAAAGAACGTCACTGATCTTGACTTTGCAGATGACATAGCGTTACTTTCTGACACTAAGGAGCAGGCACAGAAGTTGCTGACATATGTTGAGGAAGCAGCACTCAAAACTGGGCTCCACATGAATGCCAAGAAAACCAAATGCATGGCATTCCACCAAGCACAAGCGGTACAGCTAAAAACCTCTGATGGAAGTAACCTAGACAACGTAGAGGACTTCAAGTACCTGGGAGCTTGGGTTGGTAGTAGCCAGCATGACATAAAAGTACGTAAAGCACTTGCTTGGAAGGCCTGCAATGCTCTGAACAAAGTGTGGAAATCCAGCCTCTGTCGAAAAATCAAAATCAGACTTTTCCAAGCTACTGTTCAAAGTGTTCTACTGTATGGAGCTGAGACATGGACCATCACCAACAGACTGAAGAAATCTCTAGATGGATGCTACACTAGAATGCTGAGAACTGCACTCAACATTAGTTGGAAAGATAAGGTACCAAACAAAGACCTGTATGGAAACTTACAAAAGGTATCAGAAAACATCACAGATCGAAGGATGAGATTTGCAGGGCATTGCATGAGAAGAGAAAATGAGATTGTATCTGATCTGCTGCTATGGAAACCCAAACACGGACACACATCTGTCGGCCGCCCAGCCTTAACATATTTGGACACCTTGGCGAAAGACACAGGACTGAAGAATGATGAGGAGATGAAAGCATGCATGAGGGACAGAGCAGTTTGGCGAGCCATCACGAAGACCGTTCGAGAACGACATAAGTAGTAAGTAAGTAGAAATATGGAATTTCAAATGTGAAATACCGTATCTCAAAAACTCACTTTGTCCAATTTAATCTCACTTTCTTGGAGTAGGTCACATTTAACATGATTAAACCAAAATGTGATCCAGATATTAATCATACCTGATTTGAGTTGATTATTCTCATGTCTTATCATCTGCTCCGTGGATACCAAGTCATATCTGTTTCTATCTTGTATAACGGCTGGCTTGGTTAGCTCGTGAGCCATGACGGTTTACACTCCACGGCTCTGTGCAGCTGTGTCGATTCTCAGATTTTGGGGGGAAGTAAGGGGGGGGGGGTGAGGGGTGAGAGAAGAGTAATAGCAAGGAAATTGAAACATTGTTGTTGATCGGCTCCTCATTGTAGTAAAAGAGAAGTGTGTGGTCTTTGTGCTTTTATCAAATTCTCTTTATTAGCCAGCATGCTTATAATAGGCCTATCTATTCGATTTTTTTTTTTTTTAATTTTTTTTAATTTTTTTTAAAGAGTTTTTTTGATTTTATATCTTTTTTTGTAGTTTTTATGATTTTATTTCTTTTTTTGTATTTTTTCTTTTTTTTGGTTTTTTGTGGTGGTATTTTTTCGCTTTTATATATAATTCATTTTGAATTGGAATGTAAAACTTGTTTTGAAACAATCGATATAAACCAGAGAGGCTCTAATGATGAATCCATTTCTCCTGGTAGTTGATTCATGATTTAGTTATTTACTCTTCTCTCTAGGGGAGGGGACGGGGGAGGGGGAGAGTGGTTGTCTACCTAACCACTCTGTGGTAATACCGTTTCTCCTCATATCTGTTGTACACCGACTCCTGTATAACAATAACAAATGTAGCACAACTTAATGATTAGCTTAGCCGTTATCGAACTTAGACCTAAACAACTTCAAATTAGTGTAATTATTCGTTCTTTTCAGAAAACAAGTTATTTTTCATAGTTGATGAGGCCATGGAAACAATCCCATAATACGATATTAAGCCTTATGTTTGCCAATTGTTCACTCAGTATTGACAATAATATGTCACCCAGATACTCCTTTTTTTTTTTTTTTTATGGAGCAGGGTCTAACCAAATGACCCCTACTCTTGCTGGTTACCTGTAAGAATTGGCTCCACACAACTCATCCATAGATGAGTCTGCGCGGGGATCCAAGGTGCAAGGTGCAGGGTACCAGGACAGTTGAAGTGTACCCATTTCATACTTGAGTGCCCCTCCATCCCCCCACACACCCCCACACCTCAGGGGCGGCTGCCGACATTATTTACCGTAAACAACTGTTGATACATTGACGGAATAAAGCGTATAGTATACATATTGATAAGACTGACAATACATGTATACATCAGTGTTTGGCCAAATATTGTCATACGGTTAATAAATTCGCGGGCCGCTGAGGCCCTCATTTTCTCGTCATAGCGGTTGGGTATAGTAAACTCTGCTTCAGTTTAGGCATACTTTGCAAGTGAATGAGGAGTGGGGTGCCAGGTACGAATCCTGTTTAACACCACTTTAAAGCCTGATGGTCTCGTTAGTTTCTACAAGGTTCTATGTCATGTAGAAGAACTACATTTACCGAGGTGCTTTACTGTTCCAAGATAATACACCGTTGGCCTTATCATATAATCTTCCAAATGTGTTGTGGCCGTTGTGCAGCCATTTTAACCAGATCTTAGTCTTGTATCAGTTTCTGATCATTGGTGTGTTTTGTTCCTGGTTCCGTTGGATTCAGCTTTTTACGTTTTATACAGTTTGGGACTGTTTATTCTTAAGTTAACATGGACTGTCTACTCTTAAGGTATTACACTGACCTCGTATTCTCTGATGTTATGCAGCGTGATTTTGATCATATCCAGAGTGGGCCGATGCTTGGGCTTTCTCGACTGGCAGACTTTACCTAGCATGTCCAGTTTGTCGATGTCAAATACTAGTCCTAGCTGTCTGAACATGTAGCCTAGCGCGTACATTTCGGTAGCAGGACTATCGCCGGTGTTATGACGCAATATCTCCGGGGCAGTTCGGGGATACTTGCGTAGTTGTTTTTCGTCCCTTGAGTCTAGTGCCGGGTTGTAATCCAAAGCGACGGAGTTGGGTCGGGATCCCAGCTCTACGGCCATTCCAAGATGGATCAGTTTACCGCTGTATGAGCCGTCGTCGTCGTCGTCCTCGTAGACGACACAGTTTTCCAGTTTGATGTCACAGTGTAAGTATCCGGCACTCTGTTGGCCTCGGAGAGCCTCAACTATGTCTTGCAGTACCTGTGTGTCGAAGTAAAACCAATATTCTTTATTCATTATTCCTATAATAATGGTCTCCAGACCTGCAGACATCTACGTGTCCAGGCTTGGGGGCTGCTAAAATATGTAAAACCCACAGCCTGATTTGTAGCTTAATTTGACATCTCTGTCATGTTCGCCCCCTGGCATGCATGTGTATATTGATCTTAACATCCACGCGTATCAGATCAGTACTAGTTCAAGCCATTCGGATTTGGGCTTATCACGTTTATGGCCATGCGTTTTAAGTTGGGCCGGTCTCGTGTGACGAACTTAAAATTGGTGAATATCGCGTGTATTTTCATTTGAATGGCGATAACTTTTCTATACTAGGCATTACCCCCACAAAAGTATACATTTTCTTGATTAAAATTGTCTTAGGAGTTCAAAAATGCACTTAAAATTAACATAGAATGAACCCCTAGAAGGTTATGAATTTGAAAAGGTCAACAATTTATGAAAAAAATCTGCTGAGAAAAAAAAAATATGAAAAAAATTCTGCATACCCTACAAGGTTAATTATTGCAGATTTGAATTTCTGACAGTTCAAGCTTTCCAAGCATATATAACTTTCTATATCTAGGTAATGTTTACAGTATTTTGCACCGGGCTGGAAAAAATGTCATTTTGCGAAGAAAAAAATCTGACATACGAGGGGCAGTCAATAAATAATGAAAGTGATCATGGTATGGGATGCATGAGTGATTCTATTGAGGGGATAATGTGATCAATACAAAGTATGAACCTTTGTCTTTCAAACAATACACTTTTGGATTTTTAAATGTGAATTATGACGTCATAGCACTGTCTCAAAGTAAGTACACTTGGGACACTGCTAAATCAGTTATTTGGCGGGAAATTTGAATTGTTCTTATGAAACACGTGGTAAGAAGATTGCATAACATGACATCAGAAGCAGGTAAATCCCGATTTTTTTCTCTCGCATAAATATGATAGTAAAGACAATAACCTTAATCCCTGTGTAATTTGGAATGTGTAGTATAAGAGGAAAAAGTAAGGAGAAGCAATTGAATAAAAGGTATACAAATATCAGTATTTCAAATAGCTAATTTTTATTTAAAAATGCCCAGTCAGTGAATCACTAATATGGCGGAAAATCAAACAATTTCAAGCAATTAACCAGTTTGGAAGATTCCATATGATAGTTAACTAATTATCTGAACTTATTCGCATGAAACCTGCAGAAAAAATGCGCATGCGCAGACGGCAGATAATTTTGAAACGGGCCCAAAATGGCTAAAATCATGAAATTTACCAGATAAAAGCTTACTGTGCCTTCAAATTCTAATCAGAAATAATGAAAAATGTTTAAATCAATGTGTAAACATATTGTGATAGTCAAAATGAAGATATACAGGAATGTATCAATCAAAGATGGCTGCCACAACCTCTCTTATTACTGTTATCTTTAGAGCTACTAGATATGTATTGTGTAAGTAATCGTCATATAATTTCAATGGTTTGAGGAAATTTTATGAACAGCTCCTTTTGAAATCCCCACTATTATTGCTTTACATCCCACAACAATTTATTAAATTATAATCCCTCTATTGTTCTTTATCCTTTGTTGTTTTCTAAGGTATATTATTGAGGATTTTGCTAAATAAAAGCGTATTTGAGATGGTCCCTTCTTGTTCGTATTAAGGCATTCAGATCTAAAAAAGAGTGTCAAACAGAGATAAGTGTGTATTCTAACTATGTGCCAAGTGTTATCTGTTTTTATGCTTGCATTGCCGAGATATACGCAAATGTATCAATCAACCCATATTCAACATATTACATATCCAGCCAAATAATTGGCAGATTTCAGTCAGTGTCTGAAACCTATTGTGTTTATGTTAATGACGTTACATAACCAAAGGTATCTAACAATCCAAAAGTGTATTGTTTGAAAGACAAAGGTTCATACTTTGTATTGATCACATTATCCCCTCAATAGAATCACTCATGCATCCCATACCATGATCACTTTGCCTGTACATATCCATCCAGTCATACACATGTAGTTCTTCAATGCATTGCGGGTCTGTAATTATTGATTAATTCTTTATTAATTAAGGTGATTACCCATTATTAAACATCTAAATTATTCAAATCAGTCTATTTACCAGAGTTTATGTACTTAGATGCAACAATTTCATTCCATAAACATGATTTAACTCAATTGCACTGAACTGTACTGTAGATGCCAAATTTGCTGCGCCGGACTCTCCTGCGCCGGACTCTCCTCCACCCCTGATGTTGGTTAATTAGCCATTAATTAACAAAAAATGACAAAATTTTAACACATGCTAATACTTTTATCTTCTTGCCCTGCATAAGAGCTTTATTTTGATACCAAATTTAGCTATGTAGGTGGTATCTTTATACAAGAAATTGAATAGACAATGTCAATTTTGATGTGCCGATGTCACAACTCCACCTTTTTGCAGGCCCAGTTCAAAACGCATGGCCTTATATGCCTGTACGAGGGCGGATCAAAAAGTGTTGTCACTAATATTGGCCCATGTTTCTGAAGACGGCCAAGCAATTTCAAAGTCACATTCCCTTGAGGACGCTTCCCTTGACGTCTATTAGGCCTACACCTTTGCATCTTCTTCCCCCACTTGCATCGGTGTTACTTCAAAGTATGTATTGTCTCATCTCTCAATGTACAGCTTTATAGGTGAGGCAAGCTTTGTGAGGACTTGCATTGGGGTCTACCCGCTAGTCATAAGGGTCGCTAGTCATAACGTGTATTTTCCTATACCACGAGTGCGCTATAGTCATAAAAGTATCTTAGGGTTATGGTTAGGTTTAGGGTAGGGTTAGGGTAGGTTTAGGGTTAGGGTATGGTTAGGGTTATGGTACGGTTAGGGTTAGGGTTTATGACTAGTGACCCTTATGACTAGTGACCCTTATGACTAGCGACCCTTATGACTAGCGATCCTTTTGACTAGCGAGTTTGACCCCTTGCATTGACGTGATGCAGCATGATTCGATACCATCATTGTAGACTCCATTTCACAGGTAATTAGATAAGTAGCTGCAGAAATGGGCATTGCACATTCTATACAGGCTAATATACACCACCTACTAAATGTACATAAGAGGGAGCTAAGAATGTGATGTAGAGAACACTACAATAAAGACAGTATTGTCATAGTGTATAGCTGGGGATGCCTTTGGTGACAGAACTTACTGATCCACCATCTTATCTATTCCTCGGGGAAATTCCCCTTATAACTCGATTCTCCTTAATAACACGTATTTGTTTCAAAATACGTTTAGCTGGAGAATACGATGAGATAGAATGCTTAAATCACGGCTGGTTCATGATATTTACTCGTACCTTCAATAATTCATCGTTGGATATCAGTGGGCCTCTGTTATCGCGAATATCCCATAATGTCCAGGGTTTCATCAGTTCTGGATCACCCAAGTACTCCATCACGAATGACCGCTTCAGTGAACGTATCACAGTCCCGTAGTACTCAGGAAAGCCTTTCAGGTGACTCACGGCAAACAAGGCTTCGGTCTCCCACGACAAACGCATCTCAAGTTCTTCGTCCGGGATATCTGTCGATGAAATGTTTAAAGGGTGTGGGTTGGGTCAGTTCTAAAAGTGGTGTGAACTTGAAATTTTGAAAAATAAGTGAGAATAGAGAATTAAGTAATCAGGTTATGTAAAGGGGACAAATCACGGATTCTCTTATTGATCTGTCATACTGACTTCTGGAAGACTAAACTTATGAGAAGGGGCCAAACTTGGAATGGGGTAAGAAGCATTGGAGGAAATTTGACCCAAATTACCAAATGGAACTTAAGTTGGCCCGGGGAGGGATTTTAGCACAGCTATGTAAATAACCGAATGTAAGGGCAGCTCAAAATGATACCAAGACCAGTTAGGCCTACGGTACTAATAATACTTACCATCGCTTCCAATCAGCGTCTTCTCGACGACCAATTTGCCGAAAAAGTGGCAAAGTTTCACAACTCCGTGTTGACCTCTTCCAACTTGGATCTGGCATCCACCGGCCATGACTGGCACTAGATCATGCGGGCTGATACGGCCGTAAATTCCTTTGTACTTGGACAACATATTCTCTTCTTTTGTGTCGTCATCGGTCTCATCTTCCTCCGTATCCAAGTCGCCATCTTCATCAGTTACCACGAGGCCATCATTCCGATCTGAATCCCCATCTATGCTCTCCTCCATCTGATTATCTTCATCTTTCGCAGGTGTTTCCGCAACATGGACCTTTGACTTATCAACCTCTTCAGCATCCTCTACTTTGAGCTCATGCGCTTCTGTAACACCCTCAACTTTGAGGTCATCCGTCTCTCCAACATCCTCAACTTTGAGGTCATCCGTTTCTCCAACATCTTCAACTTTGAACTCGTCAACATCTTCAACTTTGAACTCGTCAACATCTTCGATGTCCTCGATGATCAGCATCTCCATGGCCTTTGACAACTTGTGGGTCGCTTTCTTTTCTTCACGAATCTGAACGCTCGGCATTAAGTCGTCGTGACGATTCCTAGCTTTTGACAACCTCCGGCTCGCCTTCTTTTCTGCTCGACAACTATTCTGACTCTCTTCAAGATTTTCGCGTTGCCATTGCGAGATTACGGACTGCATTATATTGTTGTTTCCGCCCCTCTTTGATTTCTTCTTCCTCTTAGTGATGTTTCGGTTTCCTGTTGATTCCGCCTTCCTCTGCATAGGGATGTTTCTGCCTCCCACCGAAGATTCCATCTTCTTCTGTATGAGATCAGCGTGCTCAACGTTATCCTCCAAGTCTTCTATCAACAAATCTTGCACTACGCATCCGTGATTACGGTTTACTGTACCCATATTTCCTTTACCAGCTATCTGGTTAGGTATAACCGGGGGTATAAGCATTGCAAATGCGTCTGTAACTCTCCCAGAACCCCTTCCTCCCTGATTAGTGCCATGAACACTGCAATTATAACCATACAAAATCGGTTTCATGTTAATAGTCAGAAAGTTATCTGTGGGTCCCACTCAAAAAAGACCTGGATGACGAGTTACATTTGAGAGCCCCTGTTTTGTAAGGCGAGCTTGCCATATAAGGGCTCATGCCCAAACACAAGAGGAAAGCTCGAGGAAAGAGCGGGGAAAGCGCGATCATTTTTGTCTATTTTGTTAAGAGGTGTGACAAAGTATTGGTGATTAACACGTCACTGGGAACTCAGGTACCCATTCAGTGAGGTGTTAATCACCGATCCTTTGTCACTCCTCTTAACAATATAGAAAAAAAAGGATCGCGCTTTCCCCGCTCTTTCCTCGAGCTTTCCTCTCCTTGTGTTTGGGCAAGAGCCCTAAATAACATTGTAATACTCGCCCTCTCCCCATTCACTTTATCCGACAGTTGAACATTTGAAGTGAGAAATGCAAATGGTACAAAGCGGGATAAGATCAAGTGACGTGCTCATTGACATTGCTCTAAGAGGTAACTCCTTTGATGGTGGGGGAATTAGAGAGGAAACTGATCTATGGGAGAAATGTAATGGTTACGAACGTCTCTACAATTATAGGCCTAATAATAATATGAACTGACAAGTCTTTACCTTGTTAGGGAATCTGATGATGGAGGGACGAATACTTCAACACGATCACTCTTTTGGAATACTCCCATGAATAACCCACAGAACTGATTCAGACGTTGCACTGTACGCCGGAATGTCGTCACTACTCCCGCTCTGATGAATGTGGCGATTGTTTTCTCCACTAACTCATCACTCGGCATCGGGTCTGTAACACCTGCCTCTCCTCTTGCTCCTCCTGCAACGCCACCACAAGCTCCTCCAACCCATCCTCCGACTCCAACGTCTCCATCTACCGAGCTTCCTTCCTCTCTTTCCATCCCTCCTCCAAAACAACTCGAACATCCTAAGAGACGAGACCTGTATTAAAAACAAACAATATTTTCTTGGTATTTGCGGAGGGTGATTTAAAACAGAAGCAGCAGTGAGCAAATTTAGGTCATATGAATATGTATAGTCGCGTAGAAACAATATCCTTAATACAACTACCTTGTTTAACAATGTTATCCTGCGTGGGTATTTTTTGTACGTGCCCATGGATAGTCTACATACCACACTCTTATTCTATATAGATTAGTCAAATTTGACACGGAAATGGTCAAATCTGACACCGAAAATTAGTCCGCGGGGAAACTACAACTTATCAGTCAAAATAACACAGGAAAATGTGTCACTTTTTTTTGACACTGAAGTGTGTCAAATGTAACAAATATCCGGGTCAAATTGATAATTTTATTTGTTAAATCTGAATCGGAATACTATTCAAATGATCATTTTGACCCGGATATTTGTTCCATTTGACACACTTCAGTGTCAAAAAAAGTTGACACATTTTTCCAACTCATTTCAGACGCATAACGACCAATAAATTGATCAGTGTAACACAAACATGTGTCAAAAAGAAATGACACGGAAAATTTGACGAATCAAGAATAAGAGTGCAGGGAGGACACTCGCCAGTTAGCCAGAAGGGTTGGGGAACGAGCCCGTTCGCCCTTAAGGTTCACTGATAAGTGTTCGTATTGGCGAGGGTCGAGGGTCCTGCCCCTCGTTCGTGTCGATGTTCAACCACAATCAGTACTCTTCATTTACTCCTTATGATAGTTTGATACACACAAACAAAAAGGGCTTTTTTGCTAGCTTGAAATCAGTAAGTTAGGATGTTTTTACTATGAAATGTCATGAGATGTTTGTATTGAACAATATATAATCAGTCTGCTCCGGAACAGGAGCACGTTCGGCTTCAGGGCGTGCTATTTAGTGACGCACTGCCGTCAAGGTTTACACATGCGATCGGGAGACCGTCTTCCGCTGGATGACGAAAAAGTTTGATATTTCAATAGAGGGCGGACTTAGGATGGGAGTACGTTTCCAGGGGTACGATCTCCCTTCACAGATTCAATCTATCTGGGGAGGGGGTTGGGAGAGACCTGCGATTAAGGGGCATAAGGCCAAATAAAAAGTGGTTTCTCGTCCTCTCGTGCATATTTTTGTTCTCAAGAATTCTGTAACGTTTCTCTTTTTCTATATTTCTTCCATAACATTTTTGTTCCAACCCCAGAACCATAAAATAAAAGATTTTACAAAGGCATTGTCCTCTATAAGTTACGCAACCAATCAGGCAAGACCACATGCTGGCAATGGTGATTTTGTAAAAATAGGGCTCTATAAGTAAGGACGAGAGACTAGTATCTATTTTTATTAGGCCTAACATAAATGAGTAATTTTGGTAATAAACATGAGTTTATTATCTTATTTGCAGGCATTAGAAGGTGGGTGGGGTAAATCTCTCCCCCCCCCCCCCCCCCCCCCCCCCCCCATTTCCTCCCTAGTTCATAAATAAAAATGAACTTTTACAATGAGGAAGGGCAATCTGAATAGCTCCTGGTAAGGGTTGCTTGGGCCGATAGTCACATGTTATCATTGTAAGAATAGCCCAACATGGTTAGACCTAGACAAATGTATTAACAAAACTGAACACAATTACTTTATTATGTTCATTTTAGTCTTAAACTACTTTTTGAGGACCTGTTTCTTTTGCTATGAGTATGATTCGTCAAGCTATATCCTTGTTAAGGGTCACTTTTGGCTTCTATCCTTGTTAAGGGTCACTTTTTGCTTCTATCCTTGTTAAGGGTCACTTTTTGCTTCTTTGAGAATCCGCGTTTATATTATATAAGGGTAGTTTTTGAGAGTGGGTTTACACGGATGATTACAACTTTTGTACATGAATGGCCCCCGGGTCTTTTGGTGACTAATAAATTAAACATATTGCAACATTTTGGAAAAAGAAATTGAGGGTCTTTGGGCGCAGTGGTTACATTTTTTGAACCTATGGGGTCCTTGATCAAAAGGTTACGAATTCATATGACATAGAGGTAGGGGTTATGTCCTATTTTATGTTATGCCTCAGTCTATATAGAGGACTATTGACCTTTTGACCTTTTGACCCATGTGTGAGGCAAAGCAAGTACTAAATGAAATCAAAATTATCATTTTTGTATCCCTGTGATCATATATATACGAACAATTTGAGGTATCAGTTGTTTAAATCAGTGCAAATTACACATTTTGACCCCCCCCCCCCCCCCACCACCAGTATCGTCCAATTTTGGACATAAAAATGTTCCAATATCGCTCGATACTGCACTGTAAAAATTGTGTATTTTTGAAGTCATGTCTTGCAAATAAACGTGCATGGATTAAACAATAAAATACATTAACAAATATTTGGCTGAAGGCACGGGTCAAGACGCATAGGGGCAATTGAGACATGTATGAGACACGTCTTCAGGAAAGTCATGTCTTGCCAGAAGACATCAAGATATGTCTCAAAATTGGCTTCAATAAAAATTACATTTTGACGTGTCTTGCATGGAGATACTTCTTTGCGGGACATGTCTTCATAGAGACGTGACTGGTGTTTTACTGGAGACATGTGTCTCAAAACTAGCTTCACCAGACATGTCTTGGCTCGTGACTTCAGCCAAATATTTTGCTATGTTCAAGTTTTTATTGTTTAAGACACGTTTATTTGCAAGACATGACCTCAAAAAGTCGCCAATACACCATTTTTATACAGTGTGGAACATGATTTGGTACACTGGAACAGTAAAATCGTACCAGTATCGCTCTATACTGGCAACTTTTATGTTCAGATTGAACAATACTGGTATAGGGCCTACTGGTATGCGACCTTAAAGTACACTTGGCATTTTATTACTCTAAAAACTCCGAAATTATAAACCCTCGATTGCAGATTGATAAAGAGTATAGAAGGCCCTTAGGGAAATGTGATTGTATTTGGAAAAGTAAACATGAGATTGAAGCGGGGAAACGGTAGCCAAGCGTTTTCACATTTCATAAACGTTTCAATTTCTCAAAACGTCTGATCGTGTGTGGAGTTATGCATACAAACGTGATCTAATTTTAGGGGGGGGGGGGCCTTTCTTTTGTTATCCCTTTATGACTCTTTAATCAGGGAGGTGTCAATTGACACCTCCCAGCTTTAATAGAGAGAATAGCAACTGAATACTATGCACTTGTCGTGTGACATGAGTGAGTTACGCGTATCCCAGACTGCTCCACCCCAAAAGTAACCTAGACAAACATGACAATTTTTAGAAAAAAAAGTTATACATTTTGCGCGCATTTTCATACCAATTTAGGGAAAATATGGAGGGGGGATCAGAAAAAAATGTCCTCCAAAAGGGGGATCCCAAACAAAATGGTACTTAATAGGGGGGATAAAAACAAAAATCCAAATTTTGTTGGCACTTCGCGCATACACAAATGGTCCACATTTTTTCCGCGCTTTGCACATAAAAGAATCCACAATTTTACAATTTAATACATGCTTCGTGCCCGCTCGAATCTAATAATGCTCGGTAACTTCTATCAAGAATAAAAATCACCGTAAAAGGGGGGATCATGAAAATTAACGGTGTTTGGGGGGATTAAGAAAAAAAATATGTCCGAGGCTCAACAATTTCCAACCCACCACCAAAGTATTTATGAACACTCCCAACATTTGACAATTTTAGCGTAAAATGGCAAACAAATATGTTTGCGCTTTACGCGCATCTTTTCTTTTTCATATGCCTACCCTTAGGTAGGCTACCTCCTCACATAAATTCTTGTCCCCCGCAAAAAAGAATATGATCCTGGGGCCGCCACTGGGTGGGGCCAAATTATGTATCCCTGTGAGCGGAGCCTGTCTTTGGAAGCTCCTGGGTTTTAGGCAATTTGAAGGAAACTATTCAGCATTCTGAAGCAGATTTGCATTTTTCAAATAGGCCCTATACTAACTATAAAAAAAAAGATTCCTACATAGGTAGCACTATGTAACAAAAAATCCAAACCAAAAGTGTTCACATTCAAATTCTAACTTAGACAAAATCCACACCAAATAAGCGGGGTCCAGGGCGCCGGCCCCGCCTTCGAGTCTCTGGTTGGGAAGCTCCTGGGTTTTAGGCATTTTAAGGCAAAAATTCAGCATTCTCAAGCAGTAGGCCTAATTCCCGGAGTAATTCTGGCATTTTCTCACACACCTACTTACCAAAAAAACAATGATTCCTACATAGATAGGTAACAGGAGTAAAATCGAAACACAAAGTATGCACAATCACTAAATTCTGACTTAAACATCATCCAAACCAAGAACATGATTGTATGCTCAAATCAAAATTATTTTACATCAATTTGTTTTATTTTCTCCGCTAGTCCATACCATATACCAGTGATGGCGGAAGC
>CM069454.1:51859747-51946466 GCA_035610835.1 Ophiura sarsii
CACTCGGGATAAACGCAAGTTGCAAGAGCTTTTTTGATGTGTTGCTCCTCCAGAACGTGGTCTTCCTTCTGTCACAATGGACTCACTCCGGTCTAACAAAGTCCTGATCACTCAGCACAATTTCTGATGTAACGGATGATGAGATGAAAATTGAAGATATTGGTCGGTGTGGGTTTTCTTGCGATGGATTCAGAGTTTTACCGAACCGTCAGGTTTGCGCATAATGAGAGTGGCAAGAAAAAGAATGCAACTGTTCTGTTCCTGCTCGTAAGTAAAACGGATGCTAACCAGAAGGATCAGTTTGGTTGAGATGCTCTGTTAAATTATCCACTTCACCTTTGTGTATAATCTCAAGAATATCATCCACACACCGACGCCACAAACGGGGACGACAATTTAAGGGGGTTGTAGAGATGGCTTGCTATTCCAACCATTCCATGAAAATGTTGCAACCAATGGGGCTAAGTGGACTACCCATAGCCATGCCAAAACATTGCCCCCCCCCCCCCCCCCCCCCCCGGGATTCGCGGTACCGTTTGTACAGCGATTATATATTGTGATGATGAGATGGGAAGCGGAATAAATACTAATGATATTATCTACACTTATTAGAAAATAGTACGCTGTAATATTATCCAAAAGTATACATCAGACGCACCAAATGGGTTCAAAATTGAAGACAAAAATCAAATTGTGAGGGGAGCACATTCCCCTCATACCCCCCCCCCCCCCCCCCTGTCCAAATCTTTCAACCATTATACTTAAATCAAGGAAAATATCAGTATTTGCTCAACTTCCTTATTGCATTGATAAAATCCAAATATTGATTGGAAAAGAAGAGGTGGCTTTACAATCAAATATTGGTCGAAAGTATATATACCAGATCGCACCAAATGGGTTCAAAAATTGAAAATAATTTCGATTGAGAGAACATCCCCCCTCATACTCCTGTCCGCGAAATCGCGGTGCTGCGCACCGCTTTCGTCGCTTTTGGCCCGTAAATTCAAATATTTCGCCCCCCCCCCCCCCCCCACCAACAAAACTTCTAGGATCCGCGCCTGTTCTGTATTGCCAAAGATACTTTTCAGAGACTAAACTACAAAAAAAAGCTCTGTAACAGTTGCAAAGAGTAAAAGCAAGATATACCAACAGAGTAATAGATGTTGACTATACTAGACATCCAAGTTACCACAGTGGTAGCTTGGATGTCTAGTAGTCAACATCTATTATGGCATTGTGCTATAATTTGACAGTGGTGGATTTGTCTAGTTCATTATTTTCTTTATAGTTCTTACCACTTTTGTTTTCATATTTTGTCCCTGATGAAGGGTGGTAGATTCACTTGAAACGTCGATCTTTATTGTTACGTTATATTCTTGTTGCTTTATTGCACAGCAATATGTTGTCCCAGTGCATTTCCGTGTGTTATTGTTGTTTTTTGTGTGTTATTTTATGTTTATCGCGTTATTCTCCCTCGTCATTGCCTGTTTCCCCACACCCTGTTGGTATATCTTGCTTTTACTCCTTACATTATTATTATTATTATATTTTCGAGATATCCTCTTGTATCAGTTTTCTGATCCTTGGTGTGTTTTGTTCCTGGTTCCGTTAGATTCATATTTTTACATTTAATATCTTTAACAATTGTTCAAGTGAACTGCTTTAAACAACCGTGTACATTGTTAAAATGTTTTTAAGCAGAATAAACACCAACCTTGTTTAAAACTTGTAAACAACCTTTTGCACAGCGTTATTTTTATTTATTTTTTATTTTTAAGTATAGGGACACAATTCCTATCTTGAGTCAAATCCTTGTGGGACATGAGACCATGTCAATATGTTGAAATTGACAGAACTTTGAAAAAAGAGAACCAGTGAACATCAATATGACGTCAACAAGAAGGAGGGTTGGAGCATATCGTCAGCCTGCTTCGATAATTGCCTAACTCACTTTTCAGCAAAATTTAGTTTTTTGCATAAATCATGACTTCATTACATTATGCACATGCTGTTATAATACCTAAGTCATTGACCAATCAAAAGTGTTGATAAATGAAGAGCTTTGTTTTAAAAGGGCCACCAGACCACTCCAACATGTTACTCATTTTGCATTATTGAATTTGCATTGACAAATCAATGGAATTAATCAAATTATTGTATGGCTGTGTTCATCTGTTTCTATATGACTTGGATTAGTGCATCCATGCACGCCAATCCTCAATTGGCGTGCATGGATGCACTAATCCAAGTCACATCAACAATACAAGCCTAACATCAACAATACAAGCGTCATTCCACATAATGAATAGCCATCCATCAATAATGCAAAATGAGTAACAGGTACACAGGTAACAGGTTTCATACTTTTGTTGTTTTCTAAGAACTAGAAAAAATGAGTTAGGCAATTATCGAAGCAGGCTGACGATATGGCACGTCGTCGACAATTACAACCTCTTCAATAGGGTCAACGGTGTGGACATCCTGGAACACATTATTCAATGGCATCGCGCTGACCAATGATGTGTAACTGACCGTCACCTTATTAACTTTCTTTGTCTTAGACATCATTTTTGTCAGGCAATGTTGCTTATTCAGCTGAAATGTCTACTTTTATATACACATCACATTGAAAGTTCAAAAGATAAATGTCATAGTAGGGTTTTTAACACCCCCTTAAAATAGTCTTGCGAACGATATGTGTATTGGTTACTCAGTCGATATTTTATTGTCCATTATTTAATTAATAATTATTATTAATTCAAATTATGTTTTTCATTCATTTTCTACCTTATCTTTATATTTTAACGTGGTGCTTTCATCACCATGTCCCAATACCTTGCAATAAACTTACGTAACATTATTCTCGCGCGCAAAAAGTGTCTTACAAGGTATTGCGTGATAGTAAGGTCAAAGGTCAACTATTAACTTGCAGATATGTTTCGCCCATGCCAGAGGTTAATAGTTCAAGATTGACCCCACACCGCACTATCAAACTCAATATTTATTTATGATTTTGAGTTGTTTAATTTCGGATTGACTATTCAAATCTATGTACTGTTCGTTCATAACTTTAGATTGGTTTCCGTTCCGACCTCTGATTGATTGGTGGCGTCCTTCAAACTGGGTTAACCAAGTAGAGTCCTTCATTAGAGCTAAAACTCCATGGCTCCAACAAGAGTTTGTGTGAGGAATGATACCGGATAAATCATTGAGAGTGTTTTAATATGTGTCTCTATGTTAGTCTATGTTATTTGGTACCAGGCTCTGCAATCCAGCATATCACCCGAATTGGGCATCAAATTCGGCACTCCAATCCCGTTTTTTCGGCAGTGACACTCCAGCCCCGTGAATCAGTAGAGGTTCGGTACCCAGTCCCGTTATACTCCAGTCCCGTTTCAGAACTCCAGTCCTGTTATCCTGCAGTGGCACTCCAGTCCCGTTTCGGAACTCCAGTCCTGTTATGTGGTACCGGGTTCAGCACTCCGGCGCCGTTATTCTGCACGAGATTCGGCACTCCGGCCCTTTAGTCAGCGCTATAGGATCGCACTCGAGTTCTGTATTCGGCACCAGAATGGGAACTCTAGCCCCGTTATCCGGTACAAGGTTCGGCCCCGATGAAGGTTTCACGCTTCCTAGACATGAATGAAGGAAGCTGATAACGATCTTAGGCCAATTTGCTCAATACCCAACTTGCTCTCGTCAGATTATTTGTTGGAATCATCGCCGATTGACAGACGGTTGGGCAATGGCTGGATAACTTCACTCCAGCAGTTGAGCTTCGATTCGATAAGAATTCCACCAATAGTTAGTTGAATGAGTCCGATTATTCCCATTTTCTAGGTTAATGGTTTAACCTTCTATCATAAAGTATCATATGCAACATAAATTGCATGTATACGCTCCATCTGATATTCGGCGTCGTTTATTATTTCTTTAGGAGTATACTTGAATCATTGGTGCTGCAAGATTCAAATGAAGGCCACGGTTCTTGCATATGCTGGCTGACTCTACGAGAGACAAAAAAATGAGATTATTAAACAGGGAATAACACAGTGATTTAGATTGAGAGACGGGTCTTGTTGAAACATCAAATAGTTCCTGGGTTCAAATGACATGTGGTGATTTTTCCATGAGTGTATTTAGTGTACAGCAATCACCAAATAGATTTTGGGCTCCCCGTCTAGGAATTCAGAAAACCGTCAATGTCTAAACGCCAGAGGGATATTATCATCATGCAATGTGTGTATGGCGTACGTACAAATGTAATGGTGAACCCGCCAATCCGAGGACCTTTGTTCCTACCAGCCGGCAATGTGAGGACAAAAATAATAATTTGAAGTCCTCTCATTTTCCATGCATAAAAACGTATAGGAGTAGGGTCCTCACCCCTAAGGGTGTATGGTCCTGTCCTCCCTTAGACGTCAATACACATACCATACAGATGTCCTTACATGTATGGTAACAAAAAATGTCCTCAGATTGACTGTAATTTCTATACTTTTTAAACGTGTTTTAATACGGGTCCTCACATGGGTTGGTACTCGACTATAGATGTATGCATGGTGTATGGCTTAATGGGGTACGTGTTAGGTTCAGCATGTTCAGTGCAGATCATCATATGACAAGTCAGACTTCAATCTGCACCAAACTTGCCCCCCCCCCCCCCCCCCCCCCCTTGATATTAATCTTTGGGTAAGGGACTTTTTGTGTAGGACTTGATATGAACTCCCAGTCAGAGGGATTTGCAAGTCTTGACTTACAATACGGTATGTGTTGTATTATGAAGGAAATCGTTCGAGGTGATATGTCAGGTACATGTTCGCAGATGGTATACAGGGTGACCCAAAAAATGTTAACACTCCGGGCACATAAGATATTTTAAAAGGACAGGAACACACGGGTCTAATCTTGATGTATTATGAAAGCTGAGTAAATAAGCTTTCATTTACATTTTATTGCGTTCCAATTGGTTATTTAGAACGGGAGATATGCTTCAGCAAACATGAGGAAGCAAAATCGGCTTGGTCCAATCCTCTCAGTATGAAAGTAAAGCTTTTAAAATGCACGAAGCAAGAAGCAACATGATTAAGTCACACACACACGTCAATTAATCTCTTCTTTGTTCTAGTCAACCCATTCTTTCGATTCTTTTCAAGCTTAAAAGACATAAATAAATATATTCCACATTAATTATATAGGTATTTTGTCATGAGTTCAAGTTTTATACTCTTTTTCCATGTGCAATGGGTAGCTGTCAGTAAAGCAGTCTTTAAAATTGAAATTGAAACATTTCATGTTCTTTGTTAAAATGGTCCATCCAATTAAATAAATTAACTAATATTGCACTGAAATAAAACTAGTATTGCACTGAAATTAACCATAAATTATTTATTTATGTCTTTTAAACTTGAAAAGAATCGAAAGAATGCGTTGAAAAGAACAAAGAAGAGATTAACTGATGTATGTGTGTGACTTAATCATGTTCATTACTGTTCCGTTCCCTTTATATTCTGAGATTTTTTTGACCACGGATATGCCCTGGTATCCGGGGTATTATATCATGACTTTCTTTCGCTGATTTATTTGATTTATTGCACCACGCCTGTGTATTTTCTAGCCCGGCTACTAGGATCGCTGGCCAAGCACTGCTCATGGGCCCGCCGCGCCAGGGCTGGTATCCTTGTTTTGTCCATAGCGGAAAAACCTGGTACTAGCATGGTATTAGTGGGGACTTTAGAAACGTAATTATTACAGTTGTTGTTTTTCTTGTGTTAATGTTCATAAATGAATAATGTTCATATTGTTTGCTGGTCGAACGAGTGAATTCCATAGGATATTTACGAAATTAGCTTAAAGTATTCTGACAGAAAATGTTCAAAGTTTACTCATACACAAGTTTATTTAGATGCAATTAAATTGGATAATTTTCTGGGTGGAAAGAAGCCCAAAGTCTTACTTTTGAAAGTTGTTGTCTTGAGAAATTTACACTTTAACTTCAATTTGTCATTGGAATTAGTACTATTTCAAATTTGGTTCAAGTCAAAAGTTCAAAATTCGAAATAAAGTCACAATATATTATCCCTGGATCAGATTTTAGTTTTATAACTTAGCCCAATGTGGCTGAAAGTCACCGCGTGTGTCAATTGATGTGGCTAGAGTGTAGACAGACTGCCTTATAGGGTCTTCCCAGCGTGCGGTCAATGTGTTGAATTGATCAATTTGTGGGTGCAATTTTTTTAGCCCAACACGCGACTTTTCAATGTTCTTGCGTTAAGAAACACAATGTTTGAACTTACAATTATATAGCAGATTTCAGTTTAAAATGTAGCCCAATGGGGCTAAAGACAGACAAACTATGCCAATAGCAGGAGTGTTGCAGCGTGGTTACAGTAATGTCTTTTCGGGTCGTCTAGACAGTTGGTCCAGGGTGTATAACCCCCATTCCCACCATGTTCACACACAAATACTAGCATAATAGCCAATTCAATATGTCAGCCCCTGTCAGACCATGGTCAGACAATATCTGAAACTTGGGCGCAAACTTTACCTGATTTGAGTTGGCTATTCTCCTAATAGTCTCATCCTCTGCTCCGTGGATACCAAGTAATGGTTGTGTCTATCTTGTGTAACGGCTGGCTTGTGTAACCATGAATGATGGTTTCCCTTGTCCAAGGTATAATGTGGAGGGAAAGCGAAGTGTTGGCCTTTCATCATTAGTTCATCGAATGCGTCTGATTATCCCCCGTTCTCGAGGTTAATTAATTTGACCTTCCATCATGATCATCACAAGGTCTATTAAAAATGCAACTGACATTGCACTCTTTTCATTATTTCCCTGGTCTGGTGCATTTTTGAATCACTGGTGTACATGTGAGATTCAAGTGTATATATGATATAATCCACGGATGCTCGCAAACTCACAGAAACACCTGAAAGATACAAAACGTGAGAGTCATAGTTAACATGGTTACATATTGGATAACATTTGCTTATAGATTGAGAGGCAGGGCCGAGATTAATTGAACTTTAATCCTTAAACACGGGGCATCATAAACATGTTGGTTATGCCTTATCATGTTTATGAAGCTTTTGAAATATGGAATTTCAAATGTGAAATATCTGAGAAAGACATTCTGTCAACTTTGATCTAAAGTAACTTTCTGAGAGTAGGTCACATTAAACTTGACTGCTAATGTGTCTTCTAAACCAATTTTCATCCATAAATTAATCATACCTGATTTGAGTTGGCTATTCTCTTAATAGTGCTATCATCTGCTCCGTGGATACCAAGTCATGGTTGTGTCTATTTTGTGTAATGGCTGGCTTGTGTAACTCATTAACCATGATGGTTTTCCCTTGTCCAAGTAATAATGTGGAGGAAAGCGAAGTGTTGGCCTTCCATCATTAGTTCATCGAAAGCGTCTGATTTTCCCCCGTTCTCGAGGTTGATAATTTGACCTTCCATTATCACAAGACAAGGTCTATTTCAAATTGCAGCAGGCATTGCACGCTTTATCATTTCCCTGGAGTAGTCTATAGAATCACTGGTGAAGATGTGAGATCCAAGTGTATATATAAGCGGATGCTGGCTAACTCACAGAAATACCTAAAAGACACAATACGTGATTACATGTTGGGTATATATTCTTTTATACAGTTTTTGAAATATAGAGTTCCACATGTGTAATATCTTATAAAGTCATTTTGTCCACTTAATCTAACTTTCTGGGAGTAGGTCAAATTAATTTTGACTACTTATAATGTGTCTCCTAAACTAAACTTTAATCCAGAAAGTAATCGTACCTGATTATAGCTGAGTATTCTCCTAATATAGTCTTATCATACGCTCCGTGGATACCAAGTCATGTCTGTTTCTATCTTGCATAACGGCTGACTTGGTTAACTCGTGAGTCCCCTTGTCCACGGCACCGTGTGGATTTCAGGGGAAATAAAGAGTTGGCATTCCATCGTTAGTTCATTGCATTAACAAGCATTGCACGCTTTTCATTATTTCTCTGGTCTGGTGTAGTCTTGAATCACCGGTATTCATGTGAGATTCAAGTGTAGTAGCAATGCATGTGTCCATTCCCAATGAAACATTTAGCCGCACATGCCTTGCTGCTTCCAATATTCACAGTAGCAATGCATGTGTCCATTCCCAATGAACCATTTAGCAACACATGCCCTGCTGCTCCCAATATTCACAGTAACAATGCATGTGTCCATTCCTAGTGAACCATTTAGCCGCACATGCCTTGCTGCTTCATATAAGCCACGGATGCTAGCTGACTCACAGAAACATCTGAAAGACACAATACGTGAGAGTTATATATAGTTAACATGGTTAAATATTACACAACATAATTGGCTTTATATATTGAGAGGCAGGTCCGAGATTAATTGAACTTTAATCCTTAAACACGGGCATCATAAACATGTTGGTTATATGCCTTTGTCATGTTTATGAAGCTTTTGAAATATGGAATTTCAAATGTGAAATATCTGAGAAAGACATTCTGTCAACTTTGATCTAAAGTAACTTTCTGAGAGTAGGTCACATTAAACTTGACTGCTAATGTGTCTCACAGAAACATCTGAAAGACACAATACGTGAGAGTTATATATAGTTAACATGGTTAAATATTACACAACATAATTGGCTTTATATATTGAGAGGCAGGTCCGAGATTAATTGAACTTTATCCTTAAACACGGGCATCATAAACATGTTGGTTATATGCCTTTGTCATGTTTTTATGAAGCTTTTGAAATATGGAATTTCAAATGTGAAATATCTGAGAAAGATATTCTGTCAACTTTAATCTAAAGTAACTTTCTGAGAGTGATGTGTCTTCTAAACCAATTTTCATCCAGCAATTAATCGTACCTGATTTTAGTTGGCTATTCCCCTAATAGTCTCATCATCTGCTCCGTGGATACCAAGTCATGCTTGTTTCTATCTTGTGTAAATATAAGCAACGTGTATATATAAGCAACGGATGTTTGTAAACTCACAGAAACATCTGAAAGACACAATACGTGAGAGTCATAATTAACATGGTTAAATACTATATAACATTACTTGCTTTATAGATTGAGAGGCAGGTCCGAGATTAATTGAACTTTTATCCTTAAACACGGGGCATCATAAACATGTTGGTTATGTCTTTATCATGTTTATGAAGCTTTTGAAATATAGAATTTCAAATGTGAAATATCTGAGAAAGACATTCTGTCAACTTTAATCTAAAATAACTTTCTGAGAGTAGGTCACATTAAACTTGACTGCTAATGTGTCTTCTAAACCAATTTTCATCCAGAAATTAATCGTACCTGATTATATTAGTCGAGAAACGACTAATATACTGTATTCGTCCTGTTTCTTTCTTTCTTTATATTAGTCGAGAAACGACTAATATACTGTATTCGTCCTGTTTCCTCTTCTTTCTTCAGCCATGGGACCTATAGCTCCGTAACCATTGAGCCGATTTTGACCATATTTGGTCACAAGTACCCTTATGTGCACCACTACTCAGGTTTTAAAGCACAAGAGGTCAAAGGTCACACAGGGGTCAAACGCGATTTTCACTTAAAACGTCCTTGCTACTTAGCGAAATGACACAGGATGCTGAGAAATGGTCAACATGTTCCTTTGGACAGTACGCATGTATAATAGTTCGGTTTTTAAAATCGAAAAATATTTGGCGTCAGTAGGGGTCAAAATGTAAATTGTCACTCCAATCACTCAAAATGCTACTTGTCCAAGAGGAAATGACTAATGATTGTCAGAATTAGTCAAAAGATTCCTCTCATCCATGTTCATATAGGGTCCTTCTCCACTAAAAGTGACATGTCACACGGGGTCACTAGAGGTCATTGAACTATACAGGTGAAAATCTTAAGACATGCTCCGATTTTGACGGGACTACTTTTTTCTTGTGCGCATTGATCAGCCAAGCAAAAAAGTCAATTACAAGTTTTGGGTCAGAGGTCAAGAAAAGGTCTTCTTTATATTAGTCGAGAAACGACTAATATACTGTATTCGTCCTGTTTCCTCTTCTTTCTTCAGCCATGGGACCTATAGCTCCGTAACCATTGAGCCGATTTTGACCATATTTGGTCACAAGTACCCTTATGTGCACCACTACTCAGGTTTTAAAGCACAAGAGGTCAAAGGTCACACAGGGGTCAAACGCGATTTTCACTTAAAACGTCCTTGCTACTTAGCGAAATGACACAGGATGCTGAGAAATGGTCAACATGTTCCTTTGGACAGTACGCATGTATAATAGTTCGGTTTTTAAAATCGAAAAATATTTGGCGTCAGTAGGGGTCAAAATGTAAATTGTCACTCCAATCATTCAAAATGCTACTTGTCCGAGAGGAAATGACTAATGATTGTCAGAATTAGTCAAAAGATTCCTCTCATCCATGTTCATATAGGGTCCTTCTCCACTAAAAGTGACATGTCACACGGGGTCACTAGAGGTCATTGAACTATACAAGTGAAAATCTTAAGACATGCTCCGATTTTGACGGGACTACTTTTTTCCTGTGCGCATTGATCAGCCAAGCAAAAAAGTCAATTACAAGTTTTGGGTCAGAGGTCAAGAAAAGGTCTTCTTTATATTAGTCGAGAAACGACTAATATACTGTATTCGTCCTGTTTCCTCTTCTTTCTTCAGCCATGGGACCTATAGCTCCGTAACCATTGAGCCGATTTTGACCATATTTGGTCACAAGTACCCTTATGTGCACCACTACTCAGGTTTTAAAGCACAAGAGGTCAAAGGTCACACAGGGGTCAAACGCGATTTTCACTTAAAACGTCCTTGCTACTTAGCGAAATGACACAGGATGCTGAGAAATGGTCAACATGTTCCTTTGGACAGTACGCATGTATAATAGTTCGGTTTTTAAAATCGAAAAATATTTGGCGTCAGTAGGGGTCAAAATGTAAATTGTCACTCCAATCACTCAAAATGCTACTTGTCCAAGAGGAAATGACTAATGATTGTCAGAATTAGTCAAAAGATTCCTCTCATCCATGTTCATATAGGGTCCTTCTCCACTAAAAGTGACATGTCACACGGGGTCACTAGAGGTCATTGAACTATACAGGTGAAAATCTTAAGACATGCTCCGATTTTGACGGGACTACTTTTTTCTTGTGCGCATTGATCAGCCAAGCAAAAAAGTCAATTACAAGTTTTGGGTCAGAGGTCAAGAAAAGGTCTTCTTTATATTAGTCGAGAAACGACTAATATACTGTATTCGTCCTGTTTCCTCTTCTTTCTTCAGCCATGGGACCTATAGCTCCGTAACCATTGAGCCGATTTTGACCATATTTGGTCACAAGTACCCTTATGTGCACCACTACTCAGGTTTTAAAGCACAAGAGGTCAAAGGTCACACAGGGGTCAAACGCGATTTTCACTTAAAACGTCCTTGCTACTTAGCGAAATGACACAGGATGCTGAGAAATGGTCAACATGTTCCTTTGGACAGTACGCATGTATAATAGTTCGGTTTTTAAAATCAAAAAATATTTGGCGTCAGTAGGGGTCAAAATGTAAATTGTCACTCCAATCACTCAAAATGCTACTTGTCCGAGAGGAAATGACTAATGATTGTCAGAATTAGTCAAAAGATTTCTCTCATCCATGTTCATATAGGGTCCTTCTCCACTAAAAGTGACATATCACACGGGGTCACTAGAGGTCATTGAACTATACAGGTGAAAATCTTAAGACATGCTCCGGTTTTAACGGGACTACTTTTTTCTTGTGCGCATTGATCAGCCAAGCAAAAAAGTCAATTACAAGTTTTGGGTCAGAGGTCAAAAAAAGGTCACTAGGGGTCAAAATGTAAATGTCCCTAAATCTAGAATGATTGTCGTGTCCAGCACTGTCATGTCATGTTGATATCCGTATAATGTCATATACGGCATTCTATCAACACATTTGTAATAGAAAGTATGTATTAATGCAAAAAAATTAATATCACAAAGCGGAAATGGAGTTAGATTTCCATTCAAACATCTTCGGACTCAGTACTACAAAAGACATAAGTAGTGACAGAATCAGCAAATCATATAAAGGATTAACAAATTATTTGAGAAAAAAGGGATGCACATATCATATTTTCTTATCATAAAATCGTGCCAAACTATGGCACGCCCCAGAGGACAAAAACGTGTTGAGACTAATTATATTAGTCGAGAAACGACTAATATACTGTATTATATTAGTCGAGAAACGACTAATATACTGTATTCGTCCTGTTTCTTTCTTTCTTTCTTATATTAGTCGAGAAACGACTAATATACTGTATTCGTCCTGTTTCTTTCTTTCTTCCGTCATGGGACCTATAGCTCCGTAACCATTGGGCCGATTTTGACCATATTTGGTCATAAGAACCCTTATGTGCACCACTACTCAGGTTGTAAAGCATAAGGGGTCAAAGGTCACACAAGGGTAACTAGGGGTCAAAACGTGATTTTCACTGAAAATGCATTTGCAATTTATTGAAATGACCTAGGATCGTGAGAATTGGCCAACATATTTCTTTTGACCGTACGCATATATAATAGTTCGGTTTTTTAAATCGAAAAATGTTTGGGGTTACTAGGGGTCAAAATGTAAATTTTTACTCCATTCACTCAAAACCCTACTTGTCCGAGGGAAAATGACTGATTATACTCAGAATTGGTCAAAAGATTCCTTGGATCCATCTACATATAGGGTGCTTCTACACTAAAAGTGAAATGTCAAACGAGGACACTAGGGGTCATTGAACTTTACAGGGGGGAAATATAAGGCATGCTCCGATTTTGACCGGGTTTCTTTTATTTTGTGAGCATTGATGAGACAAGAACAAAAGTCAATCATACCGTTAAGGTCAAAGGTCAAAAAAAGGTCCCTAGGGGTCAAAATGTACATTTTCACTCCGCGCACTCAAAATACTACTTGTCCGAGACGAAATGACTGATGATTGTCAGAATTTGTCAAAAAATTCCTCTGATCCATGTTCATATAGGGTGCTTCTCCATTAAAAGTGACATGTCAAACGGGGTCACTAGGGGTCATTGAACTATACAGGTGTAAAACTGAAGACATTCTCTGATTTTGACCGGACTACTTTTTTCTTGTGCGCATTGATAAGCCAAGAAAAAAGGTCAATTATAAGTTTGGGGTCAAAGGTCAAGAAAAGGTCATTAGGGTTCAAAATGTATTATTTTAACTACTTCAGGGCTGACATTTATAAAAACAATTATCAAATATAGTACAATTTAAGGTTATTGCCCTTTGACAACATATAGCAAGGTCAAAGGTCAAAGCCCTCGACTAATATCCGTGATCTAAGATCACAATTATCTCTAGTTCTTTCTTTCTTCCGTCATGGGACCTATAGCTCCGTAACCACTAAGCCGATTTTGACCATAATTGGTCATAAGAACCCTTATGTGCACCACTACTCAGGTTGTAAAGCATAAGGGGTCAAAGGTCACACAAGGATAACTAGGGGTCAAAACGTGATTTTCACTTAAAACGCATTTGCAATTTATTGAAATGACCTAGGATCGTGAGAATTGGCCAACATATTCCTTTTGACCGTACGCATATATAATAGTTTGGTTTTTTAAATCGAAAAATGTTTGGGGTTACTAGGGGTCAAAATGTAAATTTTTACTCCATTCTTTCAAAACCCTACTTGTCCGAGGGAAAATGACTGATGATACTCAGAATTAGTCAAAAGATTCCTTGGATCCATCTACATATAGGGTGCTTCTACACTAAAAGTGAAATGTCAAACGAGGACACTAGGGGTCATTGAACTTTACAGGAGGGAAATATAAGGCATGCTCTGATTTTGACCGGGTTTCTTTTATTTTGTGGGCATTGATAAGACAAGAACAAAAGTCAATCATACCGTTAAGGTCAATGGTCAAGAAAATGTCCCTAGGGGTCAAAATGTACATTTTCACTCCGCGCACTCAAAATACTACTTGTCCGAGACGAAATGACCGATGATTGTCAGAATTTGTCAAAAGATTCCTCTTATCCATGTTCATATAGGGTGCTTCTCCATTAAAAGTGACATGTCAAACGGGGTCACTAGGGGTCATTGAACTATACAGGTGTAAAACTGAAGACATGCTCTGATTTTGACCGGACTACTTTTTTCTTGTGCGCATTGATAAGCCAAGAAAAAAGGTTAGTTATAAGTTTGGGGTCAAAGGTCAAGAAAAGGTCATTAGGTTCAAAAGGTATTTTTTAAACTACTTCAGGGCTGAAATTTATAAAAACAATTATCAAATATAGTACAATTTAAGGTTATTGCCCTTTGACAACATATATCAAGGTCAAAGGTCAAAGCCCTCGACTAATATCCGTGATCTAAGATCACAATTATCTCTAGTTATATTAGTCGAGAAACGACTAATATACTGTATTCGTCCTGTTTCTTTCTTTATATTAGTCGAGAAACGACTAATATACTGTATTCGTCCTGTCACTTTTGAGAATTCTTCCGTCATGAGACCGATAGCTCCGTAACCCTTTGACCGATTAAAAAAATCCTACAGGCCAAAGTTCCCATTAGTGAACCACTACTCAGATCAGAAAGCACAAGAGGTCAAATGTCACACAGGGGTCACTAGAGGTCAAAACGACCTATTATTTCACTCAAAATGCTATTTTTTCTAGAGGAAATGACCGATGATTGTCAGAATTGGTCAAAAGATTCCTTGGATCCTTGGTCATATAGGATGTTCAGCGATTAAAAGTGGCATGTCATATGGGGTCACTAGGGGTCATTAAACTTTACAGAGGTAAAAGTTAAGACATGTTCTGATCTTGACCGGTCATAGCTCATTTTGTAGGCATTGATGAGACAAGCAAAAAAGTCAATCATTTTGTGGGGGTCAAAGGTCAAGAAAAGGTCACTAGGGGTCAAAATGTAAATTGTTACTCCATTCACTCAAAACCCTACTTGTCCGAGGGAAAATAACTGATGATACTCAGAATTGGTCAAAAGATTGGATCATTGAACTTTACAGAGGTAAAAGTTAAGACATGTTCCGATTTTGACGGGACTACTTTTATCTTGTGCGCATTGATCAGCCAAGCAAAAAAGTCAATTACAAGTTTTGGTTCAGAGGTCAAGAAAAGGTCACTAGGGGTCAAAATGTAAATGTCCCTAAATCTAGATTGATTGCCGTGTCCAGTAACTGGCATGTCGTGTTGATATCCGTATAATGTCATATACGGCATTCCATCAAAAAAATTGTAATAGAAAGTACGAATTAATGCAAAAAAAATAATATCACAAAGCAGAAATGGAGTTAGATTTCCATTCAAACATCTTCGGACTCAGTACTACAAAAGACATAAGTAGTGACAGAATCAGCAAATCATATAAAGGATTAACAAATTATTTGAGAAAAATGGGATGCACATATAATCTTTTCTTATCATAAAAACGTGCCAAACTATGGCACGCCCCAGAGGACAAAAACGTGTTGAGACTAATATATATTCGTGATCTATGATCACAGTTCATATCTCTTTCTTCAGCCATGGGACATATAGCTCCGTAACCATCAACCCGAATTTGACCATATTTAGTCATAAGAATCCTTATGTGCACCACTACTTAGGTTGTAAAGCATAAGGGGTCAAAGGTCACACAAGGGTAACTAGGGGTCAAAACGTGATTTTCACTAAAAACGCATTTTGCAATTTAGTGAAATGACCTATGATCGTCAGAATTAGTCAACATATTTGTTTTGACCGTACGCAAGTATAATAGTTAAGTTTTTTAAATCGAAAAATGTTTGGGGTCACTAGAGGTCAAAATGTAAATTTTAACTCATTGACTCAAAATGCTACTTGTCCGAGAGCAAATGACTGATGATACTCAGAATTGGTCAAAAGATTCCTTGGATCCATGTTCATATAGGGTGCTTCTCCATAAAAGTGACATGTCAAACGGGGTCACTAGGGGTCATTGAACTATACAGGTGTAAAACTGAAGACAGGCTCTGATTTTGACCGGACTACTTTTTTCTTGTGCGCATTGATAAGCCAAGAAAAAAAGTCAATTATAAGTTTGGGGTCAAAGGTCAAAAAAAGGTCATTAGGGTTCAAAATGTATTTTTTTAACTACTTCAGGGCTGAAATTTATAAAAACAATTATCAAATATAGTACAACTTAAGGTTATTGCGGTTATTGCCCTTTGACAACATATAGCAAGGTCAAAGGTCAAAGCCCTCGACTAATATCCGTGATCTAAGATCACAATTATCTCTAGTTCTTTCTTTCTTTCTTTCTTTCTTTCTTTCTTCCGTCATGGGACCTATAGCTCCGTAACCATTGAGCCGATTTTGACCATATTTGGTCATAAGTACCCTTATCTGCACCACTACTCAGGTTGTAAAGCATAAGGGGTCAAAGGTCACACAAGGGTAACTAGGGGTCAAAACGTGATTTTCACTTAAAACGCATTTGCAATTTATTGAAATGACCTAGGATCGTCAGAATTGGCCAACATATTCCTTTTGACCGTACGCATATACAATAGTTCGGTTTTTTAAATCGAAAAATGTTTGGGGTTATTAGGGGTCAAAATGTAAATTTTACTCCATTCACTCAAAACCCTACTTGTCCGAAGGAAAATGACTGATGATTCTCAGAATTAGTCAAAATATTTCTTGGATCAATGTTCATATAGGGTGCTTCTACACTAAAAGTGACATGTCAAACGGGGTCACTAGGGGTCATTGAACTTTACAAAGGAAAAATTTAAGGCATGCTCCGATTTTGACCGGGTTTCTTTTATTTTGTAGGCATTGATGAGACAAGAACAAAAGTCAATCATACCATTAAGGTCAAAGGTCACAAAAAGGTCTCTAGGGGTCAAAATGTACATTTTTACTCCGCGCACTCAAAATACTACTTGTCCGAGACGAAATGACCGATGATTGTTAGAATTTATCAAAAGATTCCTCTTATCCATGTTTATATAGGGTGCTTCTCCATTAAAAGTGACATGTCAAACGGGGTCACTAGGGGTCATTGAACTATACAAGTGTTAAACTGAAGACATGCTCTAATTTTGACCGGACTACTTTTTTCTTGTGCGCATTGATAAGCCAAGAAAAAAAGTCAATTATAAGTTTCGGGTCAAAGGTCAAGAAAAGGTCATAAGGGTTCAAAATGTATTTTTTTAACTAGTTCAGGACTGACATTTATAAAAACAATTATCAAATATAGTACAATTTAAGGTTATTGCCCTTTGACAACATATAGCAAGGTCAAAGGTCAAAGCCCTCGACTAATATCCGTGATCTAAGATCACAATTATCTCTAGTATGTTTTTGTATTTGTACGACAAAAACAAGAAATCTTCTTTCTTCCGTCATGGGACCTATAGCTCCGCAACCATTAAGCCGATTTTGACCATATTTGGTCATAAGTACCCTTATGTGCACCACTGCTCAGGTTGTAAAGCATAAGGGGTCAAAGGTCACACAGGGGTTACTAAGGGTCAAAACGTGATTTTCACTTAAAACGCATTTGCAATTTAGTGAAATGACCTATGATCGTCAGAATTTGTCAACATATTCCTTTTGACTGTACGCATGTACAATAGTTCGGTTTTTTAAATCGATAAATGTTTGGGGTTACTAGGGGTCAAAATGTAAATTTTACTCCATTCACTCAAAACCCTACTTGTCCGAGGGAAAATGACTGATGATTCTCAGAATTAGTCAAAATATTCCTTGGATCAATGTTCATATAGGGTGCTTCTACACTAAAAGTTACATGTCAAACGGGGTCACTAAGGGTCATTGAACTTTACAGGGGGAAAATATAAGGCATGCTCCGATTTTGACTGGGTTTCTTTTATTTTGTGGGCATTGATGAGACAAGAACAAAAGTCAATCATACCATTAAGGTCAAAGGTCAAGTAAAGGTCCCTAGAGGTCAAAATGTACATGTTCACTCCGCGCACTCAAAATACTACTTGTCCGAGACGAAATGACCGATGATTGTCAGAATTTGTCAAAAGATTCCTCTTATCCATGTTCATATAGGGTGCTTCTCCATTAAAAGTGACATGTCAAACGGGGTCACTAGGGGTCATTGAACTATACAGGTGTAAAACTGAAGGCATGCTCTGATTTTGACCGGACTACTTTTTTCTTGTGCGCATTGATAAGCCAAGAAAAAAAGTCAATTATAAGTTTGGGGTCAAAAGTCAAGAAAAGGTCATTAGGGTTCAAAATGTATTTTTTAACTACTTCAGGGCTGAAATTTATAAAAAAAATTATCAAATATAGTACAACTTAAGGTTATTGCCCTTTGACAACATATAGCAAGGTCAAAGGTCAAAGCCCTCGACTAATATCCGTGATCTAAGATCACAATTATCTCTAGTTATATTAGTCGAGAAACGACTAATATACTGTATTCGTCCTGTTTCTTTCTTCTTATATTAGTCGAGAAACGACTAATATACTGTATTCGTCCTGTTTCTTTCTTCTTCTTCTTCTTCTTCTTCTTCTTCTTCCGTCATGGGACCGATAGCTCCGTAATCATTGAGCCGATTTTGACCATATTTAGTCATAAGTACCCTTATGTGCACCACTACTCAGGTTGTAAAGCATAAGGGGTCAAAGGTCACACAAGGGTAACTAGGGGTAAAAACGTGATTTTCACTTAAAACGCATTTGCAATTTATTGAAATGACCTAGGATCGTGAGAATTGGCCAACATATTCCTTTTGACCGTACGCATATATAATAGTTCGGTTTTTTAAATCGAAAAATGTTTGGGGTTACTAGGGGTCAAAATGTAAATTTTTACTTCATTCACTCAAAACCCTACTTGTCCGAGGGAAAATGACTGATGATACTCAGAATTGATTCCTTGGATCCATGTACATATAGGGTGCTTCTACACTAAAAGTGAAATGTCAAACGAGAACACTAGGGGTCATTGAACTTTACAAGGGGAAAATATAAGGCATGCTCCGATTTTGACCGGGTTTCTTTTATTTTGTGGGCATTGATGAGACAAGAACAAAAGTCAATCATATTGTTAAGGTCAAAGGTCAAAAAAAGGTCACTAGGGGTCAAAATGTACATTTTCATACCTCGCACCCAAAATACTACTTGTCCGAGAGAAAATGACCTATGTTTGTCAGAATTAGTCAAAAGATTCCTCTCATCCATGTTCATATAGGGTGCTTCTCCACTAAATGTGACATGTCAAATGGGGTCACTAGGGATCATTGAACTATACAGGTGTAAAATGTAAGACATGCTCTGATTTTGACCGGATTTGTTTCATCTTGTGGGCATTGATGAGATAAGAACAAACGTCAATTACAAGTTTGGGGTCAAAGGTCAAGAAAAGGTCACTAAGGGTCAAAAAGTGATTGACACTTATAACGCCGTTGCAATTTAGTGAAATGACCTAGGATCGTCAGAATTGGTCAAAATATTGCTGTTGACCGTACGCATATATAATAGTTAGGTTTCTAAAATCGAAAAATGTCTGGGGTCACAAGAGGTCAAAATGTAAATGTTTACTCCATTCACTCAAAATGCTACTTGTCCAAGGGAAAATGACTGATGATACTCAGAATTAGTCAAAAGATTCCTCTCACCCATGTTCATATAGGGTGCTTCTCCATTAAAAGTGACATTTCAAACGGGGTCACTAGGGGTCATTGAACTATACATGTGTAAAACTGAAGACATGCTCTGATTTTGACCGGACTACTTTTTTCTTGTGCGCATTGATAAGCCAAGAAAAAAGGCAATGATAAGTTTGGGGTCAAATGTCAAGAAAAGGTCACAGGGGTCAAAATGTAAATGTTCACTCTATTCACTCAAAATACTACTTGTCCGAGAGGAAATGACTGATGTTTGTCAGAATTGGACAAGAGATTCCTCGTATCAATGTTCATATAGGGTGCTCATCCACTAAAGGTGACACGTCACACGGGATCACTAGAGATCATTGAACTATACTGGTGTAAATCTGAAGACATGCTTTGATTTTGACCAGACTACTATTTTATTGTGCGCATTGATAAGCCAAGAAAAAAAGTCAATCATAGGTTTGGGGTCAAAGGTCAATAAAAGGTCGCTAGGGGTCAAAATGTGATTTTGTTTAAAACGCTCTTGCATTTTATTTAAACGACACAGGAACTTTAGAATCGGTCAACATATTCACGATTACCATCCCCATAAAAAATACTCTGGTTTTGAAAATCGAAAATTGTTTGGGGTCACTATTGGGGTCAAAATGTAAATTTTCACTCCATTCACTCAAAATGCTACTTGTCCGAGAGGAAATGACTGATGATTGTGAGAATTGGTCAACAGATTCCTTTGATGCATGTACATACATATAGCTTGCTCTTGGAGTAAAAGTGACATTTCACGTGGGGTCACTAGGGTCATTGATGTATATAGGTGTAAAATTGAAGACATGCTCTGATTGTAACCACATTTGACTCTCATTGCCCTGTCACTGAATTATGCCTGTGCGACGATGTGATGTAGCCTCAATCAATTTATTTCATTCTATTGGCCTATACCAAATCTAATTAAGACCGCGACACTTTAATCGCGAAACCCGAGAATCGCTCTAGTCTAGTTTGAAGCGACATCAATTACGTCACGTAGGAAAAGACAGCCGCCATTCAACAATTACCGTATACCGTGTACGTTGATGAAAAAAATCAGTACGATCTTTCCGGGGATCTTTCCTTGCAACAATTCAAAGTGTTACGTGTTTTTAGGGTAAGTGCATTTCACGGAATGCTCAGCAGCATCATGGCGGGCATCATGTAAGCAATTTAAAGGTAGCAAAGTTATTTAAAACATGAATGAAACTGACTGCTTTTAGTGATGAGCTGCCCGCCGAATTTTGAAGTTCGTTAATAAAGACGCCTATTCAAATACAACAGATGTCGTTCTAATGATTAATGCATGGTTTCAACGGATTTTTAATATAGTAGTGTATAAAAATACGCCTATTTGTAATAAGAGTAGGTTTCACATAACGCAATCAAGCACAAGAAGCAAGTTTAAATTGATTTCGTAAGTTATTGTTTTTAACTTTTTGTTGTTGATTTAGTCTTTTAGACGTATTTACTTTGTAAAAAAATAGCTGCCTTGTGCTTCATTCCGTTTGTAAGACCTATTTGAGGATTGCCCTATTAGGGTACATGGACGTCACAGAGTAAGTCATGAAAGGACCTACATGTATACCAAAGATATAAACCATATCAGTGAATTATCCCGTGAATTATACGGTAAGATAGGATGCGGGCTGGATTCACTGAGTCTGATGTCTATAATAGACAACATTCAATCTTCCCACTCACATTTTTGGGGACCCATAGTTGCACACAATGTCCAAGAACTAGTCGAGTATCAAGTAGTAACTTCAGTGTGCCTGTAAAATACACAATTTTGACAATTGGAGGGCTTGCATTTTTGGAGACCCAAAGTCGTCAGTTTTTACGAGTAATATTTAAGTTAACTAATATACACCGATACATACTTCTGTGTGTATCTTGTGTATATTGGGGATGACCGTACAACCTATAGGAAGACCCATGCCCGATTTTTCGATTATTAAAAAAAAAAACTTTGCCCTTAAAGTGTATTATAGGCCTATTGCTAAAATGTATATTTCTTGTTTAGACTAATAATATACATGTTAGCCCGTTGATTTAATGCAGTTGCATTTCATACGCAGTCAGATCCGTGCCCAGTGCTTTCAATAAATATAAATAGGAATTACATTATATTGTGGTTCCTATATACTACTCTTTTAACAAAATGTTAGTTATAATTAATATTATTAATCATATTGTTAATCATCTTATTTCTATACATAATTGTGGTTATAAAAACGCAACACTTTCCACATTAAAGGATCCATGCCAAAAAACCATACCAATGTTAATACTGTGACAAAAGTTTCTCTCATAAGACTAGTCTTGGAAAGAAACGTGCAAACCGTATCCTCGGTTTCAAACAGTAGACGATCTTATCACAATGTTTTAGGGTTGGTTTCATATCAATACGCAATCACAGTGTGTATGAATCAAATTGCATTTATACACACACCCACCCAAGCTGATCAAGAGTTTCTCTCATTCAAGTCATGAAAGGGTAGAAGGGATCCATACCAACGGATCATACCACTACCAGTGTTCAAGTGTTCACAGACCATACCAGTGTACATACTGTGGCAACAGTTTCTCAAGTCATACAATATTGTGACAACAGTTCTCCCATTTGTATCATAAGACCAGTCTTGGAAAGAATCCATACCAACAAGAAACCATATCAATGTTTACACCCGTCCTTTGCTTTATTTAAAGTGTATAGGCCTATTGCTAAAATGTATATTTCTTGTTTAGACTAATAATATACATGTTAGCCCGTTGATTTAATGCAGTTGCATTTTATACGCAGTCAGATCCGTGCCCGGTGTTTTCAATTAATAATAGGAATTACATTATATTGTGGTTCCTATATACTACTCTTTTAACAAAAAGAAATGTTAGTTATAATTAATATTAATCATATCGTTAAATGTTAATCATCTTATTTCTATACATAATTGTGGTTATCAAAACGCAACACTTTCCCCATTAAAAGATCCATGCCAAAAAAACCACACCAATGTTAATACTGTGACAAAAGTTTCTCTCATAAGACTAGTCCTGGAAAGAAACGTGCAAACCGTATATCCTCGGTTTCAAACAGTAGACGATCTTATCACAATGTTTTAGGGTTTGTTTCATATCGATACGCAATCACAGTGTGTATGAATCAAATTGCATTTATATACACACCCCCACCCAAGCTGGGGAAAGCTGTGATATGGAAACGTCCCCTTACTGTATCAAGAGTTTCTCTCATTCAAGTGAAAGGGTAGAAGGGATCCATACCAACCACGGACCATACCACTACCAGTGTTCACAGACCATACCAGTGTACATACTGTGGCAACAGTTTCTCAAGTCATACAATACTGTGACAACAGTTCTCCCATTTGTATCATAAGACCAGTCTTGGAAAGAATCCATACCAACAAGAAACCATACCAATGTTGACACCCGTCCTTTGCTAGCAGTGTGATTCATGAATGATTTGTCGAGCTAAATCCTTGTTCAGGGTCCGTGTTATCCTCACGGATGATTACAGCTTTATACATGAGTGCGCCCCAGGTGCTTTGCTCATGTGAATTATGCTGATACAATTTACAAGCGCTACCCGATTCGCACTTTTGTCAGAAATACTATGCATTGCAGATTATAAAAATCTCTACCAATGTGAATATGACCTTTTTTTAAATTGCAGATAAAGACAATTCCACCAGTTACAAAGAAAACTCTACCTGTTCTTACACGTCTCAACATCAGCATCCATCCCAGCTACCACTCGGTTGTTATAACGATAAAATACATCAGCATCCATCCCAGCTACCACTCGGTTGTTAACGACAAAAATACATCAGCATCAATCTCATCTACCACTCGGTTGTAAACGAGAAAAAATAAAGCTTCATTTTGTTCAACCAATGGTGTGTACTGAACATTATTATACTACATTGACTGTTTTCGGGGTGCTTGTAACATGATTTGAAAGTAGGCCTACTCCGGTTTCTAAATTAATGTTGATGCTGTAACAAGAGTGTCTCTCATTCAAATCATGACAAGGGTGGAGAGAATCCATACCAATAAACCCTACCAATGTTCATACTGTGATCTCTATAACCATACCGTACCAATGTTCATACTGTGACAAGAGTTTCCCCCATTTTCATCATAAGATCAGTCATTTAGTACCAATATTATGTTTAATGTTGTGATTGGTTACTTTTGATCACAATGTGGTGCCTCCACAGTTTATTCATGTTTTGATTGTTTAATTTTGATCAGAAATGTTTTGCATGAAAATACCAATGTGAATATTGTTAGAACGTTTTGCGTGGAGATACCGATGTGAATATTGTTACAAATGTTGATATTGATATGCACCAAAATAGGCCTCCAAGGAAGGATCCATTCCATACCAAATATAAACACTTCAAAAGAAGTAAGTTCCCTTTAGGGTTTCCCTTATATTTCCAAACACCCGGCCAAAACAATACATTGGAATGAAATGGGTTTTTTAGTCAAATGATTATGGGCTTCATATCAATACTTTACCAACATTTCAAATCAACGTATTGAATGACGGAATGTCCCATTTCAAAAGTTCCTAAAATAACGTTTAATTTCAAAAGTTGCTAAAATAATGTTTAGTAGCGGGTGTATCCACCGCGTTGTTGTATGACTTGCCGACATCGACGTCTCATAGTGTTGATGAGGCGCGCCACTCGATGCTGTGGGATGGCATCCCACTCTTGTTGTACCAGAAGACGTAAGTTAGCAAGATTAGTGTGATCATCCACTCTACGATCCATGGCCCGCTTTAACTGATCCCACAGATGCTCGATTGGGTTGAGATCCGGGGAGTTCGTGGGCCAAACCAAACGCTCTATACCTTCATCTTCCAAGAACTGATTAGCAACTCTTCCCCTACGTGGGCGCGCATTGCCGTACATCAAGACAAATCCATTTCCTATAGCTATGAGAAATCGATGTCGTCAATTGATACACCAACGTGGTGGATACACACACACCCCTACACATTATTTTTTTTAACAACTTTTGAAATGGGACATTCTGTCATTCAATACAAGCTCACTCATGCATGACAGAACCTGTTGATTTGAAATGTTGGCCAATTATTGTTATGAACCTCATGAAAATATAAGGGAAACCCTAAAGGGGAACTTCTTTTGAAGTGTTTATCCAATATCACAAGATTAGTCATGACTTATTAGTACCAATGTTATGTCTACTGTGGTGAGCTCCAAAGTGTATTCATGTTTTGATTGGTTAATTTTTGTCACTGCTCTTCCGGGCTGCTCTTATCATCTTAACATTTCCTGATCAGAAATGTTTTGCAATGGTGATAGTGATATACAATGTATGCACCAAACAAGAATAGGCGTCCATAAACGGATTGTATGGCTGAAGAATTTCTGAGCTAAAATTGCTAGTATGCTTGGTTGCTGAATCATTGGTATCACATTAAATCTAACCAGCGATTGAACCAGTCAAACAAAATATTATGGCTCAAGATTCCTTCATCCACATTTATATATACAGATAAATCATGGCACCTCCGTAACAATGTTTTTGCATGAAGATACCAACGTGAACATGGTGTAAAATGATTTTGTTGTATATAATTGTTTGCTGGATCATTTGTATCACATTAAATCTAACTAGCGATTGTACCAGTCAGCAAAATGTAATGTCTCAAGATTTGTTCATCCACATTTATATACAGATAAAACCTGACACCCCGTAACAATGTTTTGCATGAAGATACCAACGTGAACATGGTGTGAAATGTCTTAAATTCTTTTAAAATTTAATTTGCAGATATTAGAATATTCTTACGCACCACAGGATCCATCCTAGATAGCGCACTCATTATAGTAAAAGAGAAACGGAAAGCATTATTTCTTGCAAAGGTGTGTACTGTACATGTAATGTTTTAGGGCACTTGTATTGGGAGCCTTGGTGACATTTCAGGAAATAATAACACTTTTAATTTTAACTGCCGTAACTGTGAGTTAACGGGACGTGTTGTGACCTTTTGAGTCTTATTTTAATTAAAAAAATGATATTTAAATGTGTAATTATCACGAGAAGACCTTATGTTTCAATCCTGGAAGAAATAGTTTAAACTTATAAAAATATGGGGATCCTTATATCAAGATATCTTGATGAGAAAAAAAATCATAGCCCAAAAAAAGTGATCGGAACATACACCTTTAAGATTGTGTATATTATTAGTTAATTACTGAAAATGTACATGTAATTGGCAATTTGTCTTAAATGGAATAATATGGAATACTATACTAACCATTTTCTATTATCTTTTTCCACAACCAATGTTTCCCACCCCGTGTGTGTACTTGTCTGTGTATTAAATGTGTTCATTATTTCTTCCTTCCTTTCTTAACTTCTTTCTTTCTTTTTCACCTTCTTTCTTTCTTTCCGTCATTCTTTATCTCCTTCATTCTTTTTCACCATCATCTTTCTCATCTTATTTCTTTCTCACTTTCTTTCTCCCCTTCTTTCTTTCTCACCATCTTTCTTTCTTTCTTTCTTTCTTTCTTTCTTTCTTTCTTTCTTTCTTTCTTTCTTTCTTTCTTTCTTTCTTTCTTTCTTTCTTTCTTTCTTTCTTTCTTTCTTTCTTTCTCTCTTTCAAACTATAGCGATAGAGCTCACTTAATTATTTCTTTCTTACAAACTATAGCGATAGAGCTCACTTAATTATAACATACTAAAGCGATAGAGCTCACTTAATTATAACATACTAAAGCGATAGAGCTCACTTAATTATAACATACTAAAGCGATAGAGCTCACTTAATTATATCATACTAAAGCGATAGAGCTCACTTAATTATAACATACTAAAGCGATAGAGCTCACTTAATTATAACATACTATAAAAGCGATAGAGCTTTCATAATAATAATAATAATAACGCTTAAAGATACAAGTGAAAACTTGAATCAACCTGCTTAAAGATACAAGTGAAAACTTGAATCGACCTGCTTAAAGATACAAGTGAAAACTTGAATCAACCTGCTTAAAGATACAAGTGAAAACTTGAATCAACCTGCTTAAAGATACAAGTGAAAACTTGAATCAACCTGCTTAAAGATACAAGTGAAAACTTGAATCAACCTGCTTAAAGATACAAGTGAAAACTTGAATCAACCTGCTTAAAGATACAAGTGAAAACTTGAATCAACTGCTTAAAGATACAAGTGAAAACTTGAATCAACCTGCTTAAAGATACAAGTGAAAACTTGAATCAACCTGCTTAAAGATACAAGTGAAAACTTGAATCAATCTGCTTAAAGATACAAGTGAAAACTTGTATCAACCTGCTTAAAAATTTCAAGTGAAAACTTGAATCAACCTGCTTAAAAATTTCAAGTGAAAACTTGAATCAACCTGCTTAAAAATTTCAAGTGAAAACTTGAATCAACCTGCTTAAAAATTTCAAGTGAAAACTTGAATCAACCTGCTTAAAAATTTCAAGTGAAAACTTGAATCAACCTGCTTAAAAATTTCAAGTGAAAACTTGAATCAACCTGCTTAAAAATTTCAAGTGAAAACTTGAATCAACCTGCATAAAAATACAAACTAAAGCGATAGAGCTCACTTAATTATAACATACTAAAGCGATAGAGCGTTCATAATAATATATAATAACGCTTAAAGATACAAGTGAAAACTTGAATCAACCTGCTTAAAGATACAAGTGAAAACTTGAATCAACCTGCTTAAAGATACAAGTGAAAGCTTGGATCAACCTGCTTAAAGATACAAGTGAAAACTTGAATCAACCTGCTTAAAGATACAAGTGAAAACTTGAATCAACCTGCTTAAAGATACAAGTGAAAACTTGAATCATCCTGCTTAAAGATACAAGTGAAAACTTGAATCAACCTGCTTAAAGAAACACAATAATAAACACAATAAGAAACGCAATAAGAAACGAAATAAGAACCGCAATAAGAAACGCAATAAGAAACGCAATAAACGCAATAAGAAACGCAATAAGAAACGCAATAAGAAACGCAATAATAAACGCAATAAGAAACTCAATAAGAAACGCAATAAGAAACGCAATAAACTCAATAAGAAACGCAATAAGAAACACAGTAAGAACACAATAAGAACCGCAATAAGAAACGCAATAAGAAACCAATAAGAAACGCAATAAGAAACGCAATAAGAAACGCAATAAGAAACGCAATACGAAACGCAATAAGAAACGCAATAAGAAACGCAAGATTGTACGAAATAGAAAAGACGTGTCAGTTAATACCAATTTGTGTCTTTCTCAGTCCTTGTGTACTTTTTATTTGCCATGCCACGCCGCAACGCCAAATCAAAAGCCGCAAAACGTGCATCCATTGCACGCAAAAGCAGTAAAAATGCAGATCAGATCACCTCAATGCCACGTAGCAAAGTAAAGGTACGAGTCGAACTCGCATCTAATTCAGAAAAGATTCCTCTATATCCAAAGTCATATAGTACCAACAGAAATCCCCAGCATCAAGTAATCCAATCTATCACAAATGTAACATGCATTGATGAAGTGATATTTTCAAGGAAGGTCCGTGGACATTTTGACCAGGGTGATGATCAATTTTCAGAAGAATCACTTGGTCGGCAATGTCCATGCAATTCACTTGTTATGTTATGTGAAATTGACGAAATATTTGATACAATGTTACCAAATGATATCGATGAAATATTGCGTAGTGGAGATAGATTGTACAACATGACAGCGTCAGTCTTGGAAGCCAAAGGTGAACTCAATATGGTAGATAGATATCTGGAAATTGAACAACTTCCTACCACGTTTGCCTGCAGCCGTATATTTAATGTACAATATGAGACTGCTGTTACCGGAAGAATTGCTTCAACCCCTGATAGTGCTTTTGAACCACTGGATGTTATATTGCAACAAGCATTTCTTGATCATACTAAGAATATTCTAATTTTGGGCACTTCATACATGATGGCTATGTACAAGAATAAATCGGATCAGTACCTGTTTTTTGACTCGCATTCTAGAGATGATAATGGCTTATGTACTTCAGAAGGCTCTGCAATAGCTTTGTACTTTCCAGATATACATAACTTGTATAAGTATATCCACTGTTTATGCAATTCATTAAACCTTCCAGCAGCAACACTGGTAACAATTCAACCAATCACAGTGCAATCCAATGAAGATACTTGCAACGTCTCAACCCCACAATTCTGCAATCACTTAGATCAGACAATACCATTACCTTTAGATCAACCGAGTTGTTCATCATGGAATGGGTTGATGCCCGTTGAGCAAACTGCTACGAAAAATCAATCGCAAATAGACAAAGGTCAACTGCTAGCTACGAAGCGAGCACATTCTAAACTTAGATATCAACGTGTAAAAAGAAGGACACGCCAGCAATCAAAAACAAAATATGCTGATCCTGTAAATAAGCAACAAAAATGCCAGCAATCAAAAACAAGATATGCTGATCCTGTAAATAAGCAACAAAAATGCCAGCAATCAAAAACAAGATATGCTGATCCTGTAAATAAGCAACAAAAATGCCAGCAATCAAAAACAAGATATGCTGATCCTGTAAATAAGCAACAAAAATGCCAGCAATCAAAAACAAGATATGCTGATCCTGTAAATAGGCAACAAAAATGCCAGCAATCACAAACAAACTATGCAGATCCTGTAAAGGGGCAAAGAAAACGCCATTCAGCACGCCATCGATCGAAAACACAATATGCTGATCCTGTAAATAAGCAACAAAAATGCCAGCAATCAAAAACAAGATATGCTGATCCTGTAAATAAGCAACAAAAATGCCAGCAATCAAAAACAAGATATGCTGATCCTGTAAATAAGCAACAAAAATGCCAGCAATCAAAAACAAGATATGCTGATCCTGTAAATAAGCAACAAAAATGCCAGCAATCACAAACAAACTATGCAGATCCTGTAAAGGGGCAAAGAAAACGCCATTTAGCATGCAAACAATCAAAAAAATCCTATGTAGATCCTGTAATCAAAAGAGCAAAAAAACAACAAACAAAAACCAATAGATTGAATAACAATTCAAATATGGCCAATGTTATTGCAAAATTCCAGAAGTCTTGCCACACTCAACAATTGATATACAAGTGCGAAATATGCCGGCGTATTAACTTCAAACGACAGGTTATAGCATTAAACACAGACAAGTACAATCAACGTGCGTTACGGAAAACCCTGCCATCTGGTACACTGTTCGAAAGACTACCGACCAGCAATAGAAATACTGAGCGTGAAGCATGGATTTGTATAACATGCCATCGAACAATAAAAACAAAACAGACTGTACCAACATTAGCTTGTGTAAACAAACTGAACCTACACGAGCAGCCCCCTCAACTGTCTGAATTGAATATGTTAGAAAGACATCTCATATCTCCTGCTATTCCATTCATGAAGATGATTTCACTCATAAAAGGATGCCAAAAAGGAATTCACGGACAGGTGGTATGTGTTAAAGCTGACATAAATAACACTGCTCATTCACTACCAAGACTCCCATCGGATGAAAGCCTGATAAGAGTAAAGTTGAAAAGAAAACTACAATACAAAGGACATCACATGTGTCAGGATGTAAACCCAGACAAATTAAGACAAGCTCTCTTGTGGTTAAAGGAAAACAACCCAGAGTATGAAGATATTGATATAGATTTTGAAGAATTCAATGGCATGCTTGATGATCAATTGATTCAAGGTGATCAATCGGAAGATGTATCAGATAATGATAATATTGAAGACAACACTGAATCAGAAATCGTACCAGAATCATCACAATCTCAAGAGAATGAGTTTGAAAACAATAATGGAGAGCAAGATCAAAATGATGACATTACGAATACATCGGCTCCTCTCTACTCATTTTTACATCCAGTTGACTTTGCTCAGTACGTAGCAGACAAACACGACAGTACAATACTAGCACTAGCACCAGGCGAAGGTAACACTCCAGAAAAGGTTTTAAACATGGAAGCCAAGTGTTTTCCTGTAGAATTTCCTGATGGTACTAACACATGTATTGAAGAAAGAAACCCTAAAGTATCGCCATCACGATTCTTCAACTCAAGATTATTCTCAGCTGATAATAGGTTTGCTAGGAATCCTGAATATATATTCTTTGCTCTGTACGCAACAGAAGTCCACATGATCCATTCAAATATATCTATTGCTACAAGAATAGGTTCCTCACAGCTTGCAGGTGGCAGACAAATTACCGCATCAATGTTACGAAATCGAGACGAGGTCCTGCAGATAATGAAAAGAGATGAAGGGTACAGATTTCTAGCTAGTATAAGAGGTACACCTGCCTATTGGGAGAAATCAAAACGAGATTTGTTTGCAATGGTTCGCCAACTAGGAATCCCCACATTTTTTGTCACATTTAGTGCTGCCGATCGTCGATGGATTGAAATAGACAACGCTATTCTTATTCAACAAGGCAAACCCCCAATGACAGCTGAACAACACAAAAACATGACGTGGGACCAGCACTGTAGAATTATCATGTCAAATCCAGTCACAGCAGCAAGAATGTTTGAAAATAGAGCGCAATCTTTCATCAATGACGTCATAATGTCTAAAGCCGCGCCAATTGGAAAGGTAGACGACTATTATTACAGAACTGAATTCCAACAGAGAGGTTGGCCGCATATACATATGGTTGTATGGGTAAAAGATGCACCAAAGTTAGATGTAGATCCCGATGATGAGATCGTGACATTTGTAGACGACAAAATAACATGTGAAATGCCACCCGAAACTGATGCTGAATTGTACGAGATAGTGTCCAGTGTTCAAATGCACAGCAAGAATCACACGAAATCATGCAGAAAAAACAGACTGAGAGCTAAGATCGTATGTCGATATCTTTTCCCGAAACCGCCATGTAACCGAACATTCATATGCAGACCAAATGGGGCAATAGATGAACAAAGAGAAAATGACGATGATGATCAAGCTGCAATCAAAGAAAAAGAAGCCAAAGCAAGACAAATACTCGAGTCTGTTTGGGAACTAATTTCAAGTCAAGATCACAGCTTTGAAGAAGTTGATCAGGTTCTCAGACAAGCAAACATCACGCAAACAGAATTTGAAGAATCTCTCGAGATGCTATCAAAGAGAAAGACAATGTATCTAAAACGTGGTATCAACGATCAATGGGTTAACAACTACAACGCCGATCTAATACGTTGCTGGAATGGAAACATGGATATTCAATATGTGCTAGATCCATACGCTTGCATCATGTACATGGTATCATATATTACCAAAGCCGAGAGAGAAATGGGTGACCTACTCAAAAATGCACAAAAAGAAGCAGCAGAAGGAAATGATGATGCTATATCTCAATTGAGAAAGCTAGGAAGCACGTACCTTCAAAACAGAGAAATCAGTGTTATGGGTGCCATCTATCAGACATGTAGTATGCCATTGAAAAAATGTACGCGCAATGTCATCTTCTTGCAAACAGACTTAAATGGGCAAAAGATATCCCTGCCTCTTAAAACTCTACAAGCAAATGCCGGAAAGAGTGATCAAGTATGGATGCCAACTCAAATTGACAAATACATAGCCAGACCAAGAACACAGAAATACAACGACATGTGCATGGCCATATTTTTCTCAGGACATTATCAACTGGCAAGAACATCACGTAATAACGATTCAGACCAAGAAGAGACCGATGACGAATCAGAAAGTGATGAAGACATACAGCATGATGCAAGGACACGCCGGAGGAATCCCCCAATACAACTGCAAAATAACCTTGGGAAAATGAAAGAACGTGAGAGGAAACCAGCAATCATTCGTTATCCACGCATTTCAGTCAAGAAAGATAGTGAAAGATACTATATGAACATGCTTCGTTTATATTTACCTCATCGCAATGAGAACATCAAGCCCGATCAGTTTGTAACATATCAAAGTTACCACCTCACTGGATTCACAACAGTCAACAGGAAAAGAGTAGCAGTGAAAGATATTGTCGCACAAAATATGAAGGACTTTGAACCTGCCACAGATGACCTCGATGATGCATGGGAAGCACTACAAGAAGCTGCAGACATTGAAGATGCTTGGGCAGCTGTTGCGCCACAATCTGAACAACAACGTCTTAATGATAGACTGATGCGAAATGTAGCATGCGAGTCCGATGATGACTTTGATGAAATACATATACCAGACCTTCAACCACGAAACAGAGCTACAGCTTTACCGAGATGCCAAATTGAGTCTCGTAACCCCGAATTGACAGAGGAACAAGCACATTCTATGATGAGACAGCTGAATAATGAGCAACGTCAACTTTTCAACCATATCAGTAAATGGTGCAATGATAAATCACTAGACGGTACAGTTGAACCATTCAACATATTTTTAACTGGAGGTGCGGGCACGGGCAAGTCTCATGTCATCCGATGTATTCAATATCACGCTCAAAAAGCTTTTGCACCGATAACAGATTCTGCTGATGACGTGACAGTGCTGTTAGTTGCTCACACAGGAACAGCTGCATTCAACATATCAGGTCAAACAATAAACTCAGCCTTTAAAATCAACTCAAACTCAACAACAGACTACAAACCTCTTGCTGAAGAATCCGTCAATACATTGCGTGCAAAATTCCAGCATCTACAACTTCTTATCATAGATGAGATTTCAATGGTAAGCACACTACAACTATCATACATACACGGACGACTGCAACAAATCAAAGGCACTTCCAATACCACATGGTTTGGTAACATTTCCGTCTTGGCAGTAGGCGATTTCCATCAATTACCACCGATACTTCCTCCTACACCACTGTGCTTTCCACATAAACAAGCATTGAAAGACATATGGAATCCTCGCTTTCAAGTAGTTGAACTAACAGAAATAATGCGCCAAAGAGATGATGCTGTGTTTGCTCAAATGCTTAACCGACTCCGTGTCAGAACCAAAGATAAACCACTTGATAAAGGAGACGAGGCACTGCTGAAATCACGAATAGTAGACACAAATACACTGCCAGCCCCTCCAGATGCGTTGCACTTGTCCTACCTCAACAAAGACGCTGAATCCCACAATGACTCAAAACTTCAATCTTTGGATACGGAGAAACATACTATATCAGCTGTTGACGTTGACCAAAGGGGAGGTCGAGTTTTGAAAGTCAATGTCATACCTCACAAAACGTCCAAGAAAGACAACACGAATCTTGTGCCAGAAATGAAATTGGCAGTGAATGCTCGAGTAATGCTTATAACTAACGTAGATGTGTCCGATGGTCTCTGCAATGGTGTATCAGGTACTATCAAGGGATTCAAATTCGGCAATTCACCAAATATGCCAAATGCTGTGTACGTTAAATTTGACAATGACCGAGTTGGTGCGAATGCAAGGAGATCACAAAGTATGCCACCAGAATATTCAGACTGTGTAGCAATAGTTCCTCGCAAAGACACATTCCAAATGGCAGGACGGACATACAGTACTACGAGAGAACAAATTCCACTCAAACTTGCATGGGCTGTAACCATTCACAAAGTACAAGGACAGACGACTGAGCAAGCTGTCATTTCCATGAAAGGTCTCAGGACGGCAATGGCTTACGTAGCGTTAAGTCGAGTCACAACTCTAAGTGGACTGTATTTAACGAACTTTAATTCACGAAGCATCTTTTGTAACGAAAACATTGACGAAGAAACTGCCAAGATGCCTTCCTGCAACGTTTCCAGAGCCAATCCATTGATTAGTGTTGATCACAACAAACACTTCATTATCGCTCATCATAACATACAGAGCTTACGTGCCCATATTGAAGATCTGAGAAAGAATTCAGAGATTCGCAAAGCTCATGTGATATGTTTATCTGAAACATGGTTAGCAGATAACGATAACCAGGACAATATATCCATAGACGGCTACTCTCTTGAAACAGTCAACTTTGGTAGAGGTAAAGGTGTGGCTATGTACGTTCAGAATAGTGTCAACTACAGCGTGGTTCCACTTTTAAGAAGCACAGATTGCAATGCACTTGCGATAAGGACATATGGAACATCAAACTTATTGATAGTTGCTGTATACAAACCCGTAGGAACCACCACTTCCTCATTTTGTATGGAAATGAACAGCATCACCGCACAAACTGAAGTCCTTGATACTGATTATGCTGTGTTTGCGGGTGACTTTAATCACAATTTACTGAAGGATGCTATATTATCTCCATTCATGCATTATCATCAAGTGATATCTGAACCAACCACTACTAAAGGGACACTTCTAGACCACATCTACATTAAGCCTCGTCCTTCTCACTATATAGCTTCAGTATTAACAACATACTACAGCTACCATGACCCGGTATTCATTGCAATAAAATATTAATCACCATCGTGTTCATGAAATTGTGCAATTCTCCATCTTCCAAATAAAGCCAAGAAGTACTAGATATTTCCTGTAGTGCACACATCTGTGTAATCAATTCAATATCATCAGGGGTACTGGAATTATATCTGCAAAATAAAAAAATGGGAACCATAAAATTGTGATTAAAATGTGTTAAACCGTAGTATATAGGAACCACAATATAATATAAATTATTATGTATTCATATTTATAAACGTGATATATAAATGATTAAAAATTTGCGTTTCACACCAACATATAACGATTGCCGTAAATTATATAATCATAAATTGTGTAAGAACTATGATATTTTTTCACACGAGTAGCATATTAAGAATATATTAAGAATCACAGTATGTTATAATATTGGCATTAGTTTGTATTATGATTTCATAAATAAAACTATTTTTAATCAGGAAATTGTTGCGTTTTGATAACCACAATTATGTATATAGAAATAGGATTATTAACATGATTAATATTATAATTATAACATTTTTAATTTAAAAAGTAGTATATAGGAACCACAATATAATGTAATTCCCATTTATATTTATAAACGCGATTTGTTAATGGTGAAATTGTTGCGTGTCATAACCTCAATTTTTATATATTATATAAGAATGATTACCAAGATTTATAATATAATTTCAATATGTAAATAGTAGAATAAGAACAACAGTATGTAAAATGCAATCACGTGCTATCAATTTCATATATTAATATGCTTATAGATTGCGTTGACAACTGCATCTTCGATGATAGATGTTTTAGTGCAATAAAATAGTAATGTCATTTTGTAAATTAATAGTGAAATTATAATCATACATACATTTTAAGGCTGGCCGGATCTTAGGCTGGTGCTCACGAAAAAATACAACCAAGGGATTTGCCCGCAACAAGACGGGCTAATCTCTGAGAATAATCTATGTAACCTTTCAAGTAAAGCCTTGACTTTGTCAAGGTTCCGTGCGTTGGGGTTCACGGATTAAAACGTCCCCCACTTTACGTTCACCACGAACGTGACCTTGAGGTCAAAGGACAAGAAAAGGTCATTAGGGGTCAAAATGTATTTATTCCACTACCCCAGGGCTGAAATTTAAGAAAACAATCATCAAATACAGTTCAATTTCAGATATGATAAGGTTATTGCCCTTTGACAACATACATCATATTCAAAGGTCAAAGCCCTCGACTAATATCCGTGATCTAAGATCACAATTATCTCTAGTTCTTTCTTCTTCCGCCATGGGACCTATAGCTCCGTAACCATTGAGCCGATTTTGACCATATTTGGTCATAAGTACCCTTATGTGCACCACTACTCAGGTTGTAAAGCATAAGGGGTCAAAGGTCACACAAGGGTAACTAGGGGTCAAAACCTGATTTTCACTTAAAACGCATTTGCAATTTATTGAAATGACCTAGGATCTTGAGAATTGGCCAACATATTCCTTTTGACCGTACGCATATATAATAGTTCGGTTTTTTAAATCGAAAAATGTTTGGGGTTACTAGGGGTCAAATTGTAAATTTTACTCCATTTACTCAAAACCCTACTTGTCCGAGGGAAAATGACTGATGATACTCAGAATTTGTCAAAAGATTCCTTGGATCCATGTACATATAGGGTGCTTCTCCACTAAAAGTGAAATGTCAAACGGGGTCACTAGGGGTCACTGAACTTTACAGGTGGGAAAATATAAGGCATGCTCCGATTTCGACCGAGTTTCTTTTATTTTGTGGGCATTGATAAGACAAGAACAAAAGTCAATCATACTGCTAAGGTCAAAGGTCAAAAAAAGGTCCCTAGGGGTCCAAATGTACATTTTCACTCCGCGCACTCAAAATACTACTTGTCCGAGACGAAATGACCGATGATTGTCAGAATTTGTCAAAAGATTCCTCTTATCCATGTTCATATAGGGTGCTTCTCCATAAAAAGTGACATGTCAAACGGGGTCACTAGGGGTCATTGAACTATACAGGTGTAAAACTGAAGACATACTCCGATTTTGACCTGACTACTTTTTTCTTGTGCGCATTGATAAGCCAAGAAAAAAGGCAATTATAACTTTGGGGTCAAAGGTCAAGAAAAGGTCATTAGGGTTCAAAATGTATTTTTTTAACTACTTCAGGGCTGAAATTTATAAAAACGATTATCAAATATAGTACAACTTAAGGTTATTGCCCTTTGACAACATATAGCAAGGTCAAAGGTCAAAGCCCTCGACTAATATCCGTGATCTAAGATCACAATTATCTCTAGTTATATTAGTCGAGAAACGACTAATATACTGTATTCGTCCTGTTTCCTCTTCTTTCTTCAGCCATGGGACCTATAGCTCCGTAACCATTGAGCCGATTTTGACCATATTTGGTCACAAGTACCCTTATGTGCACCACTACTCAGGTTTTAAAGCACAAGAGGTCAAAGGTCACACAGGGGTCAAACGCGATTTTCACTTAAAACGTCCTTGCTACTTAGCGAAATGACACAGGATGCTGAGAAATGGTCAACATGTTCCTTTGGACAGTACGCATGTATAATAGTTCGGTTTTTAAAATCGAAAAATATTTGGCGTCAGTAGGGGTCAAAATGTAAATTGTCACTCCAATCATTCAAAATGCTACTTGTCCGAGAGGAAATGACTAATGATTGTCAGAATTAGTCAAAAGATTCCTCTCATCCATGTTCATATAGGGTCCTTCTCCACTAAAAGTGACATGTCACACGGGGTCACTAGAGGTCATTGAACTATACAAGTGAAAATCTTAAGACATGCTCCGATTTTGACGGGACTACTTTTTTCCTGTGCGCATTGATCAGCCAAGCAAAAAAGTCAATTACAAGTTTTGGGTCAGAGGTCAAGAAAAGGTCTTCTTTATATTAGTCGAGAAACGACTAATATACTGTATTCGTCCTGTTTCCTCTTCTTTCTTCAGCCATGGGACCTATAGCTCCGTAACCATTGAGCCGATTTTGACCATATTTGGTCACAAGTACCCTTATGTGCACCACTACTCAGGTTTTAAAGCACAAGAGGTCAAAGGTCACACAGGGGTCAAACGCGATTTTCACTTACAACGCATTTGCAATTTATTGAAATGACCTAGGATCGTGAGAATTGGCCAACATATTCCTTTTGACCGTACGCATATATGATAGTTCGGTTTTTTAAATCGAAAAATGGTTGGGGTTACTAGGGGTCAAAATGTAAATGTTTACTCCATTCACTCAAAACCCTACTTGTCCGAGGGAAAATGACTGATAATACTCAGAATTGGTCAAAAGATTCCTTAGATATATGTACATATAGGGTGCTTCTCCACTAAAAGTGAAATGTCAAACGGGGTCACTAGGGGTCATTGAACTTTACAAGGGAAAAATATAAGGCATGCTCCGATTTAGACCGGGTTCCTTTTATTTTGTGGGCATTGATGAGACAAGAACAAAAGTCAATAATACCGTTAAGGTCAAAGGTCAAAAAAGGTCCCTAGGGGTCAAAATGTACATTTTCACTCCTCGCACTCAAAATACTACTTGTCCGAGACGAAATGACCGATGATTGTCAGAATTTGTCAAAAGATTCCTCTTATCAATGTTCATATAGGGTGCTTCTCCATTAAAAGTGACATGTCAAACGGGGTCACTAGGGGTCATTGAACTATACAGGTGTAAAACTGAAGACATGCTCTGATTTTGACCGGACTACTTTTTTCTTGTGCGCATTGATAAGCCAAGAAAAAAGGTCAATAATAAGTTTGGGGTCAAAGGTCAAGAAAAGGTCATTAGGGTTCAAAATGTATATTTTTAACTACTTCATGGCTGAAATTTATAAAAACAATTATCAAATATAGTACAATTTAAGGTTAGTGCCCTTTGACAACATATAGCAAGGTCAAAGGTCAAAGCCCTCGACTAATATCCGTGATCTAAGATCACAATTATCTCTAGTATGTTTTTGTATTTGTACGACAAAAACAGGAAATCTTTCTTTCTTCCGTCATGGGACCTATAGCTCCGTAACCATTGAGCCGATTTTGACCATATTTGGTCATAAGTACCCTTATGTGCACCACTACTCAGGTTGTAAAGCATAAGGGGTCAAAGGTCACACAAGAGTAACTAGGGGTTAAACGTGATTTTCACTTAAAACGCATTTGCAATTTAGTGAAATGACCTAGGATCTTGAGAATTGGTCAACATATTCCTTTTGACCGTACGCATGTATAATAGTTCGGTTTTTAAAATCAAAAAATATTTGGGGTCCCTAGGGGTCAAAATGTAAATTTTTACTCCATTCACTCAAAACCCTACTTGTCCGAGAGAAAATGACTGATGATACTCAGAATTAGTCAAAAGAGTCCTTGGATCAATGTTCATATAGGGTGCTTCTACACTAAAAGTGACATGTCAAACGGGGTCACTAGGGGTCATTGAACTTTACAGGGGGAAAATATACGGCATGCTCCGATTTTGACCGAGTTTCTTTTATTTTGTGGGCATTGATGAGACAAGAACAAAAGTCAATCATATTGTTAATGTCAAAGGTTAAGAAAAGGTCACTAGGTGTCAAAATGTAAATATTTACTCCTCGCCCTCAAAATACTACTTGTCCGAGAGAAAATGACTTATGATTGTCAGAATTAGTCAAAAGATTCCTCTCATCCATGTTCATATAGGGTGCTTCTCCACTAAAAGTGACATGTCAAACAGGGTCACTAGGGGTCATTGAACTTTACAAGGGTAAAAGTTAAGACATGTTCTGATCTTGACCGGTCATGGCTCATTGTGTAGGCATTGATGAGACAAGAAAAAAAGTCAATCATATTTTTGGGGTCAAAGGTCAAGAAATGAGGAGTATACTACGCAGCTGTCGAGAGCGTGTGACTGCTGAATAACGTTAGCTACTATACCGTTTGAACACACGGAATAAAGCGTAACAATATAGTGGTGATCGTGTTGGCTATGTGTTTACACGACATTTGGCTAAACACGCCTGATGCTATCACTGGAGATTTGAACTCGTGGCGCTACATCATGATATTATGTACCATTGGGTCATTTACATGACAAGAAGAGAATTTTAAGGAGCCACATCATACAATAAACTATGATTTCATATTGGTAGCATGGCTATAATACTATACAGTGGTCATTAAAATATTTGAATACAGTCTAGACAGAACGCAATTCGTCATTTACATGAGAAATAGACAATGTCTCTATCCGAATACAGAATTGATTACCTGGAGATTATTAATTTGGTAAGTTTTAAATGGTTGTTGCAACCATTCCGCAATTTGAATTCAGAAGTTTTTATAGACTGGGTGGAATATTACCTAAAACAAATATGTCCTACTTGCATTTTTCGGGCCATCACAAAATGAACCATTTTGCCACATATTGAGTGAAACAAATATGTCTCATTCTTCATTTAAAACGTTCTTCCCCAAAAAAACTACTAAACCCCCTTTTTTGCTACGCAATTTCCCCCCAACAGAAATCCCCTTGTCTGTCCTCCGGACGCATAATTCATTTTAGTTTAACCTTGTTTAATATAGGCCTAGTCAACCCCTTATATACTCCTCATATAAGTCTTACGCCCATACCTAAACTACATTAAGAAGTGTCTTTAACACCTAATTGAGGAGTATATTACGCATGACATGACAAATTATTCGGATATTTTGTTTTAAAATAACCTCATAAAAATGAAACAAAATGCCAAACAAACATTTAGTATTATAAACCATCCAAACAAATACATTGTAAAAACTTGCATTTTTCGTGTCACTTCAAAATGAACCATTTTGCCAAATATTTACTAAAACAAATAGGTCTCATTCTTGCACATTTAATCTTCTTCCCCCCCCCCCCACCCCCCCCCCCCAAAAAAAAAACAACAACAAAACAAACAAACTACTAAACCCCTCTTTTTTGCTACGCAATTTCCCCCCAACAGAAATCCCCTTGTCTGTCCTCCGGACGCATAATTCATTTTAGTTTAACCTTGTTTAATATAGTCAACCCCATACTCCTCATATAGTCTTACGCCCATACCTTAACTACACTAAGAAGTGTCTTTAAGACCTAATTGAGGAGTATATTACGCACGGCATGAAACATTGTTTTGACAACAAGCTCATAAAAATGATCCAAAATGCCAAATAAACTATTAGCATTAATACATCCAAACAAATACAGTCTCAAAACTTGCATTTTTCGTGTCACATTAAAATGAACCATTTTGCCACATATGTGAGTGAAACAAATAGGTCTAATTTTTGACAAAATGCATACATTGTAAATCATTAATCATGTTAATTATAGTCGACACTCTATTATACTCCTCATATAGGTCTTAAAGACGCATTTTTGTGTAGTTAGGTATAGGCGTAAGACCTATTTGAGGAGTATATAAGTATGTCAACTAAATAAATACATGTAGTTATTGGTGTCTAATAGCACTCCATGCAACATAACTTTTTTCTGTGTATAGTACTGTTTGAGGATAATGCCGGACATTTTTCACGTTGGTTTTAAATGCGATATTCATTTAAACAAAAATTAAAACTAGAGAGAAAAAAGAGGTGATCGTAGCTTTTTATTCAATTGTTTATATTTAAATCACAAAATTTAAAATAAATTAGAATTAAAATGAACAAAAAAAACCCCAAAAAAGTCTGGACCTGGATTCGAACCCGCAACCTTTCGTTACCAAAGCGAGGTTTTATCCGATTGTGCCACGGAGAGACTCCTTGTATAATGATTGTGTTTTTAAAACTCTATTCAGTCTATATAATTTTGCTTAAAGTTAAGGTAGCACACCTCTAAATCACGTCTACACGCGTTTCTATGCAGTATGCATCATTTTCAGGCGATCAGAACTCGAGTTAGCCAAATACGATTTTTATGAATATGGTATCAAAATTTAGTTCTGATTCAACTCTTTCAAATAAGATTGTAAAAATTATATGGATAACAGTTAGATTTTTCACAATTTCGTGTCGAACCAGTGCATGCGAGATTCACGCATTGTCATCCACATGGGACAGGGTAACAAGGTACGAAATAGTGCCTCTGCCAAACCAATCAAAACTGATCAAATCGATTCCTCACGCGCATTTTTCAATTCTACATATTCTCAGTTTTATTTTGGTACCACATTCAGATAGTCAATCTTAATACAAATATCAACGTTTCATGCAGCGTAGCGTTTTATACTATTGCGCAAGAAGAGTTGCAAGTTTTCGCCTGGAACTATTTAGAGGCGTGCTAAAGGGTGTCGGAACCGATGCAAATTAGATTTAGGCAAAATGTAAATTTTAACTCATTCACTCAAAATGCTACTTGTCAGAGGGAAAATGACTGATGATACTCAGAATTAGTCAAAATATTCCTTGGATCCATGTACATATAGGGTGCTTCTCCACTAAAAGTGAAATGTCAAACGGGGTCACTAGGGGTCATTGAACTTTACAGAGGGAAAATATAAGGCATGCTCCGATTTTGACCGGGTTTCTTTTATTTTGTGGGCATTGATTAGACAAGAACATAAGTCAATCATATTGTTAAGACCAAAGGTCAAGAAAAGGTCACTAGGGGTCAAAATGTACATTTTCACTCCGTGCACTCAAAATACTACTTGTCCGAGACGAAATGACTGATGATTGTCAGAATTTGTCAAAAGATTTCTCTCATCCCTGTTCATATAGGGTGCTTCTCCATTAAAAGTGGCATGTCAAACGGGGTCACTAGGGGTCATTGAACTATACAGGTGTAAAACTGAAGACATGCTCTGATTTTGACCGGACTACTTTTTTCTTGTGCGCATTGATAAGCCAAGAAAAAAGGTCAGTAATAAGTTTGGGGTCAAAGGTCAAGAAAAGGTCATTAGGGTTCAAAAGGTATTTTTTGAACTACTTCAGGGCTGAAATTTATAAAAACAATTATCAAATATAGTACAATTTAAGGTTATTGCCCTTTGACAACATATAGCAAGGTCGAAGGTCAAAGCCCTCGACTAATATCCGTGATCTATGATCACAATTATCTCTAGTTTGAGTTTGCTATTCTCTTAATAGTCTTATCATCTGCTCTGTGGGTACCAAGTCATGGTTGCGTCTATCTTGTGTAACGGCAGGCTTGGTTAACTCGTGAACCAGGATGGTTTTCCCCTGTCCACGGTAGCGTGTGGATTTCTGATATAAGTGGGGGAAGTGAGGGGTTGGACATTCCATCATTAGTTCATGGGATGCATCTGATTATCCTCCATTCTAGAAGTTGATAGCTTGAACTTCCATCACCATAATATGTTCAAATGCAAAAGTAAATGCATGCTTTTCATTATTTCCCGTGTAATCACAGAAACACCTGAAAGACACAATACGTGAGAGTCATAGTTAACATGGTTACACATTAACTAACATAGTATGCTTTAAAGATTGAGAGGCAGGTCCGAGATTAATTGAAATTTCAACAACTCCCCCATACCTTAAGTACAGTAACAAAGCGTTGTTGATTTGAGATAAACTCACTGTTCATATGCAAATTACTAGGATAGCGAACCTTATTTGGAAACCGCAAAATTGTAAACAAACAAGAATGTCGGGAAAAATGTTCGCAAAATTTGTTCATTTTTTCCGGCGTATAAATGCATTTCGCCATGCAATCCTTAAAGTTAGCAAATAACTTTATATACCGAAATGTAGCTATATCCCTGAGGAAAATATTTTTGGCGAGGGCCATATGTAAAGGTTCACTTCTAAAGCCACAATTTTAGCCGAACCGTCGCTACCTGAGCACAAGAGAATCGCCTTTTTTTTGCATCATCGCGGCGAAATGTGTTCGCTTTGATCTACAGGACCGTATCACTATTGAAACGGAGGGGTGTGTTTTGATTTTATACAAATATTCTATAAACATGTATCAAAATGTGTTGTGTAAATTAAATGCACTTTTGATTTCATTTTTCTCTGAATGTTAAAGGTGGTGTGTGAATAAAATGCTATTTACAAAATATTTTTACTTGCGAAATAATTTGTCTTCTCTCATGTTTATCTTTTGTAACCCAACCCATTCTGAAGTTCCATCGCCCATTTACGGGGAACGGACGATGTCCAAATAAGGGCCTAATTATAATAAACGTACACTTTTTTTCTCGATTTTTAAAGAGCAGCTATTTTTTTATGTCAAATTAAGCCTATTAAAACAAGTTTTGTACTTGTTTTCATTAATTATCCAAAACGATATTCACATTTGAATGATGTAAATATGTTTGGTCGTTGTTGAACGGGGTTCAACAAGGTCTTCGTCGTTGTTTATCTTGAATCGACAACGGTAAGACGGGTTTATTTTGCTCGGGCAGCTTTCGCAAAATAAACCCGTCTTACCGTTGTCGATTCAAGATAAACAACTCCGAAACCTTATTGAACCCCTAATTAATCCTCAAACACGGGGCATCATAAACATGTTGGGTATGCCTTTATAATGCTTATGAAATATGGAATTTCAAATGTGAAATATCACAAAAAGTCATTTGTCCACTTTAATCTAACTTTCTGGGGAAGTAGGTCACATTAAACCTGACTGCTAATGTGTCTTCTAAACCAAACTCTGATCCATATATTAATCATACCTGATTTGAGTTGCTTCTCCTAATAGTCTTATCATCTGCTTCGTGGATACCAAGTAATGGTTGTTTCTATCTTGTGTAACAGCTGGCTTGGTTAACTCGTGAACCATGATGGTTTTCCCTTGTTTCCACGGGGCACCATGCGGATTTCAGATACAGTGAAGATCGAGTTGGCCTTCCATCATTAGTTCATGGAATGCGTCTGATTATGCCCCTTCTCGAGTTTGATATTCCATCATCACAAGGTCTATTCTAATAAGCGACTGGCATTGCACGCTTTTCATTATTTCCATGGCGTAGTCTTGAATCACAGGTGTACATGTGAGTTTCAAGTCTAAGCCACGGATGCTGGCAAACTCACAGAAACACCTGAAAGACATGAAAGACACATTACGTGAGATGCGTTCCTTCACATGGTTTAAATATAAACATAATTTGCTTTATAGATTGAGAGGCAGGTCTGAGATTAATTGAAATTGCATACTCAAACACGGGACAACCTAAACACGATGGGTATGCTTTTATAAAGCTTTAGAAATATGGACATCTGTAATAAGGCCCTCCTAGAAAAACAAAAACCTGACCAGTGGGCAATATTGAACCTGATACCATGCAGTCCCAAAATCTGGTGACCTAAGTCAAGCAGGAAACTACAGAGGCATATGTCTGAACTCTATAATTGTGGCCAAGACATATAACAGAATGATTCTCAACAGAATAAGACCTCACCTAGATGAATTACTTCGAACTAACCAGAATGGCTTCCGCGAGGGAAGAGGCACTACCTCACACATTCTGGGGCTCAGGAGAATCATCGAAGGTATACATTCCAATAATCTCTCTGCAGTCATAACATTCATTGACTTCAAAAAGGCATTCGACACCATACATCGTGGGAAAATGATCAAGATACTCAAAGCATACGGTGTCCCACAGGTTATAACAGATGCAATTGATGAAACTTACAGAAACACAAGAGCCAAAGTCATATCACCTGATGGCGACACGGAACTGTTCGACATCCTAGCAGGAGTACTCCAAGGAGATACCCTTGCCCCCTACCTATTCATAATCATCCTTGATTACTGCTTAAGAATAGCTATCAGTGGGAGAGAAGAGGAACTAGGATTCACCATCAAGCCTAGACAAAGTCGAAGAATAGGGCCAAAGAACGTCATTGATCTTGACTTTGCAGATGACATAGCGTTACTTTCTGACACTAAGGAGCAGGCACAGAAGTTATTGACATATGTTGAGGAAGCAGCACTCAAAACTGGGCTCCACATGAATGCCAAGAAAATCAAATGCATGGCATTCCACCAAGCACAAGCGGTACAGCTAAAAACCTCTGATGGAAGTAACCTAGACAACGTAGAGGACTTCAAGTACCTGGGAGCTTGGGTTGGTAGTAGCCAGCATGACATAAAAGTACGTAAAGCACTTGCTTGGAAGGCCTGCAATGCTCTGAACAAAGTGTGGAAATCCAGCCTCTGTCGAAAAATCAAAATCAGACTTTTCCAAGCTACTGTTCAAAGTGTTCTACTGTATGGAGCTGAGACATGGACCATCACCAACAGACTGAAGAAATCTCTAGATGGATGCTACACTAGAATGCTGAGAACTGCACTCAACATTAGTTGGAAAGATAAGGTACCAAACAAAGACCTGTATGGAAACTTACAAAAGGTATCAGAAAACATCACAGATCGAAGGATGAGATTTGCAGGGCATTGCATGAGAAGAGAAAATGAGATTGTATCTGATCTGCTGCTATGGAAACCCAAACACGGACACACATCTGTCGGCCGCCCAGCCTTAACATATTTGGACACCTTGGCGAAAGACACAGGACTGAAGAATGATGAGGAGATGAAAGCATGCATGAGGGACAGAGCAGTACTTTGGCGAGCCATCACGAAGACCGTTCGAGAACGACATAAGTAGTAAGTAAGTAGAAATATGGAATTTCAAATGTGAAATACCGTATCTCAAAAACTCACTTTGTCCAATTTAATCTCACTTTCTTGGAGTAGGTCACATTTAACATGATTAAACCAAAATGTGATCCAGATATTAATCATACCTGATTTGAGTTGATTATTCTCATGTCTTATCATCTGCTCCGTGGATACCAAGTCATATCTGTTTCTATCTTGTATAACGGCTGGCTTGGTTAGCTCGTGAGCCATGACGGTTTACACTCCACGGCTCTGTGCAGCTGTGTCGATTCTCAGATTTTGGGGGGAAGTAAGGGGGGGGGGGTGAGGGGTGAGAGAAGAGTAATAGCAAGGAAATTGAAACATTGTTGTTGATCGGCTCCTCATTGTAGTAAAAGAAAAGTGTGTGGTCTTTGTGCTTTTATCAAATTCTCTTTATTAGCCAGCATGCTTATAATAGGCCTATCTATTCGAATTTTTTATTTTTTTTTTATTTTTTTTTTTAAAGAGTTTTTTTGATTTTATATCTTTTTTTGTAGTTTTTATGATTTTATTTCTTTTTTTGTATTTTTTCTTATTTTTGGTTTTTTGTGGTGGTATTTTTTCACTTTTATACATAATTCATTTTGAATTGGAATGTAAAACTTGTTTTGAAACAATCGATATAAACCAGAGAGGCTCTAATGATGAATCCATTTCCATTAGTTGATTCATGATTTAGTTATTTACTCTTCTCTCTAGGGGAGGGGACGGGGGAGGGGGAGAGTGGTTGTCTACCTAACCACTCTGTGGTAATACCGTTTCTCCTCATATCTGTTGTACACCGACTCCTGTATAACAATAACAAATGTAGCACAACTTAATGATTAGCTTAGCCGTTATCGAACTTAGACCTAAACAACTTCAAATTAGTGTAATTATTCGTTCTTTTCAGAAAACAAGTTATTTTTCATAGTTGATGAGGCCATGGAAATAATCCCATAATACGATATTAAGCCTTATGTTTGCCAATTGTTCACTCAGTATTGACAATAATATGTCACCCAGATACTCCTTTTTCGTGTTTTTTTATGGAGCAGGGTCTACCCAAATGACCCCTACTCTTGCTGGTTACCTGTAAGAATTGGCTCCACACAACTCATCCATAGATGAGTCTGCGCGGGGATCCAAGGTGCAAGGCGCAGGGTACCAGGACAGTTGAAGTGTACCCATTTCATACTTGAGTGCCCCTCCATCCCCCACACACCCCTGTTTGTAATGACCTGCAAAAGAGGACCCAGTTTTGGCACTATCCAAACAAGGACCCACCAACCTGGACACACACCGACACACCGAGGACCAAAATGGCGGCTTACACGGGTGACAAACCGCCAATTAGACTGTGTACTATCTCACTGAGGCCTAAGGGGGGTAGAGGTGATACGAGGACCTCGTTTAAATAGCGTTTTAACGTTGTTTGCAATATTTTGCACGTATCAAGGAACCGAGGTCGTCCACGTTTGCAGGTGTGTCCTCAGTTGGAATGTAAAAGACGGGTGTGCGTCCTCGTTCGCAGGTATTTGTCAACGCACCCCCACACCTCAGGGGCGGCTGCCGACATTATTTACCGTAAACAACTGTTGATACATTGACGGAATAAAGCGTATAGTATACATATTGATAAGACTGACAATACATGTATACATCAGTGTTTGGCCAAATGTTGTCATACGGTTAATAAATTCGCGGGCCGCTGAGGCCCTCAGTTTCTCGTCATAGCGGTTGGGTATAGTAAACTCTGCTTCAGTTTAGGCATACTTTGCAATTGAATGAGGAGTGGGGTGCCAGGTACGAATCCTGTTTAACACCACTTTAAAGCCTGATGGTCTCGTTAGTTTCTACAAGGTTCTATGTCATGTAGAAGAACTACATTTACCGAGGTGCTTTACTGTTCCAAGATAATACACCGTTGGCCTTATCATATAATCTTCCAAATGTGTTGTGGCCGTTGTGCAGCCATTTTAACCAGATCTTAGTCTTGTATCAGTTTCTGATCATTGGTGTGTTTTGTTCCTGGTTCCGTTGGATTCAGCTTTTTACGTTTTATACAGTTAGGGACTGTTTATTCTTAAGTTAACATGGACTGTCTACTCTTAAGGTATTACACTGACCTCGTATTCTCTGATGTTATGCAGCGTGATTTTGATCATATCCAGAGTGGGCCGATGCTTGGGCTTTCTCGACTGGCACACTTTACCTAGTTTGTCCAGTTTGTCAATGTCAAACACCAATCCTAGCTGTCTGAACATGTAGCCTAGCGCGTACATCTCGGTAGCAGGACTATCGCCGGTGTTATGACGCAATATCTCCGGGGCAGTTCGGGGATACTTGCGTAGTTGTTTTTCGTCCCTTGAGTCTAGTGCCGGGTTGTAATCCAAAGCGACGGAGTTGGGTCGGGATCCCAGCTCTACGGCCATTCCAAGATGGATCAGTTTGCCGCTGTATGAGCCGTCGTCGTCGTCGTCCTCGTAGACGACACAGTTTTCCAGTTTGATGTCACAGTGTAAGTATCCGGCACTCTGTTGGCCTCGGAGAGCCTCAACTATGTCTTGCAGTACCTGTGTGTCGAAGTAAAACCAATATTCTTTATTCATTATTCCTATAATAATGGTCTCCAGACCTGCAGACATCTACGTGTCCAGGCTTGGGGGCTGCTAAAATATGTAAAACCCACAGCCTGATTTGTAGCTTAATTTGACATCTCTGTCATGTTCGCCCCCTGGCATGCATGTGTATATTGATCTTAACATCCACGCGTATCAGATCAGTACTAGTTCAAGCCATTCGGATTTGGGCTTATCACGTTTATATGCCTGTACGAGGGCGGATCAAAAAGTGTTGTCACTAATATTGACCCATGTTTCTGAAGGCGGCCAAGCAATTTCAAAGTCACATTCCCATGAGAACGCTTCCCTTGACGTCGATTAGGCCTACAACTTTGCATCTTCTTTACCCACTTGCATTGGTGTGAATGCAAAGTATGTATTGTCTCATCTTTCAATGTAGGGGAAGGTGGGGTAATGGCGGACACATTTTGTCAGAGAGGTATAACACACATATAATACGTCATATAATAATAAAAATCATGTAAACACAAAGCACTGTGAAGGTTCTACCTTTTATCAAGTTTTTATCAACTCATCATTTTGAAATTCGAAGCTACGACGCAATAAAAAAAAATGGCGTCGTCCGGCATTACCCCACACTCTGGGGGTAATCCCGGACGTTATTTTTCAATGGCAGCCCTCTTTTATTGGAATATAGCTTTTCAATGGGAGTTAAAAAATACCCTTTTTAAAAGTGTAGCAGAAATCAAAGAACAATGTCACATATTTATATGGTCAACAACTATTACCGATTTATGATGTTAAATTGACCACGCCCATATTGGTTACCATGGAAACGGTACATGTCCGGGATTACCCCAATCCATGTACAATGTATGGGCACATCCTCTCTTATTATTATGCTTTGTGACTCCGAATTCATTTCTTTTTTATCAGAAGGTATCATACATTACATAAAAAAATAATAAGACTTTGTTTTCCTTGATGTAGAAATACCAGTTTCAAAGAGAAATGAATGCACCAAAATATCAACTTGCCCAAAAAGTGATTATTGTAATTCTCGCGAGAATTTGCGAGACAACCATCCCATTTAGGTTTTGTGTGATTTCAATGGAGAGGCACCTAACATCATAGGGTGGCAAAATACCACCTACTTTCACCTGCCTTTAGATACAGCCCTGTCCGCGATTACCCCGCGTCCGCCATTACCCCACCTTCCCCTACAGCTTTATAGGTGAGGCAAGCTTTGTGAGGACTTGCATTGACGTGATGTAGCATGATTCGATATCGTCTTTTTAGACTCTATTTCACAGGTTAGATAAGTAGCTGCGGAAGTGGGCTTGGCAAATTCTGTACATGCTAATATACACCTACTAAATTTACATAAGCGGGAGCTAAGAATGTGATGTAGAGAACACTACAATAAAGACAGTATTGTCATAGTGTATAGCTGGGGATGCCTTTGGTGACAGAACTTACTGATCCACCATTTTATTTATTCCTCGGGGAAATTCCCCTTATAACTCGATTCTCCTTAATAACACGTATTTGTTTCAAAATACGTTTAGCTGGAGAATACGATGAGATAGAATGCTTAAATCACGGCTGGTTCATGATATTTACCTTCAATAATTCATCGTTGGATATTAGTGGGCCTCTGTTATCGCGAATATCCCATAACGTCCAGGGTTTCATCAGCTCTGGATCACCCAAGTACTCCATCACGAATGACCGCTTCAGTGAACGTATCACAGTCCCGTAGTACTCAGGAAAGCCTTTGAGGTGACTCACGGCAAACAAGGCTTCGGTCTCCCACGACAAACGCATCTCAAGTTCTTCGTCCGGGATGTCTGTCGGTGAAATGTTTAAAGGTTGTGTTGGGTCAGTCCTAAAAGTGGTGTGAACTTGAAATTTTGAAAATAAGTGAGAATAGAGAATTGAGTAATCAGGTTATTTGAAGGGGACAATTCACGGATTCTCTTATTGATCTGTCATACTGACTTCTGGAAGACAAAACTTATGAGAAGGGGCCAAACTTGGAATGGGGTAAGAAGCATTGGAGGAAATTTGACCCAAATTACCAAATGGAACTTAAGTTGGCCCGGGGAGGGATTTTAGCACAGCTATGTAAATAACAGAATGTAAGGGCAGCTCAAAATGATACCAAGACCAGTTAGGCCTACGGTACTAATAATACTTACCATCGCTTCCAATCAGCGTCTTCTCGACGACCAATTTGCCGAAAAAGCGGCAAAGTTTCACAACTCCGTGTTGACCTCTTCCAACTTGGATCTGGCATCCACCGGCCATGACTGGCACTAGATCGTGCGGGCTGATACGGCCGTAAATTCCTTTGTACTTGGACAACATATTCTCTTCTTTTGTGTCGTCATCGGTCTCATCTTCCTCCGTCTCCAAGTCGCCATCTTCATCAGTCACAGCGAGGCCATCATTCCGATCTGTATCCCCATCTACGCTCTCCTCCTGCTGATCATCCTCATCTTTCGCAGGTGTTTCCGCAACATGAACCTTGGTCTTATCAACCTCTTCAGCATACTCTACTTTGAGCTCATCCACTTCTGTAGCATCCTCAACTTTGATGCCATCCGTCTCTCCAACATCCTCAACTTTGAGGTCATCCGTCTCTCCAACATCCTCAACGTTGAGGTCATCCGTTTCTCCAACATCTTCAACTTTGAACTCGTCAACATCTTCAACTTTGAACTCGTCAACATCTTCGATGTCCTCGATGATCAGCATCTCCATGGCCTTTGACAACTTGTGGGTCGCTTTCTTTTCTTCACGAATCTGAACGCTCGGCATTAAGTCGTCGTGACGATTCCTAGCTTTTGACAACCTCCGGCTCGCCTTCTTTTCTGCTCGACAACTATTCTGACTCTCTTCAAGATTTTCGCGTTGCCATTGCGAGATTACGGACTGCATTATAGTGTTGTTTCCGCCCCTCTTTGATTTCTTCTTCCTCTTAGTGACGTTTCGGTTTCCTGTTGATTCCGCCTTCCTCTGCAAAGGGATGCTTCTGCCTCCCACCGAAGATTCCGTCTTCTTCTGTATGGGATCAGCGTGCTCAACAGTATCCTCCAAGTCTTCTATCAACAAATCTTGCACTACGCATCCGTGGGTACGGTTTACTGTACCCATTCTTCCTTCTCCAGCTATCTGGTTAGGTATAACCGGGGGTATAATCATGGCAAATGCGTCTGTAACTCTCCCTGAACCCCTTCCTCCCTGATTAGTGCCATGGACACTGCAATTATAACCAGACAAAATGGGTTTTATGTTAGTAGTCAGAAAGTTATATATGGGTCCCACTCAAGAAGACCTGGATGACGAGTTACATTTGAGAGCCCATGTTTTGTAAGGCGAGCTTGCCATATAAGGGCTCTTGCCCAAACACAAGATGAAAGCTTGCGGAAAGAGCGGGGAAAGCACGATCATTTGTCTATATATTATTAAGAGGTGTGACAAAGGATTGGTGATTAATTTACACCTCATTGGGTACTTCAAGTACCCATTCAGTGAGGGGTTAATCACCGATCCTTTCCTCGAGCTTTCCTCTACTTGTGTTTGGGCAAGAGCCCTAAATAACATTGCAATACTCGCCCGTCTCCCCTTTCACTTTATCCGACAATTGAAATTTTGAAGTGCGAAAGGCAAATGGTACAAAGCGGGATAAAGAAGGTCAAGTGACGTGCTAATTGACACTGCTTTAAGAGGTAACTTCTTTGATGGTGGGGGAATTAGAGAGGAAACGAATCTATGGGAGATATGCAAGGTTTATGAACGTCTCTACCATTATAGGTCTAATAATAATATGAACTGACAAGTCTTTACCTTGTTCGGGAACCTGATGATGGAGGCACGAACACTTCAACACGATCACTCTTTTGGAATACTCCCATGAATAACCCACAGAACTGGTTCAGACGTTGCACTGTACGCCGGAATGTCGTTACTACTCCCGCTCTGATGAGTGTGGCGATTGTTTTCTCCACTAACTCATCACGCGGCATCGGGTCTGCAGCGCCTCCCTCTCCTCTTGCTCGTCCGCCACCTGCTCCTCCGACCCATCCTCCGACTCCAACGTCTCCATCTACCGAGCTTCCTTCATCTCTTTCCATCCCTCCTCCGAAACAACTCGAACATCCTAAGAGACGAGACCTGTAAAAACAAACAATATTTTCTTGGAATTTGCGGAGGGTGATTTAAAACAGAAGCAGTGAGCAAATTTAGGTCCTGTAAATAAATCTTATAGTCGCGCACAAAATGCGCAACATTTTGAAACAATATCCTTAGTACAACTAAACTTGTACTGTTATCCTGCGTGGGTCTTTTTTGTACGTGCCCATGGATAGTCTACCAGGGAGGACACTCGCCAGTTATCCAGAAGGGTGGGGAACGAGCCCGTTCACCCTTAAGGTTCACTGGCAAGTGTCCGTATTGGCGAGGGTCGAGGGTCCTGCCCCAACGTTCGTGTCGATATTCAACCACAATCAGTAAATTTAAAGGCATATTATGTGATCTTTTCCAGAGAGCGCCCTCTATTCATGATTTTTTTTAGAAAAGAGATTTTCTTGCAGATTTACATTTCTGATCATAAATCGTACAAACATTCCAAGTTACAGAGCGATACGATTCCTAATTACCTCAAAATCATGGTTTTAGAGTGAATTTAGACTAGAATAAAATAAGTTGTCGGATATCCGACAGTTTATTTTCACTCTAAAACCATGATTTTGAAGTAATTAAGAATCGTATCGCCCTGTAACTTGGAATGTATGTACGATTTATGATCAGAAATGTAAATCTGCAAGAAAATCTGCTTTCAATTTTTTTTCTCGATGTTGAGGGCGTTCCATGGAAAGATCACATAATATACCTTTAATAGTACTCTTCATTTACTCCTTATGATAGTTTGATACCGTATACACACAAACAAAAAGGGCTTTTTTGCTATAGCTCTTTTGAAATCAGTAAGTTAGGATGCTTTTACTATGAAATGTCATGAGATGTTTGTATTGAACACTATATAGTCAGTCTGCTCCGGAACGGGAGCACGTTTGGCTTCAGGGCGTGCTATTTAGTGACGCACTGCCGTCAATGTTTACACATGCGATGTATTAAGTGACAGGAGACCGTCTTCCGCTGGATGACGAAAAAGTTTGATATTTCAATAGAGGGCGGACTTGGGACGGGACTGCGTTTCCAAGGGAACGAACTCCCGTCACAGATGCAATCTATCTGGGGAGGGGGTTGAAAGAGGCCTGCGATTAAGGGGCATAAGGCCAAATAAAAAGTGTAAGAAGTTTCTCGTCCCCTCGTGCATATTTTTGATCTCAAGAATTCTGTAAAGTTTCTCTTTTTCTATATTTCTTCCATAACATTTTTGTTCCAATATTTTAAAAGCTGACATCTTGTTAAGTGATTTTCTTCAGCCCAATGAGCATTTTAAAGCAGGTCATGTGTTAACCAACCCCCAGAACCATAAAATTAAAGATTTTACAAAGGCATTGTCCTCAATAAATTACGCAACCAATCAGGCAATACCATGCTGGCAATGGAGATTTTGTAAAAAGGGCTCTTAAAGTAAGGACGAGAAACTAGTATTTATTTTTATTAGGCCTAACATAAATGAGTAGTTTTGGTAATAAACATGAGTTTATTATCTTATTTGCAGGCATTAGAAGGTGGGTCGGGTAACCCCCCCCCCCCCCCCCCCCCCCCCCATTTCCTCACTAGTTCATAAAAAATAAACTTTTACAATGAGGAAGAACATCTGAATAGCTCCTGGTAAGGGTTGCTTGGGCCGATAGTCACATGTTATCATTGTAAGAATAGCCCAAAATGGTTAGGCCTAGACAAATGTATTAATTAACAAAACTGAACACAAATACTTTAATTATGTTCATTTTAGTCTTAAACTACTTTTTGAGGACCTGTTTCTTTTGCTATGAGTATATGATTCGTCAAGCTATCCTTGTTAAGGGTCACTTTTTGCTTCTATCCTTGTTAAGGGTCACTTTTTGCTTCTATCCTTGTTAAGGGTCACTTTTTGCTTCTATCCTTGTTAAGGGTCACTTTTTGCTTCTATCCTTGTTAAGGGTCACTTTTTGCTTCTTTGAGAATCCGCGTTTATATTATATAAGGGTAGTTTTTGAGAGTGGGTTTACACGGATGATTACAACTTTTGTACATGAATGGTCCCCGGGTCTTTTGGTGACTAATACATTAAACATATTGCAACACTTTGAAAAAAGAAATTGAGGGTCTTTGGGCGCAGTGGTCACATTTTTGAACCTATATGGGGTCCTTGATCACAAGGTTTCGAATTCATATGACATAGAGGTAGGGGTTATAGCCTATGTCCTATTTTATGCCTCTGTCTATATAGAGGACTATTGACCTTTTGACCTTTTGACCCATGTGTGAGGCAAAGCAAGTACTAAATGAAATCAACATTATCATTTTTGTATATCCCTGTGATCATATACGAACAATTTGAGGTTACAGTTGTTTAAATCAGTGCAAATTACACATTTTGACCGCCCCCCCCCCCCCCCCCCCCCCCCCCCCTCCCCCCTCCTCGGACCTGTTGTATACTTCGTTTAGCCCGATTACTCGTTTAAACGAAACATCGGATACAGGACAAACTAAAAAAAATCTTAATCTTTGAGTTCACACAAAAAGGGTTGATTATTCTTTATAGTTCAAACTCATGGGTGCGCAAGAAAATAGGGGGGAAAGAAGAAAAGCTAGCCCAACTAAGGAAGAGGAAGCTTGCAAAGTATGGTCACTGCACGGAAGCGACGTGCGGATAGCATAGTAATAACTAATGAAGGAGAGGTAAAAGGGAAGGCTCTACCAGGACGCAGAAAAACTGCTTGGACAGACAACATCAGAGAGTGGACAAACGGCGGAATGGTGCCAGCAAGAGTGAAAGCACGCAAGAGAATGCCGACGGTTCTCTGAAGGACTGTGGCTAAACAGCAGCAGCAGCAGTTCAATTGAAGGAGCAAATTGACCCCGGTTATATAGTGGCAGCCATCTTGAATTGCAATGAACCATGCCGAAAACATCCTTAGAAGAGACTTTCTATTAATCATGTTAATTGAAAACAAAGACAATATTTTTTCTTTCTTTCAAAAAGCACTGTAGACATTTGTGTAACTTGTTTGTATACAGTCATAGTCAAGCACGCAATTAGTGGCTTGTTTTGTTTTCCCGCACCCAGCTGCCCAGGAGCTCACAGGCATTTCGCGGCATTTGAAGAAGAAAAAAATAGGTGTTTTGTTTTTCGATTTAACCATATTTCTTTATCCAAAATTAGGGAGAGGGTCTGTTTAATAACATCCGAATTTAAATTTAAAAGGAATAATTTAGCATCAGATGGTGGAAAAAGTGTACTTTGGGTCCCGGATCGACTGTATACTAGTATCGCCCGATACTGGAACACCCATTATCGTCAGATACTGGTACATTTTACTGGTCTAGGCCTATACGGGACCAGTTCAGCTTTGGAAAATTATGAAAATAAATTGTTTCAAATCTGCTTACTTTGATTGTTTTTGATGACCCAATATGCTAAAGTTACTAGAACAATAATGTTTGCGAACACCACTGCTCACATTTTTACGCATTCAGGTGTTTATGTTTTTTTCACTCGGTGAACGGCGTTATATTGCATTGGCATTGTCATTGCATCCCTAACCAAGTCCGAATATGATATAAAAATTATTGTTTTTTTGTCGTTGAGAGGTCTCCCCATAACAATATTTGACAAGCTATGCGACAGAAGAATGAATTTCATTTTTTAGCCTCAACAAATCTCTTGCTATGAATCAACGCTTTTGACAACTATAATGTGCTTTCAAGTTTGTACCTTTTTCCAAAACTTGTTTTGTCAATTTTACTCTAGTAGAAGAATATTCCCTTCTGTAATGTATCAATTGTTATATTTTCTTTAAGCCCAACAGTGGAATTGTATGTCATTATAAAGATAACTTTATATGCTATTTGTAATGGTATTATTCTTGGATAACGCCGTTCACGTGTATGATAGTTATGGGATTGAAACAAAGATAAAACAATTGAAACTGACAAAAATCATGTAGCTGTTGCAGAAACTTTATTTGTTTTATCAATTTTAATACTAAAAAAATGATTTAAACCATACATTTGGGCTGAATTTCCCAATATTAACCGTCAAACAGTGGTCAAATATTTAATTTTCACTTTAAATGTTATAAGCTTGTATTTTCGTTTAAAAGAGGTATGTACCATTACATCAACTTTTGTATTAAATTACATGCACTGCAAAATCAAGTGTTAATATTTGAACACTTTTATTAACACCTTAGAGTAACACTTAATTAACACGTTCGTGTGTTAATGATGAACACGTTCAAGTGTTCATCATTAACACATGAACATGTTCATGAGTATCATCAGCGTTAACATAACTGTGCTGCCAGGCAATAACGTCTATGTTAATACTTCAACATTAATGTTATGTATTAACATGTTCATATGTTAATAATATTTAACACTTTGACACGTTAATAAGAAGTAACACTTAATTAACACTTCATTGCGTTAATAACTTATTTTATTAATGCTACTGTTCACATTTTATCCCAAACGTGTAAAAAACTTTCATCAAATTCGGTTAGTTACACCATGGCAACCAGGGAACGGTAGTGGTATTATAGAGGGAGGGGGCGGGCATTGACAATGTACAATGTATATATGGCATTAGTGAACAATGACTTGCCTTTATATATACATATGAGAACTTACGTATACAGATCAAAATACTTTCTATGGTGTTAAAAGCTGTTAAATGTATGTATCGACTTAAATTTAAAAAAAAAATAGGTTTAAATAAATAAAAGGTGCAAATTAGCTCATTACCATAATTTAAAGGTTACAAACGAGCACCGGTGCTAATTTTTGTACCATTGAAATTATGCTAATGAGCTATTTCCACAATTTACTCGACTCATGTAAGGCCAGGTAAAATATGCAAATTAGCGATTACAGCCCAGGTAACATAATTTGGTTGTGTAAACGTTATATGAACGTCGTGATGAAGCCAGATGTGGGTGATTAAAAAAATGATGTACCTAACTGCAACCTAGGTGCAACGTTGCGGAAACGTTCTGTGTTTGCTGGGTAACACAAGTGCTTTTTTAACATCTAGGCCTAAGTTAAAAACAACAAAAGTTAAAATAAAATTAACACTAGCATCATTATTTGTATACTACTACAATAATTTCTGAACACCGGCATTCATAGTGTTGCGTCCAAACGTTATAAATCGACATTGGTGTTCTTGTTTTAACACTACCATAGTAATATTAACGTTTGAAATTGTTAACTAATAACACGTTTAGAACGCCATGTGCTTATTCATCATCATGTTCAACAGAGTGGTCGAACACTAACGTTTAAATATTAACACTAGAGCGTTATGGTTAACACCAGTAATGCTGCATAAACACTTCTATAACAATGTCTTAACAGTTGTGTTGATAATGTAACATTTGAATGTTAATAAGTAAACATTTGCGTTATTTTAATAACACTAACATAAAGATTTTAACATCTGAACACGTTCAGAACACGTTCATCTTTAACACTTGATTTTGCAGTGTGCACACTGCATCGCATATAATTGTGAAGTTGTTCTCTTTCTTTTTTTATTGATAATGGACATTTTAGGGTGAATTCCGTTATCCCTGTGAACAGCGTTATCCGTGGTTATCCTGACATACACACGCGCAATAAGCCTGACGAAAACACATGCTCAATACTTGCTCAATAGAGCGATTTGGCTATGTGTAGCGCGATAGTAAACACTCATATATGTGGATTATGAGCCATATATTTACACTTACAGCATATTCTAGAAGAAACATTTGGTTCACAAAGTGAAATGCGTTATATAGAACACGAAAGAAGAAGCAAACTCTCTGTTTTCAATGTTTCGCTGCTGTATCTAAGAAGAAAGATTGTGCTCTTGCAATATTTTCTTGAAATGAGGGTGATAACACTTTACAGGATAACGCCGTTCACGATGACGCCTTTCACGTTTTCATTCCTTTTCGGACCTTCTGCAAGCCATATGGTTGCATTTCTATTTTTTTTAGACACAAATGGTGAGAAAAAGATTGGACCTATGACAAATTACCTTTTATACGGTAACAGAATACCTACTCTACCGAGAAATATCGATCACGGAGTTCACAAGCTTAAAACAGTCGTTTGAAATACTGAACTTCAACATTTTTTATAGCCCAAATGATGTGCCAGAGACTTTTGAGGTGATATAATTTTAATAGCGTGGTGGGTTTGCTATGGGATTGTTCATAAACTATTGCAAATTTAGTACATTCAGATTATGTTGGAACGCTAGCTATGCGGATATCGGAAATTACACACATTTCGTGGAAAGTTCATTTGATATTAAAAGTGCACGGTTAGATTAATGTAGGCAGAACTAAATGACTTTATATTTGGTTTGATACGTTTGCTACATTTACTCGTACCAAAATATTACAAAAACTTGAATCGAGAATTAAATTTAGCAGCATAAAATTGAGACATCGAGCTGTGGAAACAGTGTTTTGGTGGTTTTGAGGGCCTTTCAGTACAAATATGAACCTGATGTCATTCAAAGTATGGCAAACCATTGTGTTCTCATGAACTCATCGAGTTTTACCATAACATTAATAAACATTTGTGATATATACTTGCAGTAAGATTTCCCGGATCAAAGAATGATAAAAACCCAAGTGGTCCCATCATTTTTGTGGAATGGCCCATACAATTGTTGTGACGCTGATTTTATATTGCGACATACACCTTTCTAATATAGGTTGAACCTGTTGGTTTCCTTTGATTTATATTCTAGAGATTTACATATGTTTCATTTAGGCCGTGATTGTTATTGCCACTGGCAACCTTTTCCCGCGAGCTCCGAGTACCGATTTCGGAGACGTGGTCAGCAGTTAATATCTGCACTTCACGTTGATAAGTCATGTTTATAATTTAGGCCAGGAAATACTTTTCACAATGAGTGACTTTCTGGTTATACACGGAGGTTCAGATTGGTGCGTGTGTTTAATGTCAATATAATATGCTTTGGAAAGGATGCTGGATGATGTATTATTATCTATATGTAAGTTTAACATTCGGAACTCGGACATGATTGTTAACATGGATTACGAGTAAGTTAAACATTCTGTTTTAAATAAATAACCTATATATATATATATTAAACTTAAAAGCTTGTCCGTTATGATTATTCTGTGTGTTTTGATCCCCCTCTCCGCCTTGTGAGTTATTCCCCAGTCACGTCATAAAACAATGTTCCAGTATCGTGCGATATTGAAACATAATTATGTACCAGTATCGTCCAATTTTGGACATAAAAATGTTCCAATATCGCTCGATACTGCACGATAAACATTGTGTATTTTTGAAGTCATGTCTTGCAATTAAACGTGCATGGGTTAAACAATAAAAGACATTAACAAATATTTGGCTGAAGGCACGGGTCAAGACGCATAGGGGCAATTGAGACATGTATGAGACACGTCTTCAGGAAAGCTATGTCTTGCCAGAAGACACCAAGATATGTCTCAATATTGGCTTTACAATAAACATTACATTTTGACGTGTCTTGCATGGAGATACTTCATTGCGGGACATGCCTTCATACATAGAGACGTGAATGGTGTTTAACTGGAGACATGTGTCTCATAACTATAGCTTCACCCGACATGTCTTGGCTCGTGACTTCAGCCAAATATTTTGCTATGTTCAAGTTTTTATTGTTTAAGACACGTTTATTTGCAAGACATGACCTCAAAAGGTCGCCAATACACCATTTGTTTACAGTGTGGAACATGATTTGGTACACTGGAACAGTAAAATCGTACCAGTATCGCTCTATACTGGCAACGTTTATGTTCCAGTATTAAACAATACTGGTATACCGGTATGTGTGACCTTACTCTTAGCATTTTATTACTCTAAAAACTCCGAAATTATATACCCTCGATTGCAGATTGATAAAAAAAGTAGTGTAGCAGGCACTTACTCACTCCACCGTAGGAAAATGTGATTGTATTTGGAAAAGCAAACATGAGATTGAAGCGGGGGAAGCTATGGGTAGCCAAGCGTTTTCACATTTCTCAAAACGTCTAATCGTGTATGGAGTTATGCATACAAACTTTTTGAACCCTTTATGACTCTTTAATAGAGAGAATAGCAACTGAAAACTATGCACTTGTCGTGTGACATGAGTGAGTTACGCGTATCCAAGACTGCCCCCCCCCCAAAAAAAACAAAACAAAAACAAAAACAAAAAAACACAACATAAAACAAAATAAAACAAACAAAACAAACCTAGACAAATTTGACAAATGTTAGCACAAAACAGTTATACATTTTGCGCGCATTTTCATACCAATTTAGGGAGTGTTGGGGGGTTAGAAAATATGGATGGGGGATCAGCAATAAAATGTCCTCCAAAAGGAGGATCACAACAAAATTGGTACTTAACAGAGGGGATCAAAACAACAACAAAAATCCAAATTTTGTTGGCGCTTCACGCATTCACAAATGGTCCACGTTTTTTTCCGCGCTTTGCGCATAAAAGAATCCTCATTTTTACATTTGGAATTTACATTGGAATATAATAAATTGAAACAGGTTAACATCATAAAAAATGTGCATTTTTTTCTAACCATGGTATATCGCTATATGTTCCCTACACATTAGAACACGTTTTGTAGAAAGTGTTGTACTTTTCATATTGTAATTAATAAAGGCAAAATTTACTTTTATGCCGCGGACATGGACATTTCGCTAATTTTGGGTATATGAGCGCAAAATTGTTAGTGAAAACACGATCAGAAGTATAGCAAAGTATATATGTCCAAGAAAACATCGAGATCTATCCAGAAAATAAGTTTTTCCAAGCAAGAAAACATTGTATAAAACGGTATTGGACCAAAGACATCAAAAAGTGTATTTTGCACTGTTTTCATGAGAGTTAACCTTATACATTTTGCGCGCATTTTCATACCAATTTAGGGAGTGTTGGGGTTAGAGAATATGGATGGGGGATCAGCAATAAAATGTCCTCCAAAAAGGGGGATCACAAAAAAATTGGTACTTAATAGGGGGGATCAAAACAAAAAAATCCAAATGTTGTTGGCGCTTCACGCATACACATAGGGTCAACATTTTTTCGTGCTTTGCGCATAAAAGAACCCACATTTTTACATTTACATGCTTCGTGCCCGCTCGAATTTAATAATGCTCGGTAACTTAGACATACAGGGGGATCAAGAATAAAAATCACCATAAAAGGGTGGATCAAGAAAAAAGTAACGGTGTTTGGGGGGATTAAGAAGAAAAAATATGTCCGAGGCTCAAAATGACCACCCCCCCCCCCCCCCCCCCCATAACAAAGTATTTATGAACACTCCCTTGGTCAACATTTAACAATTCAGCGTAAAATGAATGGATACGCGCATCTGTTCTTTTTCATGCCCCCTAAAAAAATTCTTGTCCACACTCCCCCCCCCCCCCAAATAAAAAGAAAAAAAGAAGAAGAAAAAAGAAGAATATGATCCTGGTGCCGCCACTGGATGGGGGCCAAATTATGTATCCCTGTGAGCATGTGAGCGGAGCGACCATCGGGTGATTCAGGGGCCTGCCCTTGGAAGCTCCTGGGTTTTAGGCAATTTTATGGCAAATATTCAGCATTCTGAAGCAGATTTGCACTTTTTAAATGCCTATACTAACTAAAAACAATGATTCCTACATATAGGTAGCACTATGTAACATAAAATCCAAACCAAAAGTGTTCACATTAAAATTCTAACTTAGACAAAATCCACACCAAATAAGTGGGGTCCAGGGCGCCGGCCCCGCCTTAGAGTCTCTGGTTGGGAAGCTCCTGGGTTTTAGGCATTTTAAGGCAACAATTCAGTGTTCTCAAGCAGTAGGCCTAATTCCCGGAGAAATTCTTGCATTTTCTCACATAGGCCTACCTACACACCAAAAAGCTACAACTGCACAGTGGATCCATCTCTGACAATAATATTTGAGCAAGAATATCGGGAAGGCAACGAAAAAGTGAAGGAAATCTGGCTATCCACGCCTGCCCAGCAAACACATAACATTTTCACAACATTTTTCAAATGTCATATAAATAGTTTAGAAAAACATTTGTTTGCTAATGTTTGTTAACAGCAAACAGGAAAATGTTTATAAATGTTGTTTAAACATTGGCTAAAACATCATGACAATGTTATTTGAAAATGTTTAGGCCTATGACGTCAAAATGTATGGTTAGAATAGTCGGGAACACATTTTCCAAAAACATTTTTGACAATGTTTTAAAAACATTTATTCAACATTTTTAAAACATTGTTAAAAATGTTTTCCCGACCAAATCCTAACCATACATTTTTAACGTCATAAACATTTTCAAATAACATTCTCATGATGTTTTGGCCAATGTTTAAACAACATTTATATATAACACATTTTTGTGTTTGCTGGGTGCACTGCACCGGCCATTTTAAGGTGAAAGGGGGAGGGGAAGGGGAAGATCGGTCTCTGGAACCGCTCTGGACATGAGTTTTCACCAAAAATAGGGCAATAAATCATACCCAACCCTTTTTTTAGAGAAGTTTGGGTCGGGATCCTGGCCTCCTATGGAGGACGGATGGGAAATTGCCGGGCTCCGGAAGAAAGGCCAAGAAGGTCCCCACACCAAATAAAACTGCTGATTCCAAAAATACGACACTCATAATATTAGACCTAAAACCCTACAGTTAAATGATATAGGCTACTACTTACATTTTTCCTCGATATGTTTCCAGCACTAAACGAAACGAAAAGTTTACTGAACACGGTTTTCAAATAAATCGAAAAATCGATAAATAAGAGAACAATTTCACTAAGAAATTAAAACTGTGCGGCACTTTCAATGAAAGATACAGCGGCGTCTGACGTTTGTGTTGATGAAACGCGCTGACGTTGGTGATGGTTGCTGCGAGTGTGCGTGCGTAATTTACGCATGCGTCGTTAGCTCAACTCGCCGACTTTTTACGCGTTATTAAAAACGCACACCATCGCGCGGTCCACATCACTCTCATGGTAGTTGGTGTTTTGGTACCCATTATTGAGGGGTTTTCTAATCTACCTCAAAATCGTCTGATTTGAATGTGTTTTTTTGTTGTTGTGATTTTCGCGAAACGGGATCGGGATTAGCATGATTTAATAGGGATTTTCCAGCACAAAATCAACCCATGATGTAAAAGCGACTTATTAGAGCGACAAAAGCCCCCGGAAAAGCGGACAACCAAAATCCTTCTCGCTTGGCTCCGGCTGTAGTGTTTCGAAGTATCATTTCACAGATTCATATCCCGTATTAGCCTATACCTTATAGCCTACGTTACGTCCCTCCCCTTGGGAGAGGCTATCGAGCGTACCGATGTCCGATTTGCAATGCACCGATAGCCTACATTCCCTTTAAAAGGGAATGATGCATTAATGGTGCATACCTGACCTTAATTGTGTAAATTTGGAGACCAATCCAATGTAAACTTGTGCGCTATGTGCAATATTCCCGGCATGGGGTTTATTCTCCGAAAGAACTTAACAATAACTCGGACCATAACAAAGAACATTTTTGTTAATGTTTATCTAAAGAATGAACTTGTATATTATTGGTATATGACCAAGATAATTTTATTTACTGCAAGTCTTTGTAAAGAATGAATACAAAGGCAAAACATTGACGAAATCACTACAATGTGCAATTGCAACACATTAGGGTGTTCCTTGAAAAGTGGGACAAATGGGTTTTGACCACAATCTTTGTATTTCAAAAAGTTTATATTGGATTAATTACAAAGTTTAACCAATTAAGGTCATGTATATTTTGTTTAATAATACCCCTAAATATAAACTATCTATGTTTCCTACTTTTTTTCGTTGTAAGCTCGCAAACTTTTGAACCCAGTTTTTTTGGGACACGCTGTATACCAAACAAAATGTACTGTAGTCAGGGCTTGAACTCTTGTCAACCAGCCAGTCGATCGGGCAGGTTTCTAACAAAATACTTGCCCGACAGAGATCTACCAACCAAAATTAGTCAGCAGGGCTGGAACTCTTTTCAACTATACGCTAGTCGGGAAGGTTACTCACGAAATACTGCACGACAGAGATCTATACCAACCAAAATGTATAAAATTAGTCAGGTCTGGAACTCTTTGTGCCGATACCGACCAGCATTCTCCATGAAGCCTACAAAGTTACGCATTTGTGTCGATACCAACCAACAATCTCTATTCATCCTGCAAAGTTAGGCATTTGTGGCGATACCGACCAACAATCTCCATGAAGCCTACAAAGTTAGAATTTGTGTTGATATTGACCAACTATCTCCATAAAGCCTACAATACTGGAAAACATGTCTTGGAACACTTTCGTGTGATGAAGTCCTCATCTTTCTTTTTCAGCCACTTTTTAAAACATGAAAATGCTAAATTATTCCATATTTAATCATAAATTCTCCGCCGTGTAAACGCAATGGCAGATTATTTTTTTTGGATTTCGAATTTAGTCTCATTCCCATCGCCAACGGAAAAGTGGCATAGGCTTATCGATACCAACCAGGCTCTCTAGTTTAGTCCTACGAAGTCAGGCACCTTCAAAGTTAGCCATTTGTGGTGATCCCAATCAAATCTCCACGAGACCTACAAAGTTAAGACATTTGTGTCGATACCAACCAAGAATATCCATGAGGCTTTACAAAGTTAGTCATTTGTGCTGATACCAACCAAAAATCTCCATGAGGCCTACAACATTAGGCATTTGTGTCGATCCCAATTAAATATCCACGAGGCCTACAAAGTTAGGCATTTGTATCGATACCATCCAGAAATCTCCATTAGGCCTAGAAAGTTAGGCATTTGTGTCGATACCAAACCAAAAATCTCCATGAAGCCTACACAGTTAGGCACTTGTGTCGATACCAAGCCAACAATCTCCATGAAGCCTACAAAGTTAGGCATTTGTGTCGATACCGAACAACAATATCCATGAGGCCTACAAAGTTAGCCATGTGTGTCGATACCGACCAGAAATCTCAATGAGGCCTACAAAGTTAGCCATTTGTGTCGATACCAACAAGAAATATCAATGTGGCCTACAAAGTTAGGCATTTGTGTCGATATCGACCAACAATCTCCATGAGGCCTATACAGTTAGGCATTTGTGTTGATACCGACCAACAATCTCCATGAAGCCTAAAATTAGGTATTTGTGTCGATATCAACCAACAATCTCCATGAAGCCTACAAAGTTAGGCATTTGTGTTGATACCGACCAACAATCTCCATGAAGCCTAAAGTTAGGCATTTGTGTCGATATCAACCAACAATCTCCATGAAACCTAGAAAGTTAGGCATTTGTGTCGATACCGACCAACAATCTCCATGAGGCCTACAAAGTTAGGCATTTGTGCCGATACCGACCAACAATTTCCATTAGGCCTAGAAAGTTAGGCATTTGTGTCGATACCGACCAACAATCTCAATGAAGCCTAGAAAGTTAAATATTTGTGTCGATACCGACCAACAATCTCCATGAGGCCTACAAAGTTAGGCATTTGTGCCGATACCGACCAACAATTTCCATTAGGCCTAGAAAGTTAGGCATTTGTGTCGATACCGACCAACAATCTCAATGAAGCCTAGAAAGTTAAATATTTGTGTCGATACCGACCAACAATCTCCATGAGGCCTAAAGTTAGGCATTTGTGTCTATACGAACCAACAATCTCCATTCATCCTACAAAGTTAGGCATTTGTGTTGATACCAACCAACAATCTCTATTCATCCTACACAGTTAGGCATTTGTGTCGATATCGACAAACAATCTCAACAAGTTAGGCATTAGTGTCGATACCATCCAACAATCTCCATGAAGCCTAGAAAGTTAGGCATTAGTGTCCATACAAACCAACAATCTCCATGAAGCCTACAAAGTTAGGTATTTGTGTTGATACCAACCAACAATCTCCATGAAGCCTACAAAGTTAGGCATTTGTGTCGATATCGACCAACAATCTCAAAAAGTTAGGCATTAGTGTCGATACCATCCAACAATCTCCATGAAGCCTAGAAAGTTAGGTATTAGTGTCCATACCAACCAACAATCTCAACCAACCAACAATCTCCACAAAGTTAGGCATTTGTTTCTATACGAACCAACAATCTCCATTAATCCTACAAAGCTAGGCATTTGTGTTGATACCAACCAACAATCTCTATTCATCCTACAAAGTTAGGCATTTGTGTCGATATCGACCAACAATCTCAAAAAGTTAGGCATTAGTGTCGATATCAACCAACAATCTCCATGAAACCTAGAAAGTTAGGCATTTGTGTCGATACCGACCAACAATCTCCATGAGGCCTACAAAGTTAGGCATTTATACCGTCGATACCGACCAACACTTTCCATTAGGCCTAAAAAGTTAGGCATGTGTGTCGATATCATCCAACAATCTCTATTCATCCTACAAAGTTAGAATTTGTGTCGATACCAACCAACAATCTCCATGAAGCCTAGAAAGTTAGGAATTTGTGTCGATACCAACCAACAATCTCTATTCATTCTACAAAGTTAGGCATTTGTGTCAATATCAACCAGAAATCTCAATGAGGCCTTCAAAGTTTAGGCATGTGTGTCGATATCAACCAACAATCTCTATTCATCCTACAAAGTTAGAATTTGTGTCGATACCAACCAACAATCTCCATGAAACCTAGAAAGTTAGGAATTTGTGTCGATACCAACCAACAATCTCTATTCATTCTACAAAGTTAGGCAATTGTGTCGATACCAACCAACAATCTTCATGAGGCCTACAAAGTTAGGCATTTCTGTCGATACCAACCAACAATCTCCATTCATCTTACAAAGTTAGGCATTTGATACCATTCGTCAAGCATATCGTCGCTGTTCTGACATACCGGCACATCACAACAGAAATAAGTAAAGAGATGTGCCGGTATGTCAGAACAGCGACGATATGATACCAACCAACAATCGCCATGAAGCCTACAAAGTTAGGCATTTGTGTCGATACCAACTAAAAATCTCCATGACGCCTAGAAAGTTAGCATTTGTGTCGATACACACCAACAATCTGTTTATACAGGCCCGACCGATCCACTTTTGGCGGGTTTTTTTTCATTTTTTTCTCAAATCATGTAAAATCAGCAGTTTTTTTGGCCAGAAATCTGTTGGAAAAATATGTGCACAAAATTCCTGATTTGGGTCGATTTTGGTGACATTTTAGGTAAGAAATTTAAAAATACAATTTAAAAAAACACAAACCAAAACCCAGACCGACCCACCCTACATGATTCCGTCCGCCCGTAAAACAGGACTTGTTTTTTCGTCGGCTAAGGCCTACAAAGTTAGGCATTTGTGCTGATTCCAACCAGAAACTCTCCACGAGCTCTACAAAATTTGTAGAGATTTTTGATTGGTGTTGACACAAATGCTAACTATTACACTGAAGGTGCCTGACTTTGTAAGACTACTGGAGAACCTGGTTGGTATACACATGTCTAACTTTATGGACTACATAACATTCAAAAGACATTTTTTTTGAACCAACCAAAAATAATTCAAATTCGGTATAAAGTTAGACATTTGTTTCATTGTCAACCATGTTTAATTGTAAATTTAAACATTTACATTGATAACAACAAAAACTTTTGTAATAACACACTTATCAAATGCAACCCGGCCACAGGGGACCCGGGATTAGCCGGGATTTGGGACGGGCACCATTTTTTTTGTAAGTTCTCGCAATTATAGTCCCCGCCCCCTTAGCCTGGACAAAGTGTATGTCACTGTTACAGTCGCAGGCACCCCTTGCTAGTCGGGACAAGGAGTATGCCATTTCCTGGCTCATTTTTTCAGTGATGTACGTCCATGTTACACGCCCCGGCGCACTTTGTAATTTCCTGGTCCCCTGGGATGGGGTTGCAATTGATAAGTGCATAAGTACTCAGTAAAGTTAAAGGGACACTAAGAGATGTGTTGGAGGCAGCGCCCTACATTATGATAAAACTGAGATTAGTTTATTTTTATAATTGTATTACATGTATGAACTTACACCTATAAGGATTAAGAAAAATCAGCTCTCTTTGTACAAGAAAACGTCGATTCAAAAATGCTCGTCCCGCGGGACGAGCATTTTACGCCCGACAGTATCCCTCTGCAGTACGCGTGATACATAACGCGAACCATATTTGCATAGAGGGCGTTTTTCAATAAATAGCGATGATATTGTTTTAATAAAAGTTTTGCTGTGTTTTTGTTAGTAGAAACAACAATAATGGCAATTTTTAATGTTCATCTTGAATTCTGAAGTAAATTTTTAAACATTTAAAATTGTCAACAACACTTAATGTCCCTTTAAGTTTTACTTCAAGATAGAGTTGGGCATTTGGATCCACACTGCACCTGATGCAGTCGTTTTGACCGTAAGTTTGACCTTTGTATTGATGTCAACCTGTTATCCAGTGTCTTGCTATAATATGCAATTCAGTCAGTCCTCTCCAAATGCTACCAAACACAAGCACTCGTATAATATATAAAGACTAAACCAGCTAACTTCGAGCCCATCCAAAGTCAGTGCTATGATATTATATAAAACAGCTATATATACACCGTAATTTGTGTGATATAAGCCGCAGGTCCTTAAAATCATTACAGTAAGAATCGACTCTCATCGTATATGCTGCAATTTTGTAGTGCAATATTATTTACACAAAAGATGCAATATTATTTACACAAAAGAACAAACAAATTTATTTATTTGCTTTCTGAATGTTGCACTTTTTATTGGTATATAGGACCATTTACAAATACAGAAAACTTCAACATCTTTCGAAAAGTATTTTATTACATTCTTAGCTCCTTGCTTTTTTAATTGAAAAATACAGTTTACTTTTCTTATATAATATGTCATGATTATATCATGTTGACTAAACCGTGTTTTACTGTGTGACACACTATTACATTGGCATACACATAATGGTAATGAATAGATTGCACAGGGCTAAAATAAAGGTACTAATATTTGTGAAGAAGTTCTCTTTATTTCGAGATATTGCAAGTGAAGAATGAGTTAGGACTTATCAAATTATACATAAACCAGTCGATAGTGTGATTGAGATTGTGGGTGTGTTCCCTGATAAGTGTGGCCTACAATGTACTTGACATCAAGGCTCAAGATAACAGGTTTTTAACCGGGAGCTACTTTTTTCAAAAGTAGCGCCTGGATCATGGGATTTATTGAGAACCGGGAGCTACTTTCAGTCTACCGAGAGCTAACTTTTTATTAAATCCAGCGTGACAGCATTGTCAACTCGAAATTAAATGTCTTGGGCAAGCTTCCCGATCGTCAACGGGCGCTGGTCTGGACAAAATATCAGCGCCCGGTTGTTTATTTCTCAGCATTACCGGGCGCTATGGCAGAAGAACCGAGGGGTAAAAATCGCCCAGCGCCCGCTTATCTTGAGCCTTGCTTGACATACCATCCTACTTTTTACACTTAGGCTAAGTGTAAAAATTGAACTCATACTTTGTCTTACTAATTCTATTATCAATATCAATAACTTCTTTATTACTAAATCATTCTTCCTGTGCTGTATCTCAAATTACAGAAATATCTGATATTTCACAGGATACTTTTAAGTCGGTGTTATGATTTTGGAAATATGACCATGTTTATTACCTGGTAAATTACTTTTAAAACACTGTATTGAACTTGTTAACCCTAACCAGTAAAGTACTATTTTTTTACCCGAAAAATCACCCAGCACCCCGGGATTCGATCGCGGGACCATCCACACCCAAGTCTGTCCCTCTACCAACTGAGCTAACTCCCTAGTGCATATGTGGGCACAAACTCCGTGCCCACATATGCCTGCGGTAGGTGACGTCATCAAGGCAATGCAGCAGCATGTGCGTGGAGATAGTTCTGGCAGTGAGATTTAGTGAGATTCAGTGCGGTTAGGGATTGCACATCAAAAATTGACATTTATTAACCCTTATTCTTATATATTGGGCGTGGTTTAAAATGTCAACCCATAATATCCATCAATTTCATTGGTTCTGTGGTTAGTTTTGTTGGATACGCGCTATAGATTACCAGACCGCTAATCTATGGATCTGGGCGGGGCTTAATTCACACCTTTGATGATGTCGGAACTACATTTAAAAAACATCGCCTCGTCAATAATTGTAAACATCCTCGTCAATTATTGTAAATCGAAAGTAAGCTTATTTTACAATACAACATTAGGTTATATGCATGTAATTAAATGTAAATAAAAGATAGAGGTCCATTTAATGAATAAACGCTAATAGTAATAAGACATGTAAAAGAAAGAAGGACAAATAAAAAGGGTGCCTAAAAGCCTATTTTCGTCTGCTATATAAATATTTGTATAATGTAGGCCTAGGCTACATTCGTAATTACTTGCAATAAAGTGAATATGGAAGAAACCACAGCAACTTTTGAAATTGGAGACCTAGATGTAAAACATGTGAAAGGAGAACCAGAACCAGAACCGGAGTGTGATGATTTACCAGATGAAGTGATCAGAAATTTGATGGGAAGGTCCGACGCTAGCGGCAAACATTTGCTGCTGGCGTGATGATCGCCATCCACCCGCCCCTGAATTTACCATTTGTAGAGCTCAGTGAGGCTGAATTTAGCCATATAGAGGAGTGAAAAGATGACAAAACTTACCGAAAAGGGCCACGAGCTGGGGCGTCAATTATTTAAATTAAAACATTCAAAAGTCCCCCTCTTTTTGCGTTCGCACACAGGCCAGAAATAGGAACTACTTTAGCACGTATCCAACAAAACCAATGAAATTGATGGATATTATGGGTGCCATTTTAAACAATATATAAGAATGACGATTAAATAATTATTTGCAGTGATTTCAAGTAAAAATTCCATCGTATACCGCGAATAAATCTGATCACTAAGGGCTACCTGATCACTAGGCCACCGAATCACATGTTCTTGAGATTCTTGCGCCAAAGTAAACAATTTTTTATTGTGGGTTGTTCGATTTTGTTTGTGGGGATGTATAGCACAGTAATCAGTTGGTTTGTCACTGTGTACTAATTCAAATCAATCTAAAACGATCCCCGACGAATAAATTGTTGAAAAAATTGTTGTTAAATATAAGAATGAGAATAATATATGGTTCGTCGATGTTTTGCTATAGAAGGCTCCCATATATAGCATAGGCTGTACCAAAATATGGTACAGCCTATGCAATATATGGGAGCCTTCTATAGCAAAACATCGACGAACCATATATTATTCTCTAACCAGTAAAGCTAGTTTTTGTGCGTATCGGGGGGAGGGGGGAAAAGTACTATTTTTTTGACCCCGACAAATCACCTAGCACCCCCGGGATTCGATCGCGGGACCATCCGCACCCAAGTCTGTCCCTCTACCAACTGAGCTAACTCCCTAGCGCATATGCGGGCACAAACTCCGTGCCCACATATGCCTGCGGTAGGTGACGTCATCGAGGCAATGCAGCAGCACGTGCGTGGAGATAGTTTCTGGCAGTGAGATTTAGTGAGATTCAGTGTGGAATGGAATTGCACACTCGACTTACTTTATACTCAATTTGTCCAGAACATAATAAGTGGATGGCCATCATTATACATTTTCTTGATTACATAAAATTGGTATACAGATCTTCCGATTAACAATTTTACAAAGAGGTAATGGTGGTTTATAAATTGGTTTAAACATGATTATGAATTTTTGACAAGCAAAAGTCTTACAGTGACAATGGACAAATAGTAAGACACAAAAGGGAACCACTTTGAAAAGTATGTGATGCATCACATCGAAACAGATCAAGCAGTGCCAATATGTGTTAAAGTATTCAACAGCTGAAAGAAGTCTGATTTCAACCTTTTAAAAAAAAAACATAGTACACTGTACAGATAGGCATAACTTGGCCACATAATATGGAAAAGAAAATCCCAACTAAACTAATTATGCGTTATTGAAAAAAATAAAGGGTCTTTCAGAAAATGAAGAGCAAACTCTCCTATAGATACTTGCAGCAGGATTTTCTAAAAAAACCTTGATTAATGACATTTAAGCGTTTTAATACAATGTAATGTCATATGAATCAGTAGACACTGGTGACAAAAAAACAGTGGTCACATGATAAAAAGTGAAATATGCTGGGCTGTTGCTCAAGAAATCTTCTTTGGCTACCAGAGGAAAATACAAACATTACCAACAAAAAGCTCTGTTACAAAGATGGCATCAGCAGGCTCATATTAATCAGCCACCACCACTAGATCTACAACTAATTTGAACATTCTATTTTATAATTCTGAGTTGTAAAATATATTTGTTTCACGGATTAAACGGATTTGTGTTGATTATAAGTCAATGAATGCGTATGTGTTGTTTCGGGAGAAATTAGACCAATCAATGCATGTGCGCTGAAGTTGATGGTGAATAATGGCACGACCCTGGAGGGGAAGTGCTATTGTGAACATATCAACATTTGCGCAAGTGTATTGATTTGTCTAATTTTGCCAAAAACAAAACATACGCATGTATTGACCTAATTCATACACGACACTTTACAAATAAAAATGCTCAATATTAAACATTAAAAACATATTAACAAGTTTGCTAAACACCCATAGTAAAGATCAGGGAACCCATGCTGCCTGAAAAATGAAACAAAACAAAGCGTGTGGTGCATGCATTGTATTTTCAATGCACTCCGCGTATTTTAGTTTCTTGCTTTCTGATTGGTTCTGCACTACTGAGAGTGTATGAATGATAGTTTGTAGGTTAGGTTAAAATCAGTTAGTTTGGTCAACATACAATCAACTAGGTTCAAATACAAAACATTAAAAACAGTTGATGTGAACATGACACAGTTAGGTTGAACTTGTTGATGGGTGCCACATATTAATTGAGTTAAAAACATATTGAATATAATATTAATTACATGTATGTGCAAATATAATTTGCTTTGAAAGTCCTTGGAAGGTCAGGCAGATGGGCACAAGCTGACATATTTGGCAATTGTTGACGTTTGATCTGCGTTTGAGATAATACAATGAATACTGATCCCTCTCTTATTCAGGAAATAGCGCAAAATATAAACCTAATAACACACACACAGTTAAATGAAATCTTAGTTGTACTGTTAAGGCCATGACCTTAATATTCAATGCCATTTAAACTGTTAAAATAAAAATCAGAAAGAAAACAAAAATCAGAAAAAAAAATCAGAAAAAAAATCAGAAAAAGAAAAAAAATCTGATTACATTTTTTTTTTAAAAATCTGAAGAAAAAAATTGGAGCGGCCCTAAATCTGACGAGCGGGCGGTCGAGGACACCATAACAATTTTTTTTTGGCCTTATAGTAGTTCCAAATTGGTGAGCCTCCTGTAGCAGTGAATTAATGCAACAGGGCGCACTGTGCATCATATGCGTGATGCGTATTGCGTATGCAAAGACTGCATACGCACCAGTGAAGTAGCAATATTTTTCATATATTGGAGGGTGAATCAACAAGACTTTATGTACCGAACCAAACAAATGTGCCCATATCGCACAAACATTTGCGCTTTTACAGTCTTATTTTGCCATGACTTTTGGTTCTAATTATAAACAAGCTCCTAAAAAACTGAAATTAATGTTGGGGTCATCATGCATGCGTAGTCTGAAAAAAAGTCTATTTTTGTACTGACCATCATAATTCCATGATTCCCCTTGTAAAATGGGGAACCAACGGTGTCAATCTCAACCGACAGACTCAAAATATGGGTGGGGCGATCACCCAGCCCCCCCCCCCCCCCCCCCCCCCGCACTCTGGCTACGCCACTGATAAGCACCCTTAGATTACTTTTGCACATGGTGAGATTAAAAACGCATATTTCTCGCCAATTTGGAACTAACCATACAAAGTATACATTTTCTCTGATCCATACATGTATGCATTCATCCATCTTCTGCCCGTCTGATTTGCAGTATTCCATCTTGTATTAAAAATAACCAAATTGGTTGATCCACACAGTTGTCTGTGGCATTATTCTTCACATTTCTTATAGACGGCGCGAAGGTGTGGCGTCAGGTCAGGATTGGTCCGTGTAGCCATGTAAACTGCCTGTTCAAGCGTGTTGTCATCCAAAAGTTTGAACTTGCGAGAAATCTGGGGGAGGGGGGAAGTATATATATCATGGATTGCTTTTTTTGTAAATTATAAAACTGTTACATGAGTTATTTATTTTATTAAGTACATTTACAGGAGAGAATTATATGTATTTGCAAAAATAAATAAAAACAAAATAAATTGTAACAAATGAGACTCTTCACTTCTGATATGTTAAAAAAGAAAAGAAAAAGAAGATTTATAATAAGGCTGATCTCTGATCCATCTTATTTCTTATTCTAGTTCAATTCAGTTTAGTTCAGCAGAATACCTCCCTCGTTTGTATGGTAGATGGCATCCAATGATGGAAGCCTCATGGTTGTCAGAATGTTTTGGGGGCAAACAGTGTTTTTTTTAGGTCAGATGTTTCACATAATATATAAATGAATGCATTGACCAAATGTATCAAGATTACAAAATCAAAATTACATGTTGTTCTCAAAGCTTACAAATACATTATTTGCATAAATCTTGATTTTCATTTTGAAATGCAAATGCTCCCATTTTGATGTGATCACATCAAAAAAGACATGGTGTCAGCAAACACAGTTTTGAGATAGAGGCCAATATATTTGGTGAAATTTAAAGAAAATAATGAATAAAAAAAAAAGCTCCTTAAAACCATATCTTGTGATTTACAAAGTCTGATAACCTTCAACATGGCAACATTTCAAAGCTAATAATGTGTTCTTTCAAGTCATACCAATAACTCTAGTTAATACCATGTCCATTTTTATGTGATGGATCACACACATTGTAGTTAAAAGTACACGCTACTGGCAAGCTCTACAGATAGACCCATAGGTAATAAAGGTCATCGAAAAAACATAGCAAACCTTACAAATGTATAGGAAACATACAAAGAAGATGTTAACGTCACACCCACAATGCATTGCACCAACTCAAGATTTTTCCCATGATGCATTTAGATTTCTATTTATCGATACTCGTATCAATACGATCGATATATCAGTGCCTTTGTACCCCAAGATATCAATATCATGGCTTTCTGTCACGTAATGAAAAGTATCGGAAAATCAATGATTCCCCTGTCTTTTTGGTTTTCCAATAACTGTGAAGAAGTTGTTTACTAGTCGAGCTGTATGGTTTTTTAGAAATAAGAAAAAGGAAAAGGAACACTGAGAACTAATTTATTTATTGATGTAAACAAGAATCTAAGAGCTCGTACGATGATGGCGCTATGAAGCCATGATTTTGTGCATATGTCTATGAGAACCGAGATGAATCGGGGATCAGATTTACTGCGTTTGGAAAAAATGCAGTGCATTGTGGTGCACTGGTGCTGTCTTTAAAATCTTTTTTGGGAAACATGTAAACAGTTCATTCCTTATCAAATACCTTTTGCGTTGTGGGCTCACTGGCAAAGCTCATTCGTCCGATTGCTTTTGACTCCAGAGTGATCTCCTTGCCAGAAACATCACCTTCTTCAATTTCTACAAGACCTGTAAAAATACAACAGTTTTAGAAACAAACAAAAAAAAACTATCAAGGCCTACATTTGGGAGCGGAAAGGCGTCTTTATAGTAACAATAAATGACTGGCAGTTTAGAGTTATTCCAGATTTGACTTTTAAGATTTCTTTTTAGTATACAAGAGCAAATGAGACCTGTTATCACATATTGAGAGTTATAAGTCGAAAAGTAGTGCAACATATATGTTATATAATTGCTCAATGTTTTCTCTGTCAAAATTCAAATTGAAGTTGATCTCCTAAAATAATGCAGTAATGCACACTGGTGACTTAGAGGCATATTATGCAATATGTTTCTCTGAACGCCCTCTATCTGTGATTTTTTCCTAGAAATGCATTTTTGGTCAAATTATACATGGAGATATAGAACCAACAGACGTACCAAAGTTTTGTGCACACATGAAGGCCAGCTGATCTGTTCCGGGTTTGACTCTCAAGAATCCACTCTCCAAATGCATTGGTTTATCATTCTCTGGGTTCCATGCACGGAAACTAGGGTATAAACAGACAGAGAGAAAAAGACAAATATCACATTTGTTTAAAGAGTAGTTTGCTTTCAAATGTGTGAGCTAGCTATAAGTTTGATTTTGGCACTACATTGGAGCTAAACTGCTTCACCAGATTTTAAGCTTGGGTTATTGGACTGGATGGGAGGAGAAATGGGCATGGTCAAGAATTCTTTTTATAAGATGGATCCAGAGCATGGGTTGTCTGGTTGGAATGGAGCAACAATGATATATTCTTGTATTCAGTGGCGTAGGTTTTCATATGGAGGGGGAGAATAAAAATGAACCGACAAATAAATACCAGGCTGGGGGGGTTGTGACATATGGCATCCTAAACTGTGGGATCATATCGTGATGGCCCTGTAGCATGGTTGGTCGTCTGCTTAGGCATAGACTTAATTGAAAGTTTACAGGGAATTGTTGGAAGCAATCCTGAACAATTGTGCGGTTTCAAAAATTATCATCAAAACCTTACGTGCTGAAGGGTTTCATATGGCAAAGTGGTCTCATTTGCTCCGTGCACGCATGTCACCGTATATTGGGTATAGGGAGATTTTCGTGTTCCTGCCAACAAATGGTTGCTGTATGAAAACGAAATAACTTCAATTTAAGCCGGACTATACATGCTGATCTGTATATGTTTCTTATTATCATAATTTAATTTCAAAGAAATCGACTGTAACATCTCGTCGGAAGGCCGTGCACAAGCTCAACATTTCATCCCGTTACCCCCAAATTATGTGTTCAACCTAAGCGTAGACCCCATTGAATTGCATTGCATACGCATGTACACACACGCATAGGCCCGACTTCACGGCTCTCCCATTCATAAAATATTTAACCTCTGACTGTCTAGGATGTGTCAATCCCTGCCAAATGCCTTCATTTAGATTATTTGTAAAACTTACTATGATTGGTTGGCTAGAAAAATCGGACAAAGAGAAACAAGACTATCCTTATTTTTCCTATCCAATCAAAATGAGCGTGACCCGAGTCGCGGGATCGATCGTGTAGAGACGGATGTTGACACGGGTAACTAAGATCGGGTTGCTCAACATGAATTTCGTTCGTGCATCAAGCTCCGGTTTTCGTCGTTTAACACCGTTTTTCGTCAGTGATTTTACAATGTTTTATAAGAGAACGTTGGCTTAGTATTGCCTGCGTGTACAACTTCTGTCATGAAGTTCATATACTGCTGTATTATTGGAAATATTGGACAAAATCGGGGACAAAATATGATAAATTTTTCATTTGGACCGCACCATTTTTGTGTATAGGGGATATTTTCTTGTATCATTGTTTGGTAAAGGTCCATTAATAGGCCTATTGTATGTTTTATGTGATGTATGTTATTTGTAAAGTTCAAGTTAAGTGGATAAAAAATGAATAAATTACTCAAAACCTAGATGGGCAAGATGAAAAGAATAACCAAGGTGTTTGTTGTATGGTCTGATTGTGCGTGTCAATTATTGATCACCATACTGCTCCCCATACACAGAAGTGGTACAATCCAAATTACCTATGCTGGCTATGGCTGTGCAGCGGGCCGTGATAGAGCGATGCATTATTCATGTTTAGTAGTAACTGTGCATTGACCTGTGCTGTGAGTATGCACACAGCCGGTGAGCTTGTATTAATAGTAAACATGTATTATAATGGACAAACAGCCAAAAACCTTTCCATATGAACACCCTGACTCTGGATATGATTAGATAGATCACATTCAATTGTTTGTTTTATACATCTGAACTCAGTTTGTCACTTCCCTTTAAATATACACCATACACCGTTGTTATTTGTGTCTGACAGACTTGATGCAAGTCTATACCTAAGTAGACGACATACAGCACTACAGCTCCATCACGATGAGTGCACAAAAGTTGAAGTTCACGGGATAAAGTAGCTTCCAATCGGCAATTTGAGTTGCATACCTCCGTTGACGCTGAGACTAATTAGTCTCAGGTTGACGTCATGGGTAAAATTCGATAGAAAGGGAGGGAGGAGAGGAATTGGGCATGGTACAGAACTTAAATTTATCTGAAGTTAACCCTTTCCACGCAGCTATTAGTTTTACCTTATATTATACAAAAGAGATTTTTCAGAAACATTTCCACCTTTCAAAGTCTATTTCAAGAATTACTGAACCAATATTAGGCATGTTTGTACTTATCTTAATGCATTTCTCATCATGTTGATTTCTAATCATATATTTCAATAATTTTGACATTTTTGAAACATTTTGTAAAATTGTGGAAGGTCGTCTGCAGACGCCTGCTGCATGGAAAATGTTAAGTATTGGTGGTCCAATGTGAGCAGGGGTGTCAGTTCTTCATTATATTCGCCTCATCAGAGGGGGGTGGGGGATTTTCACTTCATGGATAAGGGCCGAATTTGGTGCTTGGTGAGGGTATTAAAAAAAAAGGTGAAAAAGGGGGATTAATTTTAAAACTTGAGAGGCTGAGAGGGAGAGGGAGCGGAGGAGCAATGCACATGGTTCAGAATTCTTACTTGAAGTTAAGCATCGGTTGTCCTATGTGAGTGAAGACAACTTGTTCTTTGTAAGAAAATGGCTTCATGGATGGAAAAGACGCGGTTGCTTCAGTAGACTCCCATTTGCCAATCAACCATGAGATGCAGGCGACATTGTCGGTGGTAGCCATGGTGATGAGATGTTAGCTGTTGAATATGAACCTGTATTAATTACATGTATCAGAAAGGATCAATACAATTTCAAAGTAATAGTTTATTTCTACAAAATGTACATGTATAACTATAAAACTACATTTAAAAAGGTGCGATATAGACCAATAGATAGGAAGCTTTTGTTATCATCCCACTTTGATCTACAATCCTGGAAAAAAGGTCTTGGAACGCTTACTTGTTAGCAACGAAAAACTAACAGAACATACCCTTTTCCCCCATGCAATGTTGAGAATGTCTTCAGCAGTGGTTCAAGGTGTCCCAACATTGGTAGGGTGTGAGGGAAAATATTGTTGTTTAACGATGTTCTATTCAGCTAGATTAACAAAATAAGCATCATTTAAAGATCAGGGGGGGGGGGGGGGGGGGGGGGGGATTTGGACATACATGTATTAAATGTCCAAATGTGTACCACTTTCCAAGGACTTTTTCCAAGATTGTAGTCTTGGACTTTGATACTAAAAAATGGGCATCAGTCAGTCATGCAATAGGCCTACTTTTTCTGGTTCGCACAGAACACCAGGGATTATACAAGTAGTTCCTCAAACATTATCTTTCAACAACAAAGTTCGAGTTTTAGTTGCGATGCAACACTTGAGCGACACACTAAACACATAAAGCTGATCATTTAAAGGGACATTAAGTGGTGTTGAAAATCTTAAATGTTTAAAAATTTACTTCCGAATTCAAGATGAACATTAATAATTGCCATTATTGTTGTTTCTACTAACAAAAACACAGCAAAACTTGATTAAAACAATATCATCGCTATTTATTGAAAAATGCCCTCTATGCAAATATGGTTCGCGTTATGTATCACGCTTACTGCAGGGGAATACTGTTGGACGTAAAATGCTCGTCGCGTCTGTACGAGCATTTTTGAATCGACGTTTTCTTGTACAAAGAGGGCTGATTTTTCTTAATCCTTATAGGTGTAACGTGTAAGTTCATATGTAATGTATTAAATACAATTATAAAAATATACTAAATCCAAGCCTTTTGTTAAAGGAAGGGTCCCGCAAGCACAACATTGAGCATTATTTGTTAGACAAATAATTATCGAGTCGAAGTTACGTAATTATATAGAACAAAACACCATACTAGTCACAAAAAATGAATAAAAACTGCCATCACTCAACATGCAATTTTTAAAATTTGCGGCGATCGAAAGTCCCGTTGTCGATGACGTCATGGGTATCGGTTCTCAAATTTGCGCATGTGCATTGTATAACTATGACATCATCGACACTGGGACTTTCGATCGCCGCGAATTTTTAAAAAGTGCATGTTGAGAGATTGCGGTTTTTAGTTGTTTTTGTCATAAGTATGGTGTTTTGTTCTATATAATTACAAAAGTTGGGCTCGATACTTATTTTTCTATATAATGCACACTTTTATGCCTGCGGGACACCTCCTTTAAGCGGGCACCCAGAAGTTTTTTACCCCTTGGTTTACAATTAGTTTTGGCTCCTGGTGTTTTCCAAACTTTGCACAGTAAAGTATACTATAGGACCAGGACAGGAGCCATATTTTGTCAAAATAGCAAAAAGTGGCTCCTGGTCAAGACCTGCTTAACAAAAGGCTTGACTAAATCCCAGTTTTTATCATAATTGAGGGCGCAGTCTCCAACACATCTCTGTGTTGGAGACTGCGCCCTCAATTATGATAAAAACTGGGATTTAGTCAAGTCTTTAGTGCCCCTTTAACTTCATTGGTTTTTATTTATGAGTACAAGAAGTCATAATCTTTGACTGAGTTATTTGTCATCAGTTGGTTGGTATTACATTCATCATTTTGCATGTTTCACTATCTGTCCCCATCTAGTAGTAAGTATCATGTATTGTTGGGTGAAAAAAAGAAGAAGAAAAAAACCTCCACGTATGGGTTTCCTGTACTACCGCCCCCCTGGCCTAACTGAAGATCTAACTTTTTATGATTTATAATTCGAATTCCTTTATAATTTTAATAAATGAAAATTGAACTTAATTTGGATGATTCATTCATGCATCATGACTCTCATGACTGAGTCAACTGGAGTGACTAAAGCCCGGGACTAAGGACCGTAAAGTCAGCGAAAAATGATGTCGAGTTACCCCACTTACAAAATGAATGCACGCCCGATTTTGATGTATTTATTTTCAAACTTTGTGCAGGTTCTTTCTGTCACGTTGTTCTCAAACACGTATCACCCACCATTCACACTTTCATGATGACTTTGTTATGATTTATCATGACCTTTGAACCGGATATATAATACTTTCCCATCGTGTTTTGTCAAATATTCGCTAATTGGTTACAGACATGTCAATTATAAACTTTTGACGAATTACAAGCACCGATAGAAATTTTATTTCGCGCATGCTCACTTTCAATGTTATTGATGAATGAGTACAGCAAAAATGGATGTCGCAAATGTCGGTAAGAAAATGTTAGAAACAAAGCTTAATACAGCACTCAACGGTCAGTATAAAGAAACTTAGATAAACTAATATTACTAAAATGAGCTTAAATAATCAATCAATTGACGAGTTATAAGTACTTGTTAAAGCTTAGTTTCTAGTTCGTTTGAATGAAAATTAAGTAGGCCTAAGCTTACAGTTACACAATCGCCAATCATTCAATTATCATTTCATTGTATTGTTAATATTGGAATGCCAATCTTGGTGATGTTTTTACTTTAGGATAAGCAAATCATTAACTGTCAGACTGTTTTTACTAAGGACAAACAAATCATTAACTGTCAGAGTCAGGACAAACAAATCATTAACTGTCAGTGTCAGAGTCATACGGTTTATTCCGTCATCTCGTGACCTCGTCGATAGAGCGTGTATAATCCAACCATATAAATCGAGATCTCGCAATTACGTCATTTAAAAGTAGGCATTGATTTGACGTCACTGTTTGTGATTGATTGATTGGTTGATTGATTGACTTCATTTAAAAAACATGTTCTTACACTTACAGTTTCAAGGTGCTCTTTAATTAATTGACAATCAATCAATTAATCAATCAATCAATCAATCAATTAAATAAATCGACCAATCAATCAATCAATCAATCACAAACATGAAACAGTGACATCAAATCAATGCCTACTTTAAATGACGTAATTTCGAGATCTTGATTTATGGTTGGAATACACGCTCTACCGACCTCGTCTCACTTGTTGAATCTTCCTCTACTAACTCAGAACATCCACAATTAAATGGGATAATGACTAGAGCCTAGAGGTTGACTCAAATAATGTGTAGGTCATAAAAAGTTAGTAGGGGAGGGGTTACAAATGTCGTCTTTGGGTTGGTCAGTTGCTCGTGATTTTTCGCTGGATGATTTGGGAGATCAGAAGCTGGCAGTGCATTCCATTCAGCAATCGATGGCTTCTGCAAAGAAAGACTCCTTTATAATTGTTGTGTGAGGTGTCTCATATAAGACGAGTTGTTTGTTGTGTCCTATTCTTTTCCTGGTTGGTTTGTCTTTGAACAATTTTGGAACCATTGATAGCAAGTTGTAATGAATGATTTTGTGTAATGTATGTTTTAATGCTGGATTTTATCTGGCTCTTTTTGTCTGATTAGCCACCAGAAATCCGTCCACCCGTCTTTTACAGATTACTCCCAGGTCAGGCAGAATTAAGGAATTTAGCAGATCTATGTGATATTCTAAAAATTGTTGTTGTGAGAGTTTATAAGTGAACTTGAAACTAGTTCTGACTGATATTAAGTGACAGGCTGTTGTTTGAACTCTGGCTAAAACCTATCACGACGTATGAGAGCTATGAAACAGAGCTAGCTAAAACTCTGGTGAGAGTCAAATTCAATTGATTCTTGCACCAATTGGAAAATTTATTTAGCAAATAAAAGTGCTGTGTGATTTCTATAGTGACTATTAGAGACAGGGTTGCACAAAGTTGTTTCTTCCCCAGGAGCAAGGTTTTGAGCTTAACATTTCCCCATCTACACTTACAGGTTTGATAAAAATCAGATACAAACATAGGCACAGACATATTTTTTTGGAAATGCCCCCTTGTCAACCTGTAGCGTCGCCACTGGGGAAAAGCAATAAAACAATAAACACGTTAGTATACCTGACCGGTGCAACCACAGCTCATATTAAACCAAAGTTGCATTTTTTTCTCTACATCTATTTTCGCCCTTTTTCCTAATACTTTTTCTTTTCCACGTGGCATATTTCCCCAATTTTGCTAATTATTTCCCGGAGCGGTGCTCCCTGCTCCCGCACTTTATGGAACCCTGATTAGAGATGGTTCAAATTGCCTATTTTTTGCAATTTAACAAGTTCGTCTAAGATTTAAAAGTTTTGCCCCATATAAGTATTCCATAGCTGAGATCAGGTAAAATTAAAGTACAATATAACGAGTGTAATACACTTGCTGGAATAGAATGCTTAAGTATGTTCATGACACCAATATTTCTTGAAACTGTTTTCGATTATGCAAATCAATACATGATTTTCCATGTACCGGTAATTGTAAGACACTCATCAATTAATACGCCTAAAAACTCTAGAGTAAATTTTACATTTTCTAGTGTAATATTATTTAAAGTAACAATAAAATCTTCTCGTATTTTGGTTGATGTCATATGAGGTGTACCTACATGTAATATCACATGCTTAACGTGTTATCTTGCAATGAGCTGTCACAGTGGACTTCAGCATTATACTAATTCAATTCAACACAGTTGTGTTCAATAGACCATTTCAAATAGAGATCGGAAAAGTTTGTAAATACACAGGTCACATGGAGCAGATTTTCTGATAAGACGGGATGCACAGAAAGGTTCGCAAACGATGATCCCAAATTTTGATTTTCTTCTTCCCGGGTAGCCACTGCTCTGGGGAAAATTGTGGCTTTAGTTAGGAGTGAGTGATGACATGTTCTTCGCCCAAAATATTTTTCTATTAGCAATTATGCTATTGGAATTAGTGTAGGACTAGTGGTAACATGTTGATTCACGATATGTATGTTTTTTTAAAAAAATCAGTTATTTGATAATTGAATGAAATTGTTAATATTGAAGTAGGCCTGCATTAAAATAATGTTCTTATTTGCATAAACAAGACCATTTATGAAATGGCGTTCAATTCTCTAGTTGTTGTGGAACGGGAGTAAATTCATGTTTCAGCATATGAAGAGTTTTTTTGCAAAAGGGCCTGCATCCACTTTGGCTCTTATTGAGAAAAAGTCAAAAAACTGTTTCTAAATATTCAAGTTGAGCAATTGAAAAACTGAATGGATTATGAAAGAGGTACACTACATACTAATTTAAATTGAAATAAATTTCAAATGTGCTAGTTTTTAAAAAAAATTAAATCATGTTTACTTTTTTTGAAATTTGGATGTAGACCCTTTTTTTTGGGGGGGGGGGGGTAAGTTACTGGTCCAATATAGTGTCCCAATTGTGTCTATAAATTCAGTCTTGTATTAGTAACTAGCGGGAACCCGCGCTTCGCGCGGGCCCCGCTAGTATGAGCCCCCACTTGAGCGGTTTGTAGGGGTGTGTGTTGGTGTGTTTTTTGTACATGGTCCCAAAATGTCATGTATCATCATTTTTATGCCGCCCCCACCCCGCTCAACGAACGTGATTATTGTTATGACCACTCCCATGCTCAGACCTATCTAGTAATAGTAAATTCGGACTATTGGGGGGAAAGTTGATGCGGAAGGGAAAATTAAGGTAGACACATGTAAAACACGTGTAAAACACGACACTCCATCCAATGATATTTGGTACCTCTACCCTGGCCCTCTTATCGAAGAAAATGACAGCCCCCCTAACATAATCCATAACGTACCATGTGCCATTAATATCCAGGTACTTGATCATGGGAGGGGCGGGTAGCCTAATACGGAACATAATGACCCAAACTATGATTGTGTTTGCCGCCCCCGGGGATGGCCATGTTAAGCCGGAGTCAGGTAGGTGATCGGGCATCTCGCTGGTGCTGGGTTGCGCTCTCTCAACGTGGGTGGGGCTCAAAAATAACCCGCACCCATTTGGGTTGGGGTGCATAGCAAGCAATAACCCGTGCCCATTTGGGATGGGTGTATTATAGCAAGCAATAGCTATAACGGGGGGCATCCCCGTAAGACACTTTTGCCCAAGGGGGGGGGGGGGGGGGGCGTTTTCACCTAAAGTTTTTCGTAAAAGGTTGCCCCAAATTTTTTCCAAGTCAGTCACCTCGTGAATTTAACGTAAGTGGGGGGGGGGGGTGGGGGGTAGAAGTCAAAAAAATTCGCACGGACACAAAATGTCGCAGTCCAAAACCACTGTAGTCAAT